>CM053401.1:138741113-138900757 GCA_028644305.1 Xerus rutilus
GAAAGGGGGAGGTGGGGGGAGGGAAAGGGGAATGAGTGTAGTAAAGATGGTTGAATGAGATGGTCATCACTACCCTAGGTGAATGTATGAAGACACAAATGGTGTGACTCTATCTGGTTTGCAACCAGAGAAATGGAAAAATTGAGCTCTATATGTGTACTATGACTTGAAATGCATATTTATTAATTAATTAATTTTTAAAAAATCATATATAATATCTGTACTTTTTAAGTGGGATGAGTAACTAATCAAGCTGGGTAAATCAAGCCACTCATCCTTTGCCTTTATAGCTTTCAACACAGACTAGATCTCAGTGGGCTGGTACATGGCAATATTCTGATTCTGGAAGCTGGAGTTTATCTGGGAGGAACTTGAACTGAGCTCAATTGTTCATTGCTCTGCTTTGAAACATCAAGATGTCTCAGTTGAGTCCTTGAACAATTAATTACTGCATGTCAAATGGATATGTCCAAAGATTCTCCCTTTCCCCTGCTCCAATATCTGGACACATCCTTGTTCTGGCACGCTGGACAGTTTTACAACATGAACATCAGGGTCACCACTTCTCTGAAAAAAGAAAAAAAAAAGCTTTTTTAGGAAGTAATTATGGATTCCTCTTCTAAAAGAGAGGTCTAAACTTGACATTCATGGACTGAACTGCATCTGTGCCGTAACAAATGCCCAGGTCCCCTGGGCACATTAAAATCTAAGAAGTTCAAGTTGGGAGTAGAGTGAAAAACTTCATCATTAATTGAGAGTCATGTGGAAATGTATCTTTGAAATGAATTAATTTTACAAAGACTATGGTCAATCACTCACAGAAAAATTCTGGACAATTGCCAGGAAAGAGTTTGTCCTGGAGCCCTTTCAAGATTCCGGTGAGTAAGATTCCGGTGACTAAGCTGACATTTTAGGGTGGATGGAATGAATGGGTTTCATCTGGGGAGATCTGCACATTGGCAAGAGACAGGTACAGATCTCCAAAGCAGTGATTCTCAGTATGTGGACCAGCATCAGCATCACTGCAAATTGTTGGAAATGCAGATTCTTGGGTCTACTCCAGACCTGCAGAATTGGAAACTCAGAGTGGAACCTATCAATCTGTGTTGTAAAAAGCCATCTAGGTGATTTTGATACACATTCAGATTCGAGTCTTGCTACTCAAAGTATGATCTGTGAGCCAGCAGTATCAGCATCACCTGAAAGCTTATTAGAAATACACAATTTTGTGACCTATGCCAAATCTATTGAATCTGGATATGCACTGTAAGAAAATGCCCAGGTGATCTGTATGCACAATAAAAATTGAGAAGTTCTACTGGAGGGAATGGGAGGCTTTCTTTTTAAGTACAGTATATGGAGAGGAGAACCTGTCATAGTTTAGACCAAGTCTGATAAGGAAAAATCAAATTGGGCTACGCTTTTTAGATTCATGCTTCTCCTCAGAAATGTGCTTTCTTTAGTCCAGGAATACATGATAGGGGCTCCACAGACATCTTCTAACTTGCAGCTGGTAAGGAAATCCACTTTGTCAACAGTCATTGAAGTCTTATGAATCCCCAGGCTTTGGTCATCACCTTTGATTCATTTAGAAACTTCAGGTGGTTGTAAATATACTTGCTCAAAAGGGATGAAAAGCTGAGTTCAGGTTCTGATTAGGACTACTACATATAATCTTTATTAAATCTACCATTGAGCATAGGATCAGGAGGTGGTATGAAGATTTGCTCACATGTTTTCTTCTAGGAGCTGCCATATTTCAGTCTCTTACCTATCTTAGTCTTTGCATGTGTTAGGAAGTAGAGGTCAAGGTTCACTTTTCCATATGGAAATTTAGTTGTCCCAATGCCTTTATTGAAATAAACGCTCCTTTTCCCATCAAATTGATAGGCTTTCTTTACTGTCAATCAGTGACCATGTATATGTGGCTCTATTCTTGGATTCTGTATTCTGTTCCACCTATGGATATGTCTATCCTCATGCCACTATTTTCATACCTTAATTATTGTAGTTTGACAGCATACCTTGAAGTCAGGTAATATAAGTCCATCTTATGATTGTCTTAATTTATTTCTTTTCATTTTCATACCGAATTTAGAATCCACCTGATCCCTATCTATAAAAAGTTTGCAAGAAATTTGATAGTGTTTGTGTTGAATTTGTAGATGTGTTTTGGAAGAATTTACATCTTAACAATGTTAAAACTTATATAGTCCATGAAGATTGTACCTTTGCATTTATTTAGGTTATCTTAAATTCACATCAGCACAGTTTGGTAGTTTTCCATATCAATGTCTTGCACATCTTTTGTCCAATTTATCTTAAATTTTTGATGTTATTATAAGCAGCATTTTTAAAAATATTTTTTAGTTGTACATGGACACAATACTTTTATTTTATTTATTTATTTTTATGTGGTGCTGAGGATTGGACCCAGCGCCTCACATATGCAAGGCAAGTGCTCTACCACTGAGCCACAACCCCAGACCTATAAGCAGCATTTTAAATGGTATTTTTGAGGGCTGGGGTTGTGGCTCGGTGGTAGAGTGCTTGCCTAGCATGCATGAGGCACTGGGTTCGATTCTCAGCACCACATATAAATAAATTAAAAAAATAAAGGTTTATCAACAACAACCAAAAATTTTTTAAAAATTTAAAAAATAAAATAAAATAAATGGTATTTTTGAGTCATTAGCAACATGATATAAATATAATAATGATATTATATGTAAATATAACTGCTTTGGGGAGTCTATTGTATCTTGTGACTTATGCTAATTCACTAATTCTAGTTATTGATATAATCATATTATCTGTAAATAAAAATAATTTTACTTCTTTCTCATCTTTATGTTTCTTTCTCTTTTTCTTTCTCTTATTTTTCCTAATTGTAATGATCAGAACCTTTTTAAAAACGTTGAATTGAAGAGGTGAGCATAAGCATTCTTGCCTTTTTAGATCCTGGACAGAAAAAATTCAATATTTCACCATGATTTATGATGCCATTTTTTTCCTCTTTCAAATTTCTTTAAATTGAAGTTGTTCCCTTATCTTTCCCGTTTTCTGGGAGTTGTTGTTCTGTTGTGCTTTTCTAAAATCATAAATGAGATTGAATTTTATCCAGTGCTTATTCTGCATCTATTAAGAAAATCTTCTGGTTTTTCTTCTTTATTCTGTTAATGGAGTAAATTGCACTGATGAATTGATTTGTGAATGTTTAACCAAGTTTGAGCTCCTATAGACAATTCCACTTGATCAAGATGTATTATCTTTTTATGTTATTGGGTTTAATTTGCTACAAATTAGTAAAGAACTTCTGCATTTTTGTTTATATTAGTCTATAGTTTTCCAATCATGTTAGCTACTTAAAAGCAAAAACAGTCTTGTGTTTTCTGTTATATCCCCAGCCTCTCCTCCAATGTCAACCGCAGAAAAGGTGTTTTACTAATAAACAGTTACTGGGAGATGTTAAAAGACCTAGGCTGAAGACTTGCATTCATTAAATTATTTAAAATGTTAGTAAATTTCATTCAGGAGGTATCTGTATTCCGGCCACATACCAGGTACAGAGCTACTCACTGGGGGTTTGTCTCCTCCATTTCCAAGCCACTTCTTCTTAGTCTTCTTTTCTCATTTCTCATGTCTTCAACTTCTAACATTGGAGAGCCACAGGACATAGTTCTTGGAGCTTTCTCATGCTCTTTGGGAATATCATCTGCTCTGTGGCTAGAAACACCATCTGCAGGTAAACAACACTTAGGTTTGTATCTCTACTTTAAGCCTCTCCCCTGCCTTTCTGTCTGGTATATCCACTGCCTCCTCAGCACATCACCACCAGATACCCAAGAGGCATCTCTAATTGAGTACATCTAAAATCGAACTCATGACCCTTCTCCACAGCAGAAATCATGGCATCAATCCTTGATGCCTCTCTTTCCTCCCACCTCATCAGCCATCCTCCACAGATCCTATTAACTCTACATTCAGAACACATATCCGGAAAGCCACCTTCTTCTGCCACCACTTTGATCCAAGCCATCATCATCTCTTGCTGGATTATGTAGTAATTTCCCAACTGATCTTCATAACTTCCCTGTGCAGTTTTCCCAACACAGTTGCCAGAACAGTACTTCAAAAATGTAGGTTACATCATATACCCATTTCCCTAAAGCCCTCCAGAAGCCTTCTGTTTTACTTAGAGTGAAAATCAAAAATCCTTAGTTTCTAACAAGGTCCTCTTACTACCTGACTTTTGTCTCTTCCTAGTCTTCCTTCCACTTATTGGCTTCAGTCACTGTGACTTCCTTGCTGTTGCTTAAACATACAAATTCCACTCCCATCACCTTAGGTCTGTGCATTTGCTGTTCCTCTGCCTGGATTGTTCTCTCACCAGATGGAATCTGAAGGACTCCTACCTGTGATTCCTTTGCCACTTCCTCTAGACTTTTACTAAAATATCATCTCCTCTTAAAACCCTCCCTGTCCATCTGATCTAATTGGAGAACTGCCGTGCCTCAAAAAAAGTTCAGTTGTTCTCTTCTGTTTATTTTTCACCTTAACATTTTTACTACTTAACACATCAGGCATTTTCTGTGTTTATAATGTTTGTTACCTGAAATCTATAATAACCTGTAAACTCAGTGAAATCAGAGATTTTTGTATTATTTACTGCTGTGTCCTCAGTGAATAAAACCGTGTCCATCACATAATAAATATTTTGTGAATAGATGAGTAAGCAAGTGAAAAGGTAAATCAATATGAGTTACAAGGCAGAGTCAGTCCCTGAGCTCATGGAGCTAATCATATCCCTATTAGTTAATGAAATTCTAATGAAGCAGAATAGAGAAAAGAAAGAAATCCAAAAAAGACGGGCATGAAAACTTTGCGAATTACCTACCTGGTGGAATTTGGTCCAGCAAAGGAAATCCATATCTCTATTCAAGAAGTAGAGGAAATGAGGTCATGCAGTACCTTGGAAGCAGAGAGAAAAGCTTAAGAAGAACAAGAACTCATAAGTAGGACCATGTAGTTGTTGGTTGTAATGGTGAGCATTTCCTTTAAGAGGCAACATGCATCAAATCCATAACAGAAACATTGCCAGTTCCCAAACTGGTATATATGTACCACACATAATCTACATGATATAAGCCCTTGGAAAGAATGGTAGCATTTCTATAAATGACAACACACACACCAAAAAAAAAAAAAAAATACAACTGGTGATAATCCCCCATCAACAAGAAGATTTCCTAGAGCAGTCCTGCTTTCCTTGAGTTGAAAGCACTCTCTACCCATGTCCTGTGAAGGTCAGCATTTGCCCTGAGGATGATGGCCTATGTGTTCATTCCATGTTTTAGACATCAGTTATCTGTTCTCATACAGCTTTTATTGGTTTTTGAAAAGTAAGCATTTTTCTATTTCTTATCAACAGGTTCCATTTTTTGGTCCTCTGTTCGATGGAGCCATAGTGAGTGGGAAGCTGCTGCCAAGCCTTATATGTGCCACGTGCATCAACGCCAGCAGGGCTGTGAAGTGCCTCATCCCACTCTACCAGAGCTTGTATCTTTTTGCTTTAAATATGTAACTTACTAATGTTCTCAGAATCAAGATTCCAGGCAGTTTTTCATGAGGTAAGTATTAAAAACTGAATTGAAAAGAGAAGTGAGAATTTTTTCAGTTTATGTTGAAAATAACATAGTATGATTTTCATACTGTTTGTTAATTTATATTAAATGTAATTTGTGCTACGTTGAACCTAGGAAGATTTTATTTTCATGATTTACTCACATCAATTTGAATCTGAGAAGCTATGGCTACTACGCGATGCTCACGGCTTCGTTAGTATTTTTCTCCAAGTTCAGTCTCTTCCTTTATCTCCCTGGATGTTGCGGTCCATTGTGTATAAAGAGGAATGCTGAGCAAAATATAATAGTTTCATTCAGAGCACCTCCCAAAAGCAAGTGAAATGACTCTAATAAATCAAAAAATGTGGCATGGGCCACCTGAGAAGTACAAATAGAGTTCTGAAAGGTCACAGGAGGAGTAATTGCATCTGGTTGAAAGGAAAGGGAAAGGTGTCCCAAATGAAGTTACATTTGGACTCACTAGTAAGAATGGCCAGAAATTCTTTTGTAATTTTCCCAAATCACTAATATTTCTTCCTCTAATTCCTAATCATATCTCTAAAAATGGAAGAATTTTTACTTTTCTAATTTTTCTCTCAAACATTACCTGGTGTGCCATAATCCTTAAATCCAAGCATAAACTTTAATTATATTTTTAAAAAAGCTTGATGTGAATGACTTCATAAAATTGTTGCAAAAAGCACCTGACCCCCCTAGAATACATTTGTTTCTAATTGGTATTGATAATGATTAAAAATACATTGTGCTTGACCTCTCCCTATAAACTTCTCCCAACCTAACTGTAAATGATGTGTTGCTAGTGGATGGAGGAAGGTGAGAAATATCAAGTCTAAATAGATACAATTCATGAAAAATACCTTTCATTAAAATCCTGGTCACTTCAGTGACTGATATTCTGCCTTAGATTAAAAAAAAAAATACATATGCCATGTGGCAACTTAGAATTATCATAGAAATTAGTAGTAGAAAAGAGCTATTAGGTCCCATCTGGTCCCTCCCCTGGGGTCAGGGCAGCATTATTCCCTCCAGCACACTCTCTGGTGCTTTGTCCGGGCTGGTGGTGGTGGTTTGGAGATGGCATTCTCTGCAACGATTTCCCAGCACTCTAGACATAATCTTATGGCTGGTGTGGATTCGTTTTTCAGCATGGAGTTTTTATTTCACAATCTGTTAAAAAGAGCTTCTTGGCAGAAACGAAAAAGCCCTATTCAGCAATTGGCTCATCAGCGTGCATATCAAATAGGATGAGCTGGACACCCATCAGTCAATTATGTTGGGCCAAGGCAACAAAAAAATCATTTGCAAACTAGAAAATACCATTTTATGTAAGTCCATTCTGATTTTTGTCACATCACCTTCTCTACTTCCAAACTTCTTCTTACACAATACATGCTTTGTTATTTTGTCAAAAACAGCTTTATCTCAAATAAGAATTAATTTTGCAACATTGAATTAATCAGGTTTAGAGAAAACAGTATTTTAAGTTCAGAGGAGCCTGGTGTGGTGGTGCACACCTGTGATCCCAGAGACTTGGGAGGCTGAGGCAGGAGGATCACAAGTTTGAGGCCAGCCTCAGCATTTAATGAGGCCCTAAGCAACTTATTAAGGTCTTAGCTCAAAATAAAAATAAAAAGAGCTGAGGATAGCCAGGCACCGTGGCACATGCCTGTAATCCTAGCACTTTGGGAGGTTGAGACAGGAAAATTGCAAGTTCAAAGCCAGCCTCCGTAACGGCAAGGTGCTAAGCAACTCAGTGAGACTCTGTCTCTAAATAAAACACAAAATAGGGCTAGGGATGTGGCTCAGTGGTTGAGTACCCCTGAGTTCAATCCCCGGTGCCAAAAAAAAGAAAGAGCTGGGAATGTACTCAGTGACAAAGCATCCCTGGGTTTAGTCCACAGTAACAAAAATATATATGTACATTTTTTTTCCAAAGGATATTTTTTTAATTTTTGTTTTTCTTAGTTGCTGATGGACCTTTATTTTTTTCATTTATTTATATGTGGTGCTGAGAATCGAACCCAGTGTCTCACACATACTAGGCAAGTATTCAACCACTGAGCCACAACTCCAGCCCTTCAAAGGATATTATTTAGTATCACTTCAAAAACTTTTCAGATGACCATATCAAGAGTAATGATGCCATGCTAGGCTCAGTGGTGCATGCCTATAATCCCAGTGGCTTGACAGTCTGAGGCAGGAATATCTTGAGTTCAAAGCCAGCCTTAGCGAAAGCAAGGCACTAAGCAACTCAATGAGACTGTCTCTAAATAAAATACAAAATAAGGCTTGGGTATGGCTTAGTGGCTGAGTACCCTGAGTTCAATCCCTGGTACCTGCCCCCCAGCCAAAAAAAGAGTAATGATGCCACCTAGGGCTTCTTATGCTAATATGAGTTGGGAAATTCTGTACTGTAAAATAACTCAGAGCAGTAAACTTGACATCTCAGAGGACAACTTTGTACAGAAATTAGGAAAGAAAAAGTGAAAAAAAAAGATTATCATAAAAATATTGATCAGTGTAACTATAAATAATATATATATTTATAAATTTTGTTATTTAAAATATTTTTATATTGATCATTATTTATATTTATAAATAAAAATGTTGAGCATATTTTGCCTTATACTTTCAGAGAGAAGACTACAAGACATTTTTTGTCTTATACTTTGATGATTAATTATTTAAAACAATAAGTCAACTCTTACACATAATTTTCTTATGGAGATGTGGGGAAAACTTTGCAATTATTTAACTGTTCTTTACTTTGTCTGCAGAAGGGCTAATATTGAGGAGGAATGAGGAATATAATAGAGTAAAATACAAAAACAGAGAAGGAGAAAGGAAATTTTTTAGTTCATTTTCTTTTCTATTTTGGTTTTCTATTTTGGTTCTTTAAAAAATATAGTGACTTTTAAACTCTATATATGTGTCTGCCTAGGCTATCAATAATTAATTGTTCCCTTAATGTTTTTTTAAAACATCCAGGTCCACACATGCTTTGGCAAAAATCTAAACCTGTTTGATTATGTTATAGCTCATATCTGGATTTTGCTTCTTCATTGACACAAGTCTTAGGTTTGAATTTTGAAAAACACTGAATAATCTAACAAATCCTAATTATGGGTGTCTAATTACATTTATTCATTTACTAAACAAACATTTCCTGTGGTCTCTCTGCCAAGTCCAGAGATGGGAGCCAGGGCTACAGTGGGGAACAAGGGAGACCAGGTTCTTGCTGGTGTACTTCACAGAGAAGACAAACTAAGAAATGCATAAGCTAATTGGGGAAAGTTCTGAAAAGAAATGAAAGAAATTGTGGTAAATGAGGCTCAGGGTAAGGAAAGGTCCCCTGAGGAGAAAGTACTTGGACAAACATTGGAGGATGAGAGAGAAGCTGTCCTACAAGAGCAGGGGCAACATTCTAGGCAGAAGGTACAAGGACTCAGTGCTCTAGAGTGGCGAACTTGTGTTTTGTAGGGATTCTCTACATGCTCAAATCCATCAGGGTGCCTGTGACAAACCCAAAAGCCAGCTCTGGTAGAGATGGTGTTCTGCGTGATCCAGAGGAAGCCTCCCTGACTGTCTCCCATAGGCACTAAGAAGTTCTCATCTTAGTGCAGCATACTGGGGTGAACATCAAGCCAGAACTGCTTCATGTAGGGGCAGTAGGTGGGGAGGGAGCATAAGAGTCACTTCCCTGATCCCCAAGCCCATGCAGTCCCCACAAGGACTGAGGAGATCAGCAGTACCTTGGACACACTTAGTTCCAGGACCAGCTACATAATCTGAAGGCCCCAGTGCAGAATGAGAAGGTGGTGCTCTTTTCAAAAAGCAGGAAGAAATACCTTTAAAGGTGTTAAAATATAAAGCTTTTTCCATTCATTTGAAGTCCTCCTGACTTCTCATGATAGTTTTATATTTGCTATTTAATGTCCTTCTGTGTAAAAAACAGCCCTGTATCCCCATTTAATACCTAATATTACCCCCATTTAATACCTATATTTGCTATTTAATGTCCCTCTGTGTAAAGGACTTAAAATTTTTAATTGTTAGCATTAAATTTTTTCATTCTTCTTTATATTGTGCAATGTCAGTTTAATGTACAAATCTAATATGGAATTGCTGAAATTATTCAATTCACTTTTTTTTCAATTCACATTTTATAGCTCATCTGTGCATATATATTTTGTTCTTACCAGAAGAATGCAAACACTGCATAAAACTAATTTACCTGTTATGTATGTTTCATTTTTGATAAGGACATACTGTACCATCTCTCTCTACCTAATTAGTTTATTGCTCAGTAAGGATTGACAGAAAGAGAGACTACTATGGTTTAGATATTAGGTGCTCCCCAAAAGCTCGTGTATGAGATAGTTCAAGAATATTCAGAGGTGAAATGATTGGGTTATGAGGGCCTTAACCCAATCAGTGAATTAATCCCCTGATAGGGATTAACTGAATGGTAATTGAAGGCAGGTAGGATATGGCTGGAGAAGATGGGTCTCAGGGCACCTGCCTTTGGTGAGTGGAGTCTCCCTCTACGCTTCCTGATATGATTTCTGAGCTATTTTCCTCCACAACACTCTGCCACCATGATACGCAGCCTCACCTTGAGCCCCAAGGAATGGAGCCAGCTATTTTTGGACTAAGACCTCTAAAAGTCTTAGTGAGCCCCAAAATAAACATTCCCTCCTCTAACTGTTCTAGTCTGGGTCTTTTCGTCACAGCAACAAAAAAGCTAACTAAAACAGAAACCTTGGGTCCCCTGTAATCCTCATTCCTTCTGTGTCATCACTTTCAAAGTAGGCAATTGACTACTACTGGGAAGTAGGACAACTCAAAAAGGATTCCACGGAATTCTTTGGTTGTTCATGTTTCTCAGGGCACTGTTGGTTGCTTTCTGCATTCAAAGCCAGTTCTGTCTTGGCAGGAGAATGTGACCTCTCTGGGCATTCAGCTTCCAAGAAAGAAATCATAGAGGAAATACACTTCCTGTGGGCAGTCACTCAGGCCACAAATCCACAAAGACCTGCCTGTAACCTGTTCTGAAAACCCCAGCACTAGTTGAGGAACTCTGTTTCCAAGTATGTAGAACTGACCCCCTTTCTAAAATCTGACAGTATATCCCTCGCAGCACTGTATTGACATATGAACTAAGACCCATTAAGATAGGAGGCCCCAGGGTTGTGGATTTAGCTCAGTGGCAGAGCACTAGCCTAGCACACACCAGGCCCTGAGTTCAGTCCTTGGCCCTGAAAAAAAAGATAGGAAGCAGCTTGTGTGTTCCTCTATAGAAGAAAAATTCATTTAAGAGACCAGAAATCTGAGGAAGACTTGCCATTACCTGTTCCTTTGAGATACTAGGTACACTGGTGAGTGTTGACAAAGAGGAATATTTGATTAGCAACACAGGCCACTTTATATGGACAGCCCTGTATCCCCATTTAATACCTGATATTTAGATTACAACCGTTAAGTAGAACATTGCCAAACTGCTCATTTTATCTCAATGCTACTCATTTCCTAGGTATGAGAATGACTGTTTAATGAACAAAGGACATATTCAGACCTTCTATAAATCCCTTAGAGGCAGAACATTTGCTTTTTTAGTATTGAGCATGCATATCCAGACAAATGAAGAAAAGAGCCAATGGAATTACTTTGAAGCAGTTATTCTTCCATCCCTTCCCTCCCCAGTGAATGATTGGTATTTAACTGCCTTAAAATAGGGTCAATTGGGATTCATTTTTGTATGAGATTTAACTACAAATAGAAATGCATTGTGCATTGATTTTGTTCAGTAACGTTCAAGAAAACGCAGCATTTCTGATTAAGCTGAGGATTGGGGGCATTGCTGGAACAAATTTGCCTTTTGGGGGAATTTTTAAGTAGTAAATTCAGTTTACAATCAATATCAAGGAAGTTCTTGTTTGGGGTTCTCTTGGCTAACTGATCGAAGAGTTGGAACAGTGTGGCTAAGGCACATAGAAGACTGAAAAATATCATTGTCTTAAATGAGCAAAAAAATAAAATGTGAACACAGTAGGGCTGGCTGTATTTGGAAAGCACCCTCTGTAACATTTTAGCCTAGCCCCTTTGTCCCTCCTGGTTTTCCTGTAACCTTCTCAGTGGGCTAAATCAAATCTGTCAAGTGGAGCCTTCATCCTGTGACCACTGCCCTTCTGAGTGATGAGGGCCAACTCACCTACCATCTGCTTTTTCTATCCCTCATGGGCAATCAGAGGGCCTGTTCCTATGCCTAGAGTGTTGTAAATGGGAAGCTTGCCACATGTTATGTTTACAGTTCCCAAGCAAACTAAAGATTCCAAATGAAACCATGGTCAACTGATAGAAGTTTCCAAAACTATTTGAGCCAGCGCTTTCTTTCTCCTTGTCAGATAACTTGTTTCAGGGAAAAGGTTGCCACATAATATGCAGTGTGCCCATTGGGAGGAGTTCACCCGTAATCAAACAGATGGTGGCTTTTTAAAATAAACGTCCACTTCAATAGAACAATAGTCTCAATGGCATTCACCATCTCTACTTTCTGGAACTATCAGCATTTGATGGAGAAAACTAAGAAAAAGTAATTTTGTTCCTCATTCTGTCACAAGTGAGATTTATTTTCATTTTTCAGTTAACAGATATACTTGATAATACCAGAGCTGCTCTCTTACACCATGACTTTACAGTTTCTTTGCTAAATTCTGCTCCTGGTTTACACATCTTTAAAATGACCTTGTTCCTTAAAGCTGTAACAGTCTTGTTTCTTTTTCTCCAATGAGATTTTCCTGAGAAGACTTATAATTTCTTTCATTAATTTCCATACACTTCAGAAAAGATGTCAAACAGTACCATGTGTTATATTTTGCCATACAGAACAATCTTTGCATTTGTCAACATTTAAAATGTCTCTGCTATATACCAGGCCCCTGTCTTCACTACAAAAAAAATAGAAATATGAATAAGATATTCCAAGTAAGGGGATAATATTTACTCACAAACAAACTTTGAAAGATTACATTTGAGAATGTCAGAAACTTCTGTATAGCAGAGTATAGGTTGTGTGCACATGCACAAGCCTCACACACATGGAAGAGGGAGTGATAAAGTATTTGAAGGGGTCAGGGAAGGAGTTCTAAGAGAGAGCAGGGGCCTAATCTATGCCAGTGACAGGGAGATGGATTGGATACCTATGCAGGAGGTGTACTGATACATTATGGTACCTGCTAAATTTGTGGGGGCATAGAGAATGATAAGGGAAAAGAATAATAGAGCTCTTTGGAGCATTTAAAGACCATTATTTGGAAGGATGGAGATAGAGCCCAAGGAAAAGGAGAGAATGGTTTCACAGAAAAGCAAGGAGAGAGATGAAGGATTGCCATCAGCAGACTGGCCAAGCAAGACATATTCTATTGGCTAGTCTTATACATGACTGGGTCCAGCAATCTCAAGTCTTCACCTGGAAAAGTTGGGTGAAAGAGGACCCAGAACTGAGTTTTTGGAAGGGAATAGAACCAAAAGGAAAGGAATTACTCCAGGATGGGATTGAAGTACCTATGAATGGAAAATGCACAGGAGAGGGACTGGATTTTAGAATAGAAGCCAGAATGGAGTCAGACCCTGAATGGAAGAGATGGACATTGATTTTCTAATCCAAATTTCTAAACAGACCCAAAGCAAGATATAGTTGTAATGGGGATTTCTACTACTTGATATTAACTCCAAGGCACATTCTACTAAAAGCAACAAGCATTTAATAAGCTCTCAGCTGGCAAACAGTTTCATCATGCTGAAGACAAGAAGCAAACTAGGGAAAACTGCTGTTTTGGATCCATTTCTTAGCAATTTGAAATAAGTATTTTGTAACTTTTGAGTGTTACAGAAAGTAATGAGCTTATGAGTACTAGAGTTTGTATAAAAATGGAAGAAAAGTGTAAGTAGAACCAGACATTTGGGAAGTACAATGCAAAAAACAGTTCAAAGGAAGAAATGGGATATTCCCATGGGTAAGTTGAGACTGTGAAAGGAAATGAGGAATGAGAGATTTTTTAAAATATTTATTTATTTTTTTAGTTGTAGGTTGACAGAATATCTTTATTTTATTTTTATGTGGTGCTGAGGTTCGAACCCAGTGTCTCATGTGTGCTAGGCGAGCACGCTACCATTGCACCATAACCCCAGCCCCAAGAATGAGATTTTTAACAATGAAATTTTTTAAATTATAAAATTAAAAATTATTTATCTTAGATAGAAAATGGGCAAGCTTGAAAGAACAGCCAACATAACTGCCATAAGAAGGTGATCGATTCATATTTAAAACCTGTGCACTAAGATTAAAAAAGGAGTTCCTGGTCCTGCTCTTAGCCAATCAGCACAGTTAACCAGTATCCTCATGATTCTCCCATCTTCTAGAACTGACATATCCTCTTCAAAATGAAAAGGACAGGAAAGTGTCTTAGAGGATGAGGTAAAATATAAACCACTAAGAAAATGCTAAAGGGAAAAAGAGTTCATATAATTCATATATTCAGGGTTTTTTAAAATATTTTTTTAGTGCAAAGGATCAAACCCAGGGCTTTGTGCACACTAAGCAAGTGCTTTACCACAGCCACTATCCCAACCCAATAAGCAGGGAAAGAGAGAGAGAGAGAGAAAGAGAAGGGTGAGGAAAAGGAGGAGAAGAAAGAGGGGAGGAGGAGGAGAGGAGGAGAAAAAGAAAAGAAAGAAAACTGAACTTTCAAAAAATGTTCTGATTCAGGAACACCCATATCTTAGAAGGCAAAGGAAAAGAAGAAAAGAAAGAAAACAAGAGAAGAAGAAAAGAAAAAAGAAGAAAGAAAACTGGACTTGCAAAAAAGGTCTTGATTCAGGATCACCCACATCTGATTGTAGAACAGATAAATAGCACTGATCTCAGAACCATGAAGACTAATTTATTTTCCTTTAGAAGTCATATCAATTAATGGATGCACCCAAAACTAGGATCAGAAAAATATTTTCCTCATTTTTAAGTGTGGTTGAAAAGGATGAATTTTGGAATGTTGCATGGATTTCTTACAAAATTGTTAGACTACATTATTAATTAGGTTATGAGCCTTCAGGAAAGAATGTGCTCACAAAGACCAAGGTATCTTAAACAAACTTTTTAGAGCTTAAGGGAAGCATATAAATGCAAATTTTAATTTTGATAAAGCATAAGATAAAGTATCAAGACCATCTGGCAGATATGAGAGAAAACTATGGGCCCTTTAGAGCTGGGTGACTTCATTGTAGTCAGACTGAAAAAGTATTAATTTATGAACCACCAGAATGA
Source organism: Xerus rutilus (assembly GCA_028644305.1). Lineage (NCBI taxonomy): Eukaryota > Metazoa > Chordata > Mammalia > Rodentia > Sciuridae > Xerus > Xerus rutilus. The sequence continues at coordinate 138,756,081 of CM053401.1, forward strand.
CTGAGAGCCTGGTGTCTGATGTGGTTTCTGTGCCATGGCTTGTCCAACCTACATTCCACAGTTTTATTAGTAACTTTCACAAGGGTCTAGAACATATTTATCAGACTATCACTTTTAATAAAGATGAGAGGGTTAACTAATTTGACCCTAGGGAAAATCAGAAATTAGGAATTATCTTGACAAATGAGATTTCCAGGCCCAAACCAACAACATGAGATTGAAGAGGGTAGTACTTGGGTTTTGATAACCAACTGTAGAACTGCAGGAAGAGGTTGACATGGCTTGATAGCAGTCATTGTAAACAGCATCTGGTTTTGGAATGACCACAAATTGGAGATAAGAGACAAGAGGATGACATACGCAGCCAGCAACAGCACTAACATCCTCTGGGATGCAGTGCACAAAGCGTGTAGTCCGCTCACAGGAGTTAGGGCATCATCTCTGTGCTTCTGTAACCTTAAGGATCTGGGAGTTGTGTGTTGCCCTAGCGGTCATATTTGAAAGGGACTTTGACCAACCTGGATTCAGTCTAGAGAAATCCTGACAATTGTACCTTAGGTATCTGGGAGCCATTAAAACCAAGGAGGATATCCAGAGCCTGGGAAGCTTTTAAATAGGAGACCAGTCTGCAGAATTGGGACCATTAAGCAGAGGTAACCAGGAAGCAGCTTTAGCTCAATGTCAAGGCAAACATTTAAAACCCAGAGCCAACAAACTAGCTGCCTACAGACAGAATCCAGCCCACAGATGGGCGTTGAACTGCATTTGGCCTCCCTGCAATACTAAATCACAGAACTGAAGGTTGTTGGCCATGAAAAACTAGCATATTTTGCATTTTTAAAACTGTTTTTTATATTTCTCCTAAAGAATCAGAACATCTGACCCCACTGGGCATCCCTTTCTGCTGGCAGCAGTCAGCCTCTTCACAGGGTATGTTTCTTCTGTCTACCACAGTCCCTGCCTCGTGTCTCCCTACTGCTAAGACTTGGTGCCAGCACCACCATGATGGCACCCCACTAGCTGAGAGTTGGTGAAAGGGCTGATGAGCCAAGCAGGTGAAACAGTATCTGGTCCTTAGTGAGAGCCTGGTGTTACCTACAGGTATTAGCACAATGTTAACAGTCTGGCCCCTGCAAATAATGGAGTTCTTGAAAATTGGAACCAATCAATTGTGTAGTAGATCTCAGAAAATACTAACTTTTTACCTATGTAGATGTTAAAATAAAGGCTAGGAGATTGCTCTTCCTTCAGCAGTTTGTAGAATGTCCTCCTCCATGTGAATGGTTGGCTCTCTGGGATCAGAAATGCCCATAAAATGAGTTCTTTAAACAATGTGGGGGGCGGGGGAGGAGGTCTTGGAAAGGAGTAGTTGTGCTGTAAAATGACTTACCACTGTTAGACAAAAGACTATCCCCTCAGGAAAAGTTTTAATTCTAGTGATCTGTTGATAAAGCAGGATGCTGCTGCATAGCCCCACCCTCCTCTCTTTTATATATATAATAATCTCTTTCATATATATATTAGATGTTGGTAGACTTTTATTTTGTTCATTTATTTATATGTGGTGCCTCACACATGCCAGGCAATCGCTGTACCACTGAGCCACAACCCCAGCCCCTGTCCCCATCCTTCTTCTCTTGCTGCAGTCATCATATCTCATTGCAGACCTTCATGGGAGGAAGGGAGGTTGCAGCTTCCCACATTGCTGGCCCTCAACTAAGAGTCCCCTCTGGGTCACTCTGCTGCACCCCACTTTACATGTTGCTCTTGAGTCTTGTGTAATAATGAACTCTCATCCTTTCTAGTGGTTTCACCCTCTTTCCTTGCCAGGCTGGACCTTCATCTACCCTCTTCTCTCTCAGATGTGAAGCACGAACTGCAACACCAGCTCCCAATTATGTTGTGAAGTTCCCCATGCAGGCATTGTTTCTACTTTGTTGATATTCTCTCACATATACCTCCTGTTACATTATAAATATGTGTATGTGAAGGCAGAGATGGAGGAAGGGGAGGAGATCAAGAGAGATTCATTTGATGAAATCATTTTGGAAAACAATTAGAAAACAAAAGCAAGTCATGTTTTATAAAATTGCATTTTTTCAAAATTGAAAAATTAATTGTCCAAGGTGAAATGTTGCTCTATATATAGGCTATGCATCTATGTATATATACATTTAAAGCCATTTTTTCCATTTTTTGAAGGTTTAGTTTATAGCTATAATCCTGAACACTCAGAACAGCATCTGGCACATAGTAGGTGCTCAATAAAGAATTCGTAAGTTGGTTAAATACATAGATAATAGTACTTAAAAGTAAAAAAACAAAAAAAGTTAGAATTTTTACTGAAAAAATAGATTTTATATGAATTTTTCTTTTTATTGAGAGGAAACTTAACACATATTTATTTTGATTGTGTTCTGAATAATCCTGGGACTGAGAATGTAGGTCAGTAGTAGAGCGCTAGCCTAGCATGTAAAGGCCCTGAGTTCAATCTCCAGCATTCCAAAATTAAATAAAAATTTTTCCATCATCATCCCAGCAAGTTATTGAAGGACATTAATGTGAGAATTTTGATAATTAGAATGTTGGCTTTATATTTGATTTTGAAATTAATGGAAAGGAGAACAGAGAAAACAAAGTCAACTCAGTAATCCCGTTTTCTTAGAGCTGTAAGTGTATTTAGTTTTGAGGAGAGTTCAAATTCAAACATTATTGAAGTCAGAAAACTTACAAATGAGAAGTGGTAGGGAAGCATAATATTGCCATCAAAGCCATGGCCTCCCAGGAAAAGAATGACCCTCTAGTCCAGTGTCAAAAAGAAGTACCCCAAAAGACCTGAATTTTAATGTTCTAAATCCTAAGGACTAGTAAGAGGTTGTTGGAGGGAGGGGGTATTTTTTTTTATCTTTTGACTCTTAATTGTTTGTAAATTTTACACATGTAAATAAAACGTCCGCAAAGCCCAATGGAAGCTCTCTCCACCACTCAGACCTGGAGCAGGCTGGGCCTCAGTCACACATGCAAATACTGACAGCTGAAGTCACTTGTTGGAAAGTCCACAAACTCTGGTTACAGCTGCATTTGTCAGTAGCTTTAAGGGAAGTGTAATCAGCCAGAGAGATTAATTTGCATCTCAATTAGAAAGGAGTCAGGAGGAAGCACTAGGATCCCTTGCTGGAAGGTTGTGTAAGAAATCTCACAGAGCACAAAAGCCTCCCAGCGCTTGTCCTCCAGCTGAGTGGAGGACAATATCTGAGGTTTCGTTTCCATAGGGACCAGAAGCCTGCTGGGCCGCAGAAGAATCTCGGGTTTGCACCGTAATCATTTGGTCATGATGACACAAATTCCACTGTTGTTCCCAAATACATTTTGCTATTAGAAAGCTGTTAGAAAAGTGGAAATGGCCGTGATGTCAAAAGCATACAAGAGGGTATTTGTTGACCCTACTTACCTTTTCCATAGAGCTGCTAGAATTTCTAGGTATTTAACATGTATTAATGTCTGCATATTCAAAGAGCAAAAGGTCATTTCATACATGACAATATTTCCTTAGCATTTAAATGGTTATTTTAGGAATGACACAGCCTCAAAGGGAGCCCCTATTCTTGATTCTTCCATACTCTTCAACAGTTGGCAAACAAGATTATGAATTTGAAAACATCAGCAAGGAAGAAACACAGAATCATCTGGCCCCAGAGCAGAACATGGAAGAAATTCTGGTTATTACAGACCCTCTTAAAACCCTAAAGAAACTAAAAGAGACATCCCTAGACTTAACTTTTAAAAAGCACAAAGTAGTATAAATTTTAAATCTTTCCTTCATTTATCTAGTGGCCATTTTCATAGACTTTAATATTTCTATCAGATTGGTCCTTTGTTTTCAGAGTAGTTCTTCATATTCTCAAAATTCTGTGCCAAAGAGCCTAGTAAGAGTAGAGACTGTCAGAACCCTTGATTCATGCTAAACTTACAACAAAACATGGAAGATCTTACCCTTGGCATTTCTGGAGGAAGATTTGTATTTCTATATTATTTTTTTCTTTTATAAATAGTTAATTCATTGGATCCAGCTACGGAGTGAGAAAACAATTTTTTTAAAAAGTGAGAAAAAACAAAAACCTGAACCCTACATTACAAGTTGTTGGATACCAGACTGAATTCTGTCTTTTTAAAAGTCAAGGTTTTAAACTCATCTTCCCATTCTGGAAAAGGAAAGGAACAAGTTTCCAAAAGACAGCCTTTTCCAGCACCCAGACTGAAATAACACATTGCAGAGAGACATCGAAACCTCTTAATCCAACATTAATCAAATTTCAGTTGACTAATTATTGGTCCCATTTAAAAAGGAGCAGAATGCCATAAACGGCATCCACAGAACATGAAGTAGACGCTGAGATTATAAGCAGTATTTTGAAAGTGAGGTTTTCTGTTATTCAAATCTCTAAAAAGGATAATACATGCTTTATTATAATAAGAGATTGTGCAAAGCCAAAGAAGGACAAAGCAAGCAAGTCCAACTGGTGATCCCTTCTGTGCAGTGTCTGCCTTCGCATTTGCAGCCGCTCCCAGCAGGTTTCCACGCAGAGTAATTTGCAACACACTCCAGTAAATTTTGTAATCAAAGCAGAATACTTTTTTGTTAATCTGTGAGTGAGCACAACCCAGATGCCATCATGTTAGCCTTGAAAGGGTACCCTTTCCAGTTTACTTCTGAGGAATTTTGCCAAATTCTAAACCAGGTACATTCAGTGCTGTGTTTCAGATGCATTTCTGTGGCCCTGTGCTTTGAAAGCTTTTGATAGAGACCACTGGGACCAGAGTGGGGGGAGGAGGATCAGTGCTAGTACCTGCTCCCTTTTCTCCTTTTCCCCATGACCAAGGGGCCTGTGAGCCACCCACCAGGGAGTCAATATGCACTTTAATAAGTACATTGTGTTTTGCACTTGCCTTGAAAACAGAAAACTTACGGCTTTAGTTTCCAACAGAGTAGCATGCCACAATATTTTAGGTAGACCACTCTCTGGACATTTCTCATTTCTTACAAATGCACATCTGACAGTCTATGTTGCTGAATGATCTTTTTTGTAACTGTTTTATCAGAATTACAAAAATGAAATGATACAGTGTTCAGTGGTTAATGATCTTTATTTTCTTCAGCTTGTTTCCATCTTCCTGTTTGGTCCTAGGATATAAAAGAATACAGAATGTAGTCCCTCTGCCACGTTCACGCCTTTAAACTCTTCAGTACAAAGCTTTGGTCTTTTATCCATCCATGATCAATGAAGGGGCTGCCTCCTAAAAAACTCTGAGTCGGCTTCTGGGGTGTGGGGGGCCGGCCAGCCCTTTAAGATGCCAGGTCCCTGCGGTTCTGCCTTCATTTGCCTATGAAGTGGGATGTAAGTATATCAGTGCATCCCAGCCTTGAGGCAGATGTATGCCTGGAAGTGCGAAGTCTCATACCTCCACAAAGGGTAGGGCAAGCTCACTGGCTGATGGGATTCTGAATTTATAAGCAGAGTTCCAGAATTCCCCCAGGGCCTACTTTTCAAAGGCAAATTAGTATGTTTGCAACTTGATCCCTGGGCAACTTTTGACAGTTGTTCTAAGAATAATAAAACAGATGGACAGAATAGATTTTGGGGTCTCCATCCAAACTGCCATCCTCAGTGGAATTTAAAGAAGGTGGAGAGCCGATGGGGAGAGCTGCTGCTTCTTACCATTATGTTCTGCCTTTCACACCAAGAACCATAACTTTCTCCCAGAAGATAGAAACTGTCATCACAGTACTTTTTCCTGCTGAGAGTTTAGCTTGGCTTTGAGAAATTAAATAGGATATGTGTTTTCTTTATACATTTAAAATGAATTGAACTTAGTTCAATTGAATTTATACTCCAGAAAAACCAATGTTAATATGAATATTGGGAAAATGTTCAATTAGTTTTCCATTTAAGGAATATTTTCCTAGGATTTTAACCTCTTTAAAGAAAGAACTTTTTTCAAACGTCTTAGAAATATTATCTACTCATTTTTTTGCATATATAATGACATGTGCATACATCGGAAGACTTCAGAGAAGAGCAATTAAATTATCTAAATAAAAAGAAACATTATTATGTACTTATGCTCTATAATTTTATCAAATCATATAATTTGTGCTAAGTCTTGATTTTAGCTCAGGTCAGGGTGAGATGTGCTTTCCTTTTACTTGTTTTGCTTTTCTCTTACATAAATTTCTATATTCTTTTTTTTTTTTTTTTTTTTTTTTTTTTTTGGTACTGGGGATTGAACTCAGGGGCACTCGACCACTGAGCCACATCCCCAGCCCTATTTTGTGTTTTATGTAGAGACAGGGTCTCACTGAGTTGCTCTATATTCTTTAATTACAGAACATAAAATAAAATGACATAAAAATATGTACTTTCTAATCCTTTTCTCTGGATTAATTTGCCCCAGTGGTCACACTTTAAGCCATAAATATGGCAGGTCAGCTGTGCTTTGGAGTTCCAGAGCCATCCTGTGACTGGGACGCCTTTACATGAACCTGAGCTGAACCCTCATGCTGACTATTTAACTAAAAATGCACTGACAATGACTCAGTAGGATAGGAAACTTTTATTTATTTGAGCATAAATATGAAGCAATGTAAAATCTTCTGCTACATCTTATGATGTACAGTATCATTAATGTCCTAACATTGGACCCTTGTGGGCAAGTCTTCCCCTACACCCAGTAGTGGGACTCAAACCCAAGCCTAAAACACTAGGTAAGCATTCTACCATTGAGCTACTCCTCCCCATCCCCTCTTATGGTCAGGTCTTGATTTCACTTAACAAGAGTTCTCACAGAGAAGAGTTTAGGGATATTATCTTCCCTCCATGGCAACAATTTTCTTATAAGTACCAGTTAAGTTTTAAGGTGTATCTTTTGTTGCAGTGCCCCAATTAGCAGTCAGTGTGTTAGCTGACCTCAGACAATGAGTTTCCATTTTAGTTTAAATAATAACTAGTTCTTTGGCTTTGAATGAATATCTTACATCTGTTGGTTTCCTTACTATAAAATGAGGAAGATAATCCTTCATAGATTATTGTAAGGATTTATAGAATGAATTATATATAATTATCAATAAAACATAACTGGAATTCAGCTGCCTCTCATCCCTCAGCCCCATTTGTCCACCCTGATCTCAGCATCTTTGCCATGCCCTAGACTGGTATATAGCTCCTCCCTGTGCCTCTGCTTCTTCCTATTCTCCCTGCAAAACTGTCCAACAGACAGAGTTTTCCTTCTAAATAGAAACCAGAGCAGATCATAGCTTAAAACTCTCTAATTGTTCTCATTCTGACCCACAGAAAAATCCAGAATCTTTATAATCACCACAAACATGTGCCAGCATCAAAAACTGCATGCGCTGCCTAGAATTCTGCATCTCTCCCCTTTCCCCTGTGTGTTCGTAGCTCCTTCCCTTCCATTAGGTCTCTATTTAAAGGTTGCTTTGAGAAAGTTTTTCCAAAGTAACAAGCCCTCCCTCTGAGCAGTGTCACTCCATTTTTTCCTTACCCCTTACTCAATATTTCTTTCTCCCATGAGTATACACTGCTAGAAGGCAAATGGTTTTTGCCTACTGTTGTATACCTACCACCTAGAGGCCAGGATAAGAGTTGGTCAGACTTGACAGAGGATGCTTACCCTAAAAGTAGACTAAGGGTGTTGGGCACTATGGTTCACACCTGTAATCCCAGTGACTCAGGAGACTAAAGCAGGAGAATCACAAGTTTGAAACCAACCTCAACAATTTAGCAAGAGCCTATCTCAAAACAAAAAGGGCCGGGGAGGTAGCTCAGTGATGAAGTGCCCCTGGGATTAATCCCCCAGAATTAAAACCAAAAAACAAAACCAAAAGAAAAAGAAAAAGAAACAGACTGAGGAATGAATGAGTGAATAAACAATGAATGAACGAACAAACAGATGACTGTTGGATACAAGGCCTGGCACCTTGCTTATTCTCTTTGATCAGAAGCAGCTATGTTCTTCCAGCCTCTACCAAAACATCCTAGGTACCAGGCTCTGCCACACACACTGTGGGGACTTGGGGGCAGTCATACTTCTGCGTTCTTACTTCAGCCTACATCTGTGTGGCTTTAGTGAGTTCTGTAGGATGCAGAGATGAGTGGCCATGTTCTTATGGAGCTTCCCAGCTGAAAGGGATCATCAGGGAAACATAAGATAGAATATAACCATGCTCTAGGAAAGGCCTGGTTGGTGCCCAATGAATATGTTGAATCATGGAAACCCAAGGCACAGAAAAGGTCAGAGGGTCACAGGAGCTCAGAGGGAAGGATGATTTCCAGCAGCAGCTTTAAATTTTTCACATATTCAGGTGTCTCTGATAAGTATTTTCATGTGTATGCCATCTACAACTCAGTAGGCTGGAAATTTCACTACAACTTTGTTCATTTTGTTTGTTTTACAAAAAGATACTCATATACTAATTACAACTGATTACATAAATGCTACAAGCCTTAGGTGGTTTTCTCAGTGAGCAGGCTTTTGGAGAACAACATGCCATACACCACCTGGAACCCACTGCCTGCACTCTTCTTAGAACATACCTCCTCAAAAGACAAAAAAGTTGTTAAGCATGCCATTCAAACATACATACATGGACTTATTTTAAAGCATAAACAGGCCAGGCATGGAGGTACACTCCTGAGGCTCTAGAGACTAAGGCAGGAGGATCACAAGTTCGAGGCCGATCTCAGAAACTAAGTTTGGCCCTAAACAACTTAGCAAGACCCTGTCTCACTTTCAAGATGAAAGGAAGGAAGGAAGGAAAGAAGGAAGGATGACAGAGGGAGGGAGGAAGAAAAGAAAAGGGAGGGATGGTGTAGCTCAGTGGTAAAGACCCCCTGGGTTCAATCTCCTGTACCAAAAATAAATAAAGCTTGTACAGGCTCTACTATGCTAATTCATTATGACATTATAAAATGTACTGAATAATAAGGATTTCAAAAGGATATGATAATGAGGAAATAAATAACAATTGAAATATTTTTATAAGAGCATAAAATTGTTTTGCTTTTACTAAGACATTAACAGTATTTTAAGACTGCGATGAGATTAAATGTGCTGTGTTATTTTTATAACCTTGGTTTAACAGTTCTGTGATTTAGTGATTCCAAAGGGTCCTCTTAAGCCCAGCTTATTTTGATACTTGATTTCACAGCTGAAAACAAAAGTTTTCAAAGACACATGGCTAGGATGGGGCAGATAGTATTCTTGGTCTACTAAACCATGACAGTGTTCATTCTTGGCCATCAATTCCACAAAGGTTCTTGTTGATACTTGGCTGGAAATTTCCAACTTCCTTGATGTCGGATCAGTTGTGTCTATTTACATAGTCACACAGGCATATATTTGTGTGTGTGTGTGTGTGTGTGAGGGCCTTGCACACGTGAGGCAAGCACTTTAACACTAAGCTACACGTTCAGCCCAGTGTTGTTATATTTTTTAACAAACAGGTCCAAAATGCACTAAAATCTTTATTTGGAAAGTTAGAAATCGCTTTCATAGTTTTGGAGTGATACAAATAGATCCTTCTGAAAACACACTCCACCTTCAATAGAAACTTCTCTGCTAGGTATGGAGGCACATATCTGTAATCCCAGCAGCTCAGGAGCTGAGGCAGGAGGATCATGCGTTCAAAGCTAGCCTCAGCAACTCAGGAAGACCCTGTCTCTAAATATTTAAAAAAAAAAAAAAAAAAAAGCCAGGATGTGGCTCAGGGAGTAAACATCCCTGGATTCAATCCCTGGTACCAAAGAAAAGAAAAAGAAATAGCTTTCATAGTTTCAGAAAGTTCTCCTATCTATATCACCTCAAAACTATGAAAACTATTTCTTTTTTTTTTTAATGTTGAACATTAAATTGCTATAGTGAAGCTAACATTTTTCTGCATTTTCTACTCAAGGTCTTCTCACCATGATATATTTCTTTCATATGGCAGTTACTCAGTGTGAAAATATCCCCTTTCCTTTAGGGAACAGTAGGTATCTTTCTTCCTAGGATCAAGGCCTGCTGAAATGTGCATCAGCCAGGACATTTTCCTGCTCTTGCTACCAGGGTCAAGGCCAGAGTCTTCTAGAGGAGGCCTGTGTGCTCTGTGCCCTCTGTGCCCTCTGCCCAAACCACTGCGCCCCCAGATGTCCACATGGCTCATTCCCCAAACCTTGTAAGCTCTTTTCTGACCTCCCCGTGTAAAGCTCACACACACCCCTCATACACCTCCTATGGCTCACCCTCTGGTCTTTCAGTGTAAACCTTGTCACCTTCCAATTACTGTATAATTCACTTACTCACTTTACTGATGTTGTGCCTGGCACGTGCCTGTCTGTTGTCCTCATCGATGTCTCCAAGGGTGAGAGGAGAAATATTTAGCAAATGAGCATGACAAGGCACCAACTGGACACTGCTCAGGATGCCAGCCATGCTGGTGTTTTCCAGGTGACTATAGTCCCCAGATGCAGACTCAGCACCTGCCACAGAATAAATATTTGTTCAATAAGTACTTGTTGAATAAGTGAATGAATTTAGCCCCTTGCCTTCATAGAAGAGGTCACCAAATTCAGAACATCGGTCTTTCCAAAAGAAAAGAGAAAAAAGAGTAATTCATCTCTATGTTCAACATCTTTTACAAGAACTCTCCTATGAGATAAGGGGTATAACAGATTTTCATGGCCATTCTCTGCCTCAAGACATGGATTGTAAAGATGTTTCTATTTATAAGATAATCAAATTCAAAACTTCAGTATGAAGAATTATGTAAACCTTGACACATCACAGTATTGAATAAGTGAATAAGGACTCTAACAGTCCCTCCCTTCCTTCTTGTCCCTCCCTCAGGAAAGTCCACACATTGAACCTGACCCAGGATAGGCTAAGAGATGACAGCAAGAAGGTCATACACTATTCATACACTGAACCCTTCCTCAGGACAGTTTATATACTGAACCTGACCCAGAACAGTAAGAAGGATGTCAGTATCAGGCCTCGTGTTAAATCTCAGTAAAGCTTAATTTATTTCCTGATTTTAGATAAAAAGATAATTATAAATAGAAATCCTAGCATTCTCGTTGTAGAGACTATAGACCTGCAGGATAAAGTCTTGGCAGGAGTTCTTGAAGGAAAGAAGAAGGAGAGAGGATCTTGCACTGTTCTGTAGGTTGCCTGGGCTCAGCAGGGTGGTTCTTCCCCAGGCAGCTCAAATGACTGGCACTTTGCTGGCACAGCTAGAGTATCCCGACCTGGCCAGGCATCCCTCAGCCAGCAGCCTCTCCACATGGTCAGCTTCAGTCTGACTTTTTTTTTTCCTAATTAGTTATACACAACAGCAGAATGCATTCATTGCATTCATTGTACATAAATGGAGCACAACTTTTCATTCATCTGGTTGTACATGATGCAGAGTTGCACCTTTTGTGCAATCATACATGTGCCTAGGGTAATGGTGTCCATCTCATTTCACCATCTTACCTACCCCCATGCCCCCTCTCCTCTCCCCTCCTCTTTGCCCAATCCAAAGTTCCTTGATTTTTCCCATGCCCCCTCCCCCCATTATGGATCTACATCCACTTATAGAGAGAACATTCAGCCTTTGGTTTGGGGGGATTGGCTTACTTTGCTTAGCATGATATTCTCCAACTCCATTTATTTACCTACAAATGCCATAATTTTATTCTCTTTTAATGCTGAGTAATATTCCATTGTGTATATATACCAGAGTTTCTTTGTCAGTTCATCTATTGAAGGGCATCTAGGTTGGTTTCACAGTTTAGCTATTGTAAGTTGTGATGTTATAAACAATGATGTGGCTGCATCACTATAGTATGCTGATTTTAAGCATACTATAGTGATGCAGCCACATCATTGTTGCATCACATATATCCTTTGGGTATAAACTGAGGAGTGGGATAGCTATGTTGAATGGTGGTTCCATTCCAAGTTTTCTAAGGAATCTCCATACTGCTTTCCAGAGTGCTTGCACCAATTTGCAGTGCCACCAACAATGTATGAGTGTACCTTTTTCTCCACATCCTCGCCAACACTAATAAGTTTTGTATTGCTTGTATTCTTGATAATTGCCATTCTGACTGGAGTGAGATGAAATCTTAGAGTAGTTTTGATTTGCATTTCTCTAATTGCTAGAGATGTTGAATATTTTTTCATATATTTGTTGATTGTATATCTTCTGAGAAGTGTCTGTTCAGTTCCTGAGTCCATTTATTGAATGGGTTATTTGGGGGGGGGTTGGTGTTTTTTGAGTTCTTTATATATCCTGGAAATTAGTGCTCTATCTATCTGATGTGCATGTAGTAAAGATGTTCTCCCACTCTGTGGGCTCTCTCTTTACATTACTGTTTCTTCTGCTGAGAAGAAGCTTTTTAGTTGTAATTCATCCCATTCATTGATTCTTGATTTTATTTCTTGCACTTTAGGAGTCTATTTAAGGAAGTCAGGACCTAATCAGACATGATGAAGATTTTGGCCTACGTTTTCTTCTATTAGGCGCAGTGTCTCTTGTCTAATTCCTACGTCCTTGATCCACTTTGAGTTGAGTTTTGTGCAGGGTAAGAGATAGTGATTTAATTTCATTTTGCTGCATATGGACTTCCAGTTTTCTCAGCACCATTTGCTGAAGAGGCTATACTCCAGTGTATGTTTCCGGCGCCTTTGTCTAGTACAAGAGAACTGTATTTATATGGGTTTGTCTCTATGTCTTCTATTCTGTCTCATTGGTCTACATGTCTGTTTTGATGCCAATACCATGCTGTTTTTGTTACTGTAGCTTCAGTCTGACTTCTTACCTGGCTGTTTGGGATAAGGCAGGAGACCCAAGTGGAAGGCATAAGAATTTTCAGTCTCAATTTGGATGACCCAGAACTATTGGCCAAGGCAAATCCAAGGCCAGCCTAGATCCAAGGCAAGAGAGAACCCTGTTGAGAGCAGCAGCCTGCCTGTGAAGCAAGGGTGGAGACCAGTGACATCTCTGCTAGTCACCCACAGATGGTATCATGTGACCACAATGGGTCAGGGCTTATTCCACTGGACAGCAAGACCATGTCGTACTTGTCTTCATCACCTAACATATTAAGAACTTAGTATGTATTCATTGAATAAAAAATTTAAAATGCAAACATTTTAAGCAGTTTCTAATTAGAGGAAAATAGACTAGTGCCATTTAATTACACAGGCACAGGAGATAGGAGGCATAGGCATAGGAGAAAATGACTTAAAATGAAAACCAAAAGAGATAAGTGATTTTATATAATGACTTCTGTTTTTTAATATTTTTTAAGTTGTCAGTGGACCTTGATTTTATTTATTAATATGTGGTGCTGAGACTTGAACCCAGTACCTCACACATGCAAGGCAAGTATACTGCCACTGAGTCACAATCTCAGCTCATATAAATTCTTAATCCAAAGAATTTAATCATAAAAGCAGTAGAGTTTAGTCTGCCTCAGCGTCCACAGAAACACATTTAAAAGGGATATGGTTTTCTTACTCAGCTTGATTTTTTGGGGGTTCCTTATTTTCTACTTTAATTTGTTTTCATTACATTAAATCTGTTTAATTTTATATAGCATTCAAGAATCATGAGTTTTGAAGTAGTTCATAATTTTATTTGACTTTTTAGATGGATTTATATTTTCATGCCATGCAAGTTTTTTTTTTAATTTCCTTTCTCATTCTTTTTTTTTAAATACCTTTATTTTATTTTCTTATTTTTATGTGGTGCTGAGGATCTAACCCAGTGCCTCACACATGCAAGGCAAGCACTCTACCACTGAGCCACAACCCTAGCCCATGCCTATTGTAAGTTTGCACAAAAATCTTTGGAAAACCATGAAGACTGTATCATTGCAATTTCCTTAAAAAGAATATTGTTTGAATTGGTTTTTTAAATGTTTAGCCTTAAGTGGAGAAACTGTCACCTGTTAGTGGGGAAAGGATTTTTGTCTCTTCTAATGAGAGCTAATCTTCTGGCTTTGGCAAACCTCTCAGGCATCAGAGGGATATTCTTGAAGATGTATTCACATTGCTTTGACAGTTTTTAGAACATGGCCTCTGGCAGTTTTCTGTGGCCATGGTCTGTTATTCCTGCCTTAGAAGAATGTAGAATGCCCATCCTAGGCTACTGTTGCCATGTGTTTTAAAAAAAAGAATTAGAGATTTCACATTGCACCTTGGTTCCTCTGAGAGGTCTGTGACCAGCTGACAGGAGAGGAGGTGGTGGCAAGACTCCAGCATTTGGCCTGGTTTGCCCATCTCTGCAGTGTCCCTATGCACATTACAGTGACCCTTATAGGTGGTGTGAAGGAGTGCTGACCCTCATTTTGAAGTGCACTCCCCAACTCCCCCGCCAGAGCAGATCAATACTTGAGCTGTCTGTCTCCTTCATTTACCTTCCTTTTGCACAGCAAGATCCTTCTGCAGGGAGCGATCGATAGCTCTAATCTGCGGCAGCCTGCAGCAAGTCATGCGAGGCGGAGCACTTAGGTGGCATTACATGGACTGTGGAGGCGGCAGCTCTGTGGCTCAGATTCATAGCTCCCTTCCTAGGGACATATTCCATTTGTAATGTGTAGTTTTGATCATCTCTGCCATAAATCACCATTCATTGAAACTTGATTCAGGGAGATGAACTCTGCCTGGAGCATGTGTATGCTTCAACATATGTGTTTATGCAAGCATGTATGCATGCATGCATGGGTGTATGTACACATGTGAATTCCAGATACATAGGTACCAGCTCTCTCTGTTTAGTGTTACTCCTGACCATCACTCCATCCTGGACATTTATATCTACTCTTGGGCCTCGTGCTGTAATTATTTCTATTTTTTTAACCTGAAATCTCAATAACTGAAGAGATTTCTTGCTATTGCATCTATAAAGCATTGGAAGACATTGAACAGTGTTTTTCACTTCTGTCTTTGAATGGCTGGGATCACTTGGGAGACTCAAGGATGCGGACCTGGCTCTCCCAGGACCACAGATGCTTCAGGAGCCTCCACCTAGGAATGAGCTTTGGAACTGACTGCCTCATGGTATCCACTGGAAGCCTGGTGGGGAGTCATAAAAAGCTCCTTCTGCTTCTTTACTAGGCTTCCTGTCCTCATTTCCTTATCTCGTTATCCTGAGTTTGAGGAACTCAAGATACAACAAAAAGTTAAGGGCAGATCTAAAGAAGGCAAATATGAAGGACACAACAAATGTGAGCCAGGGTCAGCACTAGCTACTGTTGTATGCCCATTCTACAAGGAACATGCAACAGAGGCAAAGGGAACCTCAGTCTTACGCATGGTGCAGGGGAGAGCCCAGCAGCTGCCTATCAGCCAGAGAAGACTATGACTTCCTCTGCAAACTCAGTCTTCCAAATTAAAACATGCTTGATTCATCAAGAGATTACCCACTGTATTTTATACAAAGGTCCTTAGGATGTTTATGATCATACTCTGTTCTTTTCCTGCGACAGGGATATCGCTATGTTGGCCAAGCTAGCCTCCAAGTCCTGGGCTCAAGTGATCCTCCTGCCTTAGCCACCTGAGTGGATGGGACTACAGACTCACACCACCATACTAGGCTTTATCATACTTCTTAAAACCTAAGTTTAATTCCCCTGGAATGTTATCTTTATTTCAGTCTCCATAGCCTTTTAAAGCCCTGTGGACAGTTCATCTCACCTTTAAGGCCACTTTTGCTGATTAGCACTCCCTGGGCATCTGTGTCCTTTCTGGTTTTCAAAAAATACAGATGTCACCTTCAGAGACCTCCTAAGTTGAGGTCAGCTCACACAAAAATTCCCAAGGAGAAAAGTTTACCCTCAAGAACCAGGCAGTCTTCTCTCCTACTTGGACATACCCAGCCCTAGGAAATACAGCTGCAAGGTGCGTTTGCTGTTGGGGATGATTATTCAACATAGAGTCAAAGAACTTAAAAAAAAAATCTTAGCAAGGAAGTGATCAACAATTTCTGATCATGCCGTGTCATACTCCCAGATACCAATTCTGAAAATGACACGTCCAAAAGCAGCTTTTCCTTAGTTTGTTCGTTCATTTAACAAAATATCCATTGGCCATTTCCTGTCTGCCAGGCACTGGCTGTTACTGAAGGTGCACAAATGAAAGGCATGGTGGTCATCCTTGAGAGGCCCTTTGTTAAAGATAGCACATTAAAGCAAAGAGCACTGCACACAGTTTCATACTGGTTGCGATGGGGAATTCAGCCTCCAGCCTCAAGGAAAGGTTCCAAGGAGGAACCTTTTTGCTGGCATTTGGAGAGTGAGCAGAAGTCACAGGGACTTAATTGAAGGAAGGAGTGTTCAGGAAAAGTAAACACCTTTTAGCAGAACAGAGCCTTCAGTAAACCTGGAATCATCAAGGAACTGAGGGATCTGGGAGCCCCAAACCCAGTCTTCCCTAGTGATCTCACCCCTACTTCCCTCATCCCTGCAATGTAGTCTTATTGTGTCTATGAGACACCGTACCCCACCCAACCTCTTATTCATGAGATGGGTAGCTCTCTTATGTTGTGGGAGGAAAAACAAGTCCAAGGGTGAAGCTGCTTGGAGCTCTGTGCTCCAGGCCCCTGGAGAGATGTCAGTTTACTTAGCTCTGCCAATGCCTACTCTGTCCTAGGCACTAATAACTTCACCTGAATATTCAATCATTCAATATTGGTTCTTTCAGCAATCCTAGGTGACAGGTACAATTATTCTGAGTATATTGTGCAAATGCAGTACAATGCCATGTAATGCAATCTACTGTTATATATTTTATTATATTTGAGTAAGAGAGTGGAGGGAACAGAAGCACAGAGAGGTTAAATAACTTACCTGAGGCCACACAGTTACATAAGTGGTAGCCAGGACCTGAACCCAGCAACAGCTGCTCCTCCTGTGCTGTTAACCGGCTGCACCCTACTGCCCCGCTGCCCATTAAACTCCCTCCCCTGCAGGATGAAAAGACGCCTGTGAAGTTGAAGATACAGTTCAGTGCAACTTTTTTAAGCATGCTGGATCTGCTGGGGAGATTTATAACTTGTGATGTACAACAGATTTTGATAAACTGCAAATACCAGTATGGTATTTTAATGAGACTAAAGGCATGAACGAGCAATTCTACTCTCGAGGCTGTTGTGAGAACATGCAGACATTGCGCTGGCCCCTCTGAAGGCCGCCATTGTCGCCAGGCTCATTAGCATCCGCGCTCCTCGCTGGCCGTTGCTGCTCGCTAGCTTACCAGCTGTTCCTGCTGCTCGGTACAATGTCGGATGTGTTCAGCTCGCTGGGTTCCTGTCCTCGCCGCCGGGAGGAGACAGCCCTTCCACTGGGGATACCCACGTGGCTGCCTGTCAGCGGTGGCACCGAATAAAGTAATAGGCCTTCGCATGGCATATGGTGTCTGGATTCGTACAAGATGCAAAACTCTTCTGCAGCTAATAATGCACGATGACTCATAGCATTGCTAATTTTTCAAACAAAAGCTGACTTCCACACCCACACTTTTAACCCCTCCGGCTAAAAAGTCTTCAGTTGCAAGGCTTCAGAAAGATGGTTTCTGGGATGACATATAAAACGTATTACACTTACTGAAAGTATATGAAATGTCTTACTTGGCTTGGGGTTGAGATTACTTTAAATTTCCATTAAAATTGTTTTTTTTCTTCCAGTGGAAAGGAATTTTTAAGCTTTAATTCCTTTCTCACATTGAAAGAATCTATAAGTTTGGTAGATGGATTTTTTTTTCCAAACCTCTAGAAAATCAGCCCGAATACATTATGTTAGTAGAACAATTGAAAGTGTAAGGAAAAAGTTAACTCTCTCTTTTAAAAGTTCCAGAGAAACTACTGCCTAAGAATATATCAATTCAGTTGTGGAGTATTTCAAGCTCCTCACCTTATAATGTTTTAAAGTTATAGAGAATGTTGATTGTTTTGTGGAATATGATATTGTATACGCTTTCCTAGTCTGCTGATTGCATAGCCAAGTAAAGTAACCAAATTATACCAACACACATTTAGGTTATAAATTTGTACTTAACCAACCAATTTTTAAACTATAGAATTAATACATAAGCTGCTCTAAAACAATTCCTGCTAAATTTTGGATCACTTATGGAAGTAGATATTAAAATTTAATATGAAATTGATGCACTAAAATTAGCAATTGTTTGCATTTATGTGATTAGCCCCCCTCCTTTGGATTAGTGATCAAAATACTGTTTTTTAATAAATAATCCCATTTGAATATTTTATTGAAACATTTAAGAGTCAGAAATTGCCAACATAAAATGATTAGACATTTTCTAATTTTGGACCTAATCGCTAAGTGTTTCATAATCAGTCTGGTACATGAAAGCTTTTACAATCAGAATTTGGCAATGAATTTTTAAAAGAACTTTAATTTGGAATAATGCAGAATTTTAAAACATAAATTACTTTTCCCAATCCCAGAAAATTTCTGAGAGGAGGATAGCAACTCATATTCTCAATGATACTTCATTTGGATTCTGTGTTCAAGTTTGAAGAGGTTGCTTTCTCATCTACAGATATAAATTCAGATTACATCTTATGGTAATCCATTTTCTGAAAATGTAACAAGAACATATAAAATTCCTAAATATATGGCATGCCTACCTCCTAGTGTTAGATGCCATTTTTTACAGTGTGTGTTCTCTAATATCCTTGCCCATTGCCGTTGGAAACAAGCTCGTGTACATTTGGTAAGCCTAAAAATTCGTTAAGTACTTAAAATCAACCTATTATAGTATGCATGGGGATTTCCAGTTTGAGAGCTTTGTTGTTACTATGCTAGTATTTGCATTTTATCCTCTTTCTACTCATTTTATAAAGTGAGACAAAATGCAATGGAATAAGCAAATTATTACAGCAGGACAAAAGTGGAGACACTGCTAAGCCAGAACTATTGGTCACTAGTTAGTGGGACTAATAAAATACTCTCTCATCAGCTAGTGGGCCAGCTTAGCTCCAAAAAGCAGTTTGGGGTATCAGTGGATAATGTGCAACAATGTAGTCTGATCAAAGGCACATAGAGGATGAGGGGGATTGGATCATTATGCCCTCTCTCAGAGACAACCCTGTAGAATAGGACTGTTACCCCTGCTCCAAAGAGAGAGAGAATGAATATCTAGACTGCAGTGTATGACCTGGGGCCTGTAGCCTTGGTATGGCTGAGTAGGGAGCCCTGGCCAACTTACTTGTCCCCAGTTTTGACTAAAGTATAGGAAGTCATCAAGATGACGTAGCTCTGAGATAGTGATTCCACTTGATTTTGGCATGTTCTGTCAATATTGTTACCAAAGGATCCTAGCCTTTAAACCCTAGTTGTATGGCATAAAGACAAAAAACAAAACTATGGTAAATTCTAATGGAAAATATTCCCATCTGGGTACCATTCCTGCATTTCTTATATCTAAATACATGTAGTTTCCAAATTAAGAAGCAGTGAAAACATTAAGCTTACATATTCTCAATGACGTATCTCAGCACAGAGTATAGCCCAGAGTAAGCACCTAACTGATGTACTCATTCTGTTTTGCCTTAATAATCAGTTGAGAACATAATTTTATCATAGTGATATTTCTGTTTTTGCAAGCAAGACATTTATTTGTGTATGTTGAATCTATTTATACTCTCTCTCTTTCTAAAATAGATTTTTTCAAAGAGCTTATGGTAAAGGCCATGTGTAATGAGAAAGAGAAAACCAAAGCCAAAGAAATGAGGATCAAAATAAGAACATCTTAGGACATAACAGGGCATAGCAGGGGTTAATGGCCAAAGTGACAGAGACAATTGCCACTAACCACTGCTGACTTCTAAAACTGTGCTGTGTGGTAGCTACTGTGTGTACTCTGACTATCCTTGTTCCAAAGTTTTCAATTACTGTTAATGAAATTATATTATGCCTTAGTTGGAAAACATAGTAGATCATTCTAAAAAATATATTTATAGTTCAAACGGTTGTGCTCTAGGCAACAGCAAATATTTTTAGGAAATTTCTAATATTAAAATAATTTTGCTTTATCCCCTATGAATTCAAAATATATTTTAACACACAAGTTCAAGCACAGCACAAACTAATTAAGACCAAAACATTTTAAAGAGTTAAGGGTTTGACATAGCAGAGAAAGTAAAGAATTAATTAATTGTACAGAAAATATGAATTTAAAATACTCTTTATGCTACATCTTCTGGTTAGCTGATTTTGATGAACCTTTTAGTTTAAAAGGCCTAAGTACCTGACATTTTGCATATCTTTCTGTGAAGATAAAAGGAAACTTGAGTGTCTCATTCTCAAAATGCACTTTGTGTGTGACAAAAAAGGTCTCAGTTCTGTTTACTTCCATAGCCAAGCATTTTCTTATTATTGTCCCACTGACTGTCATTTCATTTCATGCTTAACCCTTTCTAGACCAGTACAGTTTTCCCCAGCCCTGATGATGGTCTAAGATCAGGGGCCCAGGGCAGGTGTCCTGCATATTAGATACTTCCACTTGCCTTGGTTTTCTTGTTACCATGTTGCAGGACTTGTTGCCCCATAATCCAGCTCTTCTCTCAGGTTTGTTTACTTGCGATCACTATGTAATCATTCATTTTATGGAGCCTCATTAAGGACTGCAAACCTCTGTCCCAATTTAGCGTCATTCGAGCGTAGGTAGCATCCATCTGCTCCACCCTCACTGTTTAATTAATGAACTTTGTAATGTGCTCTTTGCCTGTAAAAACCTCTATATCTCCTCAGATTATTGAATGAGACTTGCATTCCAGGTTTTTCATGTTGAAATTCTAGAACGCCCTCCATGGTAGGTGCTAATTGTGAACTCACCGAACTTCTATTAAGTCTTCACTTCAAGGCAACTTAATTTTTGTTCCAATATATATTTATAAATCTGAAGTCAGATCACTTTTTAAGGACATAAATTTTTTAATCTATTTTCATGATATTTCTCTTCTCTGACATTAAATATTTACTTTAAAAGCTGCATTTCCTTTCAGTGCGCTCGAAATATACTTGTTTTGAAATTTTTCTCTTTTGAAATTAAAGTCACAAAAATGGTAGAATGTCAGAAATGCTGTTACTGTTTTTCAGTATGTTTTTGAGACTTTTCTAAGAAACTTTGTAGCTGAGATTCTGTTAAAAGTAATGAAGTAGCAGGTGAATTTCCTGTTTTGAGAAATGGTATGACTCTACTAAAATATTTTTTAAGTTTCAATATCTATTTAATTTTCAGCATGTTATAAAATTCAGTCTGCAATTAGAAGTGTTTCGTTAAGATCTATTTGAAGACCTGATACATTTGATGTTATATGACAAATGATAACTATCAAACTAGCCATGTTCCTTTAGTTAAAGCATCTGTGATAAACTTAAATCTTGGTGCTTAATCTTTATTATTATTATTATTATTTTGCATTTTCATTAGTACATTGTACTTACATATTATTGGGCTTCGTTTAATTTTGATTCTTAAAAACCTTTTTTTTTTTTTGGTACTGGGATTAAACTCAGGGGTACTCAACCACTAAGCCACATTCCTGGCCCTATTTTGCATTTTATTTAGGACAGAGTCTCACTGAATTGCTTAGCACCTCACTTTTGCTGAGGCTGGCTTGAACTCTCCATCCTCCTGTTTCAGCCTCCTGAGCTGCTGGGATTACAGGCATGTGCCACTGTACCCGGCTCATATGCTTTTTTTTAAGGACTGTTAAATGTTGAGATTAAACTCTGTTCTGCCCTGTTGAGTGCTCTTAAGTCCTAGAAATTTTTTCTGTCCCCAAATATGGTAGAGTCCCACATTCATATTGTATTCATCTTTCTTTATCACATTGTCTTATTCCTATAATGATAAAAATGTGCCTGAATATTCATTTTTCAAAAAGTATTTTTACCTAACTCCATCAGAACTGGTGGGGGGAGAACTCTATTTATGTTTCCATTTAACCATTATAAAGTTAATAAATTTGAAAATTAGTGTTAAAGTTGTTTTGGGCTAAGAATACCGTGTATAGTAATCATAAAAGCAAAAGGGACAAAGAGTTCAAGAATAATTGGAGCCTGAGACAGGGAGAATGATGCTATCTCTTTGCTCTCTTCTCTGAAAATTGTAGAACAGAATGTAGTCAGGAATGAGACCAGACCAATCCTTGGAGACATGGTTGACATGGGGCAGTGATCTTCAGGCTTCTTGATGTAGCCCAGTGTGCTAGGCAAAAGGCTGACTTACTTCATCCCCTCTGAAGGTGCTCATAAAAATAAATTTATGATGACAACAGATTAGAGACAAATTGCAGGATGAGCTCCACACATTGTTTCATGTTGGGTGAAGTACACAAAATTGCTGATATTTGACTATTTTGACCTAGGGGAAAAAAGCTCACCCTAATGTTTTGGATTGCAAAACTGAGCGGTTAATATGAACACAGTCTATTTTCTACCCAGAGGAATCTGTGTGCATGGGGTGCTGCAAGGAAGTTTGACAGCCTTGACATAGGACATCAGCCAGAACCCCAGGGTTGTGTTTGGTAGACTTCTCTGGAACCCCTTGCTTTTGAGGTTACCACATCTTGAACATTCTGGTCCCTCTTTAGACTTGTGTTTGAGCTGGTTACTCTGGGCATTGTGCACTGTGAATGTTATTTTTGTTCATTGTATGCAATGTTTCCAATCCTGTTTTGTGATGAGGGCTTTAAAAGTCAATTAACAAACAAAATACATCTTTACCTGGGAAACTTTTGAATCGCCTGTCAGGTTAGCCAATTCTCAGACTGCCACCAGCCCAGACAGCTAATCACATTCTGGTGCTGGGCAATGTATAGCCCTGTCCATTTACCAACTCATGAAAAGGAGACTCAAAACTACTTTTATTTTATTGCAATGAAACATACTAATGACGAAAATTATCTTTGCTTTATAAATGCAATTTTTTAAAAAAATATTAATATCTACAAGAGTTTATTAAAATGCTATGCCAGCTAGTCACTGAGAAGACAAGTTTAAGTAGTTTATGAATCATAACAAATAGGTGATCAAACTAAAACTTACCTGAACCATAGTGGCTAGCTAGTTCTAGAGCAGAATTTGACCTTAAAGTGTTTTCCAAATGTGAATTTGGAAACAGCCAGCTGGAGCAGATTGGTCATCCATCACTCCATCCTATCAGGGTCCTAGACATATTTTGAAGTTGCTGGAACCAGTTAAATTCAGTAAGTCACTTTATCATTTAAATAGCATCATTGGACCAATGGAATGTTTGGCCCACATGTTAAACCTGTGGCAGCCCAAGTCAGCTTTGTATCATCCATGGTGGGTGCTGAGCAATGCAGTGTCATCTCTCTCCAAGGGTAAACATGTTGGTTTTCCCCAGCACTCGTGCTGCTTTCCTCCTCCTTCCTTCCTCTCTTTTGTTTTTATTTCTTTTTAATTAGCACATAATAATTGAACATATTTATGGAGTACAATGTGATTTCAATGCACTTATGCAATGTGTACTGATCAAATCAGGGTAATTACTATATTCATCTCCTTATCATTTCTGTATGTTTCCCTCTTCTTCCTCCTTTTTCTTTCCTCCTGTTTTTTCCTCTTCTTCCTTCATTCTTTTTCTTCTCTTTCCTCGTCTTCCACCTTCACCTTTTCTCCTCTTCCCCTTCTTCTTTCTTTCTTCTCATTAATCTCAAAACCTAGTTTGAAAATTTACTCTCTTACTAAAAAGATCTGGTGCTTTCAAAAAAAAGCTACCACATGTGTTTAACTGACTTATGATTTGTTTAGAATGGTTTTTTAGTTCTCTCATTTATTTTTCTTGTCTTTAAGTGAAACCATCAAAATGAAGAAATGGAGAGGGAAAAAAATCTCAAATTTTTCTGTTGTATAACTGTCACTTTTTAACAGTACTCACATAATAACTACAAATGTAGACATCTATTCAAAAATCCAAAGTGTCATGGTTTTGATTTCTGTAAAGAATATGCAGTCAAGGAGGAATATAAAATTTTACTGACAAGTCCTGTTAAAAGGATTTTTTTAAAAAGATGCTCCAATAGCAAAGATATTTTTAGCTCTAACAAGAAAATACATAAATTCAGTCATTTAGAAATATTTTTTTCAAAGCAGATGTGCAATGTTAGCAGAATGCATTACTTTTTTTTTTTTTTTTTGGTACTGGGGATTTAACCTAGGGGGCACTTAACCACTGGGCCACATCCCCAGCCTTTTTATTTTTTATTTTGAGACAGGGCTTCACTGAGTTGCTGAGGCTGACTTTGAATTTGTGATCCTCCTGCCTTGGCCTCCTGAGCCACTGGGATTACAGGCGTGAGCCACCGCACCCAGCCAGAATGCATTACTTTTGGCTTTCTCATGAGAATAGCTTTTTAGAAAATACAAGTTCAGATCATGTTGAAGTTTCTTCCAAGGCATTTGCCAGATAGTGCCAGGTTTTTTGTTTTCGTTTTTGTTTTTGTTTTGTAAGAGTATAGTTTATGTGCTGGTTCTTAGAATAGAAAAGGTATGAGACAAACTGTTTTAATATATTTATAATTAAAAGCACACTGAAAAGTGAATCTTGAAAACCTACTTGACAGTTTAAGATCATCCTAAGTGTTTTGGTGCTATGTGGAAGGAGGTGGCCACATGTCCAAGTTTTCTTTACCCATCCTTGACAGTGGCCACAGTGATGATTGCCTAGTTGGGTATATGGATCAATTAGTCTTTTTGCTTTTAAAACAAGAGTTTGAAAAGGCAGCCTTTTCCGGGTTATATGGAATAGTCAAGGCCACAAGTTAGTTGGAAATCAGGGCCAGGTTCCAGGGGAGATATCCTATGCTTCCAATTCCAGGAACAGAGTTTCAGTGTCCTACATATTCAGAGCCAGTGTGTGACTAACACCTTTGTCCCATTATCTGACCTTCTGCCATCTTAACTACAGCCCTTTGGATGTCATAGGCTCTTCTGTCTTCATGAATCTCCATATAAAGTGAAGGCACTTCTAGGATAGTCAGACATCAAATTAGAGCTTCTCAAATTGGGAAGCCAGGTGATAGGTGGTGTCTAGACAGGTCCCAGGAGAAGCATAACATATCTTTGCAGATCATCACCTCTACTCAGTACTTTTATATTAAAATAAGTCCAAGCCATGAATTTGCATCCCTTTTTGAGATAAAGAAATCTGACACATTTGTTGCTTACAGGCCTCTAGAAGCCCTGCCCTCCCATTCTGCTGTAGGAGAGAGAGGGCTGTAGGGGAAGTGTTTGTGTTGCATTGCCTCAACCACAGTTGTCAGTCCCACTGCAGAGTAGCATCATGTCAAGTAGCACCACAGTGATCTATGCCTAGGATGCACTGCACAGACCCTGGTTCACCTAGCAGAGTGGGGACCAGCATCAATGCTGATTAATCACTAGCTGACTCTCCTGTGCAACCAGGAGTGCCCATGGCATTAAACATCCCCCTTAGCAAGGATTCACAGATGCTGAAGGAACAGGAAGAAGAGATTGCTGCTGCTTTGTGAAAAATGGAATCAAGAACTCCCATGATTTCTTCCAGAGCTGGAAGTGATCTGTAGTCACTGATACCTGTCTAGGACTTAACTTGTGCCAGGCACTGTACTAAGTACTTTGTGTATATATCACTGTTGTCACCATTTGGCCTTGAGGAAACTGAGTCCCAGAGAAGTGCCCTGACTTCCTCAGAAGCACACAATTAGATGATTAGTAATGGGAGTCTTGGAACATGGGCAGTCTGATCACAGAGCCTGACTCACCTTATGAAAAGGTGACTCACTAGTCATGGTTAGACTAGAAGCCTGGCAGGCAGAAGGAACTTGGTGGCACTGGGAGGTTGAGGTGGCTGAAGCTATAACAAACAAACAGCAGCAGCTTTGCAAGAATACACCCAAGGCTTACAAGGGACCCAGAGATATGAGGGAAGGCAGGTAGAGCCCACAAGCCATCTGGAGATGCTATTTCATAGTCGTCGTCCCCCCCCCCCCACACACACACACACAAAAACATATAATAAGAGTCACCACCAGGGTTATCTCATTTCTGAGGCACCCATTCACTGGAGGACTGTTGTCCCCGTTTCCTACTCTGGAAGATACCTATTCTGTATTCTTCCTCATACAAGGAACAAATATAATCCCCTTCAAATGCCACTGTCATTTTATAAACCCTTGAGGTATTGCAGCCTTACCTTTTTAGACCTTTGTTAACTGATCAAAGGGTTAAAAGTACAAAAAACTATGCAGCTTTAAGGAAAATGTGGATATTAATGCCTTTCTTTAATCTATAATAATGACTGGTTTTAGTGAGAATGCTTTAAATGCAGCTATTGTGAAATCTCTGCCCTTGTATCAGTGGTTAAGTATCACAGTCCATTGATACAGCTTTAAAAAGTTCAAAGGCTATGCTAGCATATCTTTGTCTCCTCGTCTTTTAACTGTAAAGAAAAAGATGTCCTTGTATCAAGCCTTAGCATTTATGTGAAAAATGAAATTGGGTTCAGTTCGTGCATAGATTTTCAGAGAGATTAAAGTGGGCATCACACAATTTTTCTCTATAAAAGGCTGCCTTTGATGTGCCTTCTGCCTATTCATACAGAAGTGTCAGCCATTGTTTTTGAGCCATAGAAGTGTGTCTGCTTGTCATAGGCACATTCTAATACCTTTGTGTGGGAGCCTTGTACAAGGTGGATCTTATAATTCAGAGATAATGTTTCTAAAATTGTACATTGTGACCAGATACCAGTCTGCCTTGGGAAGATAAATGCCAAGGCAAAGCCAAAGCATTTATCGAAAATGATCAGGAAGCAAAATTAAACATTTGTTTCCAAATGTCTAACGTAATCCACTCTTACTATTTCATCAGCAATGTAGCAGAGTTATTCTGTAGTTCTTGCTTTGCTCTAGCATTGGGTTCTAATTTGCTTTTGCTATTTCACTGCAAAAGAAATCAATGAAGTGGTTATATTAAAGGACTAAGAGTAGCTGAATATGTTCTTCCAACTGGAATCAGGCTAAGATGATACAGAGCAGAGTGAAGATGCCTTAAGGAAGAAGATGGAGAATGTTCTAGCAAAGTACCTCTTGGTCATCTTAAACATCAGGATTTAGTGAGCTCTTATAATATGTGCCATGTACTTAAATGTTTTACATGCACTTCCTCATCACTAGAAAGCAAGGTTGTTTTCCCATCTTGCAAGAGAGGAAACAGAGACACAGAGAGAAGTTACATGACTTGCCCAAGGTCTCTCGGCCAGCAGGCAGAAGTAACACCTCCACATGGAGACAGGTGCTCCCTCTTTCAGCCCCAGCTCTCTAATGTCTTCTACCTGCCCAACTGCATTGCTACTAAGTCAGAAAACTGTCCTCATGGACTGCTTTGAATTTGCATATCAGTTAAAGTTTATACCTTTCTCTCTAAATTTATTCACATACTATTCTTCATTTCTGAAAATAGCAAGATTTTTCTTTTTAAATGAAAGCAAATGCAATAGACTTTTTTTTTCTTTGCTTGTCTTATGCTCTTTGTGATAACCAACATGTGCTTTAGGATAATTTAATTTTGCAGTGATGTTTTTGTTAATGCTATATCTAAATTTTTTTTTTAAAAATTCTCTTCTAAAATTATCACCTCAGCTGAGGGTGTAACTTAGTGGTAAAGCCCTTGCCTAGATATGCAAGGGCCTGGATTTGATCCTCAGCAACATGATAAAAATTAGTTAAGCAAGCAAATAAATATAAATCATCTTCCACACAGCAAAGACTAAATCCCTAGGACAACAGTATTTAAATGACTTTGTTATATCTCTAAACCTATGTTTTTCATAGATTATTTTCACTTGCAGCTTTTCTAGCACATTCAAAGTGTGCAACCATGTATCTGAGGCTGGGGGTCTGTGCTTCTAAACACAGGAAACCTAAAACATTCAGCAGGAGGAGAGAGGGAGGACTTCTCCAATAATCCCCTTCACGGATATCTGAGGAGAGAGAAGTAGAGGGTGACTAAAGGGAGGCAGGTGCCTTTGAGCTTACTCTCCTGTCTTGAGCTACCTCTGCCATTACTATGGTTCCTGCTGCAGAGGACCACAGAAAGCAGCAGCTCACTGGAGGGAAAGAGGTTGTTGTGGGCAAGGAGACACATTCTAGCTCTCCGTTAAATTCAACTACCAGGTCTCTACAGGTCCATGCAAACATGTCTTCAGGGCCCCTTTGTACCTAAGTATTGGCAACAGTTCCCCCACTTAACAACTATCATACTTGCTCCAGTTTCCTTCTCTTGTTTTCTGTTATAGAAAGAGTGCTTATATGAAATAGCCTCCCCCAAAAGCATCTATATAATTCACACCAATATATCTGAAAGTTCTCTTGCAAAGAAAATTGGAAAGTGAATTTTGAATCAAAATACAATTTCCTTTTCTCACCACTCCACTAAATTCTGCTTTTGTTTTTTATTTGCAAGTGAGTTTAGCCCATATTAAAATGAAGGCAAAGCTCCACTCCTCCATTCCGAAGAAGCATTTGGCCACTAAATGAAGAAAAGAGCCAGGATCCATGTATAAATTATTCAGAAATTTGGTAAATAAACATGCAAACTTCTAGCTGGGGCTATCGCTATTGCATTATTCAGTCCAATAAAGAGAATTTAATTTAATGGATATTCAGCAACATTGTTCAGCGATCAACAAAAGGCATACTGTCTTTTATGAATAACTGATTTTCCCGGGGCATTCTGAAGAAAGTGGGTCCTCGTTAACCCTAGAATGGCTAGCTAATGTAATTGAAGCGCGACCACCTGGCAGGGAGGTTGCCCGTCAGCTGCCAAGGAAGGCCCAGGCTGGGAGTACCAGGTGCTCAGCTCTCGCTGTCTGATTGTTACAGTGGAATAAACAGTGTGATTGCACAGTATGGCCGGGGGCGAGAATCCAAGACTGCTGCCAACCAGAGAGTATGCTTTCTTCCCTGGTCTTTGACAAGGGGGGCCAAAAGTGCCTCTATTCAGAGCAGGTAGAGCTGACAAAGCTCTGATGCTGTCTGCTGCAATTAAGAGAGCCCAAGAAGGAAACAGCAGTGAGATTCAAGTACCTGTTTTCTGTTATGCTACAAAGCCTAAGCCTTTTTGATACAGGCTGGGAAGTTTAAGCATAAAAATTTAAAAGAAATGCAAGAAAAGAAACCTAAATGCCAAGTGACCAATGTTTCTTAAAGCACCTCGGTTTTATTATGCTCCTGTTTTGTAGCACAATGCCAAGTCGGCACCATACGATAAACTTTATTTAGGCCTGACTTCCATGGCAACCCAAATTCCCTGGTTCTTTGATTATACTTAAAATGCGAGGCTGGGCCATTTCTCTTTCTCTCTCTCCCTTTATAAAGCCCTTACAAGCATCTATATTTAACTAACTGAAATAGTCCTTGCTCTTTGGTGTTGTTTATTCTCAGTAATATTTTTAAAGCACTGCTACTCATGTGGAGATATAAAAGAAAATTAGCATTATTTGACTTTAAAAAACTTAATTAAGAAATAGGCATTATGACCTTTCTAAGGGGTTTTGAATTTGAAATGGTTCATTAAATTCCTGTTAATAGAAAAGTAAAGAGCACTTCCCCCAAACAGCAAGGAAAAAATGGGTCTCTCTTAACACATTGATTTATTTCATTTGCTAAGCACAGGAACCATGAAATATTTCATCCCTGACAGCACATTAAATATGTGCAGAAGTAAAATTACAGCTCAAAAGCTCCTTGTACTTTGTCCTTGTGGTGTGTACATTTCAATAGGCTAGGAGGAAAAAAACAAACTATAGAAAGATCCTTTTATGACATTAAATTATGTGTTTTGTGTTGCTTTGAAGCCACACATGTAGCTGTTTATTCAGAGAGACTTTAACTGCTGTCTATAGCTTTTCCATTGGTTCATCCCATCACCCTCCCCAGTCCAAGCCCAGGTCAGAATCTATCATTGGAATATAGAAATGAGAAAAATGTTTGTAGTTGTGTATTATTTAGTCTCTCATGTGGCACCTAATTGTAAAAAGTTACCAGAATTGCTTGGAAGGACCAATGTTGGTCTGTAGCATTTCTCAGCATATTGTTAAATAGCAGCCAGGGCACATAGCAATAAACTGGGAGAGTGGCATGAGCCACTCATATCTCCTAGGTCATGTCTCCTAGCCTCAGTTTCCATGTCTGAGAAAAGGGATGGTAGATACAGTGCACAAAGAGCAGTAAGTGCAGTGCCCTCTGCAGACAGTGGCTTCATAAATGCACCCACTTCCCGTCCTGCAACTTGGGCCTTTCCCAATGAAAAGTGACCATCAGACTCTTAGGAGAGACAACAAGTCTGAAGACAAAGACAGTCTTATACCTTTCTTTCCCAAAGGATTTGCATATCAGCTTCTATTCTACATGAGCACTCTGCATACAAGGGCAAAGTAAATACATATGAATGCATACATATGAATTTGAAAAAAATGTGTGTGTGTGTATATGTTCCACACTTATGCCCTTTAATCTCCTAGCTTGAAATTCCTTTTTTTTTTCTTCTTTTAACTCACACTTGAGAGATTTATTGGCAACAACCACCTTGACACTGTCTGAGGATTCAGGATCTGCAGCTACATACCTGGATCAGAATCTTGCTCACCAATGTGGACCTCAGACAATGCCCAGTCAGTCCATGGCTCTGTAAAATGGGGCTGGAGACAGTCCTGTGGTATAAGGAGGGTGGACAGATTCCACAGCTGGTGCTTGTGCAGCCCCATGACTAGTGCCTCAGTCCAGTTTGTATACACTGGTGGCTGTATCACTCTTACCACCACTTCTGAGTATCAACCTGGGGCGTACCCTGGAAGACAGTAGGAACACTTAGAGGAAAAAGGGAAGTGGCCTGTTTTGTGCTATGGACCTCTGGCTCAACTCACAATGTTTATAAATGCAGAAAATAAAGGATTACAAAGTGAATCAATTACAGTGAATTTCTAAACTCAAACATGTGTAGTAATATATGAACATTCATGTATTATTAAATACCCAGCTGTAGTTGTGGGTGCTATAAATGGGAAAATTAAGTAGACTACTGCAATTTTGAAGTAGTGGTAAACAGAATCAGTCTTTGGAGACATTGGCAACAGCATCATGTGCTGTGAAAGTACTTGTGATTTCTGAGGGAGACAGTCACAGGTAGTACCACTGTGGTTTGTTGTCTCTATTTATAACGGAAAGAAATGCTTCATTTCAGTTATTGGGTAGTGAAAATAAAGATGTCATTCTAGAGTTCAAGGACCTCTAGAATTCTGATTGTCAGCCATCCAAAAAAGATTGCTGGGCTCCAGTGACCCAAATTAAGAACCATTTTGAAGGATTCACATGAACCACAGAGGCAGAACTTGGAAGAACATCTCAGCAGAGGGCCTAGGAGAGCAATGAGCATGTGTGGCATGTGGGAGGCACAGTTGAGGGCAGATATGACAGCAGGCTGGCTGTCTCACCCACCACCCTAAGTCTTTGGCTCCCTCTGTGATACAGGAGTTATTGAAGGGGTGAGGGGAGGAAGGGCATCTTGCCTCAAAGGCTCCTGCTGCTGTGTACAAAGGCTAGCAGACAAGGTAGGAGGCACAAGATGATGGTGTCTTGGCAGTGCTGACAATGACCGGGCTCTGGATTGGTCTGCATTTTCATCTAGACCAACGGGATTTGTCTTATAAAAAGGAGGGGAGTCTCATGTGACCTAAGTTACCAGAGGCCTTTAGGACCTCCAGGATTGTTTGTGGTCACTAGTCTACTTAATTTCCCCATTTACAGAAGGAAAGCTTCCATTTAAATTAATAAAAGCCAGCATTCATTCCTCTGGCATTTATTGAGTTACATATATAATAAACAAGTATGAACAAATAGGTTGTGTTAATGTACCCATTTTACAGAGGCAGCCACAGAATTAGGGAAGGAAGGGAAATAACCAAGTCCCACCAGCAGCAATCTGAACCCTAAGTCTTCCATCAACAAGCTCAGGAGCACTAGCTATGCAGTATGGCAGATGGAGGTTGCACACTGACCACAGGTTTGTTCCAGGATCAGGTCAGGCATGGCCCTTGAGTGTGTCCAGCAGGCAGTCAGGACAATCAGTGGTAACTCACCCCTCTCCCTTCTAGGGCCTGACTCATCTCCCTCCCTAGAGTTTTTCTACCACCACAAGGCCAGGGCTGTATTCCTGTTTCTGTTTAGATTACTCTCCTACCTCCCACTTAAAGGTAGGAGAATCAAGAGTGTCAACAAATTGAAGCCTCTGAGAGCCACCCAGTGTTTGCCTCCCTGGGGAAAGTTAGCTGCCCTTGGCTGTTCCTGTGCCTTAATATCCCTGCCATGGATGGGGCGGCAGCATGGCAGAGACACTGCCTCTTTACAGGTTTATTACCAGAGCATTTAAATACACTTTCTCAGCCACCCTTAGTTTTTCCTTCATTTGAAGGACAACATTGAAGAGGGAATAGATAAATAATACCTTTAAGCAAAGGAAGATTTACATGATTGAATTGTTTTACTTGATAGAGGTAGTATTTATAAATAGACCGAGGTCTTTTCAGAAAACTCATACAAACCCATCTGTAAATGTCACAAACTGTTTAGTTGGGACATGGAAGTGCCAAGGACTTCAGTAGCTTTTGAGGTCCTAGGTTGGATTTGTTTTGTTTTGTTTTTCAATGTTGGGTATTAAACCCAGGGCCTCACATATGCTAGACAATACTCCACCACTGAGATACATCCACTCCCCACACCACCTGCTTTTTTTTAAATTTTGAGACAAGGTCTCTCCAAGTTGCTCAAGCTGCCTTTGAACCTGCAGTCCTCCTGCCTCAACCTTCCAAGTCACTGGAATAACAGGCATGAACCACTGCAGCCAGCCGTGAATGGGATTTTATTTGAAGGGTTCTAGAAGCCCTGGAAGCTGCCTTATTTACTGGTGAGTGTGTGGCCCCAGACAGATTCTGTGGAAAAAACACTTGGGGCCCAACGGGCTTTTCAAAGTAACCCATGACTCTGATACTAGGTTAGACTGTATGAAATTGCTACTTTTACAGGTCAAAAAATCAGTAATTTTGACGATTCAACCTAATACATAATTCACTCCACTTTGTCTTCAGCAGCTGCAGTATTTCTGGGATTGATCATTTAAACAATTTGGAACGAGAAATCTCCAAGAGTTTTTACTACTAATCTTGCACATAGACAATCTTAATTCTTGCCCATGTAAGTTCAAGCCAGAGCAATCTCTGGAAAGATGATGAGGTGCGTTCCTGCCTGTAGGAAGGTCCACAGACATGTCCCCACATTAGGCCCAAGATTTTCTTAGTAAAGAGAGCAGAACTACCTATGTCACCACACTGGGACTGTGGGGTGGCCTTCTAAGAAGAGCCCAGGAACTTTACTAAGAGAGAGAATTCTGAGCTCTGGGTACCAGCCAACTTAGTAGTAGATGAACCCTCGCACCATTTCCTGTTCTCCCTCAGATACAATTAAATAAACTTACATTTATTCTTTACTTCCTTACTTTCATTCTTTACTATCCTTTCTTTTTTGCTCTGCATTAACTTCCATTTGTGCATATTTTCTCCCTAAAACATGATGACCTTGAAAGCAGGAGCTATTGTACATTCCTTGCCTCCTCCACCCTTTCCCCAGCATCTAGCAGAGGCATATACTCAGTGTCTGCTCAGGAGTATGGACATGCTAAGTTTATAAGGTGTCACCTCTGCCTCCGTTTGGTGGAACTTCATTTCATGACTCCACAGGACTCATCTGTCCTTTCCATTTCTTTCCATGCTGACTCCACTCATCCAGGGCTAAGTCAAGAGCCAGGAGGCTCCCAACAGCTTTCAAGGGATCTGTCACCAACACACAATACCAAACATGGCTTTGCAGGGCCTTGTGCAAGGAAACTGGACTGTGGTGTTCACCACTTATGACAAAGTCTGGAATTGTAGGTGAAGATTCCACATTAGAACCATCTCTCTCAGATTTCATGTGTCTGCTTCAGGGCATAGGGTAGAACACCTAAGAATAACTCAGTTGGTTCCCCTAAGTTCACTCTGAACGCCT
This sequence comes from Xerus rutilus, assembly GCA_028644305.1. Classification (NCBI taxonomy): domain Eukaryota; kingdom Metazoa; phylum Chordata; class Mammalia; order Rodentia; family Sciuridae; genus Xerus; species Xerus rutilus. Next base: position 138,790,252 of record CM053401.1, read on the forward strand.
CTCTCTAAAAGGATATGAAATACAGCCCTCTAGCCCCAAATAGATAAAAGACAATGGCAAACAGCTTTGAAACCACCTCTTCCCATCAAGAATATGATATGATCCTCTCTGCTTCCGGGAATTTAGCTACATGGGTGGCCTGTCCTTGCTTTAGTGTCAGTGTGTTGGTGACTCACCCTCAGCCGTTCATTAGGGTGCAACTGAAACAGTTCACTGAAGAACTCAGAAGAGGATGAAAGCATTTCCACTTGTTTTAAAGATGTTTTTAAAACCTCTTCCATCTACTCCAGATTTGAACTTCATACAAGTTGACTAGCCTTCATCTGAAATGCTTGGGACTAGATTTCAGATTTATTTTAGATTTTGGAATATTTGCATATACACAATGAGATATCTTGGGGATGGGTCCCAAATCCAAACACAAAATTTATTTCTGTTTTATATACATCAGTTTTATTATTTATTTATTTATTTATTTAGGGGTGCTGGAGATCAAAACCAAAACCATGCATGCCAGGCAGGCAAACACGCTAATACTGAGCTACATTCCCAGCCTTCCACAATATTTTTGATAATTCTATGAATGAAACAAAGCTTCAATGTGTGTAATTTTCTACTTGTGGCATCTTATTGACACTCAAAGTTTCAGATTCTGGAGCATTGCAGATTTTAGCTTTTCAGATTAGGATGCTTAACCTATAATCTTAAAATCTCAGGTTTAGCTGCTAAACGTGGGCTTTAGCTTAGCATCTTCCCCAGGATCCTCACTGAGAGAAGTTGCTGAGACTTCTCATGAAACCCCTGAGAGGCCAGTGTGTATGGCTATGGGTCACTTGTTTGGTGGATGCTGTGTTTCTTAAAATTTGCCTTATTTTTGTTTTCATTTTGCTTATACATACTGTATTCTTAATAAACTGACCTGGCTAAATTAATTTACTAAAGCTTATATTCTCCAGGAGCTTTGTTCAGACCCCAAATGGGCACCAAGTCATGGACAAGCACAGACCATCACCATCCCTTTTCTTTCTTCCCTCTTCCTTCCCACTTTAGATATTTTACAACTCTGTGTCATGCCCAAAAAATTATGATTAAGCCAGCCGCGGTGGCACATGCCTGTAATCCCAGCACTTAGGGAGGCTGAGGCAGGAGAATCGCGAGTTCAAAGCCAGCCTCAGCAATGGCGAGGCACTAAGCAACTCAGTGAGACCCTGTCTCTACATAAAACACAAAATAGGGCTGGGGGATGTGGCTCAGTGGTTGAGTACCCCTGAGTTCAGTCCTCAGTACCAAAGAAAAAAAGAAGCTATGAATGATTAAAACCAAGTATGTTCTGGTACCAAAAAGCCAAAAAAATTTTATCTAAACTTTTACTAAGTATACTTTGCTTTAATATTTAAAATACACATTATGGAGTTTTTCTTCTCTATTTGACCTACCTTCTGTTGTGATAAGTTTCAGAGTTTCATAGATACATATTTGAAAAATATTTCAGCACTTGCCTGTTATGTGGTAAAGCAGAAGTTCTAGTCCAAGGACTTCATGAATATTATCTTCACTCTCAAAAAATGCAACCAGACATTTATCAGGTGACTTTGTCCCTGTAGTCCTCTGGGTGCCCATTGCTGACTAAATTTAATATAGAATGTATTAATTATAAAATTAAAGAACTTGTTTTAAATGAGGTTTGTTCATGAATCTTTGCAGTTTTTCATGTGAACAACTTTGCAGACTTCATATGAAAGTATTTGAATTTTGTGAGAAAGTCAAACTGTTGGTGCAGCTTTACAGAAAAGTACTGTATTTTTAATTGAGTTTTTATTTATTGCTTACATTGGAAGGCTTATTCCTCATTTCTCAGAGACTCCCAGCCTCTGGAGATAGTCTCCTGTGCATGAATCCAGCTTCTCCAAGTCCTCCACCCTCCCTCAGCTAGATTTAGATGTCTTTCTTCTTTCAGTGTACAGGTTGTGAATTCCTAATCCAAAAGTACAAAATCCTAAATGCTCTGAAATCTGAAACTTCTTGAGTGATGCTCAAACTCTTATTCCTTTTAGATTTGGATTTTTGGATTAGGGATGTTCAACCAGCAAAAGGCTGTGTACATATTACAAAATTCTGAAACCTCCAAACTTGAGAATACTTCTGGTCTCAAGCATTTTGTGGAAAGTAGACACCCCTCCCCAGTCCCCCCATGTGAAATTGCCAATGTTGGTTTGCTTTTGAGGTAATCCTGAGCCTCTCAGAGCCTCACTTTCTTCAGTTGTAAAGTAAGAAGAGTAATGCCTTCTTTATCAGGTTTTCTGAAAATTATAAAAGAAAATCTTCATGCCCAATTGATTAGCATGTAATAGGATTGGTAAATATGTATGTGGACAGATAGACAGATGGCTAGAAATGTTATAGATATTTGTTTTAATGGCATGAAATGAAATGGCAGAATGGATTGTTGCTGAGTTTGCATGATTTCTTAAAATTGAAACTTTTTAGAGTGGTCAGAATTCACTTAGGAGGTGCGAGGGCACATCAACAAGCCAGATAGGTACCTCCAGACAGCTGGAGCAGAGGTTGTGCCTTTGGCCTGGGGGGAGACGAGCTGCACAGCGCAGATCTGCTCTCACATGGTCAGTTCAAAGATGGACAGTTGCAGGAATTCAGGCATTTAACATTCACTGTGACTCCCTGGCAAAAAGAAGAGGCCAGCAAGTTAAAAATAAAAATAACATAAAAAATTAGAGACAAAACTGTTTGGAGAGATTAGAATTTTTTCTAATGTTAAACTAGTCTGTGCCTACTCTTTTTTAAATAATCAACTTTACCTGTTTCCTAAGGAAATGCTGTGACTTTTTTTTTTCTTTTTTAATACTCTCCTACTCAGAGGGATTAGATGGCATAAAGTGATTTTTTTAAAAAAAAAATCCAGGTAGGTACTTTTTATTTATCCTCCAAAATGCTTAAGTTAAACCTCATTGGGTCACTACTGAAATGAGCATGTATGTATTCACCTTTAGTAAGATCAGCATTGTCACCAAGCTGGGGTACCAGTGCCTGGTAACTTGACCTTTCTCCCAGTTGCTTAACCCATGGTGCTCACCTGGCTTGTGACAGCCAGCTAATTATAATCACCAAAGGAGAGCCCTAGCAGTCACTTGTCAACAGACTCAATAAGACAATCACATCCTCCATCTCTGTAGAAAATTGACCCAGGTATTATATTCTGTAGTGGTTCGATCATCACAGAAAATGTGGCTTGCTCTCCTGCTGAATTCTCACAGTGAGTGTGGGGTCACTAACCCTCCAGCTCAGTGGTTCCTTTTTCACAGCCCCTAGGATTTCTCTCACAAACTGCTTTTTTTTAAAAAAAAAAAAAAGAAGAAGAAGGGGCTGGGGTTATGGCTCAGCGGTTGAGCGCTTGCCTCACATACGTGAGGCACTGGGTTCGATCCTCAGCACCACATAAAATAAATAAAGATATTGTGTTCATCTATAACTAAACAAAATATTTAAAAAAAAAAAAAAAAAAAGAAGAAGAAGAAGAAGATTTATGATTTCCCTAAAACTCACAAGGACCTTAGTTTGATCCCCAGCACCAAAAAAAAAAAAAAAAAAAAAAAAAAAACAGATTTAGTATTTCAATGATCTAAGTATAGTCTATTGTTAGCTACAAGTTGAAGGATGTGAACCCCACGTATCGCTCTTATTAAATCTATGCAAGTCATATTAGCAGGTATTTCTCATTAAACATATAACCTTTACTTGAACTTCATGTAGACATAACACATAGGACACAGGTCTATTCTAGAGAGCACTGCTGCATCCAGAGGTGCACACATTCTCTCTCCATGATATTTGTAACATGGCAACATTTGCTCACTTTGAGAATGAGAATTTAAAAACGCTTAAATCACTTAAAATTTTTCTTTTAATTGACAAATAACAATTGCATATATTTATGGGGTATAATGTGATTTATACATGTATACATTGTAGAATGAATAAATCAGCCTAATTAGCATACCCACCACTTTATATACCTGTTGTTTCTTTGTGGCAAAAACATTGAAAATCTGTTTTAGGAACTGAGGTTGTGGCTCAGTGGTAGAGCACTTGCCTAGCATGTGTGAGACATTGGGTTCAAGTCTCAGTACTGCATATAAATAAATAAAGGTCCATTGTCAACTAAAAATATTTTTTAAAAATCTATTTTAGCAGTTTCTCATTATGTGGTACATTATTATTATCTGTAGTCATAATGCTTAAATTTGTTTTGTATGTTTCCATCCCTCAGTCTCAAGGATAATTTTATAGTAACTTACAATCAGTTTATAAAGTGTACCTAAAATTTTAGAAATTATGAAGTATGGTACATGATTAAATTTTCATTTTCTCTGCACTGTTTGGTCTTTGAAATGCCCTCTGCCTGTCTGGACTTCTCTCCTTCCAGAGGTATCACCCAAGACTGTTTCCAGGGCTTTCTGTGAAAACACCTGCACCAAGTCACACCTCCCTTTCTTTCCTGCCTGACTTTCACACCTGTCTTCCTTCTTTGTCAGTCTAGTGTTTCTCCTCAGGGTCCTCCATGCTAACTCCCAGTACCAGTGCTGGTCTAAACTCTTATGCCTCTCAGTCTTACTTATCAGGGTGTCTCATGGTCCCCTACTTCTTTGGGCATGACCTCTTGGGAAATGCCTCATTATTCCTGTGTAGATTCCACTCAGTCTCAGATTCATGCTCCACAAAGCCAGCGCTCGTCTCTCAATGCCTAGTTCATTTATAAGCACAACCCAGAAACCTACTTCAGATAGGAGTTATGAGTTACATGTCTTTTATGTCCTTTATGAACTCAAAAAATAATTACCACTGATTGAGGATATGTAAAGGTATTTTTAAAAATGTGCTGTCATTCATGTGGTCTTCTTGACCGTTGAGGTCTATAGAGAACATATATTGGTGGCCCCAGAGACATGCACCCAGGATGCTTCAGAAAAGCAGTAAGACCCCATCTGTGCTATCAACACATGTGGGAAGTCAGGAAGGTAAAAGCAGTAGAGGAAAAGAAAGGGATTTCCAAAATGACAGTTGTACACAATCGTTGGGTGAGAGGAGTCAGAAACATCAATTACAATATAAATCACCAATATACTTGATCTGTTTTAGAATATACTGTAGGAGAGACTCTAATTTCCATGACTTCAAATGACTGGTCCCTGTGTTTCAGTTTTTAATTGAGAAAAACACATCCCCTGATATATTTCCCAAATGTTAGCTGACACATTCAAGCCTTGGGACAAGGAGGTGTTGGGACATTTACCTATAAAGAGGAAGACCCTCCTGCCTTACTCTTGTTGTCAAAGCCCATGACTCTGAGCCAGATGCCTGACCACAGAACCAGGTAGTCAGGATAGATGAGTGCACAGGCCCAAGCCCATCCTCATTTCCTTTGCTCTGTGATGCCAGGGCTCCAAACACCTTGTTTCTCTTTTGCTAGCTGCTCTATGTTAGGTTACACCAACCAACCTAGAGTACTACAAGTACCAACAGCTGCTACTATGATAAAACAGGCATATATATGGCATCATTTGCCTCACTGCAACATAGTCCTGCAGATCACCTCAGGACCCTCTTGCACAGATGAGGGGATGAAAGTTCTGCAGGGCAAATGACTTGCCTACAGCCATATAGCTATCCATCCATCCCATTCACCCACCCATTTATCCATTCATCCATCACATTCGTCTACCCATACCATTCGTCCATCCTTCTGATATTTACCAAGTGCCTCCTATGTCATTATTCTTCCCTGTCCTCAGCCCTCTTTCAAGTCTTCACTCCTACAATACTCAACCATGTACTGAATGTTATAGTATTGAGGGGGGTCCAAAACATATCAGGACAAGGTTGAATTATCATTAGCCTGAGTTCTGCTGGGGTAATATCTTGGTTAGAATAAGGTGAGCACCTGAATTTGTAATCAGTGTTTAATTTTAACCATGCTTTCTGCGATGGCACATGAAACATCAGGCCTGAATTTCTAGACCCTCTTGTATGCAGTCACTGCATAGATGATTTTACCCTCTTCAGTGTTTTTTTAAATGACTCCAAGTGGTACATAATTAAAAATCAGGATTTTCCAGACACTTTATGACTCTTGGAAGATAGCAGCTGAAGAATGACAATCCATTCTTGCTGCCTCTCAGTGTTTGATTGTCGATCAAAAGCCACATGGATCTTATAAGGAAAAGCTCTGTTGTCTCCAGTGTTAAAGCTTGTTATGATTTAATAATCCATATCTGATGGTGCTAAATCATTCTCTCATTGAAAATGTCCATTCAAAATAGTCAATTAATAAACCTTTGAAATTCTATACTAGTTGTCTTCAAAATGTGACCAGAAATAAGCACAGTAGTTTTTGCTTAAATGAGCTCATTTAAATTTCCCAAACCCTGATACAAAAAGAAAAGGATTGAATTAATGTAGCTTATTACTTTAAATTCTGGATTCTTCCATCAGTCATACAGATAATAATTCAGCTAGGAAGTCACCATTTATGCCAGATTAGCTATAAAAATTGCCAATTTATTTTGTGCTACTTTGCTTCTGGAAGGAGACAGAAGGATCATTTGTCTATTCTCATTCTTCTGTCGGAACGAAGCAATAGTATTTGTAAATTAACTTAGCATTGAACATATCAAACTTCCTAACTAAGAAAGAATTTGAAATATGAAGTTGACAGTGTAAGAGAGGAGAAAGAGGCTTGCATTTGAGGGTATGTAGGTTTTGTGGAATAGGCTTCTTGCCTGTGGCCTCAGGGTAATCATCCCATCCATCCATCACAACTCAGTCTGGACCCAGGGTTGAGCCCTGCTTATTATTAGCTGAGTGGGCTCCAGATCATCTCTACCCTACTTCTGCTTTCTTATCTGTGGTCTGATGTTTCCCAAAGGGTCTGATGAGTTCATGGCTACAGAGGGGCTTCAGAAGTGTCAGAGCATCATGCCAACACTGGATAAATTTTTTTTTTCATAAAGATTGCATCTTTTTTTATTCCCATTGAGATACAGTTCAAACAGAACTCAGGCTAATTATAAGATAAGCTTACGATGATGTGTTTAAGAATCCTCCAAAATACTATAACTCTCTGTTAGGAGCAAGGACTTAGAAGAGAGTCTAATAGTAAGGAAGTGCTTTTCTTATATTTGAAGGAAAAATTATGTCTATCTAGAAGGCACTCAGTAAATATCTGAAGGATGGATGATGGATGGGTGAGTGACAGGCACAATAATGGGAAGAAATAAGAAATAAGGAGGGAAGATGAAGCTGGGCTCTCTGGTGTGGTAAATTGCCACAGTGTGATCAGACCTGATCTTCTGGCCTGGGGACCTGCGTACAACTATACTTCCAATATAAACTATGAGAAATATCTCCATCTCTCTTTAAATAAAATACAAAATGCCTCTAAAAGACATTTTCCTCATCTGGACCATGTCTCATGTCATTAATGTAAAAACTGCTGACTTAATGGAGCTGCTTTTGATCTATCAAGAAAAGACACACCTAATTCAATTTGGCTATTTTTCCAACAGTTAGTGTCTTAATTTGCAAGAGAATTATTTGATTATAATTTTAAGTAATACTGCAGTTATATTTTTAGTCATGGAGATGATATCAAGTGACTCTATAAGGCTTAAATGTGGAAAGTCCCAGACAATTGTATGAGTTGGGAATTTTATGTTTAACAGTACTCAGGGTTGTTTCTGTTATTTGTACATTCTAAGAGTATATTTTAGTCAGATTGAAAGGGATCTCGGACAGGAAATTTTGCATATAAAATGTAAACGCAGATAGTTTTCATTAAAGTGCAAAGTAAAATAATCCCAGAATATGACAGAAAATCAAAATATAAACATCATATTTTACTTGACATTTTCTTTTGAAAGCATGCATTATCATGGGAGAATTTCTAATTCTGATCTTTGTTCCCAGTGGGACAGCCTTGTTCCCTTATTTCCTTCTGTATTACTCTTAAAAGTTGAAAATGTTTAGGTATCAGAGGTACCTACTAAAATGTTGAGGAGATATTGAGTGTGTGGTCCAAATGTCAGAAGAAACTTAATATCTGCTCTGCACCCAATGACATGTCCTCCAAGTACAAAAGAAGATGGAAAACAATCCCTTTTCTTGCTTTTCACTGTCCATCACTAGTCACAGCTCACATGGAAAATTGCTTCCCTATAACCAACCACTTGGGGGTCACTGGTGTGATGCTATCCCATGTCAAGTGAAAGCCAAGGGGCTACCATGGCAGATGCATAATGACGACACCCAGAGGCACTGGAGGACAAGAAGCACACACACTGCATCCCCCACTAGCCCTCACCAGATACCTTGGTGCAAGAGGACACCAGCACACAGACCAGCCAGTCATGGAGAATTCTAAGGAAGAAATAAGTAAAAGCGAAGAGGCCTCTGCATTAGTATGTGCATGATGAAAGGGCCTGTGCTTCACCATACTGCAAAGATCCTCACCTTACAGACAGCCACAGTGATGCAATTTAGTGAAACTGTCACTTTTGTCCCTTCTCTGACCCACAGAGGTTTCTCTCACTGGCATGGTAAGATCAAAGACACTTGAGATGCAAGCATTGAGGTTTATTTAATTTGCAGGTAGAGAAATCTTTCTAAACATAGTAAGCTTTCTTTCCTCCGAATTTGTTGAATGATGGACTCTTGATTGGAGTGGGTGGGAGAAGGGCTTTCATTTCCTCCTTCAGTTCCCAAGAAAATATGAGTGGGTAGAACTTGACCTCTGTTGGTGGTGGTGTCACTGGTCTGTTCTTTTATGAGGAACTCTGATCTCAAGAGGGAGGGCTGTGGCTGGGAGTTGGGACTCACAAGTCAGGTTGTTGGTACCATCTGAGGGGCCTAGAACAAAACACCTGTCTTCAGTTTTGTCACATGTAATGTGCCCTTCAATTTCATCCTCTATAAAAAGACCATGAGAAGCTCCAACATGTATTTTTCTTTGTGTTCCTCTGGTATCATGATAGAGAATTTACTTTACTCACCACCAAGCAGGAGTGTCACAGGAATGCATGGCCACCTTAGGAGATCCTCAACCTATTGTGCTTCTGCTGGGGACTCCTCAGAAGGTAGATGGTTTCTCTACTCTTTTCATTGGAAAGCACTGCAATGACATCTCCAATCACAGAGCTGGTCTTTCATCAAAGCAAATTAATGTACTATATGTGTCTCTTTTTTTTTCTTTCCACAGAATAGAATCAAAATGAGCAGAGGGTGTGGAATAGCACAGTTGAACATGCTATGAAGTATCAAAGTCATTTCAGCAGCCCCTGGGAATGGTCATGACCACCCTTGACAGCAAAACATCAAAATTTCCCTCCACAGAGGGTGGGGGTACCACTTAATGATAGAATAGTTGCCCAGGCCCTGAGTTCCATCTGTAGCACTGAAAAAAAATTCCCACCACAGAATTTAAGTAACCAATACATACTTCATGGTGGTTGTTTTTGTTTTCATTTTGTTTTTTCCCAAACATTAAACCAAATACTGGGACAGATGAAGTAAAAAAGGTATTTTTGCCCTCCAGCTGCTCAAAATCACTTTCCCAATCATGACATTAATGAGACCAATGTCCCCATGCTCATCTGACCCTTTGGAGTTTGCACAGAGCCAATGTGTGTTGACTGTGCCCAAGTGGTGGCTCAACCTCCATGTCCACACTGTGTGGCTTCTGCCTAAGCAAGTTATTTGTGTCAGGTACTATTTTTAATAGCCAGAAATCAGTGGATTTAATGTGAAGTGGCAAGCATAATTTTGCTACTTTGGATCATGGAGGAGCTTTGTGTTATTAGAATTCCCCCAAATTTCCAGTTAAGTTTCCATAATTGTGGCATTACTTTTCAGCTCTGATAAGTCTATGGTGTGTGTTGAGTTTCAGGTGCATGTCAGCAGTGATATTTATTCCTCAGGTGTACAGAAACACTCAGTGCACCCACTCCAACTGTCTGAATGGGCCAGGAAGTTTATTTAGCAACCTTCACACAAGCCTTTTTCCTCATTTTGTAGGTCACTGTCATTCGGTAAACCCCTAAATTTTCTTGGAGTTTTTCTTGTCATCTGATAATTTGGTATTAAGACGAATATCTTCCTGGAAAACTCAGATGCCTTTAAGCCGTTTATAATTATTTTATAGATATATAATTTTGTCCTTCTAGATATATCTATTTTATTATTTTAAAGCATAGAAAAACTTAAATATAGCTCAAACTTTATAAACACCATGAAACTGAACTATTTCCCCAAAAATTACTTTCAGAAATGAAAAATCAAGAAAATCTGTTCAGAACCTGGAGCTGATTCTTTGGACCACAAAATTTACTTCTGCCATGCCAGGGCCCAGTCAGGTTGTTCATGGGCAGCCACTGAGAATATTTTGAGGGTGTCATAACCAGAATATCTGCCACAGATTTTTTTTTTTTTTGGTTCTTGTCAGTTTTGTTTTCTGATGATGTAACATATGTCATCATGATTGTATTTTATTCTTAGAATCAACCTAGATGCAAACTAATCTGTAGACCAAAGGAAAGTGGCTTTTTCCTTCAAGATCAGAGTGGTTGAAGAGTAATACTAGATTACTCCATTCAAATTGGATTGCACCAAATAATACCTGTGATGTGATTTAATGATTTTTTTCACTTATAGCCAGTGATGATGAAGTCAGAGTTTAAAATCCATGTGTATTGCTATTTAATTGTTTTCTTCATGCTGTGTCACAAATAAGCTTCAAGGCATTTTGAGATGGTTCTGCATTTCTAATTGTTCTCCATTTAGTTGTTTCTTTGTGGATATTAAATGCCAATGAAATCTCAGCTGTGGCCATCTCTATAATTAAGATCAAAATCATATCTTTAGGATGAGTGAAAAACCTGTGAAAGAGAAACAGTTCAAGTGACATTGACTCTCTTCCTCCCAGAAATCAAGTTATTGGCATAAACGTGGCAGAACTCTCAGGTTTTCTATTGTTCGTATTGATTCCTCACTTCTTCGGTCGTTTTCATCAGCGAAGTAGACTGTTGAATCTTTTCTCACCCAATTTGACAGCACTTTCACTAGTCTTGAAATAGGCCGAATGACTAATTTTCTTGTCACTTATATTTTTACTGATGTGAGATTTTGAGCGACAGTGTCATGAGGTATTTTCTCGCTTGGTGATTTACAGAAGGTGAGGTGTACTGGGAGAATTGGACAAGATGGAAATGGAAAATGCTATAATTAAGGATGTGCTCCTTCACAAATCAATCCCCTGGGAAGAACTGGTTTGAACATTTTCAGCAAAAATATAGACCAAGTCTACTGCACCCTTGGAGTATCTCCGATTCTAAGAGGGAAAGCGTTAGTTCTCCATGCCAGAAGGACATGATGGCACAAGAGTAGACTTCCAAAAGCCTGTAATTTAATAGCCTGAAGAAAATCTATTTTTTCCCATTTCCATTTGCTCTTATCATTTCCTCAGAATTATTCTTAAACTTAGTTACATGGGTATTTTCTTCTTTTTGAGCAGTAGTGAACTCTGCCTCTCCAGTAGGGTATCATTAGGGCTTGAAACCTAATCTAATATCTTATACCTTCACATGTTTAATTTCCTTTTCCAAAACATCCACTTTATGGAATTACATTGTTCAATAAAGTCATTTTCTAAATCCGTCACCAGGCTGTGACATTTACATTGAAGAACTTATTTATTTGGGCCTTAAACAATCTTTGCATTTAAATTTGCATTACATTTAAAGACAAACAAAACTTTTATGGAAATAACATATGGCTTTAGGATGTAACTGGTCTCTGGAATTTCATCCATTTCATCCATTTATTTATAGCAAGAAAATGCCAACCGAGCCCACCTGTGAAGCAGGTCACCAGGTGGCAGGTATCAGCGGAGGTGTTAAGGATACAGAAGGGCATCAAAGTGGAGGCTCTGCTACTTTTTCCAGAAATGCTTCTCCTGTGGCTTCTTGCCAAGCTGCTCTCTTTCCATCCCTCCCTCTCCCTTTCCTGTTGTTTTACCTCTGCCCACCCTGTGGTGGTGAGAGCAAGGCTTCCCAGCATTACATTCTCCCCACCCCCGTCCCTCAAGATCATCTCCTAACCCTTGACTAACAACTCTGCCTTCCCTCCCCAGGCCTTTTTCACCAGCATCTATACCATTCTTATACTGAACTGAGTCATGATCCCTGAGTTGTACCCTGACTTCTTTTTCCTCCTTCTCACCAGTGGCAGGCACTCCATGCCCCACACACCTTCTCTACCCCATGCAGCTCCTCTTCCTTTCCTCCACCATTGCCTTTCTGAGGCCCACACCACCTCTTCTTCCTCACTAGCTTCTCTTCCTTTGATCTATCTCCCTTCTAGGCTTTTCTATACATACACACAAACCACCTTCCCCCAACTCTTTCTCTACTCTTTGCCTCCCCCCCTACACACACTTCATTTTCCCTTTCTTCTATGTCAGAATGCATCACCCTACATGACCCTCTCTGTGCCACACAATTCTTCCTAATTATGCTCAAGCCTATTTTCAGATGTCCTGGTCATTTCAAACCTGTAAGTAACCTTTACCTTTCTACCAGTCCAAGATTTGTGTGTGTGTGTGTGTGTGTGTGTGTGTTATATGCCCAAGACATATATATTATCTGTTTTCTGAAATATGCAAAGAATAAGTGTGGGACATAGAGATGCTTGAACAAGTCCATTGGTGGAACATAATGGTACCAGTCAGCTTTCCCTTCATACCTTCAGGCTACTCTAGACTCTCCTTAGTAGTACACATCTTCCAAGTGCCATCTAAATACTGAAGTGAGATCACATATCACATTGCTTTCTGGCTTCAAACCATTCAGACCCAGCCCATGATTGATCTGCACTTCCTGCCACCCTCTCCCTACCCCATAGCTCTAGTCTTCCTTCTCCTCCTTATAACACTCCAGCCCTTTCCAACTCATGTCATTCCTTGTGCCTGCGGTGCTCTTGCCACACTTACCCAGCCCCACTCTTGAGTAACTGCTGCTTTGCCACCTCTTCAGAGATGTCTCTGACCTGCTGTGCTCCTCTTCCTTCCTGGCCCCAATATAAGGACAATTTGCCTTGTTCTGCAACCTTGTCTTTTAAATAGTGTCCTAAGAGTGTGCAGAGGGTGGGGTGGCCTCTTCTTATCCTGGATTATGTGCCTACTGCCAACTAGCACAGACTGACAGACTGGACACCCAGCACACTTTCCTCCCCCCTCCCCCCAAATTGCAGGGGATTGAACCCAGGGCTCGTGCATGCTAGGATGAAGCAGCACTCTACCACTGAGCCACACTCCCAGCCAAGTACATATTTCTTTAATGAATGAACATTTGAATGAAGGTAGTTTTGTTTTTTGAAAATGACAAAGTAACTATAGATCAAGTTTTCTGAGCAGACTAGGACCATGTATAGAAATCATACATATAGGCCTATTATGGTTTGGACATGGAATGTCCCCCAGAATTCATGTGTTATAGGCATGGTCCCCAGTGCATCAAGATACAGAGGTGGAGGGGCTGGGGTTGTGGCGCAGTGGTAGCGTGCTCGCCTAGCACGCGTGAGGCACTGGGTTCGATCCTCAGCACCACATAAAAATAAAATAAAGATATTCTGTCCACGTACAACTAAAAATAAATATTTAAAAAAAAAGATACAGAGGTGGAGCTTATTAGTCAATGATTGGATCTTGAAAGCTGTAACCTCATCAGTGTATTAATCTGTTTGATGGATCAAAAATATGAATGGACTACTGGGTGGTAACTGTAGATAGGCAGGCATGGCTGGAGGAAATAGATCATGGGGACTATATCTTGTCTCTGACCTTTCTCTCTGTCTCTCTTCTTCCTCTCTCCCCTCCCTCCTTCTACCCTTTCCTCTCTCCTCTATGACTACCATGAACTGAGAAGCTTCCCCCTGCCATGCCCTCCTACCATGATGTTTCTGCCTTGAAGCCAGCCAACCATGGACTGAGACCTCTGAAACCGTGGGCCAAAATAAATCATTCCTTCTCTAAGTTGTTCTTGTCAGATATTTTGGTCACAGCAATGAAAATATGACCAACACAAGACCCATATAATATATATATATGTAATATTTCTACCATTTTCAGATTCAGCCCAGTCCATTTTGTCAGTGTTAGTGCCTGGTAGCTCTATTTTGAAAAAGAATTTATATAGAAAAGTGTATTTTTCTAGGTATAGTACCTTCACTACCACAGATGGCATTTGTGTCTATGTTTGACTTGAGCACTTTGAATCCCATCTGACAGAGTTCCTCTGACTTTTTGAAAATGTTGAGCTCTACCATTCTGGTCTATTTTTGGAACAAAGGCCCTAAAAATAGTACATCTCTTGTATACTTTCTCTAAATCTAATGGACTTTTTAAATAATTGTTCTCCCTAACAAACAAACTTAAGGAAGATCATTTCATCTTTCTAATGGATGAGAAAAAGGTCCATTTGATGAGTTCTACATCCCATTGCCCCATATCACTTATTTTTAGTATGAAATATTTGTACACACTAGAATACATAACACTTACATAAGTGCTAAGGAGTGCTAAAACATGTCCCTGCACTGATTCCCCATTTGTACCAATGTATTTGAAACCCTTCTGTGTACTGCCTCCTCCACAGCCCAAGGATAATTATCATTTCCTTCTTCTTTGTTGTTGTTCTGCATATGGATATAGCCCTGGGCAATATTCTTTACTATCACTTGCTTTTAAAATGTATAGAAATAGAACTGCATTAAATGTGTTCTCAAGTGACTTATTTTTTTTGCTGAACACTTAAGCTTTGTCTATATTAATGTGCATGCCTATAGTTCATTTCTTTTCACTGTTCATAATCTTCTACTGTGTGGCTACTTTTTTCTCAAGAAAGTTAATTTGCTGGCATCTATGGCATAAACTTATCAATAATCATAAACTGTTTTAAATGAGCACACATGTGCAAGAGTTCACAACCAAAGAGTGGAATTATCGACCTCCAGAGCTTTAGTCTCTGCCCTTGCCCGAATGATGTCAAATTGCATCCCTGAGAGGTTGAGCCAGTTGCTTCCCGCTAGTAGGTTCTATGAATTCCTGTACCCCATATCCTCTTTGACATTAACCACTATTACATGTTTTATGTTTTGCCAATCTGGTATATATAAAATTGCATCTCATTATTGTCCTAATAGCCCCAATTATTAATCATATGGAGTATCTTTTTGATCATCCATAGTTTAGCTTCTGGGAATGCCTATGTCTTTTGCCAGTTTTTCCAGTGGATTGTCTTTTTCTTAAGGATTTGTAGGAGTTCTTTACATATTCTGGCTACTAACCCTTTGTCAGCTATGTTTTGAAGATGCTTTCAGCCCCCTTAGTGCCTTAAATCTTTATTTCTATATGCTCTTCATGTGAATGTGGTCAGATGTACTAGTCTTCTCCGTTATGGTTCATGTTTTTGTGTTATTTCACACATTTTCCACATCACAAGGTCATAAAGAATTGACCCATACACTCTTGTAAAAGTTTTATATCACTTATTTTGTCATCTACACATAATTTTACTTGAAATTATAACTTCTTCCAATTTGCCTTGCCTAGAATATAATATACTATACTAGTGGTATTGTAGCCCGAAGCAGTAGACACAAATTCTAGGCATTCTTTTATCCACTTAATATTGTGGAGAGTGTTTATAAGCTAAGCAGTATGAGTGACATAGGGATGAACCTGCTTGAATCTGCTTCATTCAGTGTCCTCAAGGAGTAGAGCGGGCTAAATGGTGACCTCCCCTCAAATATGTCCAAATCCCAGTCTTTGGAACCTGTGCATAGGTTAACAATCTTGAGAAAATCATCCTGGGTTATCCAGGTGGGCACTAAACCGAATGACAAGTGTCCTTATAAGAGACATACAGAAGCTAGGTGCAGTGGTGCATGCCTATAATCCCAGCAGCTCTGGAGGCTGAGGCAGGAGGATCAAAGCCAGCCTCAGCAATGGCAAGGCACTAAGCAACTCGGTGAGACCCTGTCTCGAAAAAAATTACAAAATAGGGCTGGGGATGTACCTCAGTGGTTGAGTGCCCCTGAATTCAATCCCCAAGACAAAAAAAAAAAAAAAAGGCCAGGAATGCCAACAACTACCTGGAAAATGCAACAACAGAATCTCCCCTGCAGCCTGTGATGGGAGCATGACTCTGTGGATTTGTACTTCTAGTTTCCCAGAACTAGTGAGAGAATGAATTTCTAAGCCACTCAGTTTATGGTCATTTACAAAAACTAACATGGAATAAGTGTGACTCTAGAAAATCACTTGAACTCGTGCTTCCATGTCTATGTCCTTCACATACTCAGGGGATGGGACAAACAATGGCAGCAAAGGCTGGGGTGCCAAAACATTTCATGTTGTTAAAACATTTCATGGAGGTATGTTGTTAGCTGATACCTCCCAGGTGGTTCTGAAACATGGCTTACTCTCCTTTGCAGATGACTACTGTAGAGTTAGAGGTTAGGCAGTGTCATGAAGGTGGCCAGCTCTGGACTTGTATGTGTTGTAATAAAGAACTACAAGAGTTAGGAATAAAAATTAGGGATAAATACAAAACACGCACACTGATGTCATAAGGCAAGCTTCCCTTGAGGCCACTTTACCAAACTGAATTATCATGTCTACTCTTGGAAAATTTAGAGAAGGTTCAAGCAAGAGGAATTAGAAGGGTTGAAAAGAAAATGCATTTTGCAGTATAGCATCTTACAAACTGTTCTTTTTTTCTTTGCTATAAAACAGTTATTCCAAGATAGAAGGTTAAAATGCAGTCAGCCAACACAGAGCTTGAAAAAGCAAAGAGAAATTAAAATGGAGTAATAGTTGGTTTTTCTGTATTTTATGAAAACAGCATGGTATGTGGGTAGAGATGCCCCTTAAATGTTATGTAGTTATGTACTGAGGTGTAAATTGCAGGTTGATATTTACAGCCCACATTGCCCTATTTAAAAATTTAGCTCCCAACTTTGCAACCTTGAACTTAACCCTGTGTATGCTAGAATTCACAACTTTGCTGGGAGCAGTAGAAGTTAGAAGAGCTGGGTTCTAGTCTTGATTCCACCACAGAGTAACTGACTCTAAGTATCACTTTAACTCTTTGAGCTTCCATTTCCTAATGTCAAATGGATGCCATAGGACTTTCCCAGTTCACGAGGGTCTAGCATAAAGAGATTTGCGTTCGACAAAACTTGACTGGAAGTTTCCCCTACTTTATCCACTACATTCTTCTGGAATATAATCCATAAACCTGGGCTGGGGTTATGGCGCAGTGGTAGCGTGCTTGCCTAGCACGTGTAAGGCACTGGGTTCAATCCTCAGCACCACATAAAAATAAAATAAAGATATTCTGTCCACCTACAACTAAAAAATAAATATATTTTTTTTTTTAAAATCCATAAACCCATATTAAGTGGAGCAGGGAGCAGGCAATCCAGATTCATCATACTTCACTCTTCTCCTGGAACCTGGGTAGAAGCTTTCAAAGTAGGATTCCCTTTAATTCTCCAGGCAACCTGGATAGCACATCAATATCCCCATTTTGCCCATAAAGCAACCAAGGCTAGCAGTTGGAACAGTTTACCCCAGGCCCTCCATCTTGTGGGAGGAGGGACCAGAATTCAAACCTAAGCTCTTCTTCCATCAAAATATAATCTCCTTCCTTACAGTCTTGCCATTGCTATCATTTCTGAAAAATTAAAACAAATAATAATCAAAATAAAATTGGAGGAATAGGTTTTAATTCTTAGACTCTTGTAGCACAGATTTAGCAGTGTGTGTCTGGTTCTCTTGGGAATTTAATAAAATACAACCAGTGAAGACATATAAGTAGAGGAATATTACTAATTGAGAAGATCCCTACATGGGAAGGTGGACAAAGTGGGTCACTACTATAGGTGGCTTTTAATGAGATGAGAACAGAAGTGTTTGATGTGTTAGTGGACTTTTTGCAAAACAAAAGGGCAGTGACTAGCATTGAAGCACATACTGGATTTGTGACCAGGTGCCTCTTAAGCCACCAGCTTTCAGTCAAAGTTCTCTAATTTTCGACCAGTGGGCATTATTTCAGTATTCAGTTTACATTTTAGCATATCTTCGACATGAGGAGGACTTTACAAGTATTTTGATGTCTAAGTTACAAATGCCCTTTCTTATAGAAAGCTACCAGCACTGAAGCTCTAGAGATGTTAGATGATATGGCTCCAAATCAACTTTAGTAGTAGTTCTACTAATAAATTCAGTTAAGATCCAAGAGTGACATTTTTTAAGGCTAGTAAAAGACATAGTTTCGGGCATCAGTGAGCCTCTTGGCTGTTTCTACATGCTGCCAGAGCTAGGATGATATTTGTTTTCTCTCTGTCATGGTGTTTACATGCCCTGGCTTAGGCCACAAGTGAAATGCATTTCATGATGTCTTGGTCTCACCCGAAGCCCTAATGGATGTTTGTCTAAATGACAACACCCAGTTTAGCACTGTTAACGCTGCAGTTAGCAGGATGGGGAAATATGTGCTACATGTGACGGTCCAGGACATGAATGACAGTATTGGGAATCTTCTAAGTGAACACTTCCTCTTCTAGTATCCAGTTCTGGAAGGATCTTTTTGTTCTGTCTTCCACAGTGCTTTAGTTTAGGAGTCAGACCATAAATATTCATTGAGTCCAAAAATCTCAAAACTTGATTATTGTCCCCTGTAAATGTAGTGCTAGACTTTCTCTTGGAAGCCCAGATCTCTCAGCCTTGACAAGGACAAGCTTATGACAGTTGAATAGTGTCATCCAGGATGAGAATGATGGGTCTGGGGTCAATTTCTGTGGCATCATGCACAGCATCCCTTTTGTAGGTTTGATTGTGAGTTTGATTAACATAGCAAGCCACTTTCCAGATATGCCTTCCATGGAGTATTTAGCAAAATGCACACGCATTTCTATTTTGTTCACCATTGTCCTGAGCACTGTATGTGGATGTGTTGGACTCAGTGGGACCTTTCAGGAAACAGCAGGACGATACTAGGCAGAGCATGACAGGTCTTTAGAGGGACGTGCCTGCTCTAACTCAGGCCCACAAGCAGACTGTGGACTGAAAGGGGGAGCCATGAATTGAGCGTTGACAGCGGGCCACGGCAGTCCGAAGGCTCAGGTGGTTGTCAGCCATAAGTTTAGCTCAGCTCTTTGAGTAATTTGTCACGCCTCGCTCAGCCCCTGCTGGGCCAGCACGTGCCAGCTTAGTGTCAGAGTGCCTGTTCGCCAGACGGCCACTCAGGCCTAACGTCCTGCTGTTCCTCAGACCAGCGGCTTGCTGGGGCCATACACGGAGGGCCGAGCCTTGGCGACAGCCAAGTGCTGTGCAGAATAAGCGTGTTCATAATGAGACGTGAATGGCATTAGTAGGTCCCTCTAGAATTGGGTCTGAGCAGGCGCCTCTTGCTGAGGAAGTTTGGCAGTCTGTTCATTAAGGCAAGTCACCAGGAGTTCAACCCACAGCCGTGGAGCTAGTTCTGGCTCATGCTGCCTAGGCCTAGGGCTGTTGTGACCATCTATAGGAAAGATTATAAATCATCAGAGGGTCCACTTTTGAACTCTTCAAACTCATTTATTCCTTTTTTTATTTTAAAATTTCATAGAACAAGCTTAAAGAGAAATTCTAGTATTGCTTTCCATGAAGGGCATGTCCTATGTCTGGGAAACCCCATATAGTAACTCCTAGTCTCATATGGCTTTTGAGTGCTTGAAATAGAGTGGACAGAGGAACTGAGTTGTTATTTTGTAATTGATTAAAATTTAAATCTAGATTGCCACATGTGATTCATGGCTACCATATCGGACAACCCAGCTCTAGAATGCCTCTGGTCACCTCGTGGTGTGAAATCATCCTCTGAATATAAAAGAGTAGGAAGCGGAAGAGCCCACGTTTAGAAATCAATGTGCATTTTTTACCAAAAGAAAATAGAAAAGTGCTTGCCTATTTTAAAACACAGACTCAATTGAAAGCTAATTGGAAAGGCATAATTGTTACCAACTTAGATTTTTCAAGAGGCCATCTTGAAAAGATAGTTTTAAGATAAAGTGAGAAATGCTAAAATTACTTTTTCCTCTCCTGGAGCTGCAAATTACAAACTGATGTTGATCCACATTCCCTATTTCCTGAAGAATTAGCACAATTTTGAAAATGACCACAACACATCTTTTAACTTTTGCATTGATAATAAAGAAGGGGAAAATGAGACATCATGCCGACTTCCCCAAGTGTTAATTCATAAAGTCGTAGTGTGGTGCCTTCATCCATTGTCGGATTGTTCTGACGTTATCCTGTTATTGGAAGTGCATGATTCACCTTCCGAGGAAACAGAAGCCACACACAAAAGGGGAAGATTTGCTTTCTGCCCTGTGAAAGACTGCCACACGCAGGGGTCCTATTAAGACAGCTGGAAAGTTGCTTCAGTGTGTTACGCTTATAAGTTTTATTGGTGACTGGTTTTTGATTACACATTTGAATGCTGTGTGTTCCAGACTGCAGTTTTAATTAAAAGGCAATAGTCTTTTTTTTTTTCTTCAGTTGCATTATGCACTCTTCTCTAGATTCTCCTACATATTAGTTCTGATTTTCTAATACTTAGAGTTTAGTTTGGTTAGTGGCTCTGATGCCCCTTCAGAGTTTACCTTCTGGCCTTTTCTCGTCCCAATAACTTGCATTTTCTTATTTTTTAAAAATGTATTCACCATCATATCACCAGTTCTTGCTTGAAGTATTAGTTCATTATGTCAGTAACCTCACAAGAATGTTTTATCCACTCAAATGGGAAATGAAGATCTAGGGTTGTCACACAGTTGTCAACAGAAGGAGATGCCCTTGCAATCAATGTTTCTTGTTTTTGTTTGCTTAAATGGATTTTTATTGATGCCTTGATGTTATTCGATAATCATTGGTTTACATATTTAGTGAAGCTAATTTTGAATGCACTTAAAATCTAAGAGAAACTTAGGTGTTAAAATCCAAGTCTTACTAATTATGATGAATATTTAATTTTCCAACAAAATGCTAAAGAGCTTGCAAAATACTGTTCTTTACACACAAACAGCAAAGTTGCATAAGTGTATTTAAAACAAAGTAGACTGTCACTGCTATGCATGCTGTTTTGCAAATGCATTTGTCTCCTTAACTGATTACTTCAGCTATGAAGAGAGAGCTCTGTATCTCGAAGCAATAATTCAGAACCACCGAGAAGTCATGACATTTGAGGATTTCGCAGCTCAAGTCTTTTCTCCCTCTCCCAGCTACTCCCTCAGTGGAACGGGTGAGTGTCTACATTATTCTCCTCTCACACGCTTAAGATGCATTCGAGTAGCAGATGTACACCTGTTTTTCACAGATAAATGCTTGCAAATTTAAGAAGAGCATTCTCTCTCTGAATCAACTAATGAATATCAAAAGGAATGATGACATTCATTTTAATTTGTTTTGTACCCGAGCTGTTCACTCCATTCCTTTCTTCAGCTATCCTGTTAACCCCCGAATCTAGCAAGGTTAATGAACTTTTTCTCAGTAATGTGCTCTGGTTCATTCAGGAGTGTGGGTTTCTTGCTGAGCCGGGAACATGTTGTTTAAAAGCGATGCCCGAATCAGTGCTTACTTATCAAAAAAGAGTTCCTCACAGTCGAAGCCGTTGCTACTAATGCTAAATGGGGATTATGCTGCCGAGATACTAGGGTCAGGGATTAATGCAGGAGACATGGAAGGACAGTGTCCCCAGGCCCATCATTACAGAGTGCAGCGAGCTCACTTCTCTCTGGAGTGGTCGGTGTCATGTGGACAAGCCGCTGACTAGAGCAGCACCTGGTGTGGAAACCATTTAGAAGCTGGCTTACAATCATTTTCATGTATTAGGCCATTGGCAAATTGCAAACATTGTCATGGATTTCCTTGTTTCTAGGCACTTACTCTTTTTACATTTCCAGTTGGAAAAAATATGTGCACTGCCACTTAACCTGATGATATGATTACTGTGGGTTTTTTTTTCAAAGACTAGTATTATTACTTGTAAATGTCTGCATGTAGTTACAGATTAATTGCCTTTCAGAGAGTAAATAGGATATTTAGTGATCGCATGTTGAATCCCTCTGTGCAGGGCTTCCTTCATCTTCCACGGGTTTCAACACAAGCCGTGAGAGTGCTTAATAGATTTCTAACCTGTGTCATTTGTCTCTGAACACTGCCTCACTTCTCCTATTCTGACTTGTTAACAAATATCTTACACACAAAGTGAAAAAAATTAAATTCGGTGAAATAAATCACTTACAAATAAAATCAGCCATGCATCATTGTTTAACATCGCTGGCTTCAATCCTTGCCTCTCGGAGCTTTGTTGGGAGATAAGAGGGAGAGGCACGCGCTTGCACGGGGAGCCAGGAGCAGCAGGCAGAAGGCTTGGGAAGATAAGCAAGCTGGCAGAGGTGCGGGAGCAGTGATTTACATAATCACGCCTCTGCTTCCTGGTGAGGCGTCAAGAAACACTGGGATGGCCTCTATTGATCTTTGTTGAACTGGAATACTAAACAACATGAGAAAAGCTTATAACTTAAAGCTTTGATTAATGTTTCTTACATTAAAAAAGTAGAACAGCTGTGAATTGAATTCTTTTATACACTCTGCCAACATTCTATCTATGACAAAAAAAAATCTGTTTCAATGGAAATGAAGATTTCATACCCAGTCTGGCTAGAGGTTTAAAGTTTTTTCTAATTTTTTGCTGAAAGAACATGAACGATCTGTAGCAGGCTAATTTTTTAAAGATCTCTTTCAGCTTTTTCCCATCCTTATGAGATATTGGGACTTGATTTTTCAGTGCAGGATTTTTTTATTTCCTCAGAAAAACTCAAAAAAGCATTCATTTCTAAGAATTAAAGGAAAAAAATTAAATAACTACATGTTTACATTCCTTAATATTATATTCTTAAGGTTGCGGATTAAGATGTTATCAAAACAAATGATGATGAGCTTTATTTTCTATGTATATTTTAGCCTCTGTATAAATTAATTTGATCTTTTCCCAAAATTTCATAATTATTTAAACCAATTCAAATGAGTCAGTGTATAGGAAACACCTTAAGTGATACCTAGGAATAATTTAAGTTTTTATGACATCTACTTAGACAGGATTGTTAATGGGCTTGAAAAGGTCATATTCTTTAAAGTTACCTACCAGAATAGATTCCAATAGCATGTGAGGGTGGGGATTGGAACTTTTACAAAAGGAACGTGAAATCTAATCCCAGATATCAAAAGAGATGCTACTTCTTCATCTTGTCAGATTAACATCAGTATTACATTCACAATGCTCATGGTTTACGGAATTTAGTGTTGAATGAGAAAATCTTTTACACATATATCACATCTACCCTTGAGTATAATTTTAAGTCTGTGCATAATGTTCTCTTTTAACACTTTGTGTATCTAACCTTGAATGATTAAGAAGAAAGGAGAAATGATATGATACAATGAGGGTGGAACATGTCAGCTCCACATACGGTCATATTCTCAGAACCCTATCCTCTTCTCATTTACACACCAGCCTTGCTTTTGAGGAATGTTTATCCCCATCTCTTAGCACTCTTACGGATGAAAATGTTTTTGGTTTGTTCACAGCATTGTTTTTTGTTTTTGTTGTCTTTGTTTTGTTTTGTTTTAATTTTCATGGGACAAGTACAGTCAAACTCAGATAAACCAGCCAGCTTAAACTAAGAAATTGAGGTGAAGTCTGCCCTTCCAAGCAACAAGCCAACTGGAAAAATTGACCCTGAGCAGCTTAAGCTCCCACAGTGCACTTAGGACCCAATCAGACCATCTCTGGCCATCATTGTCATCAAAGCAGGCCTTGGACTTCTGCTCACATGCATATGTGCAATCTGAGGAATTAGGGGCTCCTAGTTTGGTTTTTTGTTTGTTTGTTTGTTTTTGTATACTCATAACAATGAGCTTTACCTTTAAGGAAGAGGGAGTGTCACCTGAATATTGCATTTATTCTACACTGTATTTGTCATACAAGCCAAAATACAGCAGGCAGCCCCCACTGCTAGAGCAAAGACTCCACTATCAGCCTTTGAATCTGTGGTGAAAGAGATGTGCTGTGCCAAGAGATGCCACTGCTGGGAAATACCCTCTGCTTCCAGAGCTCCTTGCCCAAGTGCTGTTGCTCATCTACCCAAGGAGCTCTGAGGAGTGAGTGGCCAAAGGAAGTGCTTCTGTCCATGATGCCCTGTCAATTGCAGCTGGGGATGCAGGGCTAATACATAAGTGCTTAGCTTTTGTCAAAGGGCTTTAATAAAGAAAAAAAAATACTCATTTTCCAAATAAGAAAATGTTGTTTCAAAACTACTTTGTTTCTTTCTGTCAGTTACACATTACACATTAGGGTATTTGAATAATTTTTTACCTAGCCTTGTGGTTTGCTTTCCCTTATTGACCAGTAATAAACCAATATAAAGATACTAATTCTTCTATTAATATAATTAATAAAATGATTACTATTTTAACCAGTGCTAAAATATTGGTTGCAATTAACATGTATATGTTTTATGCATACATGTTTATATGCATGCAACCCACATGCCTATGGGGTAACATGTTTTCAAGCATGTTACCAATGAAAGGGGCCAGTAAAGAAGCCTATAAAGGGTTAACTGAAATGGGCACCCTCGAGTGCTGGGGAGGGACTGATGTAATCACTGCAGCTTACAGCCAAGTGCATCTGTTCACCATGAGGTCATTCTTCTGCATGCTAATGAGTTGGAGAATCCAGTCTAATGTTTGACATTATCAAAAAGGATATAAATAGTGTAAATCTTTGGCCTTTTGAAGCTGCTCCTATAAAATCAAAAAGAAAAGAATCTTTTTCTTGGACTTGAGATGTTTTTTCCTGAACCACTCTATAGATTGTGCCTGAACTTTAAAATCTGGGAAGAATCCACTTGTCTCTGTTGATAATCTCCAAATCACTATTATAGTCATAGCTAGCAATTTTGTAGTCCAGGACTATAGATATATCTAATTTAATGTCTAGTTTTAAGCAGTTCCAAGTACCTTGATCAGAAGTTTGTAAAGATGGTTTTCCCCAAAGAATGTCCAAAACCAAGTTAAATGAGAGTTATTCCCATTGTACCCTGATTGACTTGCATTTGCTGAAGATGCTAATGCTGCTTATGGTTCCTTTCTACTTCAATATTGCTATAGAGGGCCAGCAGAGGGAGCACAGGTCTTTGTTTGTTAGCCCTCATAAACACAGAATTTGATTTCTCTAAGACATGGTCAATAATACTTCCTTCTTCATGATCGGCTGAATTGTAAAGGCTCCAGAACTGAGAACAAGCGGGAGGAATTACCTCACTCTGCTCCATTCAATTCTGCCACTTTCACAAACGTCCTATTTGGAGTTTAAAACCGATAAGTCATGGTCAGTCTTGGGATGCTATTGCCACTCCTACCGTAGCCCCAAGCAGCAAACTTTCATCTTTCTCACCGTGGCATGGAAAGCCCTCGTGGAAGAGATTATTATGTTAATATACCTCATAGAACATACTTTTGTAATTCTTTTCTACAACAAAATCATCACAGGAAGTTCACAGAAACTTTATTAGAAGACTTCCTGATGCCATTGTGTCTTGCTTGGTGGCCAATAAAGTCTACTCACAAAGCTGGAGACAGAGCACACATATTATACATAGGCCCCAAAGTGAATCTGGGATAGAGGTGCTGCATGAACTAGTTGTGTGGCTCACAAGCCTCTGCCTGTAGGTGTAAAGCTATACCATCTTTCTCTTGCTGAGTCATTCATACCATGCCCTGTGTGAGGTATTACAGGCTTGTCAATCTGCATGCAGATCCTGATAGGAAGATTTTGTTAACTCTTTCACTGGGCAGTTAGTAATCAAAGTAACTTCCAGAATCAGACAAGGTAAACCCTAACCCTAAACCAAAAAATTTTTCTCCATTCATTGAAAGGTTGTCCTATTACAGATTATTTCAGTATTCATTCTCCTCCTATCTCCCTCCAAGCTTCCTACTAAAATAGTCCTAATAAGGTTTTGATTGATAGCACATATCATGCCTTTTATGTGTTAAGGTCCATCATAACTGTTGACTCCTTCAAAGAACATCATAGAATATGGAGTTAGAAGGGACTTTAGGGCACTTCAAGTCTAACCCCTTCATGTTAATTTTGGACTAAGCCACGAAGGAACAATCAAAGGTCTTGGGCACGTTGGAAGCAGGGACAGCCTGATCCTCACGTCTCTATTCTACACATGAAAATGCTAGTCCAGTGCCCACCCTGTGGTGACAGTCCCATAATCAGAGCCACGTCTGCTAGATTTTTATTAGTAATAAAGGCCAGGATTAATTTTTAAAATTCCATTCAGATGACCCAGATATTTTTCTTAAATGCAAGTTGTCTTCACTTCTATTCAACAACTCACACTTGTCTCCATTCACACCTCAGCAGGCTGGCCAGTGTTGCCACCCATCCTGCAGACAACTAGCTGCTCCCTGCAGGCATTTCCTCCACCCCAACAATCCCTTCTGGCCCCAGCCCAAATCTTCCTTTCCACATAGCTAGCTCAATTCTGACTCCATTCGCTTTTTTTCTTAATTTTTTCTTTTTAATTTATGCATGTATTCTTGAAAAAAGTGACGAAGCATTGATAGAAAGTTTAACCACCCTTAATGCCATCATCCAAATCCAGTGCTGCTCAACTATAGCTACACAGTGAAATTATTGTCCTTTCAAGTTTAATGATATTTTCAATAACAGGCATATATAATCCCATCATAAGAAGTATCTGTACTTCTGTCTTGTTTTTTCTGAGCATATGTAAGTGTTTATCCCATATGTGTGTCTTCTATCCTTAATGTACTATAAATTCTTTAGAGATTGATGCATGGAATTTATTTTATCATCTAATGGGAGTTAAATAGAAAGGAGGCAGGCTGTTGCTTTAAGTGGTACAGGTGTGTCTCTAGACCACAGATGTGTTGGGCCTGATGCAAGATGCAGAACAAACACCTGTAATTATGTTTCATCTGTCCCCTTCCTTCCCAGTCTCCTAGAGAGAGTGGGCCAGTGATAAGCAATATGGTCAAAACTGGGTGTGGAGAAATCAGAAGAAACCAGGAGCCTAGTTAATCCGCAGACTGGATAATGCAGTTTTGAATAACTGAAACTTAATTCGAGATGCTTTCCTAAATGGTATTGAGGATTTTAAAGAGAATTCTTGATGGTTCTGCTTAGCACTACATTTTGCTTCATGCTTATTTATTCCTTTGTCCTTTTAAAACTCTTTTACTGTCTTCAATGTCATTTCTGGGAGACAAACAGAGATGAGGCAAACATTTCTTTCAATTTCATCTGTTAGAAAATGGTGTTGCTGCCTGTCATATTACTATTTCTGAATTGGCCTTCCCTTCCCTTGCCTGCTGTCACTGAGCAGGACTGTGTAGGGTACTTGAGGGGACACAGAAGGCTCTAAAAACCTGGGGTAAGCCTGCATCTTCCCTTCCCTCTTATTATAGAAAAGCAGATACTTTTGATAATAGCAGATAGCTGTTTATTAATAAACCCAGGTTAGTTAGCTACAAACTTTAACTACAAATAAAAAGATATCATTGGCCAGTGGCCTGAGTCATCTGGATTGAGATTCCTCTAAGATGGGCCATGCCACCTGCCTTGTGACCCTGGAAGAGAATAAAAACTTGCTCCTGTATAGTATATTATCTACTAAACATCCTGCCAGTGAGTTTTTAACTTGCCAATGTGAGTTTTCACATTGGGTGCAAGCCAAGGTGCCTAAGAACTAGAAAACCCATGGAAAAGAAGAAGAAAGCAGAGAATAGCAAGTGTGGGAAGATCAGAGAAAAAGAAACTCTACCTTCCTGAGCCCTTGTGGGTTCTTCTGACCCTGGAGCTGGTACTCAGATATGGAGTGCCCATAGATTATCAGAATCAGAAGGGAGGTGACATTATCATTCTGAAGTATGACATTGCATTGAGTCCGTCCTTTTGGAAGAAGCTTGAAGGTGCTGCTTTTCTGTGAAATGTCACCATGGGTTAGTTCTGGTTTCCCAGGCCTTACAGGGTTTTAAGCACAGGCAACTTCTCCCTCCAGCATGACAGCTAATTACAGCTCAGGGGATGCTGCAGCAGTTGCCAGGAGATGGCCAGCAGGTACCAAGAATTTTTCTTAGAGACAGTTTTTGGAAATGAGTCTTAATTAAAGCTTATCGAAAGTAACCTTGAGAATTTGAGAAGCACCCAGAGACACTCTAGGTTCACATTCTTTGTGAACCCCAGCGGCAGCCCTTGTATCAGTCTGGCCTTGCAGGTGCTGCTTGTACAACCTCAGCACTGGAGGTTCCTGGAAGACTCAATGATTTTGCTTGAATTTCTAGTTAGCAATGAGCAAACCAAAGCAGAGGCCAAATGGAAACACTCTTACTGGCATTTAAGTCTGCTGGCAGAAAGAAAAAGAATATTTTATACTAGCCTTTTCCAGAGAGAGAAAGGATGATAACCACAAAATAAATGTGTAAACAGAGCATGAGAGAAAAGCTGGTTCTTTTTTAGTCATTAGCCTTTGAAGTCCCACAAAAACCTATAGGGAAAAAAAATTCTCTTAAGATGAGAAATATGATAGTTTTATGAGAGAGAGAGAGAGAGGGGAGAAGAATGAGGATGAGGATGAAGAAGGAAGAGAGAGAATATGTAGCCTTGACAAGGCCAAAATTTATTTCTCGGCTCATAAGAAGCTTAATAGCATTAGCTAGTACCAAGAAAGAATAGACAAAACCCTATTTTTCAACCAGTTCGAGAATATGAGATGATAAAATCTCAGATGCAAAAAGTACACATTCCACCTAACTATGTCCCCCACACCAAGGCTGCCCTTGCCCCTACTAGTAGTGCTCCGCTGTTACCTGTAAAAGGAAACAGTAAGGCCACATTGTTTCCAGCATCTGTCTTCTCATGAGCAAAGTAGTGTGATCCCTGAGATTGCCTGAGGGTCTTCAAGGGCTCATTCAGGAAAGTTTCACTCCCCCAGAGCCCTAATCTCAGGGAAAACAAGGTGTTGAGTGCCTGGCGTTGCTGCTAAGAGTGTGTTTAGACAAACCCTGGTGCGCATGGTCATATGGGGAATCCTGTTCCCTAGGTGTGTCCCTAGGGCATGGAGAAATGGCAAGAGAAACAGCCTGCCTCTAGTTAGCACTAGAACTCTCCAGTTAACATCTGATCATGCAGCTGTCTGAGGCCAGGCACTTCTGGCCAGGGTGATATTAACTGATCTAGCAGCATCAGAAGCAAGTGTCCCAAAAGAAAAGGGTCACGCAGGAAAGAAGTCAGAAGAGGAAATCTGCAGCCACCAGATTGACTGTTCTCTTTGTTCCACTTACTCAAAGCTGGTGGCCTACTGAACGCCATAGTTAGATATTAAAACCTAGGGTCAGTTGGGGTCCTAGGGACACACATGTACCTCTGCTACAGTTTAAGTAGGTGAGAACTGCAGCTTCAGTGCTCAGAGAATTTCACAAATCCCATAAGTGTAAGGCCTTCAGATGCTTACTCCATAAATATTTCCTGAATACTTCATATAAAGGGCACAGAAGTGGCCAAAGGAAATGGCAGCCCCACCTTCCTTGAGGGTGCCTTCCAGACAGGGAAGAAAGATGAAGTGAGCCATCAGGAGCTGATGAGTACCAAGAAGGAAAAGACAACAGGAAAGAAGGCTCAGGAGGGTACTAAGGAAAACCACCCCAGGGTTGGGGCAAGCTTTAGAATAGGGTGTCAGGGAACACCTCACTGAGAAGGTGAGATTTGAGGAAGATTTAAGGAGGTGAGCTGTACATGGGAGGAAGCAAGGAAGAACACATGCAAAGGCTCTGAGGCAGGATCTTTCCTGGCATATTCAGAGATCTGTAAGAATCCTGGTATGGACAGAGCAGAACAAGCAAGGAGTGAGGAGGAGAGGGAAAGTAAGGTTGGAGTCACCATGCAGGTGGAGGGAAAGATTTTGGCTGGTATTCTGGTAAGATGGCCAGCTTTTGGAGAAGTGGGGTGATGTGATGTCTCTCATTTAAAACGATCTCTCTGGCTTCTTTGGGGAGAATATAGTATGGAGGCAGGGACCAGTTAGGTGGTATTTCATTCATGTTATGTTCCCATCATGTGCACACAGAAAGCATATGATACATATTTGACTAATGAACAAATGTGGCAATGTAAGAGATATTCTCCTTGGACATTCTCTATGGGGACACTAGGGGAGCTCTCAGCAATATCCCCTTCACTCCAGTGCTACAGAATGCAGTCCCTGACCTGGGCTATCTAGGTGAAGGGAACTTGGTGATACCTTCTCTTGGTAGGGGAAGGTTTGCATGGTGGGGGACATGTGAAGGAGACAGGAGAACTTTGACCTGCAGTTTACATGCCCTGCCCTGGCCTTCAAACCCCACAGCTCACATGGGACCCAGTGGTTATAACACATGTGCCGACCCAAAGAATTGTGTAGACAACTATGTCCGGCACACAGACAATTATTTCAAGACACTTAAAATGGCCTAGTGACCCAGAAGAGTGAGGCTGTCAGGGTGAGATTCCACAGAATTGTTTCACTCTTTTAAAAAATGGTTTCTAGAATAGTCTGTAGTTATATTGGCTTTTTATGTATGTGTAGATATCTGCCATTTCTGCACAATTCCCCCATCCTCTGCCTCAGACAATGTTTATCTCTTTGGCAGGTGAGAAATGGAGGAGCGTTGGAGTTTTGTTTGGTTTTTTGTTGTTTTTATCATCAGTTCATGTTAACACCAGAGCTCAGTGCTTAGGTCTTTCTGTGCCTTGCTGGACTCATTGCTTCCACCCTGCAGGCCCCCTTGCCTTCTGATGCCTACTATGGGCACAAACCCACAGAAGTAAACAGTAGGGTGACAGGGAGGAATGCTTCTTTTGTGGTAGAAGCAAAATGTTCTCCCCAAAGACAGAAAAGACTTTTTTTAAAAAATATTTTTTTAGTTATACATGGACACAGTATCTTTATTTTGCTTACTTATTTTTATGTGGTGCTGAGGATGGAACCCAGTGCCTCATATGTGTGAGGCAAGCGCTCTGCCACTGAGCCACAACCTCAGCCCCAGAAAAGACTATTTTATAGAAATTATGGCCTGGACAGTTTGTCTGGTGGCGAATACACACCCACTTGACACAGATAACTGAGAAATGTAATGGAAAATTGGATGAAGTATTGACTACTCTAGAATTCAAATGGAGCAACACAGGAAGAACTCATAGAAAATATCTTAATTAGGGGCTGGGATTGTAGCTCAGTGGTAGAGTGCTTGCCTTGCATGCAGGAGGCACTGGGTTCAATCCTCAGCACCACATAAAAAATAAATAAATAAATATATTTGTGTCCATCTACAACTAAAAAGAAATTTTTTAAAATAATTATGGGCCCAAGAGCTTCCTTAGTGTTTGAAGACAATAGGACCCGTTTGGTGCTGGGAATTGAATCCAGGGCCTCTTGCATGCTAAGTGCACTCTCTACCACTGAGCTACAACCCCAGTGCCAAGAGAACTATTTTTATCAGTAAAATTCCAAAACAATGGACTAGAACTCATTGTCCTCCTACAAATCTCCATAGACTCACTGTTACATTTTCTCTAGCTGCTGATTATTAGGGAATTTAAAAAGTAGTTCTGAGCAGGACAATAATCTAGTCACTTCCTGGGGCAGTCATATCATCTCTCCACCCCACAACCCCAGCCTCCTCTGAGTGCCTTTTAGACTTTTTAGATAGATGAATTCAAATTAGAGGACACCTTAGAGACACCCTGATGGGAACAAGAGGTCACCAAAGAGCAGCATATCACCTACAGAGAGGCCCCTTTTCCTTGAGTGTGAGGGAAGTTTGCAGAGGGCTTAGCCAGAGAGGTACTGGTGGCATCTGTGAAGCTACATCTCTGCCCTTGTTCCCCTGCTTCCCAGTCTCACAGGACATTTTTCCCCCTAAATCTTAGAGCCATTTCTGATTTACTTTTGTAATGGGAGGAGCAGTAATACTGCTCACACCTTCTATCTTATCTTTGCCATTTTTAAAAACAGTTGTTGGGTTGGAGATGTAGCTCAGTAGTACTGTGTTTGCATATGCAAGGCTCTGAATTCCACCCCCAGCACAAGAAGGAAAGCAGTTTTATTGAGATATAATTCATATACCATGCAATCCACCCATTTAAAGTATACACTTAAATATTTTTGGTATTCACAAGATATATTTTAGTATACTCACAACTATCACCACAATATAATTCTAGAACATTTTTTATTTCCCTTAAAAAATTAGCAGAGTCCACTCAGTCAATCCCTATTCCTCTCACCTACTCCCCAACCATATGCAAACACTAATCCACTTTCTGTTTCTGTGGATCTGCATATTCTGGGCATTTCATGTGTGGAGTCATATGATAATATACTGTCTTCAGTGACTAGCTTCTTTGGTAAATTTTAGCATATTTTCAAAGTTCATCCATGTTACAGCACGTATCAGTTCTTTCTTTTTATTGCCCAATGGTATTCCACTGTCCATTCATTGGTTGATGGGCATATGGGCTGTTTTCACTTTAGGACTGTTAGGAATATTACTTCTGTGGATACATGTGTATTGTTTTGCTGCTCTCTGATGTGGATTCAGTCTGGTATGATGAACAGCCTCCCCATGGCTAAGATGCAGCTGAAATCTAAGTATTCATGTTCTGTGAGATATCAAGAATGTCCTGAAACTTTTCTACATAATGGCCTAACAAGAAAGGTGGTGCCAAGGGCTGGGGTAGCTCAGTAGTAGAGTGCTTGCCTAGCATGTGTGAGGCACTGGATTCAATCCAAGTACCACATAAAAATAAATAAAGATATTGTGTCCATCTAAAAATATTTTTTTAAAAAAGAAAGGTGGCACCAAGATTTTAATTTTAAATGTATAATTTAATTTAGTCATAGTTCCTAAAGTACACTATGGTTGGAGAAACAAAAGAGAAAAATAAGGAAACTCTTTTCATGAAATCCCACCTGCTTGTTGAGTCCCTGCACAGGTGCTTAGACGCAGGCAGGTGCACAATATGCGTGCTCTCTTCCTCCCTCCCTTCCTGTTGGTCCAGCTGTCCTAGCTTTCTGCTTCAGAATCAAAGTTGATGGGCAAGACCAATGACCAAACAGAGGAAACCAAGCCCAGAGCCAGGTTCGGGGCCAGGACACAGACACTGCTGTTGGATTGGAAATACTGGAAGCCATCCTTGGGCCATTTGGAGATGTTAATTAGGCTGGCTAATTCCCACTGGTCTTGGGTTGCCAGTGTTGAGTTGCATGTGTAGGCTTACCCCATCCACTGGCTGCACCTGTTCCCTTCCTCAGAGCCATTCCAGGGGCTCTGTCTGAATAACCCAGACAGCTCTCTGATCTCCCGCTCTGTCTGCCTTCCCGCTGGTAGGATATTTAGCACTTACTGAAAGCTGGAACCCTAGTCCACTATTTCTCTCCCTCATTCATGCCAGCTCTCAAAATCATTCTCTTTCCTAATTATCTTGAGCCAGTTAATCATTTTCCACACTGACTGCTCAGTAACAAGGATCCGGGGAGAGGCAGCCACTTTTCTTGTCTGACCCTGCCCAGTGTTATCCCAGGTGGCAGTTCTGGATGGCAGGCTTTCCTCAGAGATAAGAAGCTTGCTTCAAACCCTTGCTCTTTTGCTATCCCAGTGAGTCCAGCTGGAGCAAACATGCCATGAAAAGACCCACCGATATTCTGAAAGCCTTTGCTAGGCTGAGCTGTTGAAAACACTACAAATCTCCAACCAGGCCTTTCCTGTCTTGTATTTTTTAAAGCCTTACTGATATACAGAGCATCAAAGTCACTAGAGGCCAAAGAAGACAGCTTTCTTTGAAACTGACTTCTGAGTTATCCAGGCTCAAACTCTATGTCTGAGCCATTGATTGGCCACAACGGGGCCAATCTAAGTTAAATTGTTCAGGACTCTCCCCCAAGAGTCTTACTCAACTGCTCCTACATATGAGTGGGACTGACTCCCGGTTCTTCACGCCACAGATTTGTAAGAATAACCTCACTCAAGATTCAAATGAACGCTATAATCCAAAGTCTCTCAAATTTTTTTCCCCATTATGACCTACTACAGAGCTTTCTACGATATTTTTAATCTCCAAATTTGTCCCCTGTCCTGAAATACAACAGAAATACTTTGTCTATTTAAGGTACTTTTATGTGATTTATATAGTGTAAGGTTTTTTGCCCACAAGGGGCGCTGTTGCCCATTTAGCATGATGTACCTCCTCCACCATCTTTTTCCACTTTGTTCACTGCTATATCCTAAAGCCTAGAATGACACATACATGGTACCCAGTTGATGAAAGGATGAAATGATTTTGCTGTGTGTCTCTGCCCCATATTCCCAGGCATCACATGCCTCCCAGTCTCTTCCCTCCTTATCATGCTTAGTGTTCTCTCTTGGTGCTTTTCAGTCATGTGCAGGGTAGTTGATGCCATATGTTGACCCCCAGGGATGTACCAGGAATCTGACAGCCTACTCCCCAGTGCTAGCGACTAGGACCTCACCTTGAGGAGCACTGCCTGCATGTCAAGCCCAGGTGACATTTGAGCCCCATGGAATAATCAAGACAGCCCACAACTGCCTCTGTCTTTGCATCTCCTTAACTCAACCATGGATTGGCAGTTACTGAGACGTTCTTTGTGGTCAGGCACACTACGCCAGGCTGCGTCTGGGGACACTCAGGAGAGGAGCGAACCAGTCCTCATCAGCAATTACAAACAAGTCTTCCATTGTTAGCATGCCATCTGCTTTCTTGGTTTCCACCAATGAGGGATGCATATGCACGGCATAACCAGGGCCAAGGGGGCTGTAAGGCAGTGAGATCAAGGAGCCCCTTCATAAAGACAACCTTTGCTTACTTGGAGAGAGTTGGTAGCCTGGTGCTCTGAAAAGCTGAGCCTCCTCAACTCAATGAAGACCTGTGCAGAGGCGCTCCAGGCAGAGGCGCTCTGTGCTTGTCATTCTCCAAGAGAGAAAATGGGGCTTCGTGCACAGTAAACTGGAGGAAATGGGAAATCTAGATAATTACATTATCCAGAGGATACTAGTCTGCTACAGACAATCAACACAAGCCCAGAACATCTCATGCCCACATGTCAAGAAAGAGCAGCATTGAGAGTGGTTGGAATCAAGAGAATGTCAGTGGTCCTTCTTCCGATGGCATTCTAAACTCCCTT
Organism: Xerus rutilus; assembly: GCA_028644305.1. NCBI lineage: Eukaryota > Metazoa > Chordata > Mammalia > Rodentia > Sciuridae > Xerus > Xerus rutilus. The sequence continues at coordinate 138,825,694 of CM053401.1, forward strand.
AGAATCTTGCCCTGGCAGGTGATGGGGAACCTGTCACAGGTATGGAAAAGCTAAGATCCTCCCTCTATTCATCACGGCTACTGCTTCTCTCTTGGTGAGAGTGAGCTTGTGGTCCAGTTTCACTACTGCAGGCCTCCTTCTAGAGCCTTCCTCTGCATACTGTATGCTTACTCCCTGGGGACTACCACTTTGCAGGTGACACCAGGACTGAATTAACACACTGTGTACAGCCCAGAAACCTGTAAAATGAAACTTGGAGTCATGTAAACTTGCACACCTGGGGGGTTTCAATTATTTTTTTCAGGTCATCCATTGAATTCAATGCTCATCTTAAAAACTGTATCTTCGATTGTCTTTTAAACCAAATCAGTTGGGAAAGGTTTTGCACCAGGAAAAGGAAAAAGCTCTTACCAAGGTCTGCTTCATATATTGTAGGAGTTCTAATGTCTCTTTCATTTCACATTTGTAAGTGCGATAACAGCTAGTATTTTGTCCCATCAAGTAGAATTTTCAAGTGAATTTTCAGGTCTTAATGATCTGCAAGGCTTCAAGAATACTCAGGCAGCTTGGGAATATGTGTATTATTAGCACTGTGTTAATTATCAAGTTGGAGCCATGGGGGTGCCATGCTTGTATTCATTTGACTTTATGTTCTTTCCCTTTAGATTAAAATACGTAAAGGTCTCATTACAATATTTGAGCAAGGTAAGACTGACACATCAGCGGGTTTGCCTATCTACCCTGCTTTTGGGGAGGGAGTGTAAATTGACTAACAGGCCCCCCTCCATCCCTAACACTGCTGCATGCCCACTTGCTTTCCTGGGCCTTAGCCTTGGTGCCTCCTGCCACCCTCCCAAGGGACCCTGCCCACTCTCCTGCCCCTGCATGTCTGTGCTGCCCGGGGAAGCCCAGCCTCACCTGCCTTTGTTCTGCCTGTGCACTCTGGGTGGAATCTGACACCAACACCTGCCATCCTGGAAAATGTATTTGTCACCCACGCTTTTGTGTGGGGGGCTACAGGAGGCCAATGAGTGCAGAGGCCGCCCCTTTTTTTGTTGCCTGAGCCTGGAGGAGCAGGATCTTGAGATGGGCAGATAGGATGTGGCACGTGCTAGGCCAGCCTTTGACTGCTTGTCTTAATGGAGGCCTCCAGGCAGGGACAACTAGTTGTGGAAGAGGCTACTGAATGGAACAGCTGGGGAAGGTGAAGCAGACAAAAGCTGTTGGAGTGCAGAGGGTGGAGAACCCTCATCCACAGTCTAGAGGGCAAGCCTGCTGGAGCAGGTGTGACCTCTCAGCCTTACCTTTCTTTCCTGGGCCTGGGGTCCAGGCCCTGCCCAGGACATTCTAATAGACTGGACAGAAGCTGCTTGGCAGGGCTGGCTGAAAACCCTCTGTGGTGTGGCTTGGGCTGTAATGGCTTACAGGCAGGGGAGGAGCTGATAACGACCATGGTAACACCACTCAGAGAAAGCAAATGAGTGAACTTTCCTTGATTAGCCACGTCACCCATGGTGGAATGCATGGCACAGAAGCCAGCCAGTTTGTCTCAGTACCTATGGAAGTACAATGTCAGAGTCTGGATTTATTGGTGTATCCAAAATTCGAATCCTCTCCACCAGGCAGGGCTGTTATACCTGCAGGCCAAATGCACAACACCACAGAGAGCTAACCTCCAGCCTGGCTGCCTTTTCTCTTCTTCTCAGTCATGGCTTTGGCCTAGTTCCAATATTGTCCCAAATTGGGCTCACTTATGTCAGCTCCCAAAAGCATTAGGAGCCTAAGAGCCCAGGTGTTAAGTGGGGAAGGGACACAAGAGGGTCATACACTCTGTTCCCAACAGGGGGATTTGGTGCAAAGGTTTCTACTCCTGAGGTCCTTCATTTTCTTGGGTATCCTCCTGCATCTGCCACAATAGAGGTGAAGTGGGGTTTGAGTGTCCTTTGTATATGCCCCCAGCCTCCATCACCGGAAAGAGGCCAAGTCAGGGTAGCCTCTGCCAGCAGCTTGCAAGTAGAATTATCCTATCAGGAAAGCAGCCTTCCCTTTTGTGGCCCACCTGCTCATCCACAGCTGCTACCTCCCCATCCATCAGGGGGTGTGGCAGGCACATAGGAGCCATTGTAGACGAAGACACACAAACGAAAAGTTGAGGACTAGAGGAATGCATGAGGCATAGTGGCACTGGGTCTGGCCCAACTCCAGATGTGGCTTTGCCCTCCATCCTCAGATGATAGAACCCCTGCTGTTGGATGTATGGGGCCCTTGCTACAGAACTTCATGCTGCTTACTCAGGCTCACTGAACGGGACAGTGTTTGTGTGTGTTTGTTACTCTGTTCATCTTCGTAGCAGCAGTTCTATGGATACCCTTCTTACCCTTCTCCTTCTCCCTGGATGGGGGATGGGAAGGAGGGGATAGAATGTTTGCCTTCTAACTCAGAATTAGCCAAGTTGCTTAATGTCTTTGAACATCATTTTGTATCTTTCATTTACTTGGTTGGTTTTTTGTTTTGTTTAATTTTGCCTTTTGCTTCCTTATCCCAACTGATCTGATTATGGTAGTGGGTGGGGTAGTGTTTCAAGGTGGCAGATTATCTGGGATTAAATCAGGTTTGTTTCCCCTACATTCCCCTCACTCCTGAATTAAATGTTCCTGCCCACCACCAGCAACAAGAGGTGGGGAGATGCCTTTGACAATCCTGTCTCTGTCATGGATAAATGTCTAGCTGTACTGTTTTTGTCCAAAGCAACCTATTTTGCGTTGTTTTAGCAGTGCTAAAGATGGAACCCAGGACCTCATGCATGCTTGGCAAGTGCTCTACCACTGGGCTACACCCCCAGCCCCAGCCCTAGCAGCCTGTTTTTAAAGAGGAAAATAGTAGACAGGAGACCCAGGCCTTCTCTGTCTGCCTAGCCTCACTAGGCCTAAAAGGAAGGTGGCAGTAAAGCTCCCCACCATTGTAGAGTCTGAAAGCGCAGTGCAGACTTTTAGAAATGCTTGGGGGCAGACTGCCTCCACAGGTTCAAGCATGTTTATAAGTACTGATTCCAGAAGCTCTTCCCTAGAAACAATAAGGCAAGTTCAGAAGATGAAGAAAGATCCTGTCTGTGAATAAAATAAACTACTTAAATGAATTTCAAATGCCAATAATAATAATAATAATAATAATTTCAAAGGCCAGAGGAAGTGAAGCATGTAGGGAGGATGTAAGAAGCCCTGCTTTTTGAAGCTTGTTCCAAACAGAGGTCACTCAGGGAAACTTGGGGTGTAATACAACAGGGTTTAAAAATACATTATGAGGGTAAGGGTGATGAAATGATCTTCTCATTCGCAGAACAGCCCTAGGGGAGACCAAACTCCACTGGCAACAGTGGCTGGGTATTGCAGCAAGCATTCTTGAATTCCTCTGAGCTCACCTAGAGAGACCCCAGGGAAGGGGAGGGGTACATTTGCAAGTTTTAATTTTATTCCATTTTCCCTCCAATACTAACTAGCTATATGCTCTTCTGGGCTCATTCAGATAAGCAATTTAGTCCTGACCTCTAGTCTTATACCCTTTGGGGAATAATTGGGTAGTAACCCATTGTGTAGAAAGAATATCAATATGTAAGAGATTCCATAGCACCAATGGGATCCGCAAGGCTTTCCATGAAGTTTCACTAGTTTTTCTCAATGGCTGGGGGTAATGCTCTTCATGGCTCTTTCTCTCTTTTTCTGTAATTGAATGCCTTTTCTCTTCATTCTTTATTTCTGGATTGGCCAGAAAGGCTGAGTTATTTTCAAAAAAATTCATAGCTCCTTTTATGCTGTAGAAAACCCCAGGGCAAAGATTAAGAGGAAAGGATATCCGATCCACTTCCTGAGACCAGGTTTCCTTTCTTTTTTTTCTGTCGGAGATTGAACTCAGGGGTACTCGACCCTTGAGCCACATCCCCAGCCCTGTTTTTGTGTTTTATGTAGAGACAAGGTCTCACTGAGTTACTTAATGACTCGCTGTTGCTGAGGCTGGCTTTGAACTCGCGATTCTCCGGTCTCAGCCTCCCAAAGTGCTAGGATTACAGGCGTGCACCACCTCACCCAGCTAGGTTTCCTTTCTTCTGAGTGCCACCAATGCCCCCTTAAATCTGTGGCCCTTGGGTCAACTCCATGACTTGGCCATTCTCTGCTTCCTTTGCAGGGGCCTTGGCCTCCAGCCTGAGTGCCGACCTCCAGGAGCCCCTTGGTATGGAGGAGACAGACCAGACTCCCCTGCCCTTTTCCCTTGGCTTCAAACCCAGAGACTTCAAGAAACTCCATGACTGTGCCAGCACCCTCAGCAAACTTCCCTATTATTGGATCTACGAAGTCAAAGGTAGATCCCACTGAACTATTTCTGTGGAACTTTCAAGTGGGGCTGTGTCATCTCATCCTAACACCTTATAAACCTCCAGCTTCCAAAGAATAAAAGAAAAATCACCAACAACCAGAGACAAACCTGCTGTCTCTGGTTAGCTCTGGTGGCTGCTCCCTTTCAGGGAGGGGACAGAGGAAGTTGGTTTCTGTACCCCAAATTGGTTACCCTCATTTATAAACCCAAGCAAGATTCCCAGAGAGTGCAAAACAATTATGGAATTGTGGAGTTTTTTCTGCATTGGTTTTGTTAGTTTGTTTTATGTTATGATTTATGGTTTACTCAGAAATTTCATCATCATGGAAATTGGCTTTCCCAGGGGTCTTTAGCCCAGGAGTTTTCTCTCAGTTGTAAAGTCTTTTGCCACCTGGTACCGGGAGGTCCACTCACTGAGGACATTCTCCTGACCACTCAGAGGCCTCCAGGGTCACAACAGTTATGATCCTATTCCAGAACACACAGAAGTCTCTAGAAATATAGGGTCCTATCCTGTGAGACCTTTTGTAGGACAAGAAGCATCCCTAGGCTTAGCCCCACATCCCTACAAAAGGCAAGTGCCAGTGTCTTGTGCCAGAGTGAGGTGGATGGACACCTTGGAATGTCTAGATGCCTCCAAAGCTTCACCTGCATTTTTCCTCCTGGCTATTACTCAAAGAGGGCCAAGACAGGCCTTTGAAATGCTTCTTGTCACACAGATTTCAAGCAAGAGATTTATTTGATCCATATTTTTTACCCATTTGGATCTGTTAAAAAAGATAGGGAACAAAGGGAAGAAGAAAGAAAAGAAGAAGGAGGGAAGGAAAAGAGGGACTGAGGGAGGGAGGAAGAAAATAAAAAGTCCTGCCTTCATCTGGGCTTGCCCAGCTCCCTTGCTGGGCATCTCTGAGTGAACCCTGCCATGCAGCACCAGGGAAATCAATCCACAGGGAAGACAGCCTTCTTCCTGTGTTCAGCCCCTGCAAACATTCGCAGAGCTAGAAGTTTGCTCCTCTCCCCACTCTACCTTGAAAAGAAATCTAAGAAACTCATCAGAGGCTATCACCTACTGCACAGTTCTTGCTCTTGTGAGACCACTTCACACTGCATAATGCCGCTTAGTTTGGAGTGGGAAAGCAGTAGGCAATATGCAGCCATGATTGGCCCCAGTCATGAAAATGTGTGTAGACACCTTCCCACCTTCCTGTCTTCTGCATGCTGCCTTCCGTTCTTCACATGCTGTCTTCTGCTCTTTACCCTTATACTGCCTAGTCACCTACAGCCTAAAGAAGCCCATTGACCCTGCTCACCCCATCAGAGCAGCCATTTTCCCTGAGGAACCATTTTTTTCCATGAGCCATTGAGTAGATTTGGCTGATACCTGATAGGGGCAGACCCAGGAGTCAGGCTCACTCTTGGGGTAAGTGAGAAAGGACTGACAACATCATTCCCATCAGAAAAGTGGAACTTCCAGTATTAGGGAGAATCTATCTGCTTTATAGAGGATTGCAGGCAGGGTTTGAGTCCCAGGACCACTGGGCAGAGCTATCTGAATATAAGAGAATGGGGGACATTCCAAAGTAGAAGTGAACTTTAATCACTTTGGGCTGTTTTCTTTTAGGGGATGAGCGGTGCTAGGGACTAAATTCCAGTGTCTTTGCCTGCTAGGCAAGAGCTCTAGCACTTTAGAGCTGTTTTCTAATGGCCCAATGCATTCACTTCTTGGGGACTTAATGGCAAAAGAAAGGGTGAATAGAAGTCATGGTGTTTCCTCTCTTGCTAGCAAATACCTTGCTTCTTATTCTCACCCACTCCTCCTCCCATCCTTTCCTTTTATTTAAGTGATTTGAGCTTCCTGGTCAGCAGAGTTTGGCCAGTGTTGCTCAGGCTTATGACTGTTGTTGATATGCTTGGTTTCATGTTTACAAAGTCCCCAAACTTTAGATAAGCACATCACCTGTTCCCAGGGTCCTGAGTCCCCCATAGCACCACTCTGGCAGCAAATAACTTCCCACAGAGCATTTTATCTCCAGGCTCTAGAAATCCCTATTGCAGAATTCCTAGCTGTAGTAGAAGAATGTGGAAGTTTTTTGTTTGTTTTGGTTTTTGTTTTGGTTTTTGGTTTTGTTTTCTGGTGCTGGGGATAGAACCCAGGACCTTATACATGCTAGGCAAGCATCTGCCACTGAGAAACATCCCCAGCTCTTGGAAGTCATATTTACTCCACTGGACCTCTGCTCCATGATTTCATTTTGCCTCCACAAACCCGTGCTTCTGACCTTGGAGGGGAAATTCAATTGTAGGTAGCAAATAACTCAACCTTCATGTAATCCCTAATGATTTTAACAACCCTATGACCCCAAATGACAGCCAGCAGTTTTGTGACTAGAGAATTTTTTTTTTTCCTTTTAGTCCACTGTTCTTGGTAACAGCTTTGGTTTGGAGATGGGATGGGGAAGCAGAGACTCTGGTAACCATGTTTGCTTAGGATCACATAAACTTGGTCATTTTTGTTATTTGGGGTGGAAAATTGAAATGATAGTGATTTTTTTCTTTTTTAGTTAGAAAAGTAAATATTGTGTTTTTGTAATAAATGCCTTTTAGCAAAATTGCTGAGGGTCACTCCTCTGGTAGAGACCCTCATGAGTCACAGCGCTGACTCATATTAGTATTAGTAGGTCAGCCATCTGTAAACATGAGTGTCCCTAATTGGCCCAGAATGTGATAAGATTTGCTGGCCTCACACTGGGCTTAGGCAATTCCATAATTTCTCTGCATGATGATTTCCAGATTTCCATCTAGAGTGAACTGATGTTTATCATATCATTGATTAAGATTTTATACTTAAAAAAATAGTAACTCCACAAAATAACTTTGTAAAAATAGTCAATCCTTGAGCGGAAAGAAGGAAAGAAACTTATACCAGGTAAATGACTGTCACAGTGTCTTCAGCTGCCACACCTGCAGCTTTTAAGAGTCATGGGGTGGAGAGGATCCTTGACTTTGTGATGTGGGTTGATAGATCAGGACCCTTAGCCTTACAAACAAGAGATCATGCAGATTCAGAGAGCCATGCAAATCCAGTCTTCCTGATCTTTCTCAGGTGTCACCACCTGGGTGCCACTGACCTGTTATCTTTGCATCAAGTGGGGATTTGGAGAATCTTTTAAAACTTACTGTGATGTCTTATATGTAGCCATGTTACTTTTTATTCAGATGTGGCAGATGTCTATATCTGAAGGGAAATTCAACATGAAACGATGATCGTTGTAGTTGCACTCAATATCTCTGTATGACATACACATTAAGTGAATGTTTTCTTATATTTTTAGGTCTACAATGTGTAAATAGGGGGAAAATTTGATAAATATGGTAAATTAAGTTATAGCTGTCATTTGATTCTTATTTTGCTGTCTCTATTTAATTTCCCTGATGCTACACATCTAGGTTCATTCTTAGGTGGTAGAAACCTTCACATCTAGCCCACCTTCCCAGGTGTGTATGTGTGTGCACACACAAGTATGCATGCACATGCCAGGACACACTCCACAGAGGCAGCCGTGCCTGGGAAAGCACACAGCTTCACTGATGACGTCTCTTGACTCTTCACCCTCTTCCCCTTGAATTCTGATTTACTGTGATGATTAAATAAAGTGGAGAAATAGCACTGAGGTGCTGTATGTTTGGGTCATTCTTATGATTTGTAGGAAAATAAAGTTTATCCTGACATCTAATAAAAAGGTTGTTTGCATTTTTATTGGACAAGGTTGTTCAAAAAAAATTTTTTTTTAACCTGCCCAGGCAAGTTTACAAATGTGTAAGTAAAACTGACCTTGTAGTTCATAATATGGAATGCTAATCCAGCCACCAGAGGATCTATGTCCAAGCATCATTTCCTCTACATAGCCCATCCCTCTCTTCATGATGAAATGGCTGGATCAGTATCGCCTGCTATTGCAATTGGTATCAAGGCCCACAGTAAGCTTCACCCTTGCTGTCTCTCTAGGGCAGATCTTGTACTAGCCCCACCCTTCTGGTCCCACCTGGTGGGTTGTCTTTGTAAGTGATGGACAAGATGTAATATGGATAGCCTCCTGCTGGTGTGGCAGAAACCAGGTTGATGGCCCTTCCTCAGGACTCCAACTGCCTCTTTGCCTGCATCCTGAGCCACTCTGGGCTCTGAAAAGCAGTGAACTCTCAAGACGTTATGACAACCAAGTTTGTAAAAGCATTTACTTGTCCACTTCGTGAATCCTTGTTGAGTACTTACTACTTGCAAAATATGTTAGTAACCTTAAAAAGGGTCATCCATGTAAGTTCCCAGGAGTTAAGTGGATTCTGAATCAATTTGGCTTCTTTTTAGCTTTTGTCTGATAGCAAGAGCTTGCTTACAGGTATGTCCTGCTTTTAATCCTTGGTTCCTCATAGAATGAAGCTTGATGTGAAGCCTTAGAGCTCTCTGGCCTAGAAATAATGGTTTCCAGCCTCATGCATCATTTAGGAAGCTTCATTTAGGAAGCTTCATAAGATTCGGATTCCTATAGCATTCCTTCCCATCTAGATTCTTACCTACAAGGTTTGTGGTGGAACATCAGCTTCTGTGTTTCTTAAAGCTTCTCAAAGGATGCTGGCTGCAGATATAGTTGTTCAGGTGCTTGAGTCAGTTCCAGTGGTGGTGTTCTGGGCAGCATGTACCCCCACTCTCATTCCCGTTGCTCTATAACCACTTCATTGAGCTATGTTTCTACCCCTCATTCACAATTCAGCTTAACAGATGATTGTCTAGCATTCCCTAGAAGTTTCCTCTAGGATACTTTTGGCATACTTTTCAGATCTGAAAATGGTCATTTGAAATTCAAAGGACATTTTATGAAAGTCTCATTCAAAAAGTTACTTTCTTATAGTGAAAAAATAGGGAGGGAGACACTCCAGTCCATCATGCTTCCTATAAGTGACCAGGCCATCTTCAAAAAACACTTGTCAAGGGCTGGGGATGTTGCTCAGTGGTTAAGCACCCTGGGTTAATCCCTGGTACCAAAAAGAAAAAGGAAAAAACAAAACACTTGCCAAGTCTCAGGCCATTTCATGTAAGACCATAATCAGAATTCCAAAGTGAATTCCACTTTCAGTGGTCACAAAAGGGACCATTGCTTCAAGCAGTGCTGACATAAGTTTTACCTGGTTTTTATCAGGCACTAGAATTTAAAGTAAGAATGTTTCTAAGGTATACCCTGGCCCTAATAAAATTTTCTAGGGATCCCAGGAAAAATGTTGGAGATGTTTATGTTGCCCGCAGTAAAACCTCCCAGCAAGAAGATGCAGACATTTATATTTGTTCACTTCTATACACATTCGTGCTAGTGTTATGATGCTGTGTATGTGTATAAACTAAATTGAGGCCACTTTGATTTATTAAACCATTTATGTCAAGGAGCATTATTATTTGCTTTCCCTTATTGTGGGGAGCTAACTCAAGCTACGCCCTTAAGATGGTGACTAGCCGCTGTGAAAGTATGTGGGCGTGGAAGGCACAGAAGAAGGAAGGATAATATGATTGGCTTACTGTTGGTTCCGGGAACTTGATCAGCTCGTGGACAGAATTCAGGGGTCTTGTGTGCCTTGCCACATGGACAGCTGCTGGCTACGTACATTGTCTCTGATTGGCCTAACGGCCCTATAAGTTGAATGCTTGTTCCGCAAATAAACAAGTGCCTGCTCTGACTGGTCTCCCTGGCGTGTCTGATTGTCCTGCAGCGGAGGGCTTGGAACGGGCAGCCAGTTGGGTCCAACTCTTCCTGACTTCCACTGCTAGGTGAATGTAGGGGTGTCTCTTCGGCCCCGCTGGTTCATGATGGACCGTGACCCCCGCACCTTATATAAATGGACATAGTTTTAATTGCATTTCATTTTTCAAACCAAACAATTGAGGTTGTAGAAATGAAACATAAAGTAAACTTCATCCCTTTGTATTTAATTTACTCAAGGAACGGGTCTACAACTGGAAAGGCCATCCTCCATACCCTACCCACCTCCTTCTATAGCTACAAGATGTTGGCTCACTGGGCTTCAGACAGCTAAAAAAGTGGGGCTTCAGACAGGAGCTGAGTTTCCTTGTTTCCACTTCATGATGACACCTTCATTTAGCAGCTTACCCAGAGTTCTTAATCTGTGCATGGACTATTTGTGGAAAATGTAATTTCTGCTGGGCCTGGTGGCACACCTGGAATCCCGGTGTCTCAGGAGGCTAAGGCAGGAGAATCACAAATTCAAGGCCTATCTCAGTAACTTAGTGAGACCCTGTCTAAAAATAAAAAGGGCCAAAGATGTGGCTCAGTGGTAGAGCATCCCTGGGTTCAATCCCCAGTATCAATAAAAAAAAAAAAAAATAGAAAGAAAAGAAAATGTAATTTCCATGTACCTTTTGGCCAGTATGAAGTTGTCCCTATAGTCAAGTCCAAGGCCACTTTGACCCTACTATTATATATGGACAAGCACAAAACAGAGTGGGATGATCACCAGTGCAGGGAACTAGCTTTACCAAGAGACTCTCACCCACTCTCTTTCTAGTCCATAAACAGAACAGTCCTCCATCTGGGACTCCAGAAACCACTAGATAGAACATTTTTCAAAGAAAAAAATTGCTGAAATCTTTATTGAAAAGTAGACTTTGAGGTGAAGAACCTGCCACACTTCCCAGGCAGACTTCCCACACTTCCTGGTGTGATGCCTGGGCAGGTCAGCCACACTCTTGAAGGTCACTCTCACTCTCTGCTTTCAGAGACTCACATGTTTTTGAACACTTGTTACATACAGTTTGATCAAAATTGTGTATTGCCTCTTGAAAAAAAAATTTTATGTGCCCGGAGTTTCAGAAGAAAGTAAAGACACATCAGTGCTCTTAAATGCCATAAGAAGCATCTTTGAGTGGAGTACAAAGAGACTTGTGTCCAAAACCAAGGTGAGAGGTTCTTTACAGTCTACCCTCACCCTCAGAGAGCCCGAGGAGACCAGCCACTGCCAGGAGGCATGGGCTTTCAAACCATAGGCACATTCTGTCTGCCCCAAAGGTGCTCTCAAATGTTAAACAGTAGCATCAAAACCAGAAGAGCTCTCTGAAATCTTTCTGAAGAGTAAAAGAATTTGCTTGGAGATTGCTTCTTTGTTATTGTTAGAATTTTAAATTAAAAATATTTTTAATACCTAAGTGCCTCCTAACCTGAGGTACATTGGATAAGAAAAGAGAGATGAGTGATTTATAATAACCTGTCACATTAAGAAATATTTGTCTTAGAACTAGTCCTGGGTTGATCCCTAGCACTACAAGCAGAAACAAAAATCATATGTCTGAGAAGTTTCTGCCTTTTATAGAATCAAAGTCAGAGAAACTAGGAAGTCCCAGTTAGCATCTTCCCTTTTGCGCCATTTCGGACATGAAAAGCACTTATCAGACAGACTTTCTTATATTCGCATCAAGAAATGCTGCCTTAGTCATCAGACTACATTATGTATGTGATTGGAGACTCTATTTAAAACATTATTTTAAGAAAGAATAAATGCATAAATCGTTTCAAGAACAAGAGCACACCATCCTATGTGTCCATGTGTAATTTTTAGCCTTACATTTATGTGATACCCCTTTCCAAAAATGCTTGCTGAGTTTGACAGAATATTTTATATGAATAGGTCCTACTCCTCAGCTTTCTCCTTGGCATGGGGTTCCAGGGGTCTGAAAATTGGAGTGTGCTTTTCACTAAGGGTGTGAAGTGGGAAGGGCTTGCTATTATAGATCCTGAAAGGATCTTTTTGACTTCAGAAAATAGCCTGGCCAAGAGCTTTTTTCCATGAATACTCACAGACTGCATTATGCTCCTCGGATGACAGAGGTGAGTACTTTTGATCAATATTCCCTAAGAAATGGCCACTGGGCTAAGTGCGAGCAGGGGGCCTCAATAACAGATCTCCCTCCCTCAGAACCTGCAGAGCATCTGCAGCAAATGTCTCACCGATATTTAGAACTAATGAAAGCTGCACATTCATGACATCCTCGTCACCCCATTTTGTCCTCCATGCAGATGGCTGATGATGGGCCCCCTTGGGGGAAATTTTGGCATCTTCCTTTCAGGCACAGGAAGAGCAAACCTCTGTAACTGTTTGACCCAAAGAGGAGAACAGAATGCCAGTAAGAAAACTCAAAACAAGTTTCTTAATCAGGGAAGATTTTTTTACTACTCATTGAGGGTTTAATGCAATAGACAAAGTATAGATTTGTATAATACATCATCAGATAGTCTATACTTTTTTCCTTCAAAAAATATTATGATTTGCACCATTCCAAATCCCCTCTCCCTGATATTGATAAAAGCAGGTCATTCAAGAGAATATTCTCTCTAGGAGAAAGCTTTCTCCCCAGATTCACAAACACACACACACACACACACACACACACACACGGGGGGGGACTGATTTGCACAGAAACAGTATCATACAATACACATTATTCTACATAATTGACATATTTAAATTTTAAATATGTCAAATGCATCAGTTTCTCTAATTATCATGTTTAGTAGATTATATTCCTTATTGTTATAGTTTAGATATGAGGTGTCCCCCACAAGCTCATGTGGGAAACAATGCAAGAAAGTTTAGAGGTGAAAGGATCAGGTTATGAGAGCCTTAACCTAATCAGTGCATGAATCCACTTGAATGGATTAGCTGAGTGATAACTACAGGCAGGTCCATGTTGCTGGAGGAGCTGAGTCACAGGGGCTTGCCTTTGGGGTATATATTCTCCCTCTAGTGAGCTGAGATTAGTCTTTCTCTGCTTCCTGATTGTCACATCCTGAGCTACTTTCCTCTATCACACCTTCCCCCATGATGTTCTGCCTCACCTCCAGCACAGAGCAATAGAGTTTACTATCTGTGGACTGAGACCTCTGAAACCATGAGCACCAAATAAACTTTTCCTCCTCTAAAATGGTTCTTGTCAGGTCTTTTGGTCTCAGCAACAAAAAAGCTGACTAAAACACTTATTATTAGTGTACCTTAATTTACTCAGCTCATCTCTGGAACTTAAGGTGGTTTCCAGTATCTGTTATAACAATACCTGTAGTAAATGCCATCCCATTTATGTTCTGACCTACTGCTGCTTTTATTAAACTAAATTTCCCAAAATGAAATTAGTTTGGATCTGGAATGTCCCTCAAAGTCTTATAGTGCCCCAGCGTGGCACTATTGGGAGATAGTGGGAACTTGGGGCTTAGTGAGAGGTTTTAGGTAATGGTGCAGAGGGAGGGATCTACACTCAGAGGAGATTGTGGGATCTTGATCTCTTTCATGTCACCTACCATGAGGTGAGAGGCTTTTTGCTTCTCCATACATATTCCCCACCACGGTGAGCTGCCTCATCACAGACACAAAAGTAATAAGACCAACAAAAACCTCTGAAACCATTATCCAAAATAAACCTCTTTTATAAATTTATTTTCTCAGGAATTTTGTTACAGTAATAAAAAGCTGACTAGCACATTAAGTCAGAGTATATGTAATTAATGTAGGCTTAAAATTTGTGTGACCCCCAAATTTATATGTCAAAGCCATAACCCCCAATGTTACAGAATTAGGAGGTGGGACCTTTGAGAGATAGTTAAGTTTAGATGAGCCCATGAGGGTGGGGGCCCCATGATGGAGTTTGTGCACTCATAAGAAGTGCTGTGTTGGGACACAGAGGGAAGGCAGCAGCAAGGAAGCAGGCTATAACTGGAGAACCAAATCCATCTGCCCCTTGATCTTAGACGTTTTCAACCTTGAAAACTGAAAAATAAATTCTTATTGGTTAAGCCACCCAATCTATTACATTTTGTTATGGCAGCTTAAGCTAAGACTGTAATTTTAGCTCTAAATAAACTATGTCACCATTTTAGAGTTTTATAAACTCAGTTTTGGAGTTATATTTTTAAAATATTAAGCTAGGACTCATGTTTTCTGACACTGGTGTAAGAGAACTGATTAAGTTCTCCATCAGCTTAAGGGGAAAAAATTAAAGGGTTAGAGGGCAATCAGGCAAAAAGCATAATTTCAGCCATGATAAAATGAGGTATTTATTGATCAAAGAAAGTGAGGACTCCAATTCAATTTGTCTACCTCTGTGACCCATGTATTTTTTTTCTAGGATAACATCCAAAGAATGTATTGGTTTTCAAGACATTTCTGAAAACGTTAACATAAATGCATGAAAATATACCATAAAGTCATCTTTTTTAACTGTAAATCGAATCTACAGAATCAAATAGTACTGACCTCAAATTCCAGCCACATACTCAATGTGGCCTTGAGATTTGAGTCTCAAGTATTCTTTTGTTTCCTCACTTGTAATACAAGGCAATAACACCCACCATGTTAGCCTCAAAGATGGCCCCAGTGATCACCACCACCTTTGGAGTCAGTAGAACAGAGCAAAACTGATGTGTCTTCTAAGACTAGGTCATGAAGGTATTACAGTTTCCACCGTGGCCTCTTGGATGGCTTGCTATGGGGATAGACGCCATGCTGTGACACACTCCACCTGTTTTGTGCAGACCAGTGGCCATATGAGGGAGTGATCTTGGAAGTGTATCCTCTAGCCCCATCAGCCTCTCCAGACCCTCATTTGATTGCAACCCCTGCGAACGACTAACTGTAACTTCCTGAGGGATCCCAAGGTACAGCCACTCAGCCAAGCTGCCTCTGAATTCTTGACCCACATAAATAATGAGATATAATAAATATCTATTGTTCTCAACTACTAAGTTTTGGGCGGGGGGGTTTATTGTTAATGCTTAATAACAAGGGCATTGACCTTATGATTATTTTGAAGATGAGCTGAAGACAATATGCAGAAAGTACTTACAAAGATACATTCTAATGGTGGTTTAAATTCTACAATGAGTGAAATAATTACAAACCCTATTCTTCTGGATCCATATCACATGACTTCAAGAAAGAATGTTATAACAGGGGTGCAGAAACCTGAGTTACAGACTATGTCTCAGAAGAAGAGCCTTGTATTATAGAGTAAGACATTCAACATTCACAGAGATTATTTTTATATACAAATTGATGAATCATAACTTCCATACAGGGTTGATGTAAAAACCAAATAGAAAAATTCATCTTCGAGCATTCCAAAAGCCAAAGGTAAGTACTCTAAAAGTATCAACCGGCCAGCTGTATTCTGGTTATCTATGCTACATAATAAATCACCACTAAAACTTAGTGACTTAAAACAACAATCATATTATTACTATCTTATATGGTTCTAGGAGCAAATAAGCCCAGCTAGGCTATTCTCACCTGGGCTCTGTCATGCAAATGTTAGGAGATGGTAGAGGGGGCTGGTGTCATCCCAGGGGCCCATCTGCTCCCCAACATGAGGTCCCTTCTGAGCATTGACTGAGATCTCAGCTCAACCATCAAGGAATCACCTACATGTGGCCTCTGTGTGTAGCTAGCACTTCCCCTCAGTATGGACACTGAGATCCCCAAGACAGACACAGGCAAAAGGCACATGACCTTTTCTAAACTATTCTCAGAGGTCACACAGTGTCACTTCTGCTGCATTTTCATTTAAAAAAAAAAAAAAAAAACAGTTACAAATGCTCACTCAATTTTGGAGGGGAGGACCCAGCAGCTACAGGCTTCACGATGGGAGGCATGTCAAAGAATTTGCACAAATGTTTTAAAGCTGGCACCAGGTGGTATTAATATTATATAAAATTTAAAATAAAAATTCTCCCACTTCTTGGCCTGCATCTGATTAACATTTTTTAAAACTCAAAATAACGATGATAATGAATGAGTTCTTACTAGCACTTGACCTGAACAACTCAATCTCAACAACAGCCCTGGGAGGTGCTTAGTTATAGACAGCCCATCCTCTTTAGCTAGCTGAAGTAAACATCATTTATTAAAGGCTCTTGGCTACCTCACTTTGGGGCTAGGAAGGCCATAGTCAACTTTGGGGTAAAATATCTAGGAACAATATTAAGATTACTCTACCAGACAAGTCCAACTGCAGCTAATGTCATGATCTCAGGCCTTCACTACGGCCACCTTAGAGAGACAAATTCCTCTCCGTCCCCGTCACCAGCATTAACTGCACTCAACACATCCTTCATGTTTCTCTTCTGGGTCTGCATCTCATGGACACATTTGATTAGAAGTCAGGTATCTCTAATCTAAGTTGGGAGGGTAACCTGTCTCTTCACAGTTGAATATTGATCTTAATGACCAACTCATTTTCCATTGCCTTACAGCAGAACCTTGCTGCAAAGGAGGCTAGAAAAGCAAGCTTGTGGATTCTACCTTGGGAAGGCAGGACTCACTGGATGGGAGACTATGTGAGCCTAGGAAGGCATTCAAAATTGTGGGGCAGGCAGAAAGCATAATTAATATTTGCTACAGGTGAGCAGTACCATTTCCCCATTTTATAAACAAGAAAATGGGCAGAGAGAGAACTAGTAACTTTCCCAAAGCCATACAGCTTTGAAATGGTATAGATAAAATTATAAGAGAAGATATTTGTGCTCCAAACCCCCTGGCACCTCAAAGCTACAACATGCTGGGAAAGGAACTTCACACATGAGCTTTCAAAGTCCCACATAGTGGAAGAGGAAGAGAGTGACCTGTGAGTAGCACCAAAATCCATTCCTTTGAAACCACAGTGTTCTCATGCTGTTGGAGGCATAAAATTGGATACTTTATTGAAATATTTTCTTAAAAGTTAGTAGGCTCCGAATCTCAAAGTTTGGATTTGCATTTGGTCCATTTGGCAAAGGAATACTTTTGCATCCCTCTGCTGGCCTTTGAACTTGTTGTGCTAAGGGATTTTTTCAATTCTCTCACTTGTGCTGGTTGCCATGGTTCTGAGATGCCTTGTTAACACGTGTGCAGGTGCAGGATGGTAAGTGCTTTCCAAAACCAAGTGCTTTTAGAACCAAACTGGGAAATAGAGAATCTGATCAAAAGTGTCATGGGCAAACTAGTTCTGAGTGATGTTCTCACTGTGGTATTGCTTAAAATGCCATCATTCATAATGAATCCATCCATTTCTCTCTCTTATGCTTTGCATCTGCAGCATCTTAAAGCAAAGAAAAAATGGTACAGAATCTACAGATTGGGAACTACAAACATGGCAGTGTGAGAGCCTCAGTTATGATCATGGAGTGTTGAATTTACCCAAATTTCTCTTAAGTTCTGCTTATTTGTGTTTGTGGATTTGCAGAAGAAGTTTCTTAAGTGTACAAGAGAGGAGATAACTTGACATGATGACATACCTTGTTTCTTTTTCTCTCACCAAGTGGCATTTTCAGTCCATTATTTCAGAATCTAAACGCAAATCAGTTGTTTCTGTGACTTGGGAATAGAACCATATCTGTTCTTAGGCTACCACATCATGTTCCTTGCTATGGTAGCCCCTTGACAAAGGAGTGGAATCAAGACCCTTGTATTTCACTGTCCATTTTAATTCTTCCACACCAGAACATTTGCCTCTCCCACTTTTTTTTCCTCCTTAAATTAGTTTCCTTCTTGATTTCATCTAAATGTGCCCAATTATAGCCATGTTGTAGTGCCTTCCACTTCCTTATCTGTTACACAGGAATAATGATTAAAACAACTGTGAGAACACAATGCATAATTCATTTGAAGGCCTTAGACTAAGCAACTAAACTGATATTAGCTGCTTGTATTGTTACAAATCCACCATTAGTTGGGGTTAATGACATCACCCCACCCCAGTTAAGACTCCAAGCCATCAACTCTCCCCAGGCCAAATTTATTGTTGGTGGCAACAACTGGAACAGCTCAAGCCATGACCAAGACCTCACACTCTAAACCCAGTGCTTATTAAACATCAATGTGCACACAGACTCCCTGGGGATCTTGTTAAAATGCAGATTCTGATTTAGCAGTTCCAAGGTGGGGCCTGCAATTCTGCATTTCTAACCAGCTCCTACATAATGCCAATGCTGCAGGTCTATGCTAAATACTTTGCATAGCAGAGCTCTGATAAAAATAGATACTAAGAACGTACAACATAGGTTGCCTATCTGTTTTGTATGGCTATCAAAGAATACTACAAGCTGGGTGCGGTGGCGCAAGCCTATAATCCCAGCACTTAGGGAGGCTAAGACAGGAGAATCGCGAGTTCAAAGCCAGCCTCAGCAACGGCAAGGTGCTAAGCAACTCAGTGAGACCCTGTCTCTACATAAAACACAAAATAGGGCTGGGGATGTGGCTCAGTGGTGGAGTACCCCTGCGTTCAATCTCCAGTAACAAAAAAAAAAAAAAATACTACAAACTGGGTAATTTATAATGAACAGAAATTTGCTGGCTCATGATTCTGGAGGATGAGAAGTCTAAGATTTAGGGGCTGGTCTCTGGTGAGGATCTTGTTGCCTCATTCCATGACAGAGGCAAAATGGTAAGAGAGGGCACGTAAGAGAGCAAGAGCGGTCAAGATCATTTTTATAACATACTCACTCCCTGAAATGGGCTCTGCCCAAACACCTGCCATTAGGCTTCACCTCCCGACACCTGCATTGGGTCTTACATTTCTGACACATGAATTTGGGGGATGCATTTAAAACATAGCCCTGCCATCACTGATATACTTGGAATACTGCATCAGAAACCTGTTATTTAAAAAATGGTTTCAAGTAATGATAGGAACCCCTAATCAGCGCTAATATCTCACTGTTGGACATTGATCTAAATGCCCAAATGCTCAAATATTTGCACAATTAAAAGAGGTCAGTAGTTGCCAGGAAATGTATTTGTTGCTATTGAATTAACACTATTTTGAAATGAGTCAATGCTGAATTAAAGTCATCTTCTGTTTTTCACTCAGTTTTTAAGCTAATGGTTACCAAAATTCCTTGAAATGTTAGACTGAACCAGACAAATTGTTGACAAGGAACTTATTTTTACTTATAAAAACAGCAATTTCCTATAGTTCTATCTAAGAGTTGTGACTTCCCTTGATAAGTTAACCATTATGTTGGGAAGAAAGCTTTCCAACCAGGGACAACCTTCCTCTAGATTTCTATGGCCAACCAAACAGGTCAGAATTTGTATGTACTATCTGAGAGTCACCATGATAGACATTACAAACATGAACAATATTAATAAAGCTGACTTGGAAACAGTGTTCTACGTTCAGAAAAACTGGTTAACTCTTTTATTTACGTGATCAGTTTAAACAACAACAACAACAAAAACACCACCCTTATGCACTGACACCTATAAAAATAGTCCAACTCAATTTAGCAATTTTCAAGAATTAAGTGTGTTAGATGGTGGTGTTTACTCAAGACACAACTGAGCATAGCACAATTTTCTTTTTTTTTTTTTAGCACAGTTTTCATAGGACCAAGTTTCCATTAACCAAGGGCAGAAATGTAAGAAGAGATCTATAATGATGATTTTTACTGCCTATGATGCTGTTGTCAGCAAACGTATTCTATAAAGTTTGGCCAAACAGTAAATAATTTAGGTTTTGTGGGCTATTTGGTCCCTACCACAACTATGAACTTTGCAGTTGTGTTAAGAATATTGCTGTAGGGGCTGGGGTTGTGGCTCAGTGGTAGAGCACTTGCCTAGCATGCATGAGGCACTGGGTTCGATTCTCAGCACCACATACAGATAAATAAAGTAAAGGTCCATCAACAATTTTTTTAAAAAAAGAATATTGCTGTAGATACTAAGGCTACTTTCTAATTGAATGAACTTTATTTACAAAAACAGACTCATGGCCAGATTTTTTTCAGGACCTGAGTGTGTCAACCTGTAGTCTAGCTTTCCTGTTATAAGGACAGCAGTGGTGAAATAGTAGAAGGAAGCAATGATTCTTGAATCCCAGGATGATCTTAGAATGTATAGAATCACAGTTATAAATAAGTCAAGGTAGGAATCGTGTGTGTATAGGTTTTTTGAGTCCTCTTCAATCTGAATTACCAAGTTTTTTAAATACAAAGAGAGAGAGAGAGAAACATGGTTTTTGTGTGATTAACAGAGCAAAAGTTTTCTGATACAAATCTGAAATCTTAATTGTTTAACTGTCTCATTAAAATGATTTAAAATTGTAAATTGTGCTTGGTAATTTATCGAGATAGTTTTGTGAAAACTCTGATGAACATACCAAGGATGATAATACTGTTTCAAAAGAAGCAATAAGTATCTTCCATTCAAAGACAGAAGGGGAAGAAAGAATGTATTCATTTGTTGTGTAAAATATTTGATGAGATCTAACACAATTCTGTTTGAATTTAGGCACCCACAGATTGTGACTTGGCTCATCTCCCTTTGTTCCTGACAGTTAGGAATTTGATCATTTTCATGTACCCTATGCTTATCAGTTTCTGCCCATCCCTGAATAACAACCTCTTTGTACCTGTACTCTAGAATGGTAAAGGCCCATTTTACATAACATAGTAGATAGACAGCAGTAGAAAAGAGCTACAATCAATTGATGTGATAAGCTTTTAAACGGCAATACTAGACACGTGCATTTTAGCCTAAGTCTTCTATTCTTTTCTGTTGTTTGTGCTGCGAGGAAATTGTACCCTAATTTTTTTCTCCCACAGGTAGAAAGAGCCCTTCTCTGAAATCTGCCCTTCCATGTACTAACACCTTCTAGGTGTCCTATCAGATTCAGCACACAACAGCCTCTTGGCTCACTCTGTCCTTCCTATCACCATCAGGTGTGACTGTCACCTGGCAGTAGCTTTTGAGAAGGGAGCATTGCATCCGGGCTCTGGTCCTGCACAACAGAGATGAGCAGATGTTGCATTCAAATAAAGGGCCTTCTTTGATGAATAAAAGAGGAGAATACTGAATTAAGGTGAAGTTTCCGGCCTTATTGTTCCCCTGCTGGGCTATGCTCAGTCTACTGGTTCAAACCAAATGGAAGCAACAGTGAATGCCTGGATTCTGAGGAAGGGGTCGGGTACTAGTAAACTAAATGCAAATGGTGTCAGCAAGCTTAATAGACATTGATGATGCTTCAGGTCTTAAATATGACATACTTGAAACACATACTCTCAACAGTCATGCCTTTGAGTGATTCCTACTGACAGTAAATTTTCTGTAGGTTTCATTTCAATTTGGTGAATGTTCTAAGAATGGTTTGCACCAGTAGTGTGGGCTTATTTCAATGAGCTAAAGAATAAATAAATAAATAAATAAATAAATAAATAAATAAATAAATCAGTACTGATGCTTTGCGTGGAAATGCCACCAGGAAGACCACACAGTATTGAAATCTTCAAAAAAGACAAATACCAATGTGTTCAACCTATAATTCATCTGCTTGCCATATAGAAGCAAGTGTGCATGTCCCAAATATTCCATTTCCCAGATGCAACACAACAAGCCACAATAAAAGTAGCTGGTAGACAAATGATGACAGTTGGGGCTTAAGAGATGAAGGGCTGTGTGTTTGGGTAAGTGAAAAATATGTTAACTGATTTCAAATCATATGCTCAAATATGTTCTAGGATTCTGAGAAACACATCAGGCCTTAATAAAGAAAATAAAATTTGTGAATTGTAAATCTGTAAGCTAAATTTTTTTCTCTCATCCAGCTATAAGAAATCAATTTCCTTTATCCCAAAAGTCCATCACAGGTTCCTTATTGGTAACACCTTTCATCAGACTCTGTTGCTTTCAAGACCTAATCTGGCTCATAGTAATTTCTCTCTGCATTTCTTCATAGGGAATGTGTCCAAAGAAACAAGACTCATGTGTCTTCAGAAAATCCTCTTGCCCAGGAAATTCCCTAGGTGACATCAAAACCTGTAGGTAGTTGTTTGCACAAGATGGTGGGGAGAGAGGATTGCTGAAAATTATTAATCAGTTTTCTTAGTAACTGCAGAAGGAGAAAGGAGTTGTCAAGTTCTCTGATGAGAAACAGAGAATCTCCTATTTATGGAAATCATTGGGTCGGTAGGTCTTCTCTAACCCCTTCTTCCTTAGGATTTGATATACCTGGTCTTGCTGGGAGACAGTGATTGATGAAGGTACCAGTGTGATAGAATGAACTCTAGGATGCAGGAATCTCAGGAATTAAACAGCAGCCCTTCAGAGCATGATATGCCCACTCTGAATGCTCAGGAATAGTTTCTTAGCCTAGGACCAATAGGTGGGAACACTCTTGTTGAACCCATGACCAAGTCACTTTATGTTACAGAACCAGCTCCCACTTTTGACTTTTTCTTTGTGTTGCTGATGTGTCTGTTAGAGACAACAGCTACATCACAACTCCAGAGAAATGAGCATACCCTATTTTCCTTATGAGTATTGGTCATTAAATGTTTGTTTGGCAATAAAGAAACAACTTTCCCCAAAACATATGACTTGAAGATGCATTTGGCTGCTGGCTTTCTCTTTCACCTGTGTGGGATTTGCAGACCATTGCTTTTGGGTTATGTTGCCAAATATTTAAGGTTAGAATTCTGAGTGGCTCGTTGTGTTCCATGCTTTGGTACTACCTTGTCAATCAAATGGAATCAAGATCCTCGTGTTACCAATTTAGGAGTTTTCTCACTCATGCTTTTGGCCACCTTGGGGGTACCTCTGAATAACTCAGTTTCTTATTGTTCTTTAAATTTCATAGCTTGTACTTTTACTCAACATCACAGGTTTCTTTAGTCTGGTCATCCAAAAATTGGAACTTATCTTGACCCAGTAGCAAGCTAACTGTATGATATATCACCCCATATATTAGGGTCTATTTGCCAGAAAACTTCTCTACAAAACCCAATGTCCCTTCTTCAAAAAGATCATAAGTTTTGCTCAGAGTAAGCTTGCCACAGGCTAGTGGATTTATAACAAATCAATTCTAAGTGCCACATGGAACATTCCTGACAAAGGGGTTTTACCCTGTGTAAAGAACAACAGATCAGAGGTTCTGATCTTCCCACCTTTCATTTCACAGTCTTGGGAATCTTCCTCAGATGTCTCTCTACAGCTCACAGATCCTCTCAAGGCATATGCTAGGGGTATTAACTCTGATTTACAGATGAAAAGCTTTGAACTCTAAAGGAAGCCAAGTGACTTACCTCAATAATGCCACCTGCCCAACCCTTATTTGAGACTCTTTTCTCTTTTGCAAGACAGTTCATACAGAAAGAATTCATGTATCTATTCACTAGGATTGTTAAAACACTACTGCTTTGGTTTATTTGAAGACTCCATGAATGGCTGTGGACTTAAATCCAAGGGGATGGAATAGGTCAACTGGTGGTAGGAGAAGGCCACTTGGCCCCAGTACTGGCAGCAGAGCTGTGCCTACATCAGCAGCATCCATCTGTAGCTGGTGTTGCCCTGCCCAAATGTGTACCCAGGTCTCTGCAGGGCACCCTGACAGTCCACTTGTAGCATTCCATGTGCACTGCTGGAGTCCAGCCAGCTTCCTTCCATATTGAGCCCAGGATGAGTCCCATCATCTGAGAGGCATAACTACGTCATTCATGGTGCTACACAGGAGAAAAGCACGCCTGCTCTGTTATGGGCAAACTAGCCCAGGTCGAACATTTCCAGTTCAGCATTCCTGCTCCTGAAGGAGCTCCAACTTCTCCAGACCTCCAGGGAAGGCAAAGCCAGCAACAGGCAGGAAACATGTCTCAAGAAGACATCATCGACCCTGAAGAAAGGGGCATTCAGTGTGTCTCACAGCTGCTTTAGCCACAGGCTCACTTCAGAACCAAAGGAGTGTAAAACATTCTTTTGCTTTTTATCCTACACTTGTATGGAAATAGCAAAGTGGAGTGGCATTGGCAAAAATCAACTCCCTTCTTTTATTTGTTCCTTCTTTCAGCTCCTCCTTCCTTAACTGTGAGGCTTTTCCTGATCCTAACCCTGTCTCCACCAAGACCTTGCTGTGGGGTGGGGTAGGAATCTTGGACTGGCTTCCATGGATGACCTTCCAATCTTGGAGCAATCTCAGCACACACACATGTCCTCCCAGCTTTTGCATATTTATAAAAAAAGGTGCATGTCTTTTGACTTGATGTTCTATAATAGAGATTGTGAATTTATTATCCTGGGAAACATAAAAAAAAGAAATGATCTGATTTCCTTCCTGTGAATATTATAACTCATATTGCATTTCTTTGAAATAAATTGAGCACATTTTTCTTCTTCTACACTGTTTAGTCCACCTCATTGTACTGCATGGAACACGTACAGTTTCACTTGATATCTCACATAAGTGAAATTTTGGCTTTTATTTTAGAAAAGGTATAATTTGGTCAACTGAAAAAAAATCCACAATGGATGAAGGAGCACATTTGTGAACATATTAATTATATTTAACTTCATAAAGATGGATCTTAGGTGAATTCATGCTTTTTGATTACGGACAAGAAAAACACTGAGTCCAATGTATATGAGAAGACACCATTCCTGCTCACAGGTCTGGTGCCTTGTTGTGTGACCAAATCTTGTATTTTTAAGAAAACTATTTATTGCCATTGAACATATATGCTGACCTCAAGTTTGGAGGATATTTTGAAATGTAGTATAATTCAGGGAGAACATTTTTAAAACTTCCATATTGTTATTGCTGGGGGAGAGGAACGGCTATTAGCCTACATATTTGAGACTGTTTCATTCCAAGTTTTCAGGATGCTATAAATGCTGCGCTTTTATATTGTGCCTGCCCTGAGTTTTCGTCTTCCCCTATTTTTCAAATTGGTAAAATATGTAGTCCTCAGTGATGAAAGGCAACTGGCAATTTCTTCTGGAGGCAGCTTACCTGTAGGTTTCTCCTTCATTCATTGTTATTCAAGTCTGTATGGAGATCTTCACAAAGGGAGAAATAGTCAATGTTCCCACTAGCCAAATCTCTTACTAAACACTCTACCCCACAAAACTTTATGCTCAGAATCTGAAAAAACAATCTCTTTCCTCAATGTTTTCTTTCAACTTCCTCCTGGACTTCCCACTCTCCTCTCAGCTACTCTTTGGGGATCCCTTTACCATACAGATTTCTAAAAATCTTAAGGCAAATGTTAGAAGATTTTGTGTGGAGGGGTAGCAAAATCACACAAAAGGGAATATACAATTGTGATGCTTAGCAAAACTCCTTAATCAAATGTTTCAAAGAGAGGAAAACTCAAAATACTCACTAGTGAGCATCAGAATTGTTCTTCTGAGAGCTGAGTGACACATAACGGAGAACATCGTAATTACCTGTTATTAAATTTAATACCCCAAACAGATGGTGTTCCACTTTCCCCTCAAAATAGAATGCTTACCTGATTGGAAAATCATTTCAGAGCCCTATTCCAAACCCAGTTGCTTAACTTCTGTTACACCCACATACAAAATTGGTTTGCTTCCCTTACCTTGGGAATCTAAACATAAAATTGTTTCTTCTCTTTTTATTAATCTTTAAGGAACAAAAACTACATTTATTTAAAGAATTGCTACTACATTGAGCCCCAAATAATAGGGGAGTAAAAAGATTTGTAAAATGAAGTGGTGTTCCTATATCCCCTTGGTGGAAAGGGTAGATTTTTATGGTGATTTACCTAGATTTCTCAGAAGGATGCAGATGACCTTCATGCTAACTCAGCTTCCAGCCATATCTAAGCACGCCCCACCAGCCTTCAGTTCCATAGTGTTTCTGAGACCACCCGCTCCCCACCTCCTAACTGCCAGAAAGACAGAATCCAGAAGTTTAGGCTTGGCTCTAAAAAGCCACAACTCTGGTGATAGTGGTTTACTTCTTCTGAATAATATATAAATAAAGACAGCTTTTAAGAAATCATCATCAGCTCTATTTTAAATCCTTGTTGAAACCATGTGATTCAGAAAATAAGTCCACCATACTTTGACTTTGAAAATATTTTATTTGAATAGTAAATATTTATACAGTTGAAACAGTTCTATTGAAGCTTTCTATAAATAGCTAACAATTAAGAAAATAATGTATGTAGAAAAGAGATTGCATTTAAAAGTAAGAGCTGTCAGTTGTACAAGGGCCTCAGGGGCCCTCCAAGCAGAATAAAGTGGTAGGTTGTCTGTAATTCCCTCAAATAGGTATAAAAGTTAAAACTTTTAGCAGATCCCTTTAGAAAAGAGGCTCTCTTCTAAAATGCACAGTGAAATGTCAAGAGTGGCAGGGGGAAAAAGCGCACCCCCCCAAAAAAGAATCTGCAATCAAATAATATCATAATCTTCATAATATAAATAAATAAAGAATAAATAACAATTACTCATAAATCAACAAATGCATTAGAGGGAACTCATAGTCCTACCTCAACAAAGATGATCAAACCAAAAAGTCTCACGTGAAATATTGAGGCAGTTACTACAGCATCTTGTGAAAATTCCCTTCCCTCCCCCCAAAAAACAATCCCAAACAGACAACGGTTCAAGGCATTTGTGGCTATACTAAAGAAAACTCTTTTTTTAGCAATTTGATTTGTTCACATACAAAAAGGTAAAGCCAGACTCCAGCAGTTCACAAGCCATAATAAAGCTAATCGTGTGGGAAGTTCAATTTACAGCCTGTGAAATATAAAGGCATTTATTCCTCAAGATTCACCCAAAACAACCCGTACGCTACATACATAGAGAGCAGAGATTGGTAGGCGAGAACAAACCGCATTTCTAGACCATGAACACAGAATACTAGCAAGAAAAACAGCTTTGCCCCTTCCACCGGGAGGCTTCCAACCACAAGACAAACGCGTACAGCTTTTCTCCCTTGTACAGAAAGAGATTGACTCCTGTTGCGCCATGGGGGTAGGGGGTGGGACACAACGCAAAGTCGAGGGTGGGGGTCCAAAAGGAGTCACAACGAGAGGACCGGGGTTACCGTCACGCCAGAGCGAGAGAAGCGAAGACGACATTTTCACCTGGGGGTGAGGGCGCCCCCAGCGCAGACACTGGGTCTGGGTGTGCAGGGCGCGCTCTCTTTTGTGGGTCTCCAAGCGAAGGCACAGTTCTGGGGGCCAGGATGGAGGACGCGCTCTAGCAGGCTGGACGCACCGGCACCTGCAGGAGGATCACCTGTCTATTCTCGGAAGGGTGGCACTTGTTGATGTGCCGCGTAAGGCCGGGCGAACTGTAGAAGGTGGCCGGGCAGTACTTGCAGGGGAACACCTGGGCGGCGTGCAGCAGGCGCAGGTGGCGCTCCTGGGCGCCTTTGCTGGGGAACGTCTCCCCGCACACTGGGCACAGGTGGCACTCGGCTGATGTACTCAGGCCCAGCACGCCGGCCGCCTCGCCGTCGCCTGCTACCTCCTGGGAAGCCTTCTCGTCGGGCCCAGGGTACAAGGCCAGTAGGTCCTCAGCCGGGGGCGCTGGCGGCCCGCTCTTGGCTTGCAGCGCCTGGTGGTGCGCCAGCAGGTGCTTGCGTAGATAGGCCTGGCGGCGGAACTTCTTGGAGCAGTGGTGGCACTCGTAGAGCCCGTCCTCGGAGCCTGACTCGGAAACGCCGCCCGGGCTAGGCGTGTCCCGGTCGCTGCCGCCGTTAGCCTCCCGCGCTTCAGCCCTGGGGGTAGCTTCGGGTTCTGGTGCTCGGGTGGTGGCAGGCGCTGGTCGCGGTTTGTGCCAGCGGCGGTGCGAGGCCAGGTTGGCCGGGCAGCTGAAGACCTTGGCGCACTCGGGGCAGCGGTACTCCACGCGCACGATGCGCGAGCACTTGTGCTGCGCCAGTGCGAACGGGTCCGCATACTCCTCTTTACACAGCTGGCAGATGAACTCGCCCAGAGGCCGGGCCGCGCCCCCTGCACGACCCCGTGGCGCCTCCACTGGACCCTCCTTGATCTTGAGCCCCAGCACTGGTGACGTGGTCACCTCGTCCTCGAAGTGCAGCTTGCGAATGGCCTTGGGCTTCTTGGCGCCTGGGGCCTTGGCTGCCTTGGCGGGCGGTTCGGTGGCGACGGCGGCGGGGGGCGCGGGTCGTTTGCCCGGAGGTCGCAGGGCAGCGGCGGGGGGCAATGGGTGACCGGACCCCGGGCCCCGAGCCGCCTCAGCACCCGCCGAGAAAGCCGTGCCCATCTTGAGCTCGGCAGGCGCGAAGAGGAGTGCATCGCCGCCGCAGGTGCCTCCACCGCCCGCGCCATTCGCGCCGCCACCGCCTCCCGCTACGAGCAGCGCGGTTGGCGTGGGGAAGGACTCCGCCGAGACTGGCGAGCCAAGGTTGAAGCTTCGCTCGAAGTACTTGTGCTTCTCGTGCTCGCGGCTCACCGGCCTCGTGGGGCTGTAGAGCGGCGCCGGGTGCGCGGCCTCGGGGTTTCCGAAGTGCGCGGCCCGCGGGCCCGGTGGGGGTGGCGGCGGGCCCGGCGCGCAGGCGAGCGCGGCGGCGAGCGCTGCATGGGCGCGCTCGGTGGGCGGCGGCGGCGGCGGCAGCGGGCCCGGCCCAGGGCTCGGCACCTGGGGCTCGGCACGGGCGCCCCCGCAGCCTGGCGAGAGCAGCAGCGCGCGATCGCCGTCCTCGCCGCCGCGGACCCGGTAGGACACGGGCGTGGACTTCTTGCTGCGCTTCACCAGGAAGCCGCGGGGCATGTTGGCGCGCCGCGAGGGCAAGGCACTGGCTGGGTCCCACCTCCACGCTCGGCCTCAGCGGCCCTCAGTGTCCCCGGCCCATTGCCCAGGAGCGGTGGCTGCGAGACTCTCGTGGCGCCAGCGGCGGCTCAGCCGGTTCTGCGCCCTGCACGCGCGTCCCTGTCCCTGGGTCCGGGAGCCGCTCCCTTTTAACGGGGGGAGGGGGCCATTGTTCTCGCCTCCCGCTTCCCCCAGAACCAATCAGCGCGTCCGCAGATCCTCCGCCTGGTAGGGTGGGAGGGCGACCGAGCGGCAAAAAGGGGGCCGGGACTCGGGGGTCGTCCGGTAGGTGCGGCAGATGTACCTGAGGGCTCAGGGCCCCAGTGCGCGCCCCTCTGCCGCCCCGCCCGGCGCCGCCGCCCTGCCTGGCCCAGGCACACGCCCGGCCCCGCCTCCCTTCACGGTCTGCTGCTCCTCTATGGGGAGGCGCACGTGCCTGGGCTTTGTGTCTCTCCTCCGGGGGGCGCGGAGCCACCAAATGGGCCCGTCCATCAGCTCGACAATGCACGCCCCCCTCCCGCGCGGGGATTACCCGCGGGTCGCGAGCAAAATAGCAACAAAGGAGAAGAACAGCCCCAAATATGTCAGGAGGGTTCAATCCGCGAGCCCAAGCCGAGGGGGAAGTTGTGTGTGCTGATTGGGTGGGGGCGGGGTTGAGCAAAAGCAGGCGCTGGGGAGATCCAAGTGAGGTTTCTGGGGCAGGAGAGGGGCCGGGAGCCCCGCGTGGTAGTTGGGAAATTATCGAGAAGGGAAGGTAGCTGTAAAGTACCCGGGGCCCACAGCACCCGCCTTTGCCTTGGACACATGGTCCACGGGGCCCTGGGGTTCCGAGTATGGGTTGAAGATCTGACCTCCTGACCACAGCTGAGGATGGTATTTGTGCTTGCAGCTTCCGTGCGGCTGAGAGCCTCGGAAAGATTTCTTTTGAGTTTGAGAAACAGTTGGCACAGCGCTTCTTCAATCGTCAGCTGACCCGGGACTGGAGTGCGGGGTGGACTGGGTTGGGTTAAAAAAAAAAAAAAAAGACCCACTTGAATTTCTTAACTTTTTTTGTAAGTTCTCGGAGGCTCTGGGATTTACGACTTTCCAGGTGCTAGGCTCGGACTGCTCCCAGCCTCCAGGCCTTCCAGGGCTGAGTTAATCCATGTTGAGTTGGCCAAAGCCCGAAACGGGCGGTCCGCGTCGTGTACCCTAGTGAAGTTGGTTTCTGCCCTCCCCGCGCGGTCTCATGCATTTTCATTCTGAGCGGGCATTTTGTCTGCGGGTTGACATCAGATGCTAAATCAAGGGCTCTAATCAAGGCGCTGCGGAAGAAAGGGGCCGCCTGTCTGGGCGCGGGCCCCCCCGGAGCCGTGCCCCCTTCACCTTTGTGAAGGAAATTAACCTCCCGCTATTGAGCGCCGGTCGCGGCCAATCTGGACGCAAAAGAGACGCGTGCTGCCGGCCGGGGGGAGGGGGGCAATCTGTCCTCTGAGGCAGGCTGTGGCCTCAGAGAGGACAAGCCGCTTCTTCGGTGCCACCAGGAAAAGACAACAGCAAAGAACCCCCCACCTCCCCCCACACCGCCTCACAGCGCCGCCCAGTTTGGACCCAGACCGGGCCGCCTGTCCCCCCTTCCTCTTCCCAGCCCAGCGCTGAGGAAACACAAAAGATAAAATCTCCGGGGGACTGGGGCAGAACCCCACGAGTGCGTAGTAGCCCTGGTCGTCCATTACTGGGGAACAAACAGCCAAGCCATATAAAATGTCATGTTGTAAAGAAAATGTCTCTTTATTAAAAGAAAGGGAAACATTTTTCAGCACAGCTCTGTACACCCAGATTTTGCTGAGTTTTGCTTATGCTTAATTCCACTGAAGGTATTTAATTGCTTTGGGTTTTCCCTCTGAAAATACCCTGGCGTGGAAATTAAACTTATTTTTTCAATAAAATTCATGTGAGTAATAAGTTGTGAAGGGGGTAGTTTGTTAGGGTCAGTTAATTAAGGTTTAGCCAAGGGGAAAGATGCTTGCTGATTTTATGTTTACGATTTCTTTTAACCTACGCGCTGAAAACAAAACAAAATGGATATGTTCTGAAAGGTCACCCCCTCGTTTAAAAAATGCTAGCTGTGATGAATCCTAGTCCTAAAAAAAGTTATAAATCATCAAATGAATTTCAAATTTATGAATGTTTCAGTCTAAAAGTAACTGATGTTATTTCCTTGCTCTTTTGAACGCTGATTAATACCGCTGATGAAATTAGAAGTAGGAAAGGGATTCCGAGACAGCTTTGGCCAATTTTATTTTCTAATCACGAATCCCATCTGGGTTGTGGAATAATAGGGCGGGGGCTCTGCCGGCCATCTCCAACTTAACTGCGGGATATTTGGTTTTGCATATGTAATACTCCTTTCATTCAACAGATAACAGGGAGAGTTAGTCACCTAGTAAATCCTTAAAAAATAACAACACCCATAATTATAAAGAACGCGTGGGGTGGGGGATCAGCACCACAATGAAAAATCAAAACAAAATCCCTGCCTGAGGGAATCCAAACTGGGCTCCTAATTTAGTCGAGAAAATCTATTGAATGCTATTGAGATACTGAGATTCAATGGATTCGTTTCTTTTTATTCGTGGCTTCTGGTCATGCCAGCGAAAATAAAATCTGCTTTCAGACGGTACAGCCAAAATAAATGGAAACTTGAAAGGTACAACTGTACAAAACTAATTTCATAAAGCAGGGCTGAGAAAGAATTAGGCTGTGCGCGCGCACGCACACGCGAGCACAGCAACCTTCAAGCAGGTGTGCAGCAGTGCACCGGGTCGTGAATCTCCGCCGCTTTCTGCGTGATTTTCTTAGAATTTTCGCGCCCGCAGGGATGGGGACGTCGGGTCATGATATTTGTCTTCCTCTAGGAAGAGCAAAGCACCACCACACTGCGCCCCTGCGGCCTGCTTTTGCATACTGCGAGTAGGGCCGCACCGAGTTCGGTTGGGGAAAACCCTGAGCGTTGATTTGCTCGCCTCAAGGGGGATTCCTGGGAGCCGGTGAGTAGAAGGTTCCAACGCAGAGCACCTAAAGTGTTCTTTCAAGGAAAGTCCTTTCTTTCTTGCGGGGTCTTGGCCAGGGCTTGGGAAAAATCTTGGGGCCTCTTCGCTTATTCCTGGCAGACCCCAATGTGGATTTTTCTGACCGCTGAGGAACTAGACGCAGCTAGCCCTCCAAGCTCTCCTGCCGGGTTGTTCAGATTGCCGTCGGGGCGCGCGCCAGAGTTCATTGTGACACACAGCTCTGCTCGGAATCAAAGTTGAGGCTCCAGGGAGTTCTTAGAAAGCGCGAATCTTGGAAATAAGCACGGATGCCGGAAATTTCGCTGGAGGAATTGGTTCCTTGGGATGTCGAGGAATACAGGCAGCCCCTGAACTCTTAAAAGACCGGCGGGACAGCAGTCTCACCCCCACAGCAGGGAGCACGTTTGAAGACGCTAGGAGGGAGTTGTTAGGGTGTCTCCTGCCCTTCTCTGCAGACCCCTCTCCTGGCTTCACAGAAGCCCCCACCCCATGCACAGCCCTTCGTCTCCATGAGCCACGACCCTGCTGGAACAGTGCGTTAACGCCCCCAGTGCCCGCCGCCTGATCCCAGAGGGTCTCGCGTCCCGGTGCTCTGGTGAGCGCCGGATCCGAGACCTGGAAAGGCTTTGTGTTTGCAGGAATGAGGGGTTGTTGTGTCAGTCCCGGGGGCACGCGAGAGACACGCGCAGCCCGCCCGCCTGCTGCCCCACCCGGCCGGGGCCGGCCTCCAGGCACCTTCCGGGCCCCCGCCCGCAGGCCGTTGCCTTTGTTTGGCACATTAGCATAAAGCTGCCCTGGAACCTCCCGTTCAAATAATTCCACACAAAAGGAGAGTGCATGAAAGAGAGCGAACAAGGGAGAATCCGTGAGGCTGCGCCGTCGGCCGGGCGCAGAGAGGGACTGCGCTCAAGTATTTCCCTCCCCTCGAGTTTCAAGTGCCCCCTGGCAATCTGCTCCGCGCCCATTATTCGACCAGGGCCCGACGGGGTGGCTGGCCGCCTCTTTTATCCTCCCGAGTGTGCCGTCGGGGCCACTGCACGCTCCCTGAAGTGCCCTTAGGGCTGTTTGTTTTTGCCTCAGATGGGACTGTCTGGGCCGCTGAGGGGGAGGTCCCGATAGAAGGGGTGAGGGCCGGGCGACCCGAAGGATAGTGCAAAAGCGGGCAAAGGCAAAGTCAGAGAACGCAGGACCATCCTAAGCTGAGGATTTTGTCAAGAGCAGCCCAGGACAGCACGGATCCCATTGGGACGACAATGAAGGTGGGACTCAGAAGAGGTCTGAGTCCACCTGTAAGGTGACAGGCCGCTAGCTTTGCGCACCTCAGTCTCCCATCTTGAACCAAGAGGTGTGAAAGGCCGCGGCGGGCCCAATCACGTGTCCACCTTCTGGAGGGTCAGTCTCGGGCACTTTTTGCCTCGGTCTGGGTCTGGGGTCCTGTCCTTGAGTTTAGGGTGTTTTTCTTCCTCCCGCATCACCGTTTCTTTCTTTTCTTCCTGTCCCTCTTTCCATTTCTCATCTCTGTCCAATCCCATCCTCTTTCTTTTCTCTCCTTCACCTCCTCTGGTCTGTCATCATTCCTTTCCTGTCTCTTCCCTTCTTTCCCCACCTTTTTCTCCGCATCCTGTTCCACCTCTCCCCATCCTGTTCCACCCACCTCTCCTATCCTCCTTCTCTTTCTTCCCATCTCTTCCATTTTCTTTTTCTTTCCTGTCTTTTTCTTCCTGTTTTCTCCCTCATTTCCAGTCTTTCCTACCCCTGACTGCCCCTCTCCCCCTTTCTACCAAGTCTCTCCCTCTCTCCCTGTGTTTCTTCTCTGCCCCTGTTTCTCCCCTCACGTGTTTGTCTTCTTTCTCTCCCGCTCCATCCTCCCTCTCTCCCCCAGTCTTCTTTCCCCCCTAACCCCCCTTTCTCCCTTTTACTTCCCCCACCTCTTCCCCCCTCCCCACAAGCCAATGTGTGTTATTTTATTTGTCTAGAGAGAGCCTATTTGTTCAGTGATGTGTGGCCTCCTGGTCGCCTGCTTTAATGGGGGACGCGGAGGCTTGGTTTCTGGAAGCATTAGCATACAGCTGCCGGGCTCGGTGCCCCATTCCAGGCTTGTACTTTATCCCAGCCTTATCATCACTTCTTCTCTCAACCAGAAAACAATCAACAGCGCCTCTCACACAGCGACTTTCGAGCTCCTCTCCCGATTTCTTGGCTAAGACTCACTCACTCCAGTGCGTGTACACACACACACACACACACACACACACTCACACACACACCTAAGGGTAAATATTGATTGGAGGGTTTTTTTTAAATCCCCCGTGTAACATTTCCTTTCCTCTCTCACTTCATCTTTTATTTTTCTTTGCCTCTTTGTGTTATTTTAGTCCAATAAAACCACAAAGACCCATTTTTGGAAAGGAGGTGGCTATACTTTTAAAAACTGACAGGGCATCATATACGGTGTTGTATGTGATATGAGACGATATAACTTTGAAAAATTAACTTTGGTATTTTCTTGCCAATATTCTTTGCTTAAAATGCAAAATTCCAAGCTCAGGTGGAGAAACCAAGATATTCCCAGCTCAACAGCAACCACATACACAGGGACTTCAAGTGTTCATCCGCCTCTACAGAATTTATCTCCTATGCACACCCAGAGAAGTCCAAACATTGGTCTTTTGGAAGCCCTTTTATTTGCCAGGCTTTATCATCACTTTATTCTGCCCTTAAAATAGCCAATTTCAAGCCATGACTAATGGCTCTTGAATTCTTCTCTTAGGTAACTTGTTCTTCAGTGGTAAAGCTCTTAGGTCTACACATTAGATTCAGGAAATTATTTCACATATATGCTAAATTTCCTAGATTCAGGACATTACTTTCTAAGAAAGGAACAAGGATTCAAATAACGTCCTTCAGAATACTTAGTAAGCTAAAGTATGTTTTGGATATTTTCAAATGTGCCATGATGCTTATGGAGATCCTTTCCAAAAGGCAACAGAGGAAAACTGTTATCACATTTATGCATGATTTGGTACTAAGGTTGACATTGTCATTTGGGGTCATTTATATGCAACTAGAGGCTTTATCATGGTAATAGATGGTCACAGAAGTTGTAACTGTTGATCCTCTAACTGAAGTTGTTCTGTTAATCTTCACACCAGCATCCCATGGCCTCTCACAGAAACTTGCTCCATTTGCTGATGAGTTTGACCCAGGTCCTCTCAGGGGAAAGAAACTAGGGAGGAGAATTGCTTGAGCTGACTCATTCTCCAGTCCCTGAAATATGGTTCCACGTGTGTTGGTTCTCAATTCTGAGGAGAGAACCAGGAGCAATTGTTTCCCATTCAAGTTACACAGTTTGTACCATATGGCCAGTGCTGGGCCCTCCCCCAGAATGACCCATGCATTTGTGTAAAATTTACGTGTGAAGGAATTAACGGCATTTATGGCTTGTTTTTGCCTGCCTTGAAAAAAAATCTGAGTCCAGTGTTCTGGAACAATTTTGTTTTTGAGAAGTATAAATTTGGTAGTTCAAAAGAATTAAGTGGTTTGCAGTAGAAAGTTGCATAATGTGTTCATAATTCTGTAATGCCAACTCTGACTTTTCCTAATAAAAATGGATAAGCCTTGTAAGTGTGCCAACTTTTGCTAAATTAACAGAAATACAAAAAATGAACAAAAACTGGAATTGTATTCATGGAAACCAATTTTAAGCCTCAATGTTGGTCAAAAATTTGTGTCTCACTATACTAAAAGAGACTCAAATAAATGAAAACAATCTTATGTGTTGTTTCCCAGTTCCAGAATCCCTGTGTTTTCTAGTAGGCAATTAATTTGCTTTATTTTATAAGAAAAAAGAGTTTCTGATCCACATTATAGGTGACAGGTAATGGGAGCCCCTGTCCATACTCCCCAGCAAAGCAACAGTGCTTAAGGTAAAAGAAAGTGCACTAGATTACGTTCCCACTACCATTTTACAATCTAAAACCTGTGTGTGAATCCCTGATCTTCCAGTTTTCCTGTGTCTTTATGATCATAATCTGCAATATGAATTTAAAAACACAATGACTATGATAGTAACATCCTTGTTTCAAAAGTCATGGAAGCTTTTCTACCCAATCAGTCCTTCTGATGTTGGGCTACATATTTAATTTCTCATCATCTGGTTACTAATTTTTCATTCTGGGCACATGCTTTTCTTTTTTAATCACTTCTAAGTATTACCAGATAAATACACTAAGAACTAAATTGACCCCAGAACATTCCAGGAGATCAAACAGAATCACACCCGAGGTGAGAACCAGTTTTGCACAGTATTATCTCATTTCATTGTTAAAGTGGATTATTCTCACAGGAACATGTCTGGTATTTATTGGTAAAGCGTCCCTGCCCCGGAATAGAGACGCACGGCCATGCGCCACCTACTGGAAGAAGAGAAAACTACAGGCATAAGGCGGGAAACAATCCAGGAAACCACCATGACGCTCAGCTATCAAGCCATGCTTCTGGGAGCTTTTCTATTTCTACAGAGCACTTCCGAGAACTAAATGTATGGATATAATAAGGTGGAGACCCTGGCCACAATTAAATGATGCCGGGCCACGCGTACATGGGGAGGTGGTAATGGTTATAGCGTAGATAGTCGAGGATGCTCCTTTCCACCAGGTTTTTGTAGATGGTTTCCTGGAAAACTCTCTTGAGGTATTTCCTGGGGCTCTCGCTCAGGTTTATTTCCTCGTCTTCTATCTGATGGGCTAACTGTTCTATGGAAGGAAGGTTTTCATCCTGTGAAATGCAGTAAAAGGTTAGATAAAGAAGTTGGACTCTGCACCTCAGTAAGGAGGCAATTTTCAATTTTATAAAAGTAAAACAAGATATAGTCAGACCCTAAAGGAAGGTAACTTTTTCATGCTTTTCAGAAATTGTTTATAATCATGGCAAATATACATGACATAAACTTTATTATTTTAAGCATTTTTAAGTGTACAGTTTAGTGGTATTCAGTACATTCATATTGCTGTACTACTATAGCCACCACAATTTGTTCCTCTTCCCAAAATGAAACTCTGTGTCCATTAAATAATAACTCTGTTCCATTCTCCTCTCAGCCTCTAGAAACCATAGTTCTACTTTCTTTCTCTATAACTACTCTAGGGACCTCAGATGAGTTGAGTCATACAGTGTCTTTTTGTGACTGGTTTCTATCACTTAGCATAATGTCTTCAAGGTTCACCAAGGATGATCATTTTATGCTCTTATTTTTCAGATAAAAATTATCTGTAGATCATATTTGCTTTAAGGTTAAAAAAAAGAGCAACTGAACATTTGTGCTTGAAAACTCCTAGATGATTTAGTTGTTTGCAGTTCGTAAAAGATAGGCTCTAATAAGGTAAAGTCACTTTCATTGATATTTTTAAATATAAGGCTCAGAAAGAATAAAGTTATTTGAAGTTGAGGATCAGATACTGTGCAATCTATAATATCACAGATGTTTTTCTAGTATTTCAACAGTAAAAAGGATACATATAGAGACAATTGATAGAATTGTACAATGCACACATGTACACTACTTGAATTCTACAGGTAACATTTTACTGTGTTTGCTTCATTTCCACTAATTTGCCTTTTGATAGGATTGTTATAAAAAGCATTTCACCCAGATTTGAAGTGTGTGTGTTTTTTACACTGTGATTTTTAAACATTACCCTAAATATAAAGTCATGTGGACTTTGATGGTATATTTATTTCCACTTCCAAGAATTCTTTGTTTTTTTTTCCTAACAAAAAATGGATTACTTGCAGGTTTCTACTGGATCACTAATTTATTAATGGTAAGAATGAATAGAAAAGAAGATTCAAGCTTTATGGGGGCATGCCATCATCACTGGGTTATTTAAGCAAGATGTGACCACATGTGAAAGATTATACCCAACAGCTGGAAGAACAGTCTGGGGAGATTTCAGGAATTGAGGTTTAAACCAGCTCCACAAGGGAGGGAGAGGGGTCAAAGAAAACTGATGCCCTTATCTTAATATTAGAGATGCTGAAAACACTGAGCATCACCAATCCATACCCCTGGAAATACTCCACAGATATATACAGGGTTGATTCTTCCTTTAATTCTCTGAAGAATTATATTAAACCAACACAAAAACAATGAGCTTACTTACAGTGCCACATTCAATACGTGGCATTTTTTGTGTCTGGCTTCTTTCGTTTAGTATAATATTGCCTTTTTTGTTTTAAATCTTCTGCGAGTTTCTTTTAAATTTTTATTTTTAATCAACAATCATTGTATATGTTTTTGTGGTACAACATGTTTTTATGACACCTGTTTACATCTTGGAATGATTAAATCAGGCTAATTAGCATATTCATCACCTTATATGCTTATCATTTCTTTATGGTGAGAATATTTATTTGCTTATTTTTGTGTTGTTGGGAATTGAACCCAGTATGAGAACATTTAAAATCTACTCTCAGAAATTTCAAGATATACTATATTATTATTAACTATGGTCAACATGTTGTACAATAAATTGCTAAAACATTTCTTCTATCTGAAACTTTGTACCCCGTACTTTGAAACCAGGTAATATAATGTCTCTAATTTTGTTCTTCTTTCTGAAGATTGCTTTGACATTCAGTGTCTTTTGTAGTTCCATATACATTTTAAGATTGTATTTTCTATTTATTTCTATGAAAAATGCCATGGAATTTTGATAGATTTACATTTAATTTGTGGATTGCTTTGGATAATATGGACATGTTAACAATATTTATTCTTCCAATCCATGAACATGGGATACCTTTTTATTTACTTGTGTCATCAGTTTTTTTGTATGTTTTGTTTATTATGCAAAAAGCTTTATTTTCACTGGGTTCAAGGCTTGGAGAGGGCTCCAGAGTGGTTCAAAAAGCCAGAAGGAGAGGCTTAGGCAGAAGCCCTGATACTAGAAGATGCAGAAGGGGCCCTCAAAGGTCACTGGGCTCTGGAGCTCCTAGTCTTGCTTGAGGATAAACTTTCAAGGAGACATTTAGCTCATCACATCTGGGACCCACAGCCTGAGGATATCAATCAGGTGGCTGTCCATCCTCTCGATGAGTTTCATATCCTCATTTGTGAATTGGTTCTCCAGTAAGTCACAGAGATGGAGATCCATGTGGGCAGAATCTAAGGGCATGCAGAGCCACCTGGTTTAGGTTCTTCTCCAGGGCCATGGCAGCTTCCATGGTGTCCAAGGTTTTGTTCCACCCATCTTGAGAAGGCTTTTTGCACATTTTAGAGGAGGGCATAGTCCTTGCACTGGTTTTGTGTCTTTCAAGAGATGATCAGAACTCTCATGCTTCTCTTCAGCCAACTTGTCAAAGAAGTGGCCCACACCTTCCAGAGTCGCATTGTCAGAGTTGAAATAGTAGCCTAAAGAGAAATAGGTGCAGGAGGCCTACATATGCAAATTGAACAGGCAGTTGATGGTGATCTCTACTTCTGATGAATCTAGGAGGCCATGGTTGGTTGGCGATAAGAGCTAACTACAAAAAAATTGTTGGCCCGTTCTGCAGGCAGGATGTGAGTAAGAAGATGGTCCTGAAGCTTGCAACTGGAAAGGAGATTGGAAGGTGGTTGGAAGCTGGAAAAGAGGGACCCACTGGGTCTCTTCCATCCAAACATCACTAAAGCAAGAGACAGATCTGTGGAACTTCTGGGCAGGCTACTCTCATCATTGTTTCATAGTTTTCTGTATAAAGATCATTCACCTCTTTGGTTAAATTTACTACTAAGTATTTTTCATTCTGTTGTAAATGGGGTTGTTGCATGAATTTGTTTTTAAGATAGATCATTGTCAGTATACAGAAATGCTACCAATTTTTGTATGCTGATTTTGTGTCTGTAATTTTACTGAATCTATCAGCAAAGTTTAAAGATTTTTTTTTCCCCCAATGTGGATTCTTTTCTCCTCCTTGTCATTCCCCACCTTCTCCTCCCTCTTTTTGGTG
The DNA here is from genome assembly GCA_028644305.1 of Xerus rutilus. Lineage (NCBI taxonomy): Eukaryota > Metazoa > Chordata > Mammalia > Rodentia > Sciuridae > Xerus > Xerus rutilus. Next base: position 138,865,701 of record CM053401.1, read on the forward strand.
GATTTTCTTTTAGAATTTTCTATATATAAGATCATGCCATCAGCACACACAGACAAATTCACTTCTTACTTGTATGGCTTTTGTTTCTTTTTCTTGCCGAATTGCTCTGGATATGATTTCCAGTACTATATTAAGTGCAAGTAGCAAGAGTAGGCATACTGGTCTTGTTCTTGATTATAGAGTAAAAGATTTCAACTTTTCATCATTGAGTTTGATACTAGCTTTGGGCTTGTCATATATGGAGAAATTTTCTTTATATATCTTTATTTTTTGAGAGTTTTATTTTTTCAGCCATGGAAGGATTAAAGCATTTATCAAATGCTTTTTCAGCATCTATTGAGATAATCATATGATTCTGTCCTTCTGGAATAAGGTTTTGAGGTTCATTCACTTTGTAAAATGTATCAGCACTTCATTTATTTCCATGGCTAAATGCTATTTCCATTGTAAGGATAGAGCATATTTGTTTATCCATTGACCTGCTTTTATACATTTGTGTTATTTCCTCTTTCTCGCTATTATGAATAGTGTTTTGAATCTTTATGTATTTATTTATTTATTTTGGTGCCAGAGATTGAACCCAGGGGTGCTTAACCACTGAGCCACACCCTACCCCTTTACAAAGTTTTATTTTTAAAATTATTTTTTACTTAGATCTCACTAAGTTGCTGAGGCTGGTTTTGAACTTATGATTCTCCTACCTCAGTTTCCCGAGCTGCTGGGATTACAGGCATGTGCCACTGTGCCTGGCTTTTTTGAACATTTATGTACAAGTATTTGTTCAAATATCTTTTTCAATTCTTTTGGATATGCTTACAGTGTAATTGGTCATGTGGTAATTTTATGTGTGACTTTTGAAGAACTATAAAATAATTTTCCACAACAGCCATACAATTTTGCATTACCACCAGCAATGTCTCCATTTTTTCACATCCTCACCAAAACTTATTTTCTTTTCCTTTCTCTCTCTCTCTCTCTAGCGCACTCTCTCTCTCCCTCCTATAGCCATTGTAGTGGGTGTGAAATGGTATCTCATTGTGGTTCTGATTTTTATTTTCCCAATGATTAATGATATTGAATATCTTTTCATGTAAATGAACATCATATTCCATATGGAATCTTAATTTTTTCCATTGATCTATGTATCTATCTTTATGCAAGTACCACAACGTCATGTTACTAAATTTGTTGTTGTTGTTCTGGAGATTGAACCCAGGAGTGCTTTACTATGACGATTCGCAGAGCCAGTCTCCCCAGGCCCCAGGGTGTAGGTAAAAATCTGCTCTGCCCCAGCGAGATGCACTACTGAGCTACATCCTCTGTCCTTTCTATTATTTTTTATTTTGAAACAAGGTCTCACTAAGTTGCAGAAGCTGTGTTCAAATTTGCAATCCTCAGCCTCCAGCATCACTGAGATTACAAACATGTACCATCTTTGCATTTCCATATGAACTTTTCCATTTCTGTTTTTTTTTTTAAAGCCACCCTTGAATTTGATTGAACTATGTTGAGTGTGTAAGTAGTTTTAGGTAATATCACCATCTTAATGATACAAAAGTCTTTAAATCCATGAATACAGATGTTTTTTCCATTTATTTAGGTCTTCTTTAATTTCTTTCAGAAATATTTTGTAGTTTTCAATTAGAATTCTTGTGTTACTTTGATTAAATTTATTCCCAATTATTTTATTCTATTTGATGCTATTATAAATAGAATTGTTTTCTTAATTTCATTTTTAGATTACTTACTGCTAATGTAGGTGTTATGTGTTGATTTTGTATTCTGCAATTTTGCTAAATGCATTTATTAGCTTAATAGTTATTTTGTGGAATATTTAGGATAATACCATCCTGTGGTAGTGATATCTTTATTGCTTTCTTTCCAATATGAATGACATTTCTTTCTTTCCTTTTTTTTTCTTTTTCTTTTCTTTTTTTCGCCTAATTGCTCCGGATAAAACTTCTCGTATAACTTTGAATATAAGTGATGGAAGCAGGCATTCTTATTCCAGGTCTCAAGGACAAGATTTCAGCTTTCAGTTATCAAACTGAGTGTGATAGTAGTTGTGGGTTTTTTCATAAATATTCTTTATCAGATAGTAGAGGTTACCTTCTGTTGCTGTGGGTTTGTATGTGTGTTTTAATTATGAAAGTGTGTTTGATTTTTTTTCAAATGCTTTTTCTGAATCAACTCAGAACATACTATTCCCTCCTTCATTTTAATTAAAGTAGTATATCACTTTGATTCATTTTCATATGTTGAGCTACTTTTACAGTCGTGAGGCAAATCTCATATGGTCATGGTGTATAGTCCTTTTAACATACTGTTGGATTTGGTTTGCTAATGTTTTGTTGAAGATTTTTACATCTAAAGGATTATTGGCCTGTAGTTTCCTTTTTTGTGTTATGTCTTTTTCTGACTTTGGGTAATGCTGGTCTCATAGTGTGGTTCCTTCCTTCTTTATTTTTTGGAAGAGTTCAAGAAGGACTAATGTTAATTCTTCTTTAGATGTTTGATTGAATTCACTAATGAAGATATCTAGTCCTGGGTTTTTCTTTGTTGGGAGCATTTTGATTACTGAATCAATTTCTTGACTTTTTATAGGTCTTGAGATTTTTTATTTCTTCTTCAATCAGTTTCTGAGAATTTGTCCATTTCATCCAACTAATTAGTTGGCATGAAATCATTCATAATATTCCCTTATAATCTTTTTTATTTTTATAAGGTTGGTAGTAATGTCTTCACTTTCATTTCTGATTTGGTAATTTGTTTTTTTTCTAAGTCTAGCCAGAGGTTTATCAATTTTGTTGATTTTTTCAAATATAAAATTTGGTTTTAATTTATTTTCTCTATTATTTTTTATTCTTTATTTCATTTGTCTCTGCTCTAATCTTTATTGTTTCTCTCTCCTGCATTAAGTTTGATTTTCTTTTTCTAATTTTGTAAGTTTTAAAATTAGGTTATGATCTGTGATCTTTCCTTTTTTAAAAATGTAGACATTTATAACTATAAATTTCCCTCTGAAAATTGCTTTTGCTGAATTCCATACATTTTTATACACATTGTACTTTGTCATTCATATCTGTTATTAATATTTCTTTTGGTTTCTTCTTTGACCCACAGGCTTGCTTAAAAGTACATTACTTAATTTCTACAAATTAGTGAATTTTCCAGTTTTCCTTCTGTTGTTATTTCCAATTTCATTCCATTGTGGTTGGAGAATAGACTTTATATAATTTATGTATTTTAAAATTTATTGACAGACGTTTTGTGGCCACACACATGGCCTGTTCTGGAAAATGTCCTGCATGCACTTGAGAAGAATGTAAATTCTGCTGTTTTTGCATGGAATATTCTATACACATCTGTCATGTCCAGTTGGTTTATAGTCCTCTTTTTCTTACTGATCTAGCTGGTCATTCTGTCCATTATTTAAATGGAATATTGAAATCTCCAGTTCTTATTTCTAACAACCTTCTTATTTCTAACAATCTATTTCTTCCTTCAATTCTGCTGACTTTTGCTTCTATATTTTGGGGTTCTATCATTTAATGTGCACATTTTATAATTATTATAACTTTCTTAAAAGATTTTGAAGGATAATTTTGACTATGCAGAATTTCATCTTGGTCAGTGACAATAGGGTTCACAAACAGCTAAAATGCTGTGTCACTGAATTTATAACCTGTTTCTCTCTTGACTTTCACAGCAGGATTTTGAATATCATAATAAATTTTTAAAATATGTAGATTTGAGATTATTTCTAATAGTCATAGATAGTCATCTTTCTTTTTTCCTTTTTCTACATTTGGAGGGAGAAGAAAATTGAAATGCCAAGCTCTGGGATGTTATTGCTAAATGTCCATACTTCTCTGAAGACCAAGTAGAAAGTGAACCCAAATGGATTATATCATCTTGATATTTGAGAAAAGGGATTCTTCCTTCTTTAGTGCATAGATGATGACATTAGATTTTAATTTTTCTATCATCAGAATCTTAAATGAAATTTCTATTTGTCTTTTCATGTGCCACTGTTTTCACTGACAGCCGTCTCCACTGTCACCATCACTATCACTGTCGCTGGTGACAGCCAGCATTGGCTGAGTCAGTCTTCTGTGCCATGAGCTTGTGCACATTCCTTCTGGAACTCCTGCAGCTCTCAGGGGGTGGGAACAGCTAGCCCTTATTACACAGGGATATGACCAAAGCCACCGTACATGGTCCAGCTGGACAAGTGGCAGACACCACACCATGTGCCACCTCTTCACATGGGCCTTCCCATTTGACAAATGGAAACACCAAAATCGAAATAGTCCCCCAGTAAAGGTTTTTCTTCCAAAGGTTTCGTTTTCTAGAAATCTAGAAAACCCACAAGAATGGTTGTGGACTCCTCAGTGTGTCTTTTTGGCAGATGTCTATAGCCACTCCTCTGACTGGGCCTGCTGTCCACACTGAGTTCATTCATAGCAAACTGGCCCACACCAAATGGCAGTTTGTGGGTACAAGTTTCAAGGTGGCTCAAGGAGACCCATCAAAAGTGATAGATGCCATTGGATTTGACAGTTTCCTTGGGATGGAGAAAAGAAAGCTTTTTTTGAAAAAAATAATCAATGACCCAATATTGATGCATTATTATTAACTAAAGTCCATAGTTTACGTTAGGGTGCATCCTTTGTGTTGTACATCCTATGGGTTTTGACAAATGTCTAATGACATGTGTTCATCATCCTATGATATCATATAGTTCCACTGCCCTAAGAAGTCCTCTGTGTTCCACATTTCACCCCTCCCTTCCTCTTTCCTTTAAATCCATGGCAAATTAACTTTTTAGGAAATTGAATTTTATTTTAAAAAAAGAGGGCTGTGTAACAATTCTGTTATTTTTAGAATCCTATGGTTTTCAGTAATTACCTAGGAAATTAGTGTTCTCACAACAACAGTACACTATGCTTACCCTAAAACCCCTTACTTCTGTGCAAAATATTAATTGAGGAGCTCAAATCTAGGGGTAAGAAAGATTTAGGCATAGAGTTTTGATGGAATCACTAGCAAATGAATGCATCTTTATGATAGAGGTGGTAGCAAACTGCACATCACATTTTGAGAGGAAGAGAGGTGTCTGAAGAGTTGAGCAAAGTTCAGTAAACACTAGGCTTACATTTGGGGTTAAGATATGCAGGGGCTTGCCCTGTAGCATCTTTAACTTATACAGTTGGCCCTTCATATCTACAGGCTTCACACCTGTGGATTCAACAAACCATAGTAAAAAATATTTGGGAAAAAACATTTTGTCTCTATTGAATGTATGGACTTTTTTCTTGTCCTCATTCCCTAAACAGTACAGGAACTATTTACATTGTATTAGGCATCAGAAGTAATCTAGAGATGATTTAGAGCATGTGGGAGGATGTGTGTAGGTTCTATGCAAATGTCACACCATTTTATATATGGAATTTGAGCACTGTGGATTTTAGTAATTGCTGAGGTCCTGGAACCAGTCCCCAAGGATCTGAGGGATACCTGTATACACATTCCAATTTAAATCATCTAAGCAGCATCTGATTTTTGCATTTAGCCACAGTATCTTCCACTTCCCTCGTTTACATTTAACTGCTGAGTTTTTACCTGTGTGGATCCTAAAGCATGTCAGTTTGATTGAAATTTCAAAGCCAATCTGAATTTACTTCAGTTTAGTAAATTGTTTACACTTCCCAGTTTGGGTCCAAGGAGTCACACTGAAAAGGGCACCACTGGGGAGAAGTCACTAAGGCACACAGTGTGGCCTTGTGTGGCTCAGTGCCCACGTTCCCAGAGAATTTTGACTTTGATAATGGTTGTGACTAGCTGTGGAACCTGCAGTGGGTTATTTAAAATCTCTCAGCCTCAGTGTGGTTCTGTTGGTTACCCGAGGCAGTGCATGCTTGGTGGGAATCCAGTAGGGACACTCGGTACATGATCTCTCTCTACGTGTTGTCCACTATGACAGCCTCCACAGGAAACTTCAAGGCTCTCCATGCTCCGAAGTGGACGTGACAATGGAGCCATAGAAAGTGCCCATTTAGATGTTAAATCAAGGTGGAAATTAACCAGAGCCCCAGCCCTTGTCTGTGTGAATTAAGATAGAGTCTAGGATGGATATTTGCTCTCTGAGCACATGCATTGACTTGTTACAGTGATGCCAGGGACTCTAGTACTGAAAGAAAGAATCCAAAGTTTCACAGATACCTTCCTTTCTCATTGTAGAGTCAAATTTGTCACAAACATGGAAACTTTGTGATATGTAGCCTAACTTCCAGTTAATTCTGTATCACTTTGGGAAAGATATTTCAGTTTATAAAGGGAGTATATTTTGATACCTGATGACTTCTCTTTATATCTTTAAAACAGCACACAGACAAATGTTCCACAAATGGCAGACAGAAACTAAAGGAATTTGATCTTCACTCTTGAGGGCAGGTAAATACAACTCGTATCCAATTTTCAGCCAACATGAGAGTTGAACATGAAAATACAGCTACTTGTAAAAAGGATGAAGAAATATGCCTCCCCGTAGAAGGATTTGAGCAAACTTACTCTCCCTGGAACAACACTGTCTACATTTACATACTCCATAGTATGTTTATATGAACTACAGATTGGCTTAAAAGTAAAGCCATACAATGGCAAATGTAGAGGAAAATCCAAATGATCAACAACTATCAACTGCTTGTAATTTTCAAGGAATAATTCACATGTCCATTAATCACTCCTACCTCCTTTGAGGCTAAGATTTGGCGTAACTCTTTCCTGAGATCAATAAAACGATCGTGGAAGAGGGCCATGCACCACGGCTCCGTGAAGTAGCTGGTGAGGGAAGAAGAGATTCAGTTAGCTGGCAACTCTCTCATTACCACTAATAAAGTATTTACCTGCTTTTTTGCCTTGATAAATTATAGCTCTGGCCCCATTGCAATCGTTTGCTCATAAAATGCCTCGTGGAAAAGTCTGGCCAATCAATTTTTTAAATGGATGTTCCTGATGTAAGGCCAGGTTCCATAATTACATTTAAAGTGGTTTAATTCAGAGCTGGGGCAAGACCCAGTGAAGAAACCTGATTTTATCAGAATTTAAAAGCCTGAAGACTTGTAAAGAACTGTGTCTCCATTATCTGCCCTCGTTTGAGAAAAACAGATTGCAGGATTAACTGAACTGCTGCATAAACAAATTAAATTTGGGTAGACAATAACACAAATGTTGTTCATCATTAAGGTTTCTGGATTAATAATGACCAGAAAAACAGGCCACCTCGGTGTTGCGACATGGTCTTTGCCCAGTTGTTCCGATGCTTAATTGAATCTCTTTTGGGGGAGCTGCTGTTTTGGTGTTTACATTTGCTACCCTTTTCACTGAAAACTGAATAAATACTGTCTTACCTGGAGAACAATATGACTATCCATTAGTAACAACTGCCAAAAATTTGATGCATTCTTCCAATAACCAATAACATTGATATTTTCACTCTTACTTTATTTGCATGCTAATTGTCTTTGGAACAGGAGGAAATTTAACTTCTTTGGGGTCTGAGCCACTTTGATTACATGGACTTTAGTCTTCTCTGGATGTGAGTTTGCTGCTCCTTTCATTATTAATGGATGTCATGTGTGTACACAGAGGAAGAAAAATGGGTGTTCCCTGCAGATGTGCACCTTCTTTATTCCAAGACTTGATTAGATAAGGACAGAAGTAAAGCCCTAAGGGTCACTGAAGCATTGGAAGGTGAATATAAAGACGAGAGTCTGTGTTGGATTCATGTGGCACTCAGCTGTATCAGTTATTGTCTATCACCTGAACAGAATGTGGCCTGATTTCTTGCTTAACTGCTTACTTGGTTCTTCACTCAACTATTAATTCAACTACTATTTATTCTCTACCTGCTATGTCCCCAGCACCCTCCTGGATCCTGGGAAAACAGCAGTGACCGAAATAAACAAACATCCCTACCATTGTGGAGTTGCATTCTTGAGATGATTAAGGAATACAGCACATGTTAGGTAATGATGATTGCTTAGCCAAAAATGTAAATGAAGCAGGGATAGTGGGTGGAGTGTTGGGGAAGAGCTGGGCAATGAAGAGCTCAGTCCTGAGGCAGTGGGCAGTGACTTAGTGTACAAAGACCCAGGGGAAGGGAGAGAGTGAGCTATGAAGATATCTGGCGGGATGGGGGTGGGTGTAGAAAACATTCCAGAGAGGGAACAGTGAGTGCAAAAACTGCAGCAGAAGTGTGCCTGGACCACTAAGGGAGGTGGGATGAAGATCCGCAAAAGAGGGGTGGTTGGGATGAGTTCAGTAAGGTGATGGATGGATGGATTCCTACTACTGAAGGGATCTGGTCACATCCATTATGTGATCGCTCCATGGGTATCTAGCTTAACGCTTGCATACAACAGATATCTTGCAAATGTTCACTGAATGAGTGAATGAATGCACATTGCACTGTATATATTCTATACTACCTGTTTCTGAATGGTCTTTCATAAATATAGAATGCAATTCTGCTAAATAAATAAGTGGCAAAACTACAAAAATGTCCTAAATATCCTAAGGAAGGGAGGATGTCATTATGAATAATAGGAAAGCCTTGCGTGATACCAGGGATTCAAGAGTCTTGCTGAGCACCTGTAGCACCAAAGGACTCAGTGCTAGAAGGCATATCATGGAAGTCTGTCAGAGTACTGTTGGCCTCTGTAGTCACTCAAGGACATGGAATCTTGAATGGATGCAGTGCCACTGATGAAATCCTGGAGTTTTGGGAGGGTCAGGCTCAGTAGGGTGACATCTAGACAACTCCCCAGATGGTAACTTCCTGAACCAAAACATCAACAACAGCCTCCGTCCAGATGCTCAAACACAGCTGGGCCTGGATAGTGTCTGCCTCTTAAGATCTAAAAGCTTCAGGGAGTTATGGGCTTTCAAATCTTGAGACATTCATAAGTTAGAAGCCAGTGGGGCCTCTTCAATTCACTGCCTTTCCTCCATTGTTGAAATGCCTCATATTTGTTTCTATGGCATCTGCAGAAGTTCCCATCTTCTTGTTTGGGGGATTTACAGCCACATCCTCCCACTCCTTTCTCTCTGCTTTCCTCACAGCCAGTACAATTCTATTCCTACTACCCAGGTGCTATTCCCACGTTCTTTCCTGCCCAACACCTATACACCTCTGCCCTGTGTTGCCTATTGGATATTCTTTATTGTCTGTATCAAAGAGTTCTGAGGAAATACCACTTCCCTCAAGAATACTCAGCTGCCTTCCCTGTGCTACAGCCCACCATCTGAATGCCCACATCCCCAGAGCCCCTGCTCGTTAAGCCCAACACATGATACTAGAGAAGCAAGTCACCCTTAATCTTCTGAAAATACTTCTAGCTATGTACAGTGTCTGGGGAGGTCAAAGACTAAGTTGGATGCTTTTGAAAATCATTTCTTTTGCTGGCTTTGAAACTCTCCACAGCTCTTGCCCCAGTGCCCAGCAAAAATGGTACCTTAATATTTGAGAACCCCTGTTCTCATCACTATATTAAACAGTTTGCAAAGCAGTGACCTATGAGACCTGCAGGTTTGTCTCTTTTACAATCCCCACCACTGCCACTGGAAATGGAAAAACAATTGGGGCTCCTTGTCCAGAAAGTGACAATCTCTGTAGCAAAATGTTGTTGCCAATATTCCCAGAATTTGTTGGGGGCAACCATTTTTATGTATCTGGTTTTGGGTTCCCCCAGCCCTTCCCCTAAAGAAAGAACTCTTGGGCTCTGTTAAAGCAAAGTGTGATGAAAGCTAGCCTTGAAACCAAACCAAAAAGTTGACCTCTAAGGACTCCTTCTCAATCTTATTGCTGCTCCAGTGGTGGTTACTAATTACAACTTAAAAAGGGGGCTCATTGTCAGGCACAGTGGTGCATGCCTGTAATCCCAGCGGCTCAAGAGGCTGAGGCAAGGGGATCACAAGTTCAAAGCCAGCCTCAGCAACTTAGCAAGATGCTAAGCAACTTAGTGAGACCCTGACTGTAAGTAAAAATACAAAATAGGACTGGAGATGTGGCTCAGTGGTTAAGTGCCCCTGAGTTCAATCCCCAATACCAGAAAGAGCAGTGGGGGGCTGGGCTCATTAAATAATGTTCCTCCTGTCTGGGATTGCTGGGGCAGCACTATGAGGGTTATCAGAGAGCTCCCCATCTTAAGAACAGCTTCTCCATGTCTGTCTGCAACATCAGATTGCTCTCAGCTTGCCAAATAAATGAACTGAATATGCATAAAGCTACATCCTTAGCCAGGGGTGAAATAGGGTTCTCAGACTCAGAAGCAGGAGATCTCCTACTCCAACTGTGACTGATCAGAGGGCATTTAGAACTGAACAAACGTTAGAAAGAAAATGACTAGCAGTTTCCAAGATGAACTTGATCTGCTCTGTTTAAAGGCCTTCAGCTCAGGCTCTGGAGCAGGTATGGATAATTAATAGGAAGTAGCTGCTATTTGGTAAAGTTGGTGTTAAATATACTGCATTTTAGAGGGCTGTGAAAAGGAACATTTTCCTCTTTAGAAAAAAACAATCGACTCAAAAATCTATCCAGTGAAGAATCTTACTTACAGGGTTCTTCCTCAATCCTTGCTTATTTTGGTAGTGACTTTTTTTAAAGTGCTCACTGTGTGCTCCTGGAGCAGCCACTAGAATGACACCCATTTCCTTTGTGTCCTGCTCCATGCTGGGTGCCCAGCCATTTACCATTCACAGTCCCCAAATAGTTCAGCTTTTGTTCACACTTTACTTCCATGGTCCCTGAGATTTTGTTTGTTTCTGTCAAATTAATATTTTAATTTTTTAAGTTGATAGACTTTCTTTCAAAAATGCTTTTTGTTAGTGCATTTTAATTATACATAATGGTGGGGTTCATGGTGACATATTCATATTTGCACATAATTTGCTCCAATTCATTTCCTAGTATGTTCCCTTTTCTTCTCCTGTTCCCTTCCCCTGTTCCCTTCCTTCTATTTATTTACATGTATATATTTTTTTACTGGTATATTGTAATTACATAAAAGTGGAATTCATCAGGGTATATTCACACATGCGTATAGCATAACTTGGTTAATTTTATTCCCCAGCTCTTCCCTGTCCCTTCACTTCCTCCATCCCCCTTGATCCCTTACCTCTCCTCCACTGATCTCCCTTCTACTTTCACGAGATCCTTCCACTTTTAAAAATTCCTTTTTTCTCTCTAGCTACTGCATATGAAGGAAAACATTTGATCTTTGGCTTTCTGAGTCTGGCTTATTTCACTTAGCATGAAGTTCTCCAGTTCCATCTATTTTCCTGCAGATGACATAATTTCATTCTCCTTTCTGGCTGAGTAGAACTCCATTTTCTTTTTGCATTAATCTGTTGACAGACAGATAGGCTGGTTCTATAACTTGGCTATTGTGAATTGTGTTGTTATAAACATTGGAAAGCAATAAAAAATAAAATGTCTTGGAATAAATATAATCAAGGAGGTGAAAGACCTCTGCAGTAAAAATCACAGAACACTGAATAAATTGAAGATGATATTAGAAGATGAAAATACCTCCCATGTTCTTGGATAGGCAGAATAATATTGCCAAAATGGTCATATTACCAAAAGTGATGTATAGATTTGATGCAATTTCCATAAAAATTCCAGTGATATTCTTCACAGAACTAGAAGCAATAATCTGAAAATTCATATTGGAAGGATAAAAGACCCAGAATAGACAAAGCAATTCTGAGCAATAAGAACAAAGCTGGAAGTATCACAATACTCAACTTCAAATTATACTACAGAGCCACAGCAATAAAACAGCATGGCACAAGCATAAAAACAGACATGAAGACTGGTGGGATAGAATAGAAGACATAGAGACCCACACAGATGTAGTCATCTCATCTTTGACAAAGGTGCCAAAAACACAAAGTGGAGAAAACAGCCTTTTAAACAAATGGTGCTGGGAAAACTGGATAGCCATTTGTAGAAGAATGAAACTAAACCCCTATCTATCATCCTGTACAAAAGTCAACTCAAAGTGGATAAAAGACCTAGGAATCAGGCCAGAAACTGCAACTGATAGAAGAAAATAGGGTCAACACTCCAGCATATAGGTACAGGCACAGACTTCCTTAATAAGACCCCATCAAGCACAAGAAATAAAACCAAGAATCAGTAAGTGGAATGTCATTAAATTAAAATCTTTTGCACAGCAAAGAAAATGAGTAAGAGCATGAAGAGTGAGCCTACAGAATGGGAGAAAAATCATTGCTAGTTACTTGTCTGACAGAGGATTAACATCCAAAACATATAAAGAACTAAAAAAACTTACACATACACACACACACACACACACACACACACACACACACAAAGCCAAACCAAATAATCCAACTGACAATTAGGCAAGTGAACCAAATAAACATTTCCCAAAGGAAGAAATGTAAATGGTCCACAAACATAGTAAAAAAATGCTTAACATCATTAGCAACCAGGGAAATCAAACACATCAAGAGTATAAATAATAATAAATGCTGGCAAGGATGTGGGAAGAAAGGAACACTTAGTTTCTCTTTGGAATAGTTTTAATTTCTTTTCCAATTCACATTCAAAAAAAGGAAGCTATGGAGTCACTAAGTCACCTACATAGTTGGGCTACCTAGAAATCTTCAGGAGAGCTGGTCAGATAAAGAGCATGGTGACAATGGATTAAGATGGTCTCAGTTTCACTTGTTACTGCCATCATGATATGCAGGGTATACCAGGAAATGTTTTATGTTAGCTAACTGTATGAAAAGGTAAACACTATAATAACTCATACAATCCAAAATGAGCAAAAAAAAAAAAAAAAGACTAGCTTCCCCTTAAGAAAATCTTCAGACCTATGAAAAGTACAATACTAATTTTAAAAAATCATATTTGCTTAGAAGCATTCAGAATGCTTGCAAAACAGCTGCATTGTTGTTTTTGTTTGTTGTTGTTGCAATTATAGGGTGGTATTCAGTTAACAGAACAATTGTTTCATATGCTACATCGGAGACTATCAAAGATGAAAAACAACCATCCCCATATATAACCAATTTGTCTTGTACAACAGCAAAAACCTGCTATAAATTTCCATGCCAGGCAAGGTTAGTGCCTATTGGAAATCCCTTCAGGACAAGGCTCTCTAAAGACACATTTGGTAATGGGTTAATTTTACAAAAAAAAAAAAAAGATACTGCACAGTTTAAAACTAAATCTAGACAATCTTAAATTTCAATATTTTTCTTTAGAAAGAGTGAGCTGTGTGCAGGGAAGCTGGATGTTTTATAGACAAGAAAAAACAAATGACACTAGAACCAAATTATGTATCATCATCATCTTCATCTTCCCCTTTCTTTTCATCTTTCTGAAATTCCTCCTTTTCTTGCTTTTATCCAGCCTTGCTGATTCCCTTTTTTGCTGCATCAGGCTTTCCTCTGGCTCGGTAGGCAGCAAATCCTTTTTGGATATTTCCAGCAGCTCAGCAGCCTTCTTTTTAGTCTGCAGAAATGTTACTCCCTGTCTTTCTCAACATCACCAATGGACAGGCCGGGGTGTTCTCTTGTTTTTTGGGCAACAAAATAAGAGAATAAGAGAAAGACCTAAGGAGACCTCTTGGGTAGACTGGGATCCTTGAACTTCTTTTTTTGCTTCCCTTTCAGGAAGGACTCAGGTTTTCATTTGTGTTTCACAATGGGCCTTCCTTGTCCACTTTTGCCAAGTCTTCTGGTCTTCCTCCCTCTTCAGCAGTCATGCTTCTATCTCTCTGAGCACTTAGAAAATTCCAGAAGGTCAACCAAAGTATCTGGATGGTTTCTATGCTTTTTCCAGCAAGTTTACACAAAGAATGCATGTGAGGACCTTTTGCCTCTTGGCTTCTTAGGAGCTCCTGTGTCAATGTTTAGTTATTTTTTCTTCAGCAAGGCAGAGTCACCTACTACCCTTCTGGCTCTCAGTTGCCCCAATATATTGCAAGGCTGTGAGAGCAGGAGTCAGATGCAGCCTCCTTACCTCTTTTCTGAGGTTGAATATGTGGGTTGTAAGTGGCTTTGTGGATTTGGGTGTTAACACTCAATCATCTCTACACAGTTATGAGAAAAAGTTACATAAAATCTCCAGGACCTCAGTGGAAGACATTCAAATATTAACTCGTGGAACTGAATTAATCATTTCTGGTCGATACAGCCCAATCATTAAGCAATTGATTAGACTACTCCAGAACTCATCCTCGTCTGGCTGTTCAGGCTGTTTTATCGACAGATGCACATAAACTGGGATGGGTATCTGATAACTAGCCCAGCCATTGGCCATGCTGGAGGCTGAGAAAAGAAATGGACACAGCACACGGAAAGAAGTTGCACCCATTGGCCTCAGGAAAAAGTACAGCATGTGTATGGGGAAAGAGGAGGGTTAAGGGTGTTCTTTAAAGACCTGGGTTTCAATCCAAGGCCAGGACTTTTCTGCAGATGCATAGGAAGGGACAGCTGCAGAGGAAAAAGGCTCCAATTCGTGGCATCTAAACAGCTCACCTGGAAATTGCTGATGGACACAAAGGTGAGTGGAAAGAGAAAAAAAAAAAACATTTCTTTTTCCAAAAAAATTGTTTTTTAATGAAAAGCATTCTAATTTTTTCTCTTGGTGTGATAATAGCTTTTGCTTTTGGAGCCCTTGAGAGGATCCCAACTGCACTAACACCTGTTGCCTTTTCTCCTGGTGGGGACCTGCAGCTAGCATGGACTACAGATCTCCATGAAGAAGGATGCTCTCACTTGATCATGTCTTTCTGGTACAGGTACCATCTTAGATTCCAGGAGGAGGACCTATAGTTCCCCTCCTACAATGCATATCTGTAGGTCATGCTCAATAATGAGCCTGCACATTAGAGTAGCATGGGATAGAGCATGGCTGTTAGGACCTGTCTCTTCTCTAAGCAACCTGCCATTTGTCTGTGCCACCTACACAGAAGGTAGAAATGATGAACATCACGGTAGTACACAGAGTCCTGAGGCCCAGATGTGCTCTAAAAAAGTCTTTGTTTTGGCCTGCATAACATTTGGAATTCTGATTTCAGGCCTTTCTTTAAGAAACCAGATTAAGCAATGCTTGTCCTCAGCTTTATGTGGCAGTGGGCAGCTCAGCTACTTGGGATGCCTCGGTGGTTCCTCCTTGTTATTCCACATGAGCCATAGCAGGCATCTGTGTGTGCCAAGACCAAGGTTTGGGTGAGATGGAAGCAGGTTTGTAAACACATTTTCTGAAACCATTTTGCCCCATGTCCTCTTTCCCATACTGGTATGTGTGCTATGAACACCAAAACTATGTCATACCTTCCTTTCTTCATCCATCCGTCCATCCATCCATCCATCCATCCATCCATCCATCCATCCATCCACTCACCCACTCACCCATCCTAACAAGTCCAACAAGGCCATCTGAAATCCTGTTTCCTTATTTCCAACACCTGTTTCCGTCCCATCCTCGCTTCTCTCCTGCCTCAATCCCTTACTTTCCACTTCACTTCCATGAAGACTTATCTCTCCACTCTGTCCAAAGTGTCTTCCAGAGCTTCTGACTTCAATGGTTGCAAAATGGCAGGGAACAAGGAAGACCTAGAGAGCCATTCTTTGCCATCGGTCAATTATGGCCATTACGTAGTGTCATACACTATGCCAGGCACTGAAGGCATCATGTGAAAAAGTGGTCCCTGTCCCCAAAAGTCCATGCATGGAGGGTGGAAGTGAGGTGTGAGGAGCAACTGATGACAGCAGTGTGTGATGGGCTGCAGAGGGCAACATTCCAGGGAAGCCAAAGGCTACAGTGTCCTCAGCCAGGAATGAGATTGCCACTGTCTTGACTT
Organism: Xerus rutilus; assembly: GCA_028644305.1. Classification (NCBI taxonomy): domain Eukaryota; kingdom Metazoa; phylum Chordata; class Mammalia; order Rodentia; family Sciuridae; genus Xerus; species Xerus rutilus. The sequence goes on from CM053401.1 coordinate 138,881,612, forward strand.
CGGTTCTTTGTCCTTTATGCAGCAGTATTTCTAAGCCTGGTTCTCTTAGGCTAGTGTTTGCTAAACTTCAGTCATTTGGAAGCCCACTGGCTTTTGTGATTATATTATGGATTACTTCATCCAACTTATGTATTAACTGAAGCAACAAATGATATGAAATCACAGATTTGATGTGCTTGCTTTGTTTTTGTAAAATTTCTATTAAAATGAATCCATAATTAGTAACAAATGTGGCTGTACTGTCCAAGTTATCTTGTAGCACCCAACAAATGCGATTAAGTTTTACTGCAAATACAAAAAATTTCCAAGTAACCATGGCTTTAAAAAAAGGCAGTGGGGCTGGGAGGCGGTTGTGTATCTTAGTGGTACAGCACTTGCCTAGCATGGGTGAGGCACTGGGTTCTAGGAGCAATACTTCAAAAATGTAATTAATTAATTAAAAGGAAGAGGTATATATTTTTCATGTAAAGAAAGTCTAGATAGGATGTTCAGGGCTTGCAGTTTGGTTTTATGGATATCAGATCCCAGGGCTACCCATAGGGGGCCTTGGCTTCATGATCCAAAATGACTGCTCAGCTTCAGTCATCATGTAAATGTCCTAGGAAGAAGAAAGGGAAAAGAAGACTCTTTCTGTCTCTTCTAGGGATGATTCCTAGAAACTTCTCTAAGCACTTGTACTTTCACTCATCAGCACTTAGTCATATGGTTTCCTTCGTTGCAGAGGGAGCTAGGAATCACTATGATTTAGGACCGGCCATCCTTTAAATCTGAATTCTATTTCTGAAGAGAAAAGAGAATAAATGTTCTACTCTGATACCTAACAGACTCCATAGCATATGCTTTTAACAAAAATCTTTTCTTAAAGTTAAGCTTGGGAAACTTGGGAGAATGTTTTTAGTTGAAATTCCCAGAGTTAGAACATGTCTATCACTCTGGATTCTAACCTTTCCCCAAATTAAACATTCTAGGGGGAAAAAAAACCCCACAAAATGTTTTTCAGATGTGGCTGCCACCTCCAAACCAGAGGAATATCCCAGTGTCCTGGAGTTCTACAAAACGTCCCTATCTGATCCCACTTGATTTAGATCCAGAGAACAGGAAGCAATTTTTATTCACACTGTAAGGCTGTGTTATGGTCATTTCATTCTGCACATGAAAGGAACTGAATTTGTGCATTTAAACATAATTTTCAAAATGAGAATGGAAAGAAATAACTATTCCCAGTTAACCCTATGTTTGACTGGAAGGTAAATCCTGTGTTTTGGGGGCAGCACATTTTCCCCAGGGATGCCACATACTACACGAACAGATATAGCCCTAATACTCTGTAACAGAAAAAAAAAAATTCCTGAAGACTGAAATAGAAGCTTGACTAAATATTTCCTTGAGTCCAACTTCAGTTTGCCAGAATTTATATCTAGTCCATTTTTTATTGCTTTGAGGTAGATCTAGAAAGGTAAGATTAATAATTCTGAAAACAAAACTAATGAGATATCAGATCAGTTGTAATTGTCACCTGCTGAGATCTAGATAACAGAAAAATAAGTATCCTCTGAATTTCATTTGGCTGTGGTTTCACAGTCACAATCTAGAACTGGCCTCAGCAAATGAATATTTACTTCTCTATGGAAAAATGGCTTATGATGAATTGGCACTAAGTCCAAAGTTCTGATCTCTGCTGTGGTTTGAATATGGTTTGTTCCCACCAAGACTCATATTGAGGCTTGGTCTCCTATGTAACAGCACTGGGAGGTGTTGAGGTCTTTAAGAGGGATTAGTGCTTTCCTTGCAGAAGTGAATCCTTGCTCTTTGGAGACTATATTGGTTACTGCAGGAGAGGGTTGTTACAAAATGAACACACCACCACCCTGGGTCTCTCCTGCACATGTGCTGTTCTGCTTGCCACTCAGACATGCCTGTGCCACGTGATGCTATCTATTGCATGATGCCATCCGCCATGAGGTCTTCACTGAGGCTGAGCAGATACCAGAGCCATGCTCTTGAACTTCTTTGCCTCCAAAAGTGTTAGCCAAAATACACTTCCTTACACAATTCCCAGCCTCAGGTATCTTGTTATGGCAACAGAAAACAGACTAAGACATTGGCCATCTTCTGAATGACTTGTAAGCAGCCATTCTTAACTCTACAGAGTGGGTGTTGGACCAATTACCTCATTTTACCTGGAAACTCAGAAGCCAACAGTGTTTAAACCCAGGCATCCAGTGGCACCCTGGGAACCCCTGCCTGGCTGCGCTGGTGCTGGGAAACACGGCTTTCTCTTTCTCTGTTCCTGGTAAGCTGGGCCCTCTCTGCTGAAGGTCCCTGGAACAGCCATGATTTATCTGTCTGTGAGCTGAACACATCTAGAACTCTCTCTGAGGAAATGGTGACCAGCCCACAGGCCTGCCTGCTGTCTCCATGCCCAGGTGGGGAAGGCTGTGCTCTCTGTTTCTTTTTTTAATATATATATCTTTATTTTATTTACTTTTTTATGTGGTGCCGAGAATTGAACCCAGTGCCCCACACATGCAAAGCAAGCACTCTACCACTGAGTTGCAACCCCAGCCCGGCTGTGCTCTCTTAAAAGCCTAGATTTTCCTTTAGGTTCTTTGGTATTCATGAGAACATGGAATCCCAAACTTCTGTGTCTTGATCACAGTACATACTGTACACAGTTGTAGATGGGACCACAAACTCCCTGCCACCCTTACAACTAGAGTCTTAATTTTCAGAAATAGTATTTCTCTCTCTCTCTCTCTTAAAGAGACAAAGTCTCTGTAGATTGCCCAGGCTAACTCCAAACTCCTGAGCTCAAACAGTCCTCTTGCCTTCCCAGTGGTTAGAACTACAGGCCTGCATCACATGCCTGATCAGAAATAATATTCTTTGAGAATTAGCCAAAGGATCTATCTGCTGTCCATTTGCTTTTCTGAATCCTGAATCCTAAGCCCAGGAAAAGATGGAATACATTTAACTATGAACCTTATGAATCTAGCCACTGGGAATATTTCCTTTCCTGCTTTGACTCACAAGAAGCTCAAAGCCTAATGCCTGGGCTGACTTGATAATCCAGTTTCCTGAAGTGTGTTTGCTACCCTAAGGACTGGTGTTTGGGCACCGGTCTCTCCATCTCAGCTCAGCTGTCTCACCCTTAATTTTCTACTTCTTGACAGCTCTTTTTCTTTTTATCCTAGCCATGCCATTTGTCAGTTGTGTGACCTTCTTGAGCTAGTTAGCTTTAACCTCTTCCAGCCTCTGTCTTCTTAGCTGCAAAATGGGGGATAATGATGGTCCTTACTCCAGAGTTACTATCAGAATTCCAGGTAAGATTTGGATTTATGCCAAGCACAGAGGAAGGGCACTAGATAAACCATTATTATTGTTGTTTTTAATTATGCTATTGTATATATTTGTGTAAGACATTTTGAATCCTTTCTGATAAAATCATCAAAACACTTTCTGTTTGCTGCTTAAATGAAAGAGAATATTTCTTTGGCATACCTGTGCGGTTTTTTTTGGGGGGGGGGCGGTTACCGGGTATTGAATTCGTGGCACTTGGCTGCTGAGCCACATCCTCAGCCCTACTTTGCATTTTATTTAGAGCCAGGGTCTCACTGAATTTCTTAGCTCCTCACTTTTGCTGAGACTGGCTTAGAACTCGCAATCCTCCTGCCTCAGCCTCCCACGCTGCTGGGATTACAGGCGTGTGCCACAGCGCCAGGTATACCTGTGGTTTTTCTCCTTAATGCCTGCTTTGCTTCCATTGAGGCTGTCTGAATAAATTAATTTACCGGCTGTTTTATAAAACAATAAAAGAAAGAGGAACATTAGGACAAGGCTTCATGAAATTTCGTCCATAACTGAAGGACAAATGTCCTTTATGTGGAAATAAATAAAAATTACATGGAAATCTTTAAATTGAGGCCTTGTTTTTGTTGTTGTTGTTTTGGTTTTTGGTCAGAGTTGATGAACATACAATATAAATTACTGAAATGGAGTTCTTTCTGTGCCTTTTGCCTGCTTATCCTGCTGGATGAGCCAGTTAAATAAAAATGGCTGAACTAGTTGTTCACAGCATGTACTAAGCTGGCAGTCAGGGAAGATGGACAGGGGTTAACGTCCAGGAATGCCAAAACTCAGATGGTCTAGATTTACTCTCAACGTGCCTGACTCTTTTGCTTGACTTGCTAAAGCAGACCAGTTTTCTTCTAGAATTGACAGAATGTGTACATACTTGAGGATTTTGCTTCTACTGGAGTTTACCACGTGAACCACTCACTATACGACCTGCCCATATATTTCGCCATGGCAGGGAACTGGGTTTGGCAGTGTGTTGTGGATGGTGGCATTTGCAGTCAGGGAATGACACTGAGATTTAGCTCTAGGTATCTCCCCTTTTATTCCATCTGTGGTATTTATTTGCACATCTCTGGTTTATTAGGGGCTGTATTAATAGAATTTGTACAATAAATCTAGGGCCCTGGAAGTTGTCCGGCTATTTACATTGATTTGCCATATGAGTTCATGACTAATAGTCTGAAGCGAGCTTGGCATTTAGTTCCATAGGAAAAGGGAAGCTCTTAGTGTTCCAGCTTCCCTTCCTGTGTTTCTTTCCTCTTATTCTGCTTCTTTCTTCATAGAAAGCAGAACCATTTTCCTTTAATTAGGCTGCAGAGAGCCCAAGCTAGCATTAGGCCACGCAGCCACTCAGCCTTGCTTACAGTCATGCCCATTTTCTATCTATTTTCTGTAGGGAAAGAAAAAAAAGTGTATATATGCACAGAGAACCCCCCACAAGTTCCACAGGGACAAAAGAGTCAGGTGAATTCCCTTTTGTGAGACTGAGGCTACATGAGCTAGCAATTCCATAAAGCAAGGTATTTGCTGCCTTACTACTCCTTTGTTTAAATCCATTGCTCTTTAAAATGTTTTAAAAGTGCATAATAGAAATATCATTTACCAGGGCAGAATCTGCATACCATATTTCAGACATACTTAAAAATAAATAAATAGTGAATACATGTTTAAAATAATTCCCCTTCATAACAAGCTTTTAAAATCAGTGTGTTCATATTTTTCACTCAAGTTTTATAGATATAATGAGAAACAACAAATAGTTCCTTTACCTTCTCAGTTACTTTCATGATTTCAGGTTGGTAGTTTCTAAAATTCACAAGCAGGAAAATTTAACTAAACAATAACAAGGGTAATGGATCATGACACATCCACACTGATACAAATAAATAAAGAGAGAAGAATGGACAACTCATTTAAAATTACAGTAGAATTATTACTAGGTAATAAATGTAGAATCAATAATAGAATTGGAAAAAATCACCATTTGGCAAATAGCACACAAATAATTGAATTGGGTAAGAATTGTCAAGAATTGCCATTAGTGGGGAAAAATTATGACGAGAAAGAATATTTTTACAGCCTCAGGGGTATCACTAATTATTTACAAGGGTAAAAATAGCAAATTTCCAGGCGATAGCCTGACTTCAACCAGGTGATCACAGTCAACAGTAGAGGTAAAAGGACGACTCAGTGTCAGGGGCCTCTTGATGCGATGCAATGAGGAGGGCACAATGTCACTCCTGTGGTCCCAGCCCAAATGTACAACCTGAAAAGAATGTGCAAACAGCAGAGAAATTTGAAAACCCAAATTGGTAGAGATTCTACAGAGTTATTGGCTTTTATTTTTCAAAGGTGATGGCCTGAAAAGAAAAGGCTGAGGAATGGTCCCAGATTAGAAAAATTTGAGGATATATAGAACTAGTTGCCATGTGGGTACCTGGATTGAATCTTGGACCAGACATAGGACATTGGTGTAACAGTGTCGGAATTTGAATATTGGGAGATTCAAATTAGCTGAGGTCTGACCATAAGAAGTTGAGTGGCAGAGTAGTCAACAGGTATGGGGCAAGACCTAGGAAGAGAGGTGCTTTGTTGAAGGATGGAGATCACAGAGTTATAGCTGCATAATCACATCATTAAGGGCCATCTGATATTATTGAAAACAAAGTCATTATTATGATACTTTTTTTTTTTTTGCAGTCTTGAGGCTGCAAACCACTCAGGGTCTAATTCAATAAATAAGCTACTTAAGTATAGAAAGTCACAAGGAAGAACAGATTTTGTGTCATATTAGCAAATTTGATTTTCATTAATGCAAGATGAATGTCTTCTATAAAACACTTTCATATCATATTAATGACATGACAGCAAACAGCATTCACAGGTTGCTAGGCAACATGAGGACCCTCTAATGATCTCCTCTGTACTCAAGAGGCCACTGAGGAAACATCCAGAGCTCTGAAGACAGCTTCCATTTCTTGGCAACTGTTTCTGCTGGAAGAGCACCACAGAGCTGGTGGAGAAGAGAATTAATGATGCCGTTTACCATGGCAAATAGATACCTCTTCACTCTTCCCTCCTTTTCATTGCCTTTGTGTGTGGAAGGGCAAGAATTGAGAATTGGGCTTAAATATGAGAGATTAGCGGTTCTGGGTCCATATGTCCTTCCTTTTACTTAGGTGGACAATGGGCTGCTATGACCAGGGTAGGAAATGGAGTGGACTCCCTGAGGGTTGTATGCCGAGTCTTGGTTCATTGGACTGTGCTTCATCCCCTGCTGCCTCTACTTCTTTGGGGGTTAGGTCCTCAACAGTCATGAAGAAATTTCATAATTCCATGAAGCAGGAATAGCTACTTGATCCAAACATTGTATTGATGTGCAAAACCCCACCATAATTTAACAGCATAGGGCAACAGCCATTATACAATGCTCATGATGTCTTGGCTGTGCCTCAAGATGATAGGGGTTTCAGATGGAAAGACAAATGACTGGGACCTCTCAGATGACTGGGCTGCAATCAACTGGAAGTTTCTTCATTCATATGTCTGGTCCGTGAGCTGGGATAATTTGAAAGCTTAGCTCAGTTGGGACCCTCCTGCAGTGCCTATGTGGTCATTCCACATTACTTGGGCTTCCTCACAGCATGGCAGACCTGGTAGGGTTGGACATTTTATTTGATAGGAAAAAAAATTAAGAGCAAATGTTCTAACAAAAAAGATGAAAACTGCATGATCTTCTATAAGCCAGCCATAGACCTTCTATGGCTTCACTTATGCCAAACTATATTGTTAAAAGTTGTCACAGGCTTGCTCATATTTAAGGACAAAAGAAATGGACCCCACTCTTTCTCGGGGAGGAGTGCCTAATAATTTCCAGTTTTAGTTTAAAACTGCCCCATCAGAATGCAAATTAGTATAACCACTCTAGAAATCTATATGGAGATTCCTCAAAAAATTAGGAATGGAACCACCATTTGACCCAGTTATACCATTCCTTGGTATATATCCAAAGGAGTTAAAAGTCAGCATACTACAGTGATGCAGCCACATCAATGTTTATAGCAGTTCAATGCACAATAGCTAAGCTATAGAACCAACCTAGGTGCCCTTCAACAGATGAATGATTGAAGAAAATGTGGTATATATAAACAATGGAATATTGCTCAGCCATAAAGAATGATTTTATGACATTTACTAGTAAATGGGAAGATCTGGAAACTATCCTGCTAAGTGAAATAAACCAATTTCATAAAAACTAAGGGTTGAATGTTCTCTCTGATATATGGATTAGACAAAAGGGAATGAGGGAAGGAAGAGATAGGAATAGGAAAGATAGTGGAACAAATCCGACATAACTTTCTTTTGTTTATATATGAATAGACCACAGTGAACCTCAACATTGTATATATCCACAAGATTGAGATCCTAATTAGAATAAGATATACTCCATGTTTGTAGAAATATGTCAAAATAGAAATATGTCATAATAGACTCTACTGTCGTGTATAACTAAAATGAACAAACAAACAAAAAAACTGCCCCACTAAGCCATATCAGTCATTCACTCTCTGGCAAATCTGGAGTTGAAACTGAGACACATCTGGATAACACTGTGGGTTTGTGGATTTGCTTTACTCTTAGTTTACCATTTTGGTTGGTTCTTAAAAATGGCTTTATTATTATGAAGAATATGCTTAAATTAGAGGTACATTGTAATAAACTCCATCTGATCTTCTCCCTCCCAGGTTATTTTGAAACAAATTCCCAGACACTTCAAAAGTATCTCTAAAAGATAAAGATTGTGTGTGTAATATTTTGGGTATAGTTTATATATAAATATATTTGAAAAATCATTTTCATAGCTAAAATGTGAATTACTTAATATCAACTCTCTAATGTTCAAGTTTCCGATAACCTCATAAATGGCATAATTTTTATAGTTTATTTGAACCAGGATCAAAATAAGTTGATATGTTTTTAAAATCTATTTGAGTCCATTGGTTCCCCTTTTATCTCTCTTTTATTTCTTGCAATTTTTTTTTTTTTGAAGAAGGAAGGAATCAAGCCATTTGGCTTGGATGGTTTCCCACACTCATAATTTAGCATACTGCAACTCTGTGGTGTTGTTTAGCATGCTCCTGTATCCTCTCCATTTCCTGTAAATTGGTGGTAGATCAATAGTCCTGTTAGATTCAGGTTCAGCTTGGCTTTTTGTTGTTGTTGTTGTTTGTTTGTTTGTTGGAGGTGATGTGTTTTCTTACCAAAACACTCTGGCCCTTTTTCTGTATCAGCAGCCACTGATGCTAATAACCATGTCCATGAAGTCCCTGGGTTGCAAATAAAGGTATTCTGATCATGTCATTCCTTCTCCATTTATGGACAGTGGTAGCCTTATTCCTCTGGTTCTCAACAGATAGATGTTTGTAGAGTTATTTGGAAATCATTTGTTTTCAGAATTTTGAAGACAGTTGAACCCTTATCTCCTAGGTTCTGAGGATGCTATTGAAAAATCCAATGTTCTTTTGATTCTGATTCCTTTTAAAATGACCTACTTTACTCACTGGAAGCTTTTAGGAGCTTCTCATTATTGTCGGTTCTCTGAAATTTCATGATAGAGAGTCTTGGGCTGCTGTCTTTTATCATATGGGGCCTTGATGGATTTTTCTCAAGTAGAAATTGATGTTTTCAGTTCTGGGATTTTTTTCCTTTTATCCTGCCTTACTAGACCTCCTCTAGTCCATTTTTATTTCCAGAATTCTTATTAGTCAGATTGATAGCCTTGTGCTCTTTGTTTTATATATATATATATATATATATACACACACACACACATACATATTTTATTCAAAAAATAAAAAATAAAAAAATATAATAAATGTATATATATTTATATATTCAATATACTAAAAATAAATATATATTATGTATATGTTTTTTTATCTTTTAATTTTTATTAGTATATATTACATATTTTATATTTTAATTTTTTTTACTATATCTTCTCATACTTCTACTCTCGGCTATTGCCATTTTGGGGACAGGGTAGGAAAAGGAGACTAAGAAAACTACCAGTCAGTATTTGGACTTTCACCTGATTCCTTTTCTTTTTTACCTCCATACCTTATACTGTTCCTCTGCTATGTCTGGTATCTTCCCATCTCGATACTCCCAGTTCAAAATTTCCAGAGAACAAGACTGCAGTCTCCTATGGGGAGGTGAGGAGGAGAAGCACTGACTTGAGTGTTACAGAACAGAAGGGGAAATCAGTCCCCGGACTTCCATCCTGTGCCTCATTCCAGCCTTCCATGATGATTTATGTCTCCCAGTGTCCCCCTCTACAGACATTCAAATGGCAGTTGTCTGCTAAAGCAGCAACCTAATTACATCGTCCTCCGTCACTTACTACTGTCCCCTCTCCAGTGACCTGTCTTCTTATGGGAAAGTTTATTCATGTTTTTTGTTCATTTAATATAATTTTATGGCATATCCAGGAGGGAGAGGAAGTAAACTTGTGTGTTAAATATGCCATATTTAATCGAAAGCCCCTAAATTATTTTTCAGTACAATCCTAATAAATATTTCATCAAACTTTGATTCTAAATTTAGTCTTGTGAATTCCTAAGGATGGGGCAAAAATTTTTTAGAATACTCCCCATGAGTTAGCCTGAGATCTTTGTTCCTAAGGATGTGAGGATGTCTGATAAAATTAAAAAGCTGTGCTTGTGATCTTCACTACCATCCCTCCTTCTCTTCCTCCTCCTCCTCCTCATCATTTTTATTATTATTATAGTGGGTTTCTTTGCTCCTTTCAGGAAACATAGCCTGAGGCAAGGATTAAGTATTAGTGTTTATTTGGGATGCCCAATTAGAAGGGCAGCTAGAGTGAAAGAAAAGGGACTGAGGTGGTGAAAAATTAGGAACAATGCAAGATTATGCATTACATGCTGGCCATTGCTTCATGCTAAGCAGAGCTCCTCAGTCATGCAAGATGTCTCTAGACAGGGTATATGGAGAAAATGGGACTTGAGACAGTTCTGGAAGGCAGAGAAAGGGGGTTTATCTTTTTGGCTCCTTCCTACCTATAGAGAATTGGGCCCATACATTTCTGCATTGCATCACGCATCCTTTTTGGCAGCTCTTTGGGAGCCAGATTCTCTGACCTCTGGCATAGGGTTTTATCCTATCCAGAGTAGGGGGAGCAACCACAAACACTCAGGGAAGCCAGTGAGGCTGAGAGAGCCTGTGGGCATGCACAGTGTTTCTGATGGACAAGGAAAGGGTTTTGCCTTCCAGGGATCTTTTCCACACCTCAGGCAATCTTGTCCTCAGTCTCAGGGCTGGGACATGGCCATATTGATGATCTAAATGGGTGGGTACATCATGGGAGCAAGATAGCAAATACAAAAGAGAGAGAGAGAGAGAGCAAGAGAATACCTTCCATTCTATCAGATTAGAATGGAATAAAATTAAAATAAAAAATAAAAGCTACTCTAACACCTGGAAACTAAATAATACATTATTGAATGATGAATGAATAGCAGAAGAAATCAGTGATGAAATAAAAAGATACTTAGAGGTAAATGAGAATAGCAATACAACATTCTGATTTCTTCCCCAGGATTTTTTTTTTTTTTCAAAGTGACAATAGGGAAGAGACGTCTCTTTTACTCTTAATACTGAATTATGAGATGTATGAGTTTGGGGCTTCTCATGACTTCCACCTTGAGGTCAATTCCAGAGAAGGAAGCCTATACTGGGAAAAAGGGCCAATAGTGTTTCAAACAAATCTTGGCTCCAGGAAGCCCTCGCTTCTGTGCCACCCCTGCTTCTTCCTTGATTGACTTCTGATGACAGTTAAGGCTCCTCTGGACTATCCATTAGTTTGAGCTGGGCTTCTGTCACTTGTAGAGGTTCCTAATACTTATGATCAGGAAGAATATCAACAAAGTATTTTTTAAACCTTTTATGAAATAACATCTTGAAATGAATGCTTTTAAAACCCTAAACTTAGTGGGGCACGGTGGTGCATGCCTGTAATCCTAGCAGCTCAGGAGGATCACACATCCAAGGCCAGACTCAGCAACTTAGACTTTGTCTCAAAATAAAAAAATAAAAAGGGCTGGGAATGTGGCTCATTCAATCCCTGGTACAAACAAAACAAAACAAAACAAAACAAAAAACAATAAACCAAAAAAACAACAAAAACAAAAAATCTCAACCAACCAAACAAAACAACCCCAAACTTAAAAATGCATCTCTACTTCAGAGTTCTTCCTGCTTAGAATGTGATAGGCTGAGCTGTTATAATAAAGGCCGAAGTGAACACTTCAGTCCAGCACATAATTGGGAAAATCATATTAGTTCAGATATTAAATCTCTGCTAGGACTCTAGCAGCTGTGGACTGCCACACAAAACCCGCTTGCAGATTTGTCCTGAGGACAGTGGCTTTGACCAAAAGGACATCCTTCAGAGTACACTGGAGATGGACTGAGTCAGGAGCCTGAAAACCCCAGCAGATCACTGGTAGTGAGTCTGTGTTAATATCTTGAACAAGTTCTAGCATTGCTCAATTATCACATGCAGAAAGCCTCCAGCTTGCAGCCACTGCCGTTTGTCAGCTGGGGCTGCTAGTGGCTGAGAACTAATCATTAAGCCTGCCAAGGAGCATGGCCTCCAGCATGGTGTATCTTTTCCTATTTCACTTGGATTTGCTCCTAATGATTGAACTATAGATTATTAATGCTGCGAACCTCTGGGATATCAGCATGACTGTGCTGGGCTCTATTCTGCCCTTGGAGCCTTCAGCACGTATCCTGGCCTGGCAGACAGTGCTCTGGCAGCTGTCGGAGCTGCTGGGGCCAAGAGGGTACCGTGGGCTCCAAACAGTGGCTCCTATTAGCAGCTGCAGGGGCATTGTTGGTGGCATTTGGTGTTCTCTTCTGTTCAAATTATCAGATAGAGTGAATAATAAGTCACAAAACACAGCTTAGGGTTTGCTGGGAGAGTGACAAAAAGTGTTTCTTTAAGAGAGAAGGAAAAGTAGTTGGGGCCATGCTGGGGTTTTGCCATCTGTCACTTTACAAAGTTACCTTGAGTGTGTGCAGGGAATAAAACTGAGCAGCATGCACATGGTTAGGATCTGGGATGCATAAGTCCCACAGCAGTGTGATCCCAGGGCTGTGGAGGAGGAAAGCACAGTGACCATGAGTGGAATAGTTCTTCAAGCCTGGCTCTGAGCTGAAAATTTCCTGCACATTCTCTCATGTAGTCCTCACAGAAATCCCAGGAAGTAGGCTTAAATCCTCTTTTATATATACGGGAAACAAGGCTTAAAGGAATTGAATGACTTGCTAAGATAGCACCGCTACAGAAGTCTGAAGGAGTCCCACATGTGCTCTCTCCTTGACACATGTTATCACCATCAGGTGAGAACCAGGAGATATCCAGATAAGAAACTTAAGGCTGGTAAAACTAAGACTAGCTGACATGGATGTGAGCCCCATTATTTCTGAATGGGAGTGTCCAGGGGGTGCCATGGATAGCAAGGCCATCAGAAGTTGGAAGCAGCAAAACACCCTCTGTCTGCCTCTATGGCACCGAAATGCCCAGTGAACTGTGAGGGACAAAGTAGCATCAGACTTGGGTGGGGTGTGAATCTGTCTGAGCCAGTTCAAACTGACATAACAAAATTTGTAGCCTGGGTGGCTTATATAATAGAAATCTATTTCTCACAATTCTGGAGGCTGGAAGTCCAGGATCAAGGTGCTAGAGGGTCAGTTTCTGGTGAGGACTTTCTTTTTGGTTTGCAGAAGGTCATCTTTTGCCTTCTTGCTGTGTCCTCACATCGTGGAGGGAAAGAGATATGTATTCCTCTTTTTATAATGTTACAATCCTTAAAGACCTCAATTAACCTTAATTGCCACCTAAGGACCTAATCTCCAGATATAGTCACTTTAGGGATTAGGGCTTCAATATATCAATTTGGTGGGACACAATTCAGTCCATAGCACTGAGGTCATAAGTGGGGTTTCCAGTTGGAAGAGAGTAAACCAACAGAGAAATTAAATGGGCTAATGGGATAGAGAATGACTTAAGAGATGTTGGTTGAGGGCAGGTAGGATGATCTATATAGTATGGGAAGGGTTATGCCATGTATTAGCCTGGAGATGTTTTATAAATATGTGATAAATATGTTCATAAGTTTGGGGCGGGGGGAAGATACTCTAAAGACATTGCTCCATTGTCTACTTGCTTGCATTATTTCTGGTAAGGAATCTGTTGTCATTCTTATATTTATTCTGCTATAAATAATGTACCCATTTTCTGTTATTGCTTTTAAGCTTTTCTCTTTATCACTGGTTTTGAGCAGTGTAATTATGATATACTTTGATGTCAATTTTTTTATTTTCTTGCTTGAGATTAATTGTGCATCTCAGATTTCTGGGTTTATAATTAACATCAAATTTGGAAGATTTTTTTTTATCATTTCTTCAGGCCACTTGAAGTTGTTCCATAGCTTACATCAGTAAGTTCCTATCAGTTGTTGTTTTAAATTCTTTTTCTCTCTATGTATTTCATTTTGGGCTGTTTCAATGGTTATGTCTTTGAGTTCACTAATCTTTTCTTCAGTGAGGTTTAATCTGCTGTTAATTCCATCTGACATATTTTTCACCCCAGACATCACCGTTTTTATCTTGAGAAGTTTGATTTGGGTCTTTTATATACCTTCTACATCTTAACTTTTTGACCATGTGAAATATAGTTATAATTGTTTTAATATGTTTGTTTTTTTAATTCTAACATCTGTGTCAGTTCTGGGTTAATTTTGATATACTGATTCTTATCTCATTATGTTGGATTGCATTTTTCCTATTTCTTTGTGTGTCTAGTAAGTTTTTTGATTGGATATCAGAAATTGTGAGTTTTACTTTGTTAGGTGCTAGAATTTTCAATATTCCTACATTCTTTAAGGATGTTTTGGGGATGTAGTTAAGTTACATCCAGTGACTTTAAAAATCATTTGATATTTTAAAAAAATATTCCTTACATTTTGTGAAGACTTTTATGTTTTTTAAGTAAAACAGTAAACATGGTTCACCAAAATTTGGGGGAAAAAAAATACCGAATTCCATAAATCTGCTTCTAGGATTTTGGATAACAGTTTGTTGATTTGTATCTAAGTAAGGCAAAGTTTATCCTTATTGATAGTGGATATAAATCCAAATTTCAAATGGCCTTCTTGATACTTTTGCATTTGGGGGGAGCTAACTTCTAATCAAGTTTGATGAGGTAATTCTGGGAAATATTATAGACTGGCTCAGCCAGCTGCCTTATAAATTCTTTGCAGCATGTTTTAGCTACCATGCTACAGGTAGGAAAGCAAGATTATATTTCTCATGCTCCTATGCAGTGTGGGTTCTATATGGGACTGAGTTTCCTCCAAAGAGACACTCCCATCTAGGACTTGAATGATGGACATGAACACCATGAGTGAGCTGCTGCTCACTTTTGTTGGAAAGACTGGTCATGGCAGTCATCTGTAGCAGAATCCCTTGTGGGCAAGAGGCATGATTTAGGGTACCCAGTTTGCTGGTATGAATCATGGTAGAGAGAAGTGGTTATGAAACTGGCATGTGTTGTATTCTTTAGTTCCACAGATTCCTTACTGTGGGAGAGATTAGCCAGATGTGAAGAATCATTTTTTGTATTTTTCCAGGATGCCAAATTAAGGCGTGTTCCTTTGGTCCATACAAGGAATATTACAAACCACTCAAAGCTGGCAGTACATTGCTTTCTGTTTAGCTGGAATAGATTTTGTTGTCTGAAACTGGAGCCTAGTTGTAGATTAATCATTGTATTTACTCATAACGTGGCTGATGAAGAGCTTATCTGAGAGATAGGAGACAGTTTGGCTCTGTCATTTTGTGGTTCACTTGTGCATATACTTGACCAGGATTTTCAATCTATAGTTCCTTTGGGAGAATCTTTTACTTGCTCTTATTCATTTTGTAGAGGTTAAAAACAGAGAGTACCTATAAATCCACAGAACCATACACACACAAGCTGCAGGAGGATCCCCATTCAATGAAGTTGACTTTATGACATCCCCCAGGTACTCTGGATGTTGTGAATGCAAATGTACGTATGTCTATCTTTTATCTGGCCCAAGAGGCTACCAGTGTGATTATGCTTCAACTGATAATAAGCTTGATTCCTTTCTATTTTTTAAAGATAAAATACAAATTGAAGTTTTAATATCTTCTTATGCTACACATAAATTAACCTGGGCATTCCCTTATAGAGAAGTAAAATTATCCTTATGTTACAAGCATAAATTCTGTTTTTTGTTGATCTTCTTGTACTAGGTAATTGAAAATTCAAACATGTCAGCTGTTTCTCTTCCTAAAGGAAGCTCATTGTATCATGACCACTTATTCCTCTTGTCCTATATACAGGGAATTAGAGTTGGGGAAGTCTGGTTCCAGTCCTACTGATGGCACTGTCTTGGTTGCAACACATTGCAACCCCGCCTTTCTGCTTTTGTCATGTATAAAATGAATATGCTATGGGACTGGGATTGTGGCTTAGTGGTAGAGCGCTTGCCTTGCATGCGTGAGGCACTGGGTTCGATCCTCAGCACCGCATAAAAATAAATAAAATAAAGATATCATGTCCATCTACAACTAAAAAAAATTTAAAAAAAACGAATATGCTGGACTGTAATTAAGGTCATCCTAGCACCTAGGTTACAAGATAAGTAAGTTGTACTGTCCAGGAGCTTGCTTCAGGTTTTAATCCTAGGACCAAACAGCAGGCACCCTCCAACTCTTCTTATCCCATACAGCTCAATCATCTAAAAATAGTTTTTGGGTATTGGGATTAGGTATGGGCTTTATATTCAACTTGGTTTTTAAAATATTTTTCTACATTTTCTATAAAAACACACCTTGTGGACTACAGTTGCAGCTCAGTGGTGAAGCACTTGCCTAGCATGTGTGAGGCACTAGGTTTGACCCTCAGCACCACATAAAAATAAATAAAGTAAAGGTATTGTGTCCATCTACAATTAAAAAAAGATTTTTAAGAACAAACACACATTGCTTTTGTAATGAGAAATAATGAAAATTAAACAAATATTTACAAAATAATCCTCAAAAAGAAACCTAAAAAGATCCAGGCCTAGGAAGAAAGGAATGAGCAATTGCACGTGATGATGTCCTGCTGCACAATCGGCTTCAAAGTGTCTCTTGCCAGCAATTGTTCATTTGCCATAAAACATGTAGGCAGGTAGGCCAGTTCCTTCCCATGGTTCAGAAGACTGAGAATGTGATTTCTGAAATGCACTGATTTTAGCAATTCCAATCACAATAGAACAGCTCAGTCATTTCTTGAAGTTTGGAAGAGGTATTTGTATTGAAGCAGTTTATTAGCCTTGGAGGTAACCATCGGCTCGTCAGCTATTATTTTAAGCTCATAAATAATAACCTTTAACCACATGCTGCCAGATGGGCATGTAATAAGGAAGAAAATCTATAAAGGACTTTAACCCCAACTGAACGTGTCTTGAAAGTAATGTGGCATTGCAAAGATGTTCAGAGGGACAAAATTCAGCTCAGAACATAGTAGTCCGCTTTCTTGAACCCCAAATCAAGATTTGAGATCTAACAAGAGGATGAGATAATCACCATAAGACTTTCTTGGATAACTCTAGTTGTCAGGAAGGAGCAGGTTTGGCCAGTTGGGTGGTAAACAAGCATGGAAGGATGAGGTCAGATAGAATCTTTATTTCATTCAGCAAGGCTGAGAGCCCCTTGTATCACCT
Organism: Xerus rutilus; assembly: GCA_028644305.1. Taxonomy (NCBI): domain Eukaryota; kingdom Metazoa; phylum Chordata; class Mammalia; order Rodentia; family Sciuridae; genus Xerus; species Xerus rutilus. The sequence goes on from CM053401.1 coordinate 138,898,792, forward strand.
GTAGAATGACCAAATGCCCCCAAAAGCCCTTTGTCCACACCATCCATTCCATTTTCTAATTTGAGCATGTGATCTAGAGAGAATTTTCTTCCAAATTGAACCCACAAAGGCAGGTAGAGAGAGAAATCACTTCCTCCTTTTACCTATTGGGCTTTCATCCGTTAGCTACATCCTTGACATGTTAGGGAATGAGAGCCAAAAGGACTGGTGATTAGCATTGTGGGAAATAATTGTTCACAGATGTTATGCCCAACACTACCCACTACAAATTCCATGAATGCAACTGGTCCATGTCAGCTTTGTCCAATAGAGTTTTCCACAACGATGGAAATGCACCGTCCGAAATGGAAGTCATATGTGGCTGTTGAGCATGTGAAATGTGGCTAGTGTGACTGAGGAACTGAAACTAAATTTTTAATTTTATTTAATCTTTTCTTATTTTTATTTTTTTGGTGCTGGGTAACAGATCCAGGGCCTTGCACATGGTAGGCAAATGCTCTATCACTGAGCTACATCAATAGCCCTAATATTAATTAAAATTTAAGTAGACACATGTGGCAATTGGCTACCAGAGTGGACAGCACAGATCTACAGTATTTGTAATTATTGACAACACATGAAACACTTTTTCCAAAGCAACTTCAAAGACTGTGTAATAGATTATATATTAGATTTTTGACATACTTTATAACTCACACAGTTTATAATTTCCAATTTTAAATGATTCAGAACCTATTTGGTTGCTTTGAATGACCAACGGTTTGAAATGAAATCATCTCTAAGTGTAGCTTAGATAGAAGCATTTGATCAATTCCTTTGCTACAGAATGCCCCAGGAAGTATATTATTGGCTCTAACCTTAGTATATATTTTATTACCCTAAATAAAGGACCAGATTTCCCACTTATTTAATTTAATTCTTGAGGATGACCTCTTCTTAAGTAAATTTGTATCTTAGAACATGACTCTGAAAACAAGTGTATTAACTATCATGTGTACCTCTGTGTAGATAATTAAAAAAAGATTTAGCAAGCGTGTACATAATGTAATTTTAAAATATTTGCCATTTGAATCATTAAAGGAAGCACTGTATTTTCCTAAAATTCTATCAGTTTGGGAGGGAGAAGGAACACTGTCTAAAAAGCCAGAAGTGTTTTCGTTCCTCTATAAAAGCTAATGTGAGCCTGGAGGAATGCAAACAAGTGAACTAATCACAAAGCTTTGCACTTGTGTAGTACTTTATATACTTCAGAAAGAAATGCATCTGATGAAAATTTGGACCTACTTTCTCCTCAATTAGACGCAGGGTCTCTGGTCTAATTCCTAGGTCCTTGATCCACTTTGAGTTGAGTTTTGTGCATGTGAGAGATAGGGGTTTAGTTTCATTTTACTGCATATGGATTTCCAGTTTTCCCATCACATGGGATTAGGCCCCGAATTCCTAAACAAGACATCTATAGCACAAGAAATAAAAGCAAGAATCAATAAATGGGATGGACTTAAACTAAAAAGCTGCTTCTCAGCAAGAGAAACTATCAATGAGGTGAACAGAGAGCCTACATTCTGGGAGCAAATTATTGCCACACGCACATCAGAAGAGCACTGATCTCCAGGATATATGAAGAACTCAAAAAACTTAACACCAAAAATACAAACAATCCAATCAATAAATGGGCTAAGGAGCTGAATAGAAACCTCTCAGAAGAAGATATACAATCAATAAACATATATATGAAGAAATGTTCAACATCCCTAGCCATTAGAGAAATGCAAATCAAAACTACCCTCAGATTTCATCTCACTCCAGTCAGAATGGCAGCTATCCAAAATACCAGCAACAATAAGTGCTGGCGAGGATGTGGAGAAAAAGGTACACTTAAACATTGCTGGTGGGATTGCAAACTGGTGCAACCAATCTGGAAAGCAGTATGGAGACTGCTTAAAAAACTTGGAATGGAACCACCATT
>CM053401.1:138901257-138983482 GCA_028644305.1 Xerus rutilus
GGGGTGGGAAAGGGGAATGGGTATAGTAAAGATGGTTGATTGAGATCGTCATCACTACCCTTGGTGCATGTATGAAGACACAATTGGTGTGACTTTATCTGGTTTGCAACTAGAGAAATGGAAAAACTGAGCTCTATATATGTACTATGACTTGAAATGCAATTAAATAAACTAATAAAAAAATTAAAAAAGAAATGCATCTGCACGATACTTTAACACTTTCACATCATCATGTATTTTTATCCTGTGATGCGGGAAGATTTGTTATAGACTATATCTCCATTGTGTAGACGAAAAAACTGATGCTCAGTGAGGTTAGATGACTTGTCCAAGAACAATGCAGAATTTGAACCCTCCATCTGACAGTCTTGTCCATTTCTACTCTAAGGAAAGGGAGCAACGATTTGTGTGTTGTAATGATTTGTGTGTTTTAACGATTTTACATATTACAAAGGTTTCAAGCCCAATTCTCTCAATGTACAGTCATCCCTTGGTATCCATGGAAAATTGGTTCCAGGACAACCCCACCCCAGGATGCTCATCTTATATAAAATGAAACAGTATTTTCATATAACTTACACTATTGTCCTGAATACTTTAGATCATCTCTAGATTACTTACAATATATAATACAACACAAATGCTATGTAAATAGTTGTTATACTACATGGTTTAGGGAAAAAATGTGAATGTTTATTGCAGATGCAATTTTTTACCCTGATTATATTAGATCCACAATTGGTTGAATCTGTAGATGCACAGCCCACAGATGCAGAGGGCCAACTGTACACCAAGAAGCTGAAGGACCACAAAGGTGGGCTGGATGGCAGCTGTGGCAAGGGAGCCATGGATAACTTAAAGGTGGCAGTGGTAGTCTATCATAAGGCATTTCCTTGTTTTTATAAAGCTTGGTGAAAAGTGTGAACTTGTTTTTATAATGTGACAGATCGGATCCAACAACCATGTGTTGCATACAGCTCCCATTCCAGCACTATCTTCTGGGATTCAGGGTCATCCCTGGACTGAAATCATCTCCCCCTGGTATTAATATGTGACTTAAATAGACATAGTTGCTTTCAAGTAATGAAAGCATTAGTTTTGTTTTTTTGGTAAGGGGAATACTAATAAGTTACTCTATTTTAGGAGGTAACAATGCCTGTTTGGAAAAGGTGATAGAAAAGGTACAGGAGTTTACATTAAACAAGGTAAAGTAGGAGCTGGGCGCCGTGGCGCACGCCTGTAATCCTAGCACTTTGGGAGGCTGAGACAGGAGAATCGTGAGTTCAAAGCCAGCCTCAGCCATGGTGAGGCAAGGCACTAAGCAATTCAAAATAAAACACAAAATAGGGCTGGGGATGTTGCTCAGTGGTTGAGTACCCCTGAGTTCAATCCCCAGTACCAAAAAAACCCCAGAACAAACAAACAAACAAAAACAAGGTAAAGTAGGGAAATGCTAGTGAATGATATTTGTTAATACACTTGAGTTCCCATTCTGCTTCCCCTACTCCTGATTGATGTTTCCTGATACTGAATTTGCAGCTCATTCTTTACATTCTCACCAGTAATTGCTTCTTACAAGACATTAGATGGGATATTCATTTCTTTCATTCACTCATGGGCCCTATCTTCCTGGTAAACATTCTTACTAACACTGGTGAAGTTGAAGTGCTTGAAATAAGAATTTCTATCTTTCTGAGACCTCAAAAATCACAGAACATCTCAAACCAGGTCTATCTAGTAAATGCTAAAAGTGGTATGACAAATGACTTTCATGAAAATGAGACAAATTTTTAAAAAATTCCCTGCAGCACTACATGTGTTCAGTACTCTTAATATTTGTTTCTGACTATGTGAATGGTGAGTTTGTTTTTCTTTTACATTATACTCTTTGGTGTGAATATCTGAAGCAACATGTGCTGGCTGTAATTTCAGGACAGTTCCAAATGATTTTCACCTTCCACACAAAAGTCAAATGCGAAAATAGGGTGAGGTGATGTACACCATGAAAAAAAAATGCCAGTTTTAATCAGAATAATATTGCAATTAAAAATGATCATATGTTGTATTCCCTACTCCCCAGCTACTGACCACCTTTGTCTATACCTCCAAATTGAAGGTTGACCATCTTGGGAAGAGGAGATATTCAAAACTTGGGCTCGATTTCATAATAGTAGGAGAAACACTACTTGGTAAGGATCTGCCTTTTGGAGCAAGGAAAGAAAGAAATGATTAATAAGCAATCTGCCAGACAGAAGATGTGACAATCTAATATAAATTGCCTTTCACAAAGGTGGAAAAATAGAGGCTAATCAAATGACTAGAAAGCAAAATGAAGAGAACATACTTTTTAATTTTATCATATCATTGAGGAAAGGATTCTCTGAAAGCCTATCAAACAGAACTGGCATAGTCTGAAGCTATACAGATGAACAGGAACGCTTTAGAGAGTCTATGGAAAGATAGGTTGGTAACAAGGCAAGTAGCTGACAGGAAAGTTTGTGAGGCCATGGTAGTGATGAACAGGAACGCTTTAGAGAGTCTATGGAAAGATAGGTTGGTAACAAGGCAAGTAGCTGACAGGAAAGTTTGTGAGGCCATGGTAGTTATTTTCCATCACTATAACAAAATGCCTGAAATAATCAAGTTATAAAGAGAAGGTTTGCTTTGGTGCATAGTTTTAGAGATTCTAGTCCATGACTGGGTGGATCCATTGCCTCTGGTGGGGGTGCTAGACAGCAATGGCAGGGAGCATGTGGTGGAAGAAACCTCTCATCTCATGGTCAGGAAGCTTAAGAGAGGAAGAGGAAGGGACTGAGATTCTACTATTCTTGTAGAGAACATGGTCCCACTTACTTAAAGACTTCCTACCAGACCCACCTTTTAAAGGTTCCACTACCTCCCAGGCTGGGGACCAAGCCTTTAACACCTAGGCCTTTGGGGGACATTCAAGATTCAAACTATAGCCAAGGAATAGGAGTATATTAGAATGTATGATCACCCAATACCTTTTACGTACATACAAAGAAATTGAGAAGGTAGGGTGGGCAGTCATAGTTCAAGATTTTGAAATGTCTGGGAAAGTGGGCACCTGGAATTTTGTGTGCAATGTGCTGCTGAACACAGCACGAGGCTAATGAGGCAGCAGAACCAGAAAGCCTTTTTCAAGTCATGATTAAATGATTCCAATTGCAGTCTAATAGATAATTAGAGGACCATGTAGGTCACAGTATCCTGCTTTGCAGCTTGGAAGACAGGCAGCACAAGGTGGCTTTCCTAAGGGAACAGCTTCTGGAGGCTCACAGTTCAAAAAGGTAATGGCAGCCTTTTAAAGGACTTGCTCGGATCCCATTTAGAATATTGTGCACAGCAGCACTTACCCACTAAAAATAGGCTGTTGAGTGTTTGGGAGTGTGGAGGAGGTGGCCTGCTGGCAGGAGGAGAGGGCTGTCAGAGGGCAGGCTTTGAGAGCTGAGCATGTTAAGATGTGAAAAGAGGTGATTTAATCAAGGTATATGAGTATCTGATGGGTTCATACAATGAAGCTAGGGCAAGACCTATTCATGCTGTAAGCACAAAGGATGCTACAGACTGTTAATTAAGGCTAAGGTGGGGGACAGTCAGAAGGGAAGAACTTTTTTATGCAGGGTCATTCATAAGTGGGGGTAAAAGAAGATGAAGCCAGAGTTAAGAAAGTAGAGAAAATGTGGAACATGCCTAGTTACAGTCCCTGACGGACAGCAGCTCAGGAAGCCACCTCAGCCCCCCTCACTCCACCCAGAGCTCCCAGTTCCCTACTGCTTGTGTTTCCTTGAAGCTCCTTTCACTTCCAGTGCCCTGAAGTGGGGAGCAGTATTAGCAGGTCACTGTTGAACATGTCAAATGACTTAGCAGGAAGGGGGACTGCCAGGGTTAGGATGGGGGTTGCATGGGTGTGTGTGTATACATGTACACATGTGCGAACTGTGGGACACATGTGCTTTAAGGGGGAGACCAGGAAAAGATGGATTTTAGTAATATACTTATTGTGTGATTTTAAATGCTGGTTGGCTCAGAAACAATAAATGGTTTTTTTTTTAAAAGAAAGCTCTACTCTTTTTCCCAAGTGGTAAATCTATCAATCTACCAATTCTCCCCATCCCTTGCCACACGTACACAAACAACAGTGGTGGATTAGCTCTCTCCCTCTGCAGTGCCAACGGTTTGTACTGGCACTCCAAGGTGAGAACAAAGAATAAAATATAGGCGGTCTCTGAGCCAGCCTGGGCTGCGGCCCTCAGCTGCACTGCAGTCCTGTGGCAGCTGTTGGCCTATGCATCTTGGTGGCTGACTGCTCGCCTGCCACCCTGCATCCCCATATGGCTCCAAGTGAGTCATTGCTCTTGAGGCCTCTACTGCCACAGCAACATCTGACCCAAGTGGCTGCCACCATTCCCATTGGCACAGCGAGAGTCTACACTGCCCTGGCCCTTGACCGGGTGAGAATAGATTGAGGGAAACAGAGAAGAAAGATCCAGAGGGTTTCTTTAAATCAGGAGAGGACAAATACTGCACTAGTGCCTGACTTGTGGAACAACAGAGCGGTTATTTAACCATCAGCTCTCCTAGCATTAGGGAAGCTGCCCCTAGACACGGTGCATGGAGGTGCAGAAAGAAAATGTGCCCAGATTTGAATGAGAGCTGTTGTTTGGGCTGCCAAGGTCAGGAAAAAAATTGTAATCTTATCGCGGCCAAAATCAGCTAAACCATTCACCCTGCTTGGAAAGAGCCTTGGCCGGTCTGTCTGACAACTGACAGGGTGGGTGGTGCTGGGCCAAGAATCAGCACTGGGACCTGGCAATATTTTGTGGCACTTGAGAATGTGGCCACAGCTGTGTGTGCACATGAACACACGTGTGGAATTGCCTGCCAACACATGGCAGGACCCACAGCACCTCCCTTACAAATGATCAGTGACTATCTTCCTGCCCCCTGCTTCCTTCTGACAGATGTCAATCAGCATCTCCTGCTATCAAGTGCCATCCTATCTTGTTTTGCCATCCTAAATATTCAATCTTAACAAATCAAATTAACCTTTAAAATTATTACTATCATCAGTTAACAGCTGCGCCCCAACTAGTGATCTCAGTCTCACCAACATTTGACCCCGAGCAGTAGTCTCAAAATCACCTTTTCAAGGAGAAATAAACCAATTATGACTTTTAATTTGGTCAAATGTGAAAATATTTCCTTTTGTCCAAAGTAGATTCTTGGTATATCGTTCACCACTAAGTAGAATTTCTTTTTAACAGACAACTGATTTCCCTTGTACTCAAATGTTTCCAGTAAAGTTGACAGCAATAAATAAAATCCCTTGCACTAGCTTAGTAGCATACTTGTTCTTTATTTAAGGTTTATATTAAAGTCTACAAGGATTTGAAAAGGGAAAACCTATGATTAAAGAATTTGATACTTTTTCAAAATATGGTTTATGTTTAAAAACATTATGAAGATATCTTTATGTTTAAAAGGGTTCCGAAAAACATTATAAAGATATCTTTATGATTAAAAGGATTCAGAAATACTCTTTCCTGGGGGAAAAAACTCCAGAACCCATTCATAATAAACATGCTTGGCTGGGAATGTAGCTGAATGGTAGAGCACAGGGTTAGCATGCACAAGGCCCTGGGTTCAGTACCCAGCACAGGTGCATGTATGGATGTACAACACAGGCACGCACACAGAGCTTAGCAAACCAGGAACCAAAAGGACCTTTTTTAGCCTAATGAAGGGCATCTATAGCAATATAAATGGTGAATGTTACATATTTGATACTGAACACATTCCCTCTCAGATTAAGAATGAGGGCAAGGTTGCTGTCTTTCACTATTCCTATTCAACTTTATACTATAAATATTGGCCAGTGTAGTAGAACCAGAAAAAGAAATGAAAAACACAAAGATTGAAAAAGAGGAAGGAGAACTATAATTATTTGCAGATGATACAATTTCTCTGTGGAAAAATCTGAATCTGTAGGCAAATTATTTGAATGAATGAAGGAGTTAAGCAAATTTGTAGGATAGAGCCATACAAAAATTAGGGCATTTCTATATACTTGCTGGACCAGTCAATAAGAAATAATATTTATAATAACAATAAAATTTAAAGCACTTTGGATCATATCAAACAAAAATCATACAAAGCTTTTATGGCTAAAGTGATAAACCTTTATTGAAAGATATGAAAGAAGACCTAAGTAAATTGGACTTATACTATGTTATGAATTGGAATCAATATGAAAGAGGTCAGTTCTCACCTAGCTGAACAAAGATCTAATGCAGTTCCCATGAAATTCAATGGAGCTTTTCATGGAACTTGACAAATTTATTATAAAACTTTTGGAAGAGCAAAGAGACAAAATTAGCTGAGAACTGGGCGCAGTGGTACACACCTATAATCTCAGTGTCTCAAGATACTGAGGCAGGAGGATTACAAATCCGAGGCCAGCAATTTAATGAGAACCTCAGCAACTTAGTGAGACTCTGTTTCAAAAATTAAAAAGAAGTAACAAAGACTGGGACTGTAGCTCAGGAGTAAAGTGCTTCTGGGTTCGATCTCAGTACCAAAAAAAAAAAAAAAAAAAAAAACCAAATCCAAGCCACCCTTAAAGAAGATGAATTATGTTAAGAGTATCTGTTAATTGACAGCAGATAGATAAAAGACAAATCTCAAAGTGTGAGAAGAATGTTTGAAATATATGAACAATACAAGTTTGTATATAAGCAACTCCTATGAATTAAGAAGATGACAACCAAAAGAAAAATGGACAAATGTCATAAATAGGCAATAAAAACTATCACAAATGGCCCATGAAAAAGCATGTAACTGCAGGCTAAAATTAAGCTCATGGAAAGATACTTTTGCATACCACCAGACTGGCCAGTTTTTAGTCTAAACAGTACCAAAGTGATAGCACTATGGAGCAAAAGGAACTTTCACACACTGTGGGGGTGGAAGAGTTTAGATGGGTATGACTATATGGGAAACATTTGAGCATCCACTAGTAAAGACAAAGATGTGCATGTCCCAGGACCCAGCAGTTACAGAGCTGGGACACCCTGAGAGAAATTCTGCATGTGAGGTACATCCATAATGGCCACAACATTGTAATAGCACCAAACTGGAGACAACTCACATCCATCAACAGGAAAATCCATGAGTGAACTATGACAGTCACACAATGGAAGAACATACAAGAGGGAGAAAAAATGAACTATAGCTATACTAAGTTAACATGAATGGTTCTCACAAACGGTGCTAAGCAGAATGTCAACCTTCTTTAATAAGTTATAGATTTTATTCAAAAGAAACAAATTAGCTGGGCATGGTGGCACATGCCTGTAATCCCAGCACTTGAGAAGGCTGAGATAGGAGAATAACGAGTTCAAAGCCAGCCTCAGCAATGGTGAGGTGCTAAGCAACTCAGTGAGACTCTGTCTCTAAATAAAACACAAAATAGGGCTGAGGATGTTATTTAGGAAATCATATATGTGTACATCTTTAAAATGGAGGTTGGTGAACTATGACCCTTGGGTCAAATCCAAGCCAGTGCCTATTTTAATAAATGAAGCTTTACTGGGAAGTTCATGTCCATTTGTTTATGTGTTGTCCATAGCTACTTTCTTACTACAAGGGCAGAGTTAAGTTCTTGTGACAGAGTTTGCTGATCCTGGTTTTAAAAGAAATAGAATGACCAATCCGAACTTCAGGATAGTGACTGCCTCCCAAGAAATAGAGATATAAGCAGAGAAGGGCTTCTAATATCTCAAGGTAAGGCATTGTTTCTTAACACTGATAGTAGGCACATACATTTACAGTACTGTTTTCCCTTAAGGGGTACATGCATAATTTGCATATGTGAACATGTTTTTTATAACGTGTAATATGTTTTATATATTCTACAACTTTAAAAAAATTAAGAGGGAAGAAGGATTGATCATGATACTGGCAGTTACTCCTATGAATATCAAGGACATTGGAATCCTGTGACTTACATCCTTCATCTATATCTGGACTGGCTTTGCAGACAGAAGAAAATTCTCCTAGCCTTGCTGTGTGGGAGGCTGCATCCAGAAGTAGCTTTCCATTCTAGAATGCCATGCTTTCCATGAGGTATAGCATGAAAGAATATCTTTTGGAAAGCAAAAGTTTATATTACCTAGTGTGAGAATTTTCTTACCAGCATCTTGGGCAAATAGCCGCCCATCTCTGTTTGAGCATGTGCTGGGAGGAAAAAGGCTGGGATCACAAATGGTCTGGTGGCTGTGGAGCTCCCACCAGGGCCAGATTCTTCCACATCCTACTCCAAGTCTTAGGTTTTTGATCACTGCTCTTAGCAGTCCCTTATGGAAAGGGACTCGAATGTCATCTCAGCCTTCTGTAGTGTGACGGCTGTGCATGGTTGCATCTGGGATCCAGGCCAGGTGTAAACACATCCAAATCCATGCACTTCCTTATGTGATATTGATCTCCAGCCAATGCTAGTGGTCACATAGTCTTTATTAGAACAAAATCTCTGCTACTTTTGCTTCTCTCCGGGTTTCCTGTTTTGTTCTCTGGCACATCACAATACACATCCCTCTTTCACGAACTATCATATACAACTATATTCCCCACCATCAGAGGCAATGTCCAACCTACCTGTAGAGATCTGTGATCAGGTGGTCATCATAACGAGCACACAGGTTGTTGAGGACTTGCTCATGCTGGCCAAGCAAGCGGATGTAGTTGGAAGCAGGGAAAGGCTCCTTAGAAAGGCACGTGATGGTCTCCACTATTTTATACTTGTTAACGTGAATTCGGAAGTATGTCCCATTTTTTGCATTACCTGTTATTATTTCTGAACCCTGGCAAGGAGGGGGTGAATCATAAAAACAACATTAGAAACACTTCTGGACTTTGGGAACTTTACCATAGTAATTTTTTATATATAATAGGTTATATCTTGTCATTTGTTGCAAATAACGGTAATAGATATTGACCAAACTCAGCAGAAGATAATGGTGCTCCATATGCTTGGGAGTAAAAGTTCCATCAAATTATGTTATGTGCATGTACAAATATGCCACAACGAAACTCACTATTCTGTATAATTAATATGCATCAATAAAATATTCTAAAACATTAAAGACAAACATAAGATATTGCCTATATTTCCTATGACTAACATTTTATATTGGTCTAATATATTTGTTGTGATTAATAAACTTACACTGATACATTAGTATAAATAAAGAAACTACATACTTGGACTTTATGACTAAATGTTCTTCAGGATATTTTTAAACTGTGATTGCACTGTCCTGTATTTCTAAATTAGTTGCTAGGTTACAACCAATTCTCTATTACTCAATACCTCATATAGCTAGTAAGTGGAACTGGCTTTATTCTTTCCTATGAGGTGCTCTTAGTTTTGATTAAAAATTTTAGTGTTTGATCATTTACTTTTAGGAACCCCTCCAGTAGCAATATAAACACACTGGTACACAAAATGCCAACATCCAGCAAAGGTGCTACAGGAGCGGTGTACCTGAATCTGTCATTATTAGGAAAGACTTCCTCTGACAAATGAGCTTCCAGGAAGTTGAGAAACAAAAGCTGGCAAATTGTAAAAGGGTGCTGTGGTAATTCATTTACCCTGCCTGAAGTAATGGTGTTCGTGCAGAAGAAATGGGGATCTTGATAAGGACGCTCACTGGGGTGTGAGGGTTGGCACACAGGCTCTAGAGTTGCTTTATTACGTAGTTCCACATCTCATTTTATTCTCTGGCACCACAGGGTACCAAGTACAATGGCATTGCTTTATTACTTCCTTCTCCCTCTCTCCCTCCCTCCCTCCTTGCTTTTCTTTTGATCGGTGCATTTTAATTGTATGGAATTATGGGTTTCATCATGGCGTACTCATACACGCATGTAACATACTTTGATCATGTCCTCCCTTCCCCTTTCCTTCTCCCTTCTCCATCTCCTTCCTCTTCTCTTCCGTGAAGTATTTAACACTGCCAAAGTTCTTAGTTTTTCATAGCACCATTTTAAGAGAAACATCCTAGTCAAAGTGATCACAAGGAATTTCAGTTGTTTTAAAAAATGAATCCTTAATAGCTGTGTTTGGGGAGTTTGATTAAGTTTGTTCCCAGTAAGAAGTTTCAAGACTCTGGTAAATAAAGGCTTATGTTCTGCAGGTGACCTTTTAGACTAAATTGCTCAGGGTGTGGATTTGTGTCATTATGCCCTTAAGAAACCAACTAAAACTGCTATATGACAAGAAAAGATGCCACTAGATAATTCCACACCGTGACTTCTTTTTCTATTTCAGCTCCTGACAGCTACTGACCTACCAACTGGACACATACTCCCCAGTGGCCCAGGCGGTAGAAAGCCTCAGTAGGCAAACATGAGTTTTATTTGGCTACACCTCACTTTACCTTTTGACTCCAGGTTTAGCACACAGTAACACTAAATAAATCTTTTCTGAGTGCATATAGATTTAAGCTTTCACTCTGAGCTTGAATGTGGCATTTAGAAATCCAAAGCAAGTTGAACTGCTCTGATCCCAAACATTTACTTAGTCCTGGACATCATCTGGGTATTTTATCTAAACAAGGACACGTGGTTTAACTTTTTAGATAAACTGAGGCAACTGGTGGGTGTCTGGGTAACACATGGCAAAGTCCTGAGGCAGACTCAGCCAATTGTCAAAGCACGAGATGAGTTACATAAGGAGGCACATCAGGTAAAGAAATTATGGACAAACCCCAAGCATGGATGAGAAACTGGGTATTTGGGAGAAGAGGAGAGAACATATACAACTTAGAGAAGTGCTTTGGGATGATGCTTCAAGGGAGATGCAAAGTGGTCCGTTACAAATATATTTCAAAAAGAGTTCACAACAATGAACAGTATCATTCCATTTTGGGGGCATGAACATTTTAAAAAATGTTAGCCAGGCGCGGTGGTGCATGTCTGTAATCCCAGCACTTAGGGAGGCTGAGACAGGAGAATCGTGAGTTCAAAGCCAGCCTCAGCAACGGCGAGGCACTAAGCAACTCAGCGAGACCCTGTCTCTACATAAAACACAAAATAGGGCTGGGGATGTGGCTCAGTGGTCGAGTGCCCCTGAGTTCAATCCTCAGTACCAAAAAAAAAAAAAATGTTAATGCCAATTTCCATGGTTGGGAGACTGGGTAATTTTTGTTGTTTCCCTTTCTGTTCATTTGACTATCTGTAGTTTCTAATTTTAAGCAATAACTATCACTTATAAAATAATATTTTAAAAAGGTATTGTTAAGTCCTCTGGCTATGCTATGGCAAGGAACCAGACTTTTGAGGAACAAATTAAAAGAGAAAAGTGAAACCAGAGGGAGTAAGGAAGACACGGAAGGGAAAGAAAGGAGAGAGGAAGGAAAAGAGGGAGGAAAGGGATCCATGAGGAGTTAATGTGGAAGGGTGGAACTTATTCAAAGAGGTGCTCAAGCCAGGTCCCAGATTTCTGGTTTTAACTGATCACCTGCTCACCCTCTGCACTTGTCATAAGTATTTCTGTTGTCCTGGATGCGCTTAGACTTTTCATTCAGGTGTATTTCCTCAAGTCTTGACTTCTCAGATTGAGCAAAAAATCCTACCACACAGGGTGGAGGCACAGGACATGACAGAATAATCCCAGGTAGGGTCATCTTTACTTGGGTGGCCCAGGATGTCAGACACTATTTCAGAATTAGAATGCACATAATGAAGAATGTGACTCCCATGTGCACTTCTAAGGTGAAATACAAGGCTTTATAGAACATTTGAGTTTGGTACCAATTGTGGTTGAGTATCTAATGAGGGGCCACTCCCTCACCATGGTAGCTGGGCTGCTGGGAGTCCAGGAGATCAACCCCCCACAACCACTCTGGCATAGTTTTAGCTGCCAGGTTTCCCTAAGGATCAGTGGAGAGCAGAGAAAGCAATCTCACAAGGTCTTGGCCTCCTCCTCTTGCTCTTCCTCCTCCTCAATGTTTATTTATGCTGTGCAATTGAGAAAAGGGAACCCAGACATCAAAAAGGCCCTTCTGGAGATCTACCCATGTGGGCAACAAAAATTTGACTTTGCAAGGAGTTTAATTCAATACCTGCCTTGCAACTTGCAAGGCCTTCTCTGTATTTAGGAGGACTGATTTGGACTTCAAACAACCTTAGTTGAGGCTGAGCACCTCAAGATGGGAATCATAGCTACTTAGTGGTGGTAATGTGATCAATTTCTGAGGATCCCTGGTGGGCCACTGGCTGGGAGCTGGGAGAGTCTGAGCATTAAGTACCCTCCATGTCAACCTATTCCAGGAGAGTGGTATCCTCAGCATTGTCTTCAAGGATTAGTTACTATGGATCTATTGCCCTTTTTAGTTGTGGTATGTTTTTACTTTGCTGTATGTTTTGTCAGCATAATCCTAACTTTATAACTACAGGGTCTTAAACACTCTAGTTTATTCACTCTATAGTGAAAGTAATGAGATTTTGCTGATTATTAATTCTAACTACAAAAGGCAAATTGTGTCCATTTTAATAAGATTTGGCACTATGTTGGCATAGTGGGGTGGGGGGAAATCATGCTGGGAGCTTAAAATGCATCAAAAATGATATTATAGACAATTCATGCATAGATGGACTTCTCAGACACAAATTATTCCTGTAGTGTGGGTCATTCCTAATCACAGTTGCTGACAAATCAGGAAAATTCAATGAAGTCCAGAACTCTCTGTCCCTTCTCACAAAAAATCCCTCCTCTAAATGATGATTTAAAGAACCTCCCAGCCCTGTCACCCCATGAGGAATTCTGGGGTAATTATGATTATTTTTCAAACTTTCCAATTTGTTGGGGTGTGTCTGGCTTCTTCCTTAAAGTATATAAGTAAATTGCTACAAGATTTGGATCTTTAATTTAAGCTATTGATGGAGGAACTGGTTCTGGTTTGTTTTTTTTTCCTTCTTCTTTTTCCCTGAATACAACTAGCCTTTTGAGTTCCTTTATGATTTTGACAAAGGTTGGAAAATGGCTCTGGAGTTCATGCCAAATGGAAGACACAGGATTAATCAGACTTGGTGTTCATGAAATCAAGTTCCCAGCTCTCATGACAAACACACAATTTTAAATTTAATAGTATCCAAGGCAGAATTTGTTGTGACAAATTTCTTTATTTCGTTGTGTATAAGCCAACAAAGCATGTGGACTGGAATCTGCAAATTAGTTTATTATGTAGACGACTTGGGGTACCCTTTCTTCCATTTGTCAGGTTACTGCTCAAAGAGCTCATGAATTACTGAAGCATCTTATTACTTAAATATTCCAGTTATTGAGTACTATAAAAGTCTGATAAGATTAATATGTACTACACTTATTGTCTGAATAGTAATTTCTCTAGTGAAATACTGTTCAATGGGCTCCATTCTTGATCAATTGGCTATATTTAGGTGACTGCCTGACCATTTTGGCAATAATTGTACTTAATCAAATTAATTCCAACCCCAAAAGATTGCCATGGAGCCATCCTACATTTTTTTCTTGGATAATAAAATGGAAAAAAATCTGTTTAGATCTTATGTACTAATTAAAAAGGAGGCCCACCTGGCAAAATGGTTAATTAAAGTCAGGGGTCCTGTTCAAATACTGTCATAGCACCAGCCAAAGAAATCTGCTTAAGTTGCACTCTTATTAAAACTCTCATTATCTAAAACCCCTTTTGGCTCTTCCTCTGACTTTATTCAGAGAGAGAGCAAGTGGTTCATAAATAAATGGCACTACGTGTAGGAAATCATGCAATGTCCTTCAAGAATCTGATTCTGTCTGAAACCAAGTCTAGTATTTTCTAACTTTTGTATATGTCAGGCTCAAGTCATTTACCTATGATGACCAAAGTGCTCAGCCTCTAAATACTCTGGGCTTTATCTTGTCTATCTAAATGCCCTTGTCTCATTAGTGGCCGATTGCACTTTCCAAAGATGGCCACAATGATGGCTCTATTCCATATACTTTTTGCAATATGACCTTGAAAGTCTTTCCATTGACAGATGGACTCTTTTCCACATACCTTAAATACCCACGAGCCTGTGACTTTTTCAGCAGAGCATAAGGATGCGGGGGAATTGCTGTGTGGCTTGCTAGTCTGGGCCATACAGGCAGTGCAGTTGCCAACTTGCTAGGAGAACATTTGCCCTTGGAGCCCTGAGAATTCAGTAAGCAGCTTGACTACTCAGAGGCCTCCATGCTGTGAGGAAGCCCAGGCTACATGGCCAGCTCAGGCAGGAAGGCTCTGCTCAACACTCCCTGTCTTCCAGTCATCCCAGCTCAGGAAAGCAACAAGCCTTTAGCTATAAGTAAATAAGCCCTCATATAATCCTAATCATTGATCTAGGCTTGTAGTCTTCCCACGTAAGGCTCCAGACATTATGAAACATTGATTAGCTCTTCCTATTGTGCCCTTTTGGAATTCCTGAAAGCACAGACTTTGAGCAGAATTGAGTGGCTGTTTTATACCTCAAGTGTTTGATACATCAATAGAAACTGAAACAGCATTTGCTATGATTCTGTGCTTTTCTGTATTGTAAAAAAATTTTGAATCAGATCATATGTCCAAGACATCTAAATAGATCTGGGAAAGAAGTTTTAAACATAGCATCTGTCCTCTCCCTGGAAGAATCAGGTTTCATCACTGATCTGGAGCCACGATTAACAACATCCACTATTGACTGGCTACCATTTTTGCTATAGATAGTACTATTTTATATATGATGCATAATAATCCCAGAAATTCAGAGAAGTTGAATAACTTGTTCAAGACACATGGAAAGCAAGTGGAAGAGATGGGACTCAGACTTCCTGAAGGGATGGGGGTGGGGGGACAGCCTGTGACATTTTGCGTCTGCCCCTTTTCCAGCAGCTTCCAAATATATTCCATTGGCCAGAACCTGCCACATGATCAATCCTCTCCTAAAGGAAATCTGGGAAATGTATTTATGTTATGCAGGTCTTATAATTAACCCTCAAAAATATTCAGGAGAAGACAATGGGAACAACAGTTAAGTAAGCAAATTCAGTGTCTGCCTCATTGACTAAAAGCAAACATGACTCTTCATAAAGGAAGTTCCCAGTTAGTAAACAAATCCTAGACTTGGTCCATCTGTCAGATTTGAGGAGTTCTCCAACTGACCAACCATGCTGTGTTCTTTATTGTGTCCTTTAACACAGGAGATCCCACCCCACAGCTTCTGCTTTTCCTGGATGCCCTTTTGCTATCATTCAGAGGAGGGAGGATAACAGTGAGTTCTAGATGTCCATTTCAGATTCTAAGCAATTTCCTCGCTTCATTGTCATAAGGGTAGATGTTCTAGTAGTCTATTGATGATCTATGGATCAAAACCTAATGACTTGCTGGCACATACTATGTAATCCCAGCAGCTTGGGAGGCGGAGGCAGGAGGATCGGAGTTCAAAGCCATCTCAGCAAAAGCAAGGAGCCAAGCAACTCTGTGAGATCCTGTATCTAAATAAAATACAAAATAGGGCTGGGGATGTGGCTCAGTGGTCGAGTGCCCCTGAGTTCAATCCCTGGTATCCCTCGCCCCCCCCAAAAACCTAATGACTTAATGTCCTTCAGGAAGTAAATGGATAAGTAAACAGTAGTACTTCTAGATAATGGAATATTATTCAGTGATTAAAAGATATGAGCTATCAAGTTATGAAAAACAAGGAGCAGGGGTCTACGATGTGTATCCATAACCTCAACTACTTGGGATGCTAAGGTAGGAGAAGCACCAGTTAGAACTCAGCCTGGGTAACACAGTGAGACCCGAGCCTCAGGCAAAAAAAAAAAAAGGCATGGAGGAAACTTAAATGCATCTTACTAAGTGAAAGAAGCCAATCTGAAAAAGCTACATGCTTTTTCAAAGTATATGACATTTTGGAAAAGGAAAATCTATGAGGATATTAAAAAGATTAGCAATTTCCAGGCCTTAATATGGAGGGACAGATGAAGAGCAAAGCACAAAGGATTTTTAGGGCAGTGAAATTACCCTGTGTGATGCTATTGGTAGACACATGTCATCGTACATTTGGCCAGACCCCAAGAATGTACAACATCTAGAGTGAACCCTAATGTAAACTTTGGTTGATAATAATGGTTTTGGTTGTTAATGAGGTGTCAATGTATATTCATTAGTACGGACAAATCTATGACTCTGATGGGAACTGCTGATAGTGAGGGAGACTGTGAGTGTGTTGGGGGAGGGTGAGAAAGCGATGTATGAGAAATCTCTGTATGTTCTGCTCAATTTTACTATGAACCTAAAACTGCTCTAAAAATAAAGTAGTTAAAAAAGCTGATTGTCTTAAAAGAACAGAATACATTAATTATCTCATGGTCTGGGAGTTAGAAATTGGGAGTGAGTAGCTAGGAGGTTCTGGTAAATGGTCTCTTAGAAGTTTTCAATTAAGATGTTGACTAGGACTGTAGTCATCTGAAGGCCTGAACAGGGCTGGAAGATAGATACACTTCCAAGGCAGCCCACTCATGTGGACGGCAAAAAAACAATGGCTGGTGCAGGAATCCTCAGGTTCTTCCACACGGACCTCTTCAAAGGGCTGCCTGTGTGACCTTACAACATGGCAGCAGGTGATCCAGAAGGATGCAATTTGGAAGCTATATCTTCCATGACCTAGCACACTGTCATCTCCACAATACCCTGTTGAATACACACACAGTTCAACCCTACTCAGTGTAGGAGGGAACCACATAAAGGTATGAGGACCAAAGATTCTTGGGGGCATGTGGAGGACTGATAATCACAGTGAGTTTTCCATGTGTGAACCTAAACATTACACCAAAGACTGAGTAAAGAATTTCACTCTCCCATAAACAAAGTGTTATATTTGAATATAGAATGAAATCAAGGAATAATACTTACAAAATTGGTCTGTGACATTTGTACCTCCAAGGGAGTTGGAATGATAGGCTTGGAAACATGTAGATAATGGTAAGACCCAGGAAGAATTCCTCCTAGAGGAAGATGGCAAGTTTTCCATATTTGAAATGAATTGTTAATGAGGTGAGGAATAAAGTTTACATTTTTACCATATAACAGAGATGCCCACCATGCATATGTTCCTTAAACTCTTCTACTAAGGTACTGCAAATAGCAAGGAACACCCTTGGTAGTTGAGCTTTATTTAATAAATCAATGTGAAAGTTACATTTTACCTCATGTTGAGGCCATCAGTGCTCTAAGCTGTGTCAAACTGATCCTACGTACAGTTTTCCCATGGCTCCCAGAACCTTAACCTATACCTCCACAAACCAGACCTTTTATTTAGGAGTCTTAAATGTTGGAATGGCATTCTCATTCCACATCACTCCTCCAATATATAGCAAAAATATTCAAAAATTACACTGTATAAAGAAAATCAATGAAGTTATTTGTTCAATGCTTTAGAAAAGTGTCAGTAAAAAATCCTTAACATTTTGAGGTTGCTCCTAAAGTCTGAGCCTGATCCGATTCTGGTCTCTGACATTACTCCTTTCTCTTACTTGCCTGTGGCTACCACTTTCCCTAAGGTCTCAACCAGTGTGAGAAGCAGAGCAGGAGCTCTCCAAATCTGTCTTATTATGTAGAAAAAGACAAAGATTGGAATGTGGGGCTTTTGTCTCTTAAGTCTGATGTTTTAGGTACTGGATTAGAGTCCATGGATGCCCTAGGAGTCAATGAAGAGCTTTAGGAGTTTATTCATGAATGTTCTGAATATGAAAATACAATTTGGTAAATATGTGGGTTTTTATGACCAGAAGGCCCACAACATTCAAAGACACCATTTTTAACAATATCTTTCACCTCCCAAATATATAGGAACCCTATGGCTCCTCATGAAATCATCTCCTTAGTGGTCAACAAGGTTGAGGGGGTGAAAGTAAACTGTTTTACAGCTGCAAGTGGTTGAGCTTATTTGTCCAGATAGCAAGCTAAGGACTAGGCTGCCTCAAAGGGTGAGTCTCCTTATCTCAATTTAAGAATGAAAGTTTTGGCTAAGATGTTAGGGCAAACCACCATTCGCCAGCTATGAGATCTCTATGCAATTTACTGATCATTTCCTAGTCTATTTCCTTATCTGTGAAATGGGTACCATAGTAAGATGTGATCCAAGATAAATGCTCAAAATTCAAAGGACTGGGCTGGGGTTGTGGCTCGGTGGTAGAGTGCCTGCCTAGCGCAGGTGAGGCACTGGGTTCAATCCTCAGCACCACATAAAAATTTTAAAAATAAATAAATAAATAAAGGTATTGTGTTTGCCTACAACTAAACAAAATATTTTAAAAAATTCAAAGGACCATAATAATAATAATAATAATAATAATAATAATAATAATAAGGTTAAATGCTTAATAAATGAAACAGACCCTTCCTCTACCTCTTTGGCAACCCATTCCAGGATCCTCCTCACCAAGCCTAAGAGAAGCACAGAGGCCTAGTCTGAATGCTGACTCACATTCAATTTGTGCCTTCATGAAGGGAAAGAAAGTAGCCCACTCACATACCTTGGATCTTGGCTCCCTTATACATGGGGATGAGTCGGTCAAGATCAGCTGGTGGTTCAGTTACAGGCTCAAGGGTTGGATCAAAGAGATTGAGCATAGCTGCTGCCAGCTGAAAGCCAATTTCTTTGGAACTGAAGTTGCTGTGAGTCCAGTCATTTGAGTAGTATCTATTAGAGAATTTGGTGAGGGAGCCAGCAGCCCTGATAGCTACATCATTGGTGTGAAAGTTGGTATCGATCACAAGTCGGCCATCATAGACAAGACATGCATCATTGAATGCTTTAAATGTTTCATAATCTACTTTCTTCTCACAGAAGCTGAAGAACATCTACAAAGTGAACAATCATACCATTACTCAGTTATCACTCTGTATTACACCTTCCGAAGAGCACCAATAGCCTCCTGGGCATTTTATTATTTGGGCATAAATAGATTTACTAAAAGTTTGTCACAATGTTCTGTGTTTATGGGTGTGTGTTTGTGTGTGTGTGTGAGAGAGAGAGAGAGAGAGATACAGAGAGAGAGACAGAGAGACAGAGAGAGACAGAGAGGGAGGGATTATCTTTGGTATGAAGAACAAATTAAAATCACCCAGTGACTTTTTTTTTTTTAACACTCAATTCATACATCCTACAGAGAGAAGAGGCCAAGTAATAAATAGCTACCAGAAGACTAAGTATTTTTCCCTCCTGTAAGAAAATTTACATTTGTAGAGATCCTATTTTCCCCTTTTTCTTCTAAATTTCAAATAGCTGTAGCTCAGCTTTTTTTCCATCTCCCTTTTCTGGTGCCTGACACTTAGGTCTCTCTAGATTCCTTCTTATGGGTTACCTTACCCAGTCTTAAGTCTTCAAATTACTCCTTTCCTAGATTTTTAAACCCAGCAAGCTGGTTCCTGGAGGATGACTCAGAGAGGACAAACAACCAGCCTCCACATTTACCAGGTCTGAGCTCCTGTCTTAGTGCTTCTTGCGCTGGTATAGAAGACAGTGGCTTACCCAGTAACCACAGGGAAATATATTTCTTTGACTGAATCTTACCATCTCCCTACAAACTTTCTATTCTTTTTCCTTTCCCATCTACATAAAAATAGATTTTCCACTTACATAAAATATAGAAATCCACTTGTCTTGAACTGAAATTATATGTAAAAAAGTGCCATCAATCTCTTGATTCCTTGAAATTGTTCAGAAGTTCCCTTTAGCATCCTTACAGAGTTCTTCTACCTTACATTTTGCTTTTTCTAATGAAACCTATTTTTTTTGGTTCAATAACACATAAATATGTTAGTTTTGTTTTCTCAAGTTTTCAAGATTATTAGTACTACAGTAGTATTTATTTATGCTATGTTGGTGTCAGCTTTCACAAATTTTGCTACATTTGGTGTTTCACAGGAGCTTGTGCAACTAGATTGAAAACTGAATAAGCAAATCTAACAATGATTCGACAAACCTCATTCATGACGCATTCAGACAAACTTCTTTGCCAAGCATAATGAAAAGCCCCAAGAATATCTTGCTATAAAGAATAAACATGGACCTTACTATGTAACTGGAGAAATGGATGCTAACAAAAAGGGAGAAGCTATTGTCAGAGCCAGTTTAACTGGGATTCTAAACTGGCTGGAGGATAGTCCATCTGTGGGGAGCCCAAAAGGCATGGTTACCAGGTAGGAGTGGCAAGACCTTGAAATAATGTCAAAACACCAATTTCAAGAGAGCTCTTCTTCTGGTATGGTAGTACAAACTCCTGAGACTAAACCTCTCACCAATAATAGCTATAAACTCTGGCCAAAATAGAACTGCTACCTGAGGATTCTGTTGAATATATAAAATCAGGTAGCTTGTATAAGAGCCAAAACAAACATGGGTGTGATTTCCCTTATTTTGGAAGCCTTTTAAAGAGGGTAGGTTATAGGCACTATGTCCAGGGTTTGAGGAAAAAGACCTGTATGGTTGCAAAGTTTTTTTTTTTAATATATTTTATGTGGAATGGTGCAATATTAACTCTATTGAATGTGAAATGTTACTGATATATATTATAATCCATAAAAATCACTAAAAATAAAGGAAGATATAGCTAAAATATATTTGAAATATAATATTAGAAAGTACTCTAGTAATCCAAAATAAAATAGGCAAGATAGAAGAGAAGAACAAAAATCAGAGGGGATAAGCAATAAACAAATAATTAAATGATAGGCCTAAATCCATCATTAATTGCATTAAGAATCAATGGTTTAATTACTTTAACTAAAATGCAGAGATAGTTAGAAAGGATACAAAAATATCTAGTAGGTATGATTCTAATATAATTTTCAAGATTCCCACTCCTCCTTTGAGAATTGGCGTGAACTGTGAATGTGATGGAGGGATGTTATATGGCTCAGTTGACTTTAAGAAGAGGAGACCATGCTTGGTAAATCTGAACTAATCAAATTAACCCTTGAAAAGGACCAGGCTTTTCCTGAAAAGGGGGATTCTGAGTGTGGGGAATTTGACACCAGGGAGAGTCTTCATTGCTGGCTTGAAAATGAGAGGAAATAGGGTAAGGAAATGAATAGCCTCTAGGAGCTGAGAGTGAATTAGGAGCTAACAAATGGATGTTGTTTCAGGATGCTAAATTTGTGGGAATTTGCTGGCAAATAAAATCTATTTTATGATACCTACAAAAAACACGATTTAGACATAAAGACACAGAAGTAGAAAGTACATGCATAAAAATATACTACGCAAACAATAAATATGTGAATGGAATGGCTATATTAATATCAGACAAAATGGACATAAAGATAAGGGGTATTATCAGAGCTACAGAGGGATGTCCATAATCATAAATGCAAAACTGGACAGGATGAAAGGGAAAAGTGGAAACTCCCACAACAATAAAAATTTTAATATCCCTTCTCAGAAATTGATAGAATTCAGTGAAAAAAAAATCAGTAAAGACACAGAAGAGTAAAACATCACTATGAACTACACTGAATTAATTGTTATTTAGAAAAACACTATATCCAACAACCACAAAGTACATATTCCTTATAGGTTCATAAAAACAGTTCATATGCTTGGACACAAAACAAGTCTCAATAAATCTTAAATAATAATAATATTATTGAATAATAGTAAAGAATATGTTCCCTGATCACAATATCATGAAACTAGAAATTAATAATCATCAAATATTTGGAACTTGAATGTACAATCTAAGGATCAAAGAAGAATCACAAGGGAGATTAGAAAATATTTTGACCTAATTTTGACCTAAATGATAAAGAAAATTCAGTATGTTAAAATTTGGGGGGACAGCAAAAACATAGAAGAAAACTTATAGATTAAATTCTTATATAAATCTATGATCTAAAACTCTACCTTTAGAAACTAGAAAAGGGCAAAGTAAATCCAAAGCAAACAGAAGAGAAAAAAGAACACCGTTAGGGCAGAAATTGATAAAAGAGAAAACTAAACAGATAATAGAGAAAAGGATCCAAGTTTACTGGAAAGTAAAGTTGGTTCTTTGAAAACAAAATTAGTAAAATTGACAAATCTCTGTTTAAACTGAGAGAATGACAGAGACAGAGACAAAGAGAGACACTGAGAGACTAATACAGTTTACGAACATCAGAAATAAATGGTAGGTTATTACTATAGATCCAAAATATTAAAGAGATATTAGAATAATACATGAATAACTTAAATCTAACAATTTTGACCAACTTCAATGAGATTGATATATTTCTTGCCAAATACACTTTACCAAAATCCACACAAGAAATAGAAATTCCAAATAGCCTATGTCTGGTAAAGAAATGGAATTTGTTATCAAATATTTTCCCACAAATAAACTCCAGGCCTAGCCTATTTCACTGGTTACTTCTATGAAAAATTCAAAGAAGAAGTAATACCAATCTCACACAAACTTTTTCAAGAAGGAGGCAACATTGCCTAAATTATTTTATGAGACCAATATAGCCCAGATGCCCACACCTTACAAGGGCATTATTACACAAACAGAAAATTATAGATCAAAATCCCTCATGAATATAGTTGCAAAAAATTCTTAAAACATTTAGAAAATAAAATTCAACAGTACTTAGAAGGACAATACATCATGACTAATAAGCATTTATTCCAGGAATGTAAGATTGGCTAAACATTTTGAAAAATCAATCAGAGTAATTCACTGTATTAACAGAGTTGAGGAGAAAAGAATACAACTTTTAAAAAAAGCTATGGAAAATTCATTTGACAAAATTCAACATTCATTCATGATAAAACCTCTGAATAGCTAAGAATGAAAGGTTACTTCCTTAGTCTGATAAAAGGTATCAAAGAAAAATACACAGCCAACCTCACATTTAATGGTTTCCATCCTGATATTTGGAACAAGGCAGGGATGTCTATTTCTCACACTTTTATTCAACATTACATTGGAGGTCTTAGTGAAGTAAAGCAAGTAACTGAAATAAAATGCCTAAATATCAGAAAAGATGTAAAACTACCCATACTTGCATAATAAGCATATGTATCTAGGAAGCAACTATCAGAACTAAGAAGTGAATTTCGTGGTTTCAGGTTACAATGTTTATATACAAAATCAAGTCTTTGTACTATCAGTAATAGTAAAAATTTATAATCAAAATCAATTTTTTGTACTATCAGTAATAGATTGGAAGACAAAACTTAAACAACCCTTTCATAATAGTTCTGACACTTCGCAAAAGATGATAAACCAATGGCCAATAAGTACATGAGAAGATGCTTGACATCATTAAGGAAAGTAAAATTAAAAACACAATGATACACCATGTTACACTCATGAGAATAGCTAAAATGAGAAAGACTGACAATACTGAGTGTTGACAAAAATGGAGGAGTATCCAGATTGCTCATACACTGCTGGTGAAAATGTAAAATAGTACAGACGCTTTGGAGAGCAGGAGGGTAGCAATTTTAAAAGGTACATTCTTTAGGTATCTAACGAAAAGAAATAAAATTATATGTCTACCCAAAGATGTATACAAGAATATACATAGCAGACAAATGAGTAAGCAAAATGTGGTGTATTTATACAATGGAATTCTACTCAGCAAAGGAAGGAATGAATGATTGATACATGGGACTAAATGGAATCTCAAAATCACTATGTTAAATAAAAGAAGCCAAAGGGGAAAATGGTGCATAAAGTATGATTCTATTTATAAAAACTGTAATTTTAACTGCACTTGAACCATTTGTTTTAGTTTCCTAGGGCCACTGTACCAAAGTACCACAAGCTGAGTAGCCCAAAACAACAGAAATTTATTCTTCTACAGTTCTGTAGACCGCAAATCTGAAATCAAGGTGTCCTCAGGACCATTCTTCTTCCAAAGCTTCTAGGGAAGAATCTTTCCTTTCTTCTTCCTAGCTTTGGCAGACACTGACAATCCTTGCCATTCAGTGACTTATACCTATCATGACACTAACTTCTACTTCTGCTTCTGGCATCACATGACCTTGTACCTTGTGTCTCTCTTCTGTGTCATCAAATCTCTCTCTCTCTCTCTCTCTCTCTCTCTCTCTCG
This sequence comes from Xerus rutilus, assembly GCA_028644305.1. NCBI lineage: Eukaryota > Metazoa > Chordata > Mammalia > Rodentia > Sciuridae > Xerus > Xerus rutilus. The sequence goes on from CM053401.1 coordinate 138,925,413, forward strand.
CCATGTAAGGACACCATCTATTGAATTCAGGGCACACCTTGATCCAGGATGATCTTCTCTTTAGTTGATTACATCTGCCAAAACCTTACTTCCAAAGGTCACCTTCACTGGTATTGAGGGTTGGCACTCCAACACATGTATATTGCTGGGGGATATAATCTTGGGAACTTACAATAAGACATGGGCAGACAAGGCAAAAGGATCTGAGAATAGACACACCAACATCAGACCCAGACTGCTTTTGGGGGAAGTGTTAGCAGGAAAGTCTATTGGATCAAGGCAATTGAGAATATTTTCAAGATGATTTTGCCACAATTGTGATTTTAATCTGAATAGGGAAGTAAAGGTCAGAGGGGCTCCTAGAGAACCAACATTCATTGGGATATTTGGGGAAGTTTGCTTAGGCCTTTGCTTCCTAAAAAGGCTACATACTCACCTCCAGAGGTTTCCCAGGATAAACTTAGCCATCTTCCAGGATCATGGTTTTGGGGGAAAATTTTCAGTAAAACATCTTGATTATTCCTATCTTAAATAGATGTCATGACATACATGTGCAGACAGTATTACTTTTAAAGTAAAATGGACTTTTTTTCTGTCTTTTTCACTGGCATTTCCCTGACACCTAGGACATAGCAGGGGGCCTGCTTGGTATTCAACAAATGTCTGTGGAATGAATGGATAAATGGATTTACTAGACAGCAGAATACAGAATTTCCATGGATCTTAGGCAGCACCATGCCTGGGACATGGCAAGTTTTCAGTGAATGACGGCACTATTGTTTGACACCCCTTCATGAAGAAGCAGGTTCCAATCCCCTCTCCTTGGTTATGGGATGGATGTACATAACTTGTCTCTAGCAAAAGAAATGTGGCATAGATGCTGCTGTTATAGGTCATAGGAAGGAGCACAGTTATCTCTCCTTTCTCTGATTGCTTTTAGAATCAAGCCACCATGGCTTGAGGAAGCCCAGTCCCACAAAGGGGCCATTTATGAGTGTTTTGGCTAAAATCTCAATTGAATTTGATCTAGCATTAGCAGGCAGACAAAAGTGAGTGAACATGCCTTCTAGATAAATCCAGCCCCACCATCTGGAATTTAATAACATAAAAACCTGCAGTGAAAACTGCCTGGTTGGGCCCAAAGCCCCTTAACAAGGGAAGATGATAAAAATAAGTGATTGTCGTTGATTTGTGCCACTAAGTTTGCAGTGGCTTCTTGTTTTGCAGCAAGAGATAACCTGAGCAGTCAGAAAACAAAACGCAAAATCTATGACTATAAATTCAGTGCTCACAATCTTCCAGACTCCCGAGCCCCTGGAAGGTGTCCACTTTCCCTAGCTGGTAAGTGAAGTTCACAGGGATCTACTTACAGAGCACTTAAGTCTGAAGGGCTTGGTGGGTGTGGTGAAGTCGGCATTGTAAATGGGATCTGGGTACTGGCCGTCATTCCACTGAGCCAAGACTGCATCTTGGTAAACGGTCACTCCAGCGGTCCTGAGCGCATCCTCCACCGCACTTTCCACTGTGTAGTTGTTGATGCAGGTGATGATAGAATCAGGTGGGGGATGCACCAGGTAGATGCAGGTGCCCTTCACACCCACGTGTAAGAGCGTTTCAATAGTGGTGTAAGCATCAATCGTATTCCCATAGACAATGACATTCCCTAGAAAAGGAGGGAAAATGCTAAGGTATACAGTTAACAACAACGACTTATTAAGCAAATGCTAATAATGCCGAATTGCTCTTTGTAACCCTCTCCTTTTTCAGCTGCAGGAAGCCAGCGGTGTTACCTAGCAACGGCGACCAATATAATTTAGTAAAGAATTGGCACAAAACATCCCACAAAGTAGTCAAGTACTTGTAACGCAGAAGTAGGACATTCATTTATGTCCCTATAATTTGAAAGTTGAAATTATGCTGAATGAATGAAATGGTCCAGAATAAAACCTTTTATCTTGTTTTTGTTCCCTATTTGCTACACTTATTAAGGAAACAAAATTATTGAAGTTCACAATATATATGTGTTCTTCTCTAGAGATTAAAGGCCAGTGGTAAAAAATATTCATGCACATAATGTTACTGATATTTTAATATTTAAATGTTGAACTAGGTTGATTTCAAGGAATTTTTTTCCCTTTTTTTAGAACTAAAGACTAGAAGATTCTGTCTTACAACAGGTAACTCTGTGAAGATTCAAATTCTGAGTCTTAAAATGTAATGTGTCGAGACCTAGCCAGACGAACTGAAGGGTATTATTCTGGTCAGCAAATATAAAATCACAAAATAATCTTGAAGGATTTAATTTATGCAAGAGCATTATAATAGTAAGTCTACTATTTATTTGCCTTTCTCAAAAATACTACTGTAGTAATTTCAAATGCTATTCTAACATTATTTCACCAATTTTAAGATGAATGACACTATAGGGTGAAATATAGTGTGTGTTATTTTTGACACTGAATTGGTATTTTTACCTTTTCACAAAGAAAAAAACTGGCTGAGACTCACTTTTCAGGCTGTTGTTAACAATTTTACCACAAAATGTATACTCACTGGATCTTTCCATTTTGCACTGGTTGTTTAAAGGTCATGAAGAGGAATTTTACAAGTCAAAATAAATGGCAAGAATATTTATTTATTCAATTTGGTTGAATAAATTATGCAAAACTCAATTTTCATCCAAAATTAATAGGAGGTGTGATGGCTTGTCTCATTTGCTTAGGGGAAATGAGTTAGAATAGCTTTCAGAGGGCTTCTCTGAGGGTGATCACATCTAGAAGTGTTTCCCATACTCCAGGTCCTCCACTGTGGAATGTCAGGTGAGCACTGAAGTGAGGGAGTCGAGTACTCCCTTTCTGTCTTCATGGGGAGGCTCTGATTTTGTGGCTGTGATTTCCTCCCTCTTCAGATGCTGTACGTCAATATTCCCCAGTGAGATGCATTTTTCTTGGCTGAAAGAACCAACATTTTGCTTAAACTACTGAGGCTCCCACCTGCTGCAAAACGTGAATCTTGGCTGTTTGGCACAACAAAGTGTCAGCCTGCCAGGAGAGCCAAAATTTGAACCTAAAACTGTCAAAGGTTTGAGGTCTTCTGCCCTGTTAAAATATGCATGCCAAAACAGCATTCATTTTCAGTTGAATACATTTAAGTGTGTAGGTCTCACACAATTCTGAGTTTGGTATTTTTCCAGTGTCTTCCACATTAGCTGCTAGCAACTGTACTGTGAATAAGGCATATCCACTACAGACTTATGAAAGACTGGGTAGTGCAACCCTGCTGGAGTCTGGTAAACTACCATCTAGCAGAGGTTCCCCACAGGTTGTAGGCAGCTCAAGAGGATGATGTTTTTCAATTCAAAATGTAATACATTTTATAAAACCTTTAATTTTAAGATGAAAGATTTTTTGATATATAGTCTGACTTCTAAACAATTTTGGTTGTTATAATTAGTCAGCTTTCTGTTGCTGTGACAAAATACTAGAGAAAATCAACTTTAAAAGGAGAAAAGTTTTACTTTGGCTTGCAGTTTCATGGGTTTCAGTCCATGACCACTTGGCCTCATTGCTTTTGGTCTTGTGGTGAGTCAGCACAACAAAGTGGGGTATTTGCAGTGGAGCAAACCTGCTTGCTTCATGGTGGCCAAGAAACATAGACAGAGATGGGAAGGGGCCAGCTAGGGTCCCAATGTCCTCTTCAAAGGCACACTCCCAATGACCTAACTTCCTTCCCACTAGACACTACTCTAAAGGTTCCACTACCTCCCAATAGCACCACAGTCTGGTGACCAAGCATTTAGCATATGGACCTTAGAGAGACATTTAATATCCAAACTATAACAATTCTCTTCAATTTGAAATAAAATTCCCTAACAAAAATATGAGACTTTAGTTATTCATAAAATCAGCTATTGCCATAATAATGCTATGTAACAAATCACCTCCCAATTCAGTGTCAAATACAATAAGCATGTCATGTGTTGGCACACATATCTGAGGCAGGCTGATGTTAGCTAGTCAGGGTAATCTGGCTCCAGGGTATGACTGGTTGGACTCTACAACAATGTGTGTTTCATCCTCCCTGGACTGACAACTACCTGAGGGATATTCTACTTGTGGCAATGTGTAGGAGCACAGAACTGTAAGCACAACTGTTAAGGCACATTTTGAGCCTCTGCTTACACCACCTCTACCAGCATCCCATGGACCATGGCTGCACCCACGGCCAAGGGAACCAGAAAGTACACTCTGTCCCCACAGTAGGGGAGGGGGATGAATATTTGCTAAACAAGAGTCCAAACCATCACAGTCTTATATTAAATAAGTCTTATATATAAATAATTGCCTATGCAATTTCAACTAAAACTTTTTATTTAAACATGCTTTATGCAATTATTTATATTTATCTCATTACTCATAACATATAGTACACTCTCATTACAGTACAATCTGTTGGTTAATAAATCAGAACATGTTATGGGTCACATCACTTTCCTCCACAAACAGAATAAGACATGATAACAAACTGATGTAACCAAATTGGCCCATTCCTCTTTACCTGCTCAGTCTTCTGCTTTTTTTATTAATTACTTTTAATTTTACACAAATGGAGCATAACTTTTCATTTCTCTGGTTGTACATGATGTAGAGTCACATCATTCATGCAATCATACCCATATATAGGGGTAATAATGTCCATCTCATTTCCCAATCTCCCCCCCACACGCCCTCCCATCTCCTCCTTCCCCTCTACTCAATACAAAGTTCCTCCATTCTTCCCTTGCCTGCCCCCTCCCCCTTTATGGAACAGCATCCACTTATCAGAGAAAACATTTGGCCTTTGGTTTTTTGGGATTGGCTTACTTCACTTAGCATGATATTCTCCAGATCTGTCCATTTACCTGTAAATGCCATGATTCCATTCCCCTTAAGGCTGGGTAATATTCCACTGTGTATATATACCACAGTTTCTTTATCCATTCATCTACTGAAGGGCATCTAGGCTCTTTCCACAGTTTGGCTATTATGAGTTGAGCTGCTACAAACATTGAGGTGGCTGCATCACTGCAGCATGCTGATTTTAAGTCCTTTACATATAAATTGAGGAGTGGGATAGCTAGTTGAAATGGTGGTTCCATTCCAAGTTTTCTATGGAATCTCCATACTGCTTTTCAAAGTAGTCGCACCATTTTGCAATCCCACCAGCAATGAATCAGTGTACCTTTTCCTGCATATTGTCACCAGGACTCTTTGTTGCTTGAATTTTTGATACTTGCCATTCTGACTGGAGTGAGATGAAATCTTAGAGTAGTTTTGACTTGCATTTCTCTAATTGCTAGAGATGTTGAACATTTTTTTCATATACTTGTTGATTGATTGTATATCTTCTTCTGTGAAGTGTCTGCTCATTTCCTTAGCCCATTTATGGATTGGGTTACTTGTTTTTTTGGTGTTAAGTTTTTTGAGCTCCTTATCTGGAGAGTAGTGCTCTATCTGATGTGCATGTGGTAAAACTTTGCTCCCATTCTGTAGGCTCTCTCTTTACCTCATTGATTGTTTCTTTTGTTGAGAAGAAGCTTTTTAGTTTGAATCCATCCCATTTATTGATTCTTGATTTTATTTCTTATGCTTTAGGAGTCTTGTTAAGGAAGTCAGGTCCAAAGCTGACATGATGAAGATTTAAGTCTGCTTTTTCTTCTATTAGGTTCAGAGTCTCTGGCCTAATTCTTAGGTCCTTGATCCACTTTGAGTTGATTTTTGCACAAGGTGAGAGACAGAAGTTTAACTTCATTTTCCTGCATACAGATTTCCAGTTTTCCCAGCACCATTTGTTGAAAAGGCTATCTTTTCTCCAATGTATGTGTTTGGCACCTTTGTCTAGTATGAGACAACTGTATTTATGTGGGTTTGTCTCCATGTCCTCTATTCTGTATCATTGGTCTACATGTCTGTTTTGGTGCCAATACCATGCTTTTTTTGTTATTGTAGCTCTGCAGTATAGTTTAAGGTCTGATATTGAGATCCTCCTGCTTCACTCTTCTTGCTAAGGATTGTTTTGACTATTCTGGGTCTCTTATTTTTCCAAATGAATTTCATGATTGCCTTTTCTATTTCTATGATGAATGTCATTGGGATTTTGATTGGAATTGCATTAAATCTGTATAATGCTTTTGGTAGTATGGTCATTTTGACAATGTTTATTCTGCCTATCCAAGAATGAAGAAGATTTTTCCATCTTCTAAGGTCTTCTTTAATTTCTTTCTTTATTGTTCCATGGTTTTCATTGTAGAAATTTTTCACCTCTTTTGTTAGGTTGATTCCCAAGATTTTTTTTTTGAGGCTATTGTAAATGGGGTAGTTTTCCTTATTTCTCTTTGAGAAGATTTGTCACTGATGCACAGAAATACATTTGATTTATGGGTATTGATTTTATATCTTGCTACTTTGCTGAATTCATTTATTAGTTCGAGAAGTTTTTTGGTGGAATTTTTTGGGTCCTCTAAGCATAGAATCATGTTGTCAGCAAATAGTGATAGTTTGAGTTCTTCTTTCCCTATTCATATCCTTTTAATTTCCTTCATCTGTCTAATTGCTCTGGCTAGAGTTTCAAGGACTATGTTGAATAGAAGTGGTGAAAGAGGGCATCCCTGAATTGTTCCAGTTTTTAGGGGGAATGCTTTCAATTTTTCTCCGTTTAGAATTATATTGGCATTGGGCTTAGCATATATAGGTTTTACAATGTTGAGATGTTCCTATTATCCCTAGTTTTTCTAGTGTTTTGAACATGAAGGGTGCTGTATTTTGTCAAATGTTTTCTCAGCATCTAGAGATAATCATATGATTCTTGACTTTAAGTCTATTGATGTGAATTACATTTATTGATTTCCATATGTTGAACCAGCCTTGAATTCCTGGGATAAACCCCACTTCATCCTGGTGTACTATCTTTTTAATATATTATTGTTTTCAATTTGTCAGAATTTTATTGAGAATTTTGCATCTATATTCATTAGAGATATTGGTCTGGAGTTTTCTGTCCTTGATGTGTCTTTGTCTGGTTTTGGTATTAGGGTGATATTGGCATCATAGGATGAGTTTGGAAGGGTTCCCTCTTTTTCTATTTCATGAAATAATTTGAGAAGTATTGGTATTAGTTCTTCTTTGAAGGTCTTGTAGAACTCAGCTGTGAATCCATCCGATCCTGGGCTTTTCATTATCGGTAGGCTTTTGATGATATCTTCTATTTCAACACTTGAAATTGCCTTGTTTAAATTGTGTATATCCTCCTGGTCCAGTTTGGGTAGATCATATGACTCTAGAAATTTGTTGATGTCTTCAAGATTTTCTATTTTTTTGAGTATAAATTTTCAAAATAGTTTCTAATAATCTCTGTATTTCGATAGTGTCTGTTGTGATATTTCCTTTTTCATCACGAATTTTAGTAATCTGAGTTTAGTGATCCTCTTTGTTAGTGTGGCTAAGGGTTTATCAATCTTATTTATTTTTTCAAAAAGCCAACTTTTTGTCAATTTTTAAAATTGTTTCTTTTGTTTCAATGTTGTTGATTTTAGTTCTGATTTTAATTATTTCCTGCCTTCTGCTACTTTTGGTGTTGATTTGTTCTTCTTTTTCTAGGGCTTTGAGAAGTAATGTTAGGTCATTTACTTGTTGACTTCTTATTCTGTTAAGGAATGAACTCAATGCAATGAACTTTCCTCTTAGCACTGCCTTTATAGTGTCCCAGAGATTTTGATATGTTGTATCAGTATTCTCATTTACTTCTAAGAATTTTTTAATCATCACTCTGATGTCTTCTGCTATCCACTGTTCATTCAATAACATGTTATTTAGTCTTCAGGTGTTGGAGTAGCTTCTATTATTTGTTTTATGATTGATTTCTAATTTCATTCCATTATGATCTGATCAAATGCAGTGTAGTATTTCCATTTTTTTGTATTTGCTGAGTAGCTTTGTGGCATAATATATGGTTTATTTTAGAGAAAGATAAATGTGCTGCTGAGAAGAAAGTATATTCACTCATTGATGGATGAAATATTCTATATATGTCTGTTAAATCTAATTTATTGATTGTATTATTGAGTTCTTTAGTTTCTTTGTTTAGGTTTTGTTTGGAGGATATATCCAGTGGTGAAAAGGGTGTGTTAAGTCACCCAGTAATATTGTGTTGTGGTCTGTTTGATTCTTGAAATTGAGAAGAGTTTCTCTGATGTACATAGATGCTCCATTGTTTGGGGCATATATATTTACAGTTGTTATGTCTTGCTGATGTATGGTTCCCTTAAGCAGTGTGAAATGTCCTTCTTTATCCCTTCTGACTAACTTTGGTTTGAAGGCTACTTTTTCTGATATGAGGATGGAAACCCCTGCTTGTTTACGCAATCCATGTGAGTGGTATGTTTTTCCCCAAACTTTCACCTTCAGTCTGTGGATGTCTTTTCCTATGAGATGAGTCTCTTGTAGGCAGCATATTGTTGAGTCTCTTATTTTTAACCCAACTTGCCAGTCTATATCTTTGGGTTGATGAGTTTAGGCCATTAACAGTCAGAGTTATTACTGAGACATGGTTTGTATTCCCAGTCATTTTGGTTTATTCTTGGTTTTTCACTTAACTTGGTTTTTCCTTTGATTGGTTTTTCCTTTAGTGTGGTTGCTTCCTTTGCTGATTTTCACTGTTGTTTTTTATTTCCTCCTCATGGAATATTTTGCAGAGGATGTTCTGTAGTGCAGGCTTTCTAGTTGTGAATTCTTTTAACTTTTGTTTGTCATGGAAGGAATTAATTTCATCATCAAATTTAAAGCTTAATTTTGCTAGATATAATATTCTCGGTTGGCATCCATTTTCTTTCAGAGCTTGATATATGTTGTTCCAGGCTCTCTTGGCTTTGAGGGTCTGTGCTGAAAAATCTGCTGAGATCTGAATTGGTCTCCTCCTATATATAATCTGATTCCTTTCTCTTGTAACCTTTAAAATGTTATCCTTATTCTGTATGCTAGGCATTTTCATTATAATGTGCCTTGGTATAGATCTGTTGTGATTTTGTACATTTGGTGTCCTGTAAGCCTCTTGTATTTGGTTTTCCAATTCATTCTTCAGGTTTGGGAACTAGGCATAATGGTATGGTTACTTATATTCATCAGAGTAACTTTCCTAACTTGTGTTTTCGAAGCCCCATATCAAGACCTTAACACAGCCTGCGTATAACCACAACTGGGCCCCAGCAGATAGTTCAGCCTTCAGCCAGGTGAGGCCCTCGTAGGTGCATGGGTGGTGTCCATCTCTCCTTCTGTGATGGTTTAAGTTTGGTTTATCCCCACAAAACTCACGGTTAGGTTTAATCAATGTGGCGACATTGGGAGATGGGCCCAGTGGGAGGTGCTTTGATCATATGGGCAGAGAATGCCTTTCATGGGAATGAGTTAACCATGGGGGAAGTCCATCTCCTTTGTCTTTCACACTTGCCCACTTGCACTTCCACTTTCTGCCATGAGTTGAAGGAGCACAAGGCCCTCACCAGATGTAGTCACCCAATCTTGGATTTCCCAGCTTTTAGAACTAAGCCCAAATAAACCTCTATTTCTTTATAGAGTACCCAGTTTTAGATATTGTTAGAGCAACAGAAAATGGACTAAGACACCTTTCTAGTACTCACAGCCTATATACTTAGGCTTCTCTGTGAGATGACTTATTTGGACTATGAACTCCACGTTCAGCTTTCCAGTTATCCCTGGAGACTTTCACAGAGCCTTGTCTACAGAGGATGTGGCAAAATGCTTCCTGACTGGATATATGGATGAATGTTTGAGATTTTTCATACTGCTGACCCAAGACTTTTCCCTTGCTAACTGGACCATGTCTGTGCCCGCTACATATGGTGCAGAATGACCTTAGTGTGGCTAGATTTTCCTACTACATATTTCTACATCACAGGATACATAAAGGAGATATTCCCTGTTAAGTCAGCACTATCAGAAATATCCAATCACCAGACTGGTCATATACTTGAGTTGTAAGATAGAAATATGTACCACTTAGCCTTAGGCTTCTTTTTTAGGTTTCCAGTGTAGCTCATAATCTTACATAATCCCAAATGTAACAAAAGTCATGTGTGCCTATAACAGATTGTAGGTATAAAATAGGACTCCTGCCATATTGGTGGCATTTAAACTTAGGGAAGTAAGAAACCATATCTTTAATGTGCTCTTTAAGGAAAGGCAGATGTTGAGTAGATGGAAGAATAGGTTTGTAAAAGCTCAGAAGGGAACTTCTGGGAGTTGTTAGAATTTTAAGAAGTTCATGGCTCTGGTTTCCTTTTAGATAAACATTTGATTTCAGATGATAGGGCATTCTTACATTTTATATGGAGGTTAGTAGTCATACAACTATTTACAGTGGTCAATTTTGAGCTGGTGGAAGGAAATGGAGAGATAAAGAAAGGGAGGAAAAGAGAGAGAGGAACAGTGAAAGCCTCAGAGAAACAGACTTTCCTCAATTCCTAGGTAAGAATTAAAAGCAAGAATTTAAAAGCAGGTGAATGAAAGTGGCTGCTGAAACTGGAGGTAGGATCTCCTGAGGGTTAAGTGGATAATGACAGGAAGAGGGGACAGCACCTCGAATTTGCCTAAGGGAGATAGATGTGTGTGTGTGAGCAGCGAGTGGATGAGGTTCCACTGCCGCAGGACACCCTGGAGGCCATATAGAGGAGGTAAAACCAGGGGGTGGGGGGCCCAAGATATGTATTCTTTGATAGCATGCTTTTAACAAGCCAGAGAAGTTACATTAGTTAAAGATGCATGAATCAATGTATTTCCACCACTCGGGCGCTTTATGGAGTCCTTGCAAATAGTTGGGAGGTGGTAACACATGGCAGGGGCTTCCTTCACATAATCAGGATACCACACACGCTGTTCTGAAGTTTGTATGTGAACATGGTAGAAAGAGAGTGAGAAAACTGAGGATTTGCCCTGGAAAATTGAGCATAGAGAGGTTAAGTGATGAGCTGAAGGTCACACAGCAAGTGGGTAGGTCAGCAGCATTAGAACCCAGTGAACCTGGTTTCAGAACCAGCACTCACCTACTGCACTACACGTGCAGATGGATACATGATGTGACTAAAAAATACTCCAATTGGCATTTCATCTGGATAAATATCTTTAGTAAATTACCAGATAATGAAAATACATCATAGGATATTAATAAATTATAAGATGAACACTCACTTTAAAACCATATCATGCTCACCAATAGAGAATACGTTTTATAAGTCAAAGCATAAGATTTCTGTGACCTAGTCCTGACCTAAACCATTTCACTCCACCAAATAAAAAAGGAAAGAATAGTTACAACCTAACAAAGGCTTTGTTGGTGACTCATGCACTGGAATTTTAATGTTATACTTTTCCTACAAACATGTTTTTAATAAGGCAGTAAACTGTATTTAGCTAAAGATGAAAATAATTGATCCATTTTGAGCCATTAAGGCTGCTTTATTTATTTATTTTTTTACTTCACTTTCACCCTACACTTCATTTTCATGGAAAGTACAGAGGTAATAGCAGATGAATTTCAATTAGTTTCAATTAATGCCATAAACTGTGCTAATGTATTAGGTTGCTGGGTTATATCAGAATCTGCCCCCTCCTAACCTCCCCCAGCAGAACACTCCAGGTTTTGTTTGCAGTTGAAAGCTGCGTTTGAGCCTGTGATGTCAGCTATTCTCCAGGACACTGGAGCATTTCTAATAGTTTAGGGTAATTTACATCTATAAAACCATCTGACTCTAGAGTCCAGAAAACAGTATCCTTTAGCCTGGACTAATTCCATCACAGAGCAATTGTGGTCTCCTTGGAAGCAGAGAGCTATGAGATAAAATAGCAACTGGAGGAAGGGTCCCACTTTGGGTTGTATCTGTGTATTTACAATGGGTAGAAATCCAGAAGAGAGTCAACTCTCTCATAGGAGCATCCATTGTGCCTGCTACTTGGCATCCACCATCCTTCTGGATCACTCTCTCTATCGTTGTCAGGGAACCAGCCCCTCATCTTGTCCCTGTGCTTCAGTGAAGTCAAGACTGGCATCTTCCAGGATTCAGGGCGTGGTTCCCAGTTAGACTGGACACCCAGTCACAGCAAATGAGTGAGGTTTTTCTTTCTCAGATTCTTTCAAAAAAGGCACTTTGGCTTCCTTGCCCTCTCCCTCTGAAGAAACTATTTAGAAAGGGGGGAAATAGCACTGACAGAGTAAAGGTAAAATTATGAAAAAATTTGCATTCCTTCTGGCATTTTTAGGGTGACATGGAAAGAAAACAAGGACTGAAATGTCTAACAACAGTAATAACTCCTCCAGTCTTTCAAATGAGCAGGAATGCAGCCCTGTTTGTTGTTTTTCATGACATGCCAGACTTCTAGTTTCTGGTTTCTAATACCACCATCCCATAACTGACTTGGAAATAATCTAGAAGCAGCTGTGCCCGCAGGACCACCAAATGGTGCAAAGGTGGCCACTTCCAGCCACCATTGTGTCCATAGCTGCCCAATCCCACTCCCAGTGCTCTGGAACTCACTCTTATCAGATTCCCCTCTCTCTGCTGGCATGGGTACTACAGAGTGAAGGTCACCTTCCTAAAGCACTACTTCCTGCACAGCATCAGCTCTCTGGCCTTCTCCCTTCACTGGGTCCTCATTTCCTAAAAAGTAAGCAGTTAAACTTGGACTTGGCTGGATACTTGAGGACCTACACAGAATCTGTCTCCTGTCTGCTCCTCTGCCTCTCTCTCCCACTGCTGCCCTTCACAGATGTGTCGTCCAGTCCAATTGATGGCCCAGTGTCTTTTGGAAACAAATCAAACTCCTCCAACATCTTTCTCCATTTGCTTCTCCTGCCCTCCTTTAAAGCTAAGGTCAAATCCTCCTGGGGGAGCCTTCTCCAACCTTCCCAGTCTCTAGGGCTCTCACAAAGGCCACAGTGCCTGTACACGATTGGCACCTGGCATATGTGGATTTCCAACTGTTGTGTAAAGACAGATATCCTCGACTGTTCTTCCACCATGGGCAGGGCTGAGACTGATACTCTGGGGAAGCTTGAGTGTGTAGCAGAAATTTCATCACATGTAGTAGTAACAGTACTCTAGTCTCCCTCACCCTGATCTATAGGGATATGTTAAGGACCCCCAGTGGATGTCTGAAACCACAAAGAGCCCCATATACTGGTTTTTCCAAAGCACACATACCTATGGCAACCTTTTACCTTTTCACTTCAAGAAAGCACTTTGTGGCTTTTCCTTTGCAAAACTTAATTGTAAACATCACTACCCTTGCACTTTAGGGTCATTATTAAGTAAAACAAGAGTTACTTGAACAGAAGCATTGTGATACTGCAATAGTAGATCTAATAACTGAGAAGGCTAAGTGACTAACAGGTGGGTAGTCTATGTGGATACACTGGACAAAAGGATGATTCATGTCCCGGGTAGGATGGCTCAAGATTTCGTTATGCTACTCAGAACAGCATACAATTTTTAACTTATAGATCGATTTTTTTTCCTGGAATTTTTCATTCACTATTCTCAGACCATTTAACTATTAGCACATAATACTTCCAGCTGACCATGAGTAACTGTGACCGTGGGAAGTGAAATGGTGGAAAGGGGAGGAGGGAAGGACTACTGTAATGCTAATAACAGCTTCTATGTCTGAGACACTGTCTTGAGTATAGCATACATGTCATAGATCCTCCCAGCCACCTACTTGAGGAAGATATTGTCGAGAATCTAACACACAGAAGGGTTAAGTAACATGTCCCAGAAATGACAGACCCAGAATTTGCACCTAGGCCATTAACTCTGGAACCTGAACTACAATGCCTTGATAAATGTATGTCATTCATAATGAAGACTTTAGTTCATCCTGCTCAGTCAATATGTTATTACTGTCATTAAAGGCAAAGAAATTTTTAAAAGAAAGCCATTGACCTCACTCCAGGGCTCTCCTGTCTTCATCTTGATTGGTCATCAATTTCCAGGTTAGGTTGAGTGTAAAAAGCTTTTATAGGACAAAACTTGGGGAGAAGGAAAGGAGTTACATTCTAAGCTATTTTCACGTACATTCACCAAAACATTTATTGAGCATCAACTACATATCAGGCACAATGCTGGATACAAGTGATATTGAGATAAATTACAGCTATAATTGTCAAAGAAATGGCTTGCAGTTTCAGCAAAGTATAGCACTCTAGATGTCTCAGAAACAACACTGCTGTGATAATTATTTTTCTTTCAAAATGCGGTACTAAAAAGTCCACTAGGTCGTGTTTTTTTTTTTTTTAAGATTTAATTTTTTTTTTACTTGTAGATGAACACAATACCTTTGTTTAATTTATTTATTTTTTTGTGGTGCTGAGGATCAAGCCCCATGCCTCACACATGCCAGGCAAGCACTCTACCACTAAGCTATAACCCCAGCCCCCCACTAGGTCTTCCACTGTATTAGAAGGGATTTGAAAGTCCAGTGATGAAACTCATGTATTTCACCCAAAAATCTTAGTAAGCACTCGGGATCATCACAGCAACTCATGTGATATGGCATTAATGTGTATTTTCCACGTTCATCTCCTCTGGCTGCTAAACAGATTTTTTTTTCACCTGCTGGGAAAGCCCAGGTACGTTTAGGAGGCTCTACTTAGAGACCTGCTCTCTAGCTGGGTTCTTCTCAGTGCTGCATTTCCTGGAAACCCTCATGGGTATAGTTCTGTTGTTAGTTCTTGGCTCTCATGTGTGGATGGGCTTTCTACAGCCATTTGAATGATTGTCCCAGGCTCACTTTGTTCTGCCATGTGGACTATGCTCCAGTGATGCTGTTTGGGTTTGGGAAGGAAGTGAGGATGGTGGGGAATGTAGGGGATGTGGGGGCAGAAGAAAAGGACAGGAAAATAACTGCACGAGTAAGATCTGAATGGGACTAATTAAAGTCATGCCTGAATATGACTCAAATTACGGGAAGCTACAAAGAGAAAGGAGGTAGTATTTTTCTTCCTAACTTTTCTCACATGAGAAGTCGTTTGAAAAGGCCTTTACACAGAGTTAAGTTAACTTGGCTGGACCAGGTTTCTCAGATGGCTCCTAGAGCCTGGTCTCAGCATTGAGTGTTAAGTACACCTACCTGAGAGGCACTCTGGGGAGTCATCAAGCACCAGACCTGAGGAGAAAACTGCTACATTTAAGACAAAAAACTAACTTCCTGTCTATTCAGTGGTCAAAAGCAGGCACTCAAATGGTGGCTGATGGGAGCCATATACCCTACCTCTACCCAAAGGTTCCAAATCCAATTGTTTTCATGTCTAATTCCTGTTTAACCTATAAGTTACTTTGTATTTCAGACATCCCTCTGCCCTCACAAATATAGAAACACAAAATGTGTCCTGAAGTAGTATACTCTTGAATTAAAAAATGTAACAAGGAAAGCATTAAAGAAAAAAATTACAGGTCAACCTTGTTTATAAATTAAGAGAGAAACAGCCTATATAGTATTATCAAATGGAATACAGCAATGTATTGAATGCTATTTAATACTCTTTAAAATTTTTTTTAATGCAGTCAACTAGTAACTTTTTTGCGGGGGGCAGGGGGATTGAACTCAGGGGTGCTCAACCACTGAGCCACATCCCCAGCCCTATTTTATATTTTTGTTTAGAGAGAGGATCTCACTGAGTTGCTTAGTGCCTCGCTGTTGCTGAAGCTGGCTTTGAACTGGAGATTCTCCCGTCTCAGCCTCCTGAGCCACTGGGATTACAGGCTTGCGCCACTGCGCCTGGCAACTAATAACTTTTTTAATGTGGTCAGTATTCTAACTTGGCAAAAAGTTTTAGTGGATCTAAATCATCTACCAAAAAACAGGAGAAACTGTATTTCATTATAATGTAATAATTATAATAATGGATGTAATTAAATTTTATTTATATAAATGTATCTTAAATGTGCATATTTAATTTTACATATTGATACCCACTTCCTGAGAACTTGGTGGTCTTTACATCTCGGCCTGAACTGAAGGTCAGGATGAGAATTTCAGCTCTAACCATAGGAGGTTGCCAAATTCAACCAGATCATTGACTCTCCCTGACCTTAGGTAAAAGGAAGAGACTGCATGCACAAAATCATCTCCAAACCTTGATTTCCTGATTTCAACTAGAGACACATGGGTAGCTGAGCCCTGTTCTGGTTGTTTTGTGAGTCAAACAATTTCAATGAAATTCAAGCAATGGAGAGGAGGATGCTTGAGCAAATGCTTTTGAGTGGCAGAGGCATTTGTACAAATGTTATACTTTCCCCTTTTGATTCAAAAAGTGGTATGCAACTCGAATATGTGTATTTGTGGCAAGAACTGCACAGGCAACAGCAAGAAAGAGAACAATGGCTTGTGAAAAGAAGAGCCCTTCCAACACAGGCCTTTCTTTTCCTTCTTCGGTCTTTTCAGCTTCACAAAAGGAGACATATTTTCCATATAATTGCTAAACATGTTTGCTTATTAAATTATTCTTTAATTAGTTAATGATTTTAGCCATGCTTTGCTCTTCGGATATTCATTTTGTGTAATAAAATAATTATAGATAATTAAACTATCTCAAGCCTTTTTCTTTCCCCCAGCAAACAGGCTGGGTCTCCAAAAATGACAACAAGTTGTAAATTAATCTGGAAAACAAAGCATGACAGATGAATGATTTGCTTGGAATTAATTAGACACTAATTATATACTGGAACTAGATGAAGAATAAGACTCATTATAAAAATAAAACGCTATTCTGAAAAGATGCATGGCTACTGATATCTTTACCTTCTGTTTTAAAGTAGTGGTTCTTTATCCAAACCAGAGCACTTAAGCAGTCTTCCTCATCGTTGAGAGTGAAATGGTTGCGGGGAACTTTCCCAGTGTATTGCAGTTTACTGCTGTCTGGAACCTCTCTGTTGGTCAGATGTTGCCCAATGTCAGCCCCCGTAGGGCATGGGACCTGAAGTATGTTAAGGAGAAATACTTATTTTAGTGGTATGAGGTGAAGATCTGACACAGTTTTGCAATAATAATAATAATAATAATAAGGTGCAGTTGTCAATGTCTGATATAGGTATGTCCTTTTCTGTCCCCAAATATAATTAATCAGGTTTTAATTGAAAGGGGAGAAAACAAACAGACAAAATGACCATTTAGAGACAACTGTCAGAAGGAATCACTCTGGCTATCTGTTTTAGTTGGCTTTTTCACTGCTGTGACTGAAAGACCCGACCAGAATAACTATAGAGGAGGAAAAGTTTATTTGAGGGCTCACAGTTTCAGAGGTCTCAGTCCATAGGCAGCAGGCTCCATTCCTCAAGGGTCAAGGTGAAGCAGAACACCATGACAGAACAGTGTGGTGGAGGGAAGCACCTCACATGATGATCAGACAGCAGAGAGAGAGAGACTCCACTTGCCAGATACAAAATATATACCTCAAAGGCATGTCCTCAATGACCCATCTCCTCTAGCCACACCTGACCCACCTTTAGTTAACACTCTGTTAATTCCATCGGGGGATCGATTCACTGATCAGGTTAAAGGTCTCATGACGCAATCATTTCTCCTCTAAACCTTCTTGTATTGTCTCACACCTGAGCTTTTGGAGAACACCTCATATCCAAACCATAACACTATCTAATGTTGTATAATAAAAATTCAGAACTTAGTGGTAAAAACAATTTTTTATTAGGTTCATAGATTCTGTAGACCAATAATTAAGATAGGGCAAGTTAGGGGACAGCTTAACTGTTCCACAACATTCAGAGCCTTAGATGAGCAGACTCAAGGGGTGAGGGTGATTTGATGGCTGGACGGTGGAGTTGTTTGAAGGTAAAATATCTCAGTTCTTTTTATTTTCCCACAAAATGTGCTGAGGGCTCAAAACTACCAATAAGTTGTCATTATTTGCCTAGCAGTTGATGTTGTCTATGACCTGGAACATCCACATGTGGTCTCTCCTGTGGCTTGGGCTTCCTCATAACATGGTGGCAAGTGTCCTGAGAGAGAGAAGCACTACAGAGAGTCCCTTATTCTTCTCTAATAGTCCTGGAAGTTGGCTACCACCATATTCTATCCAATGGAAGTATTCATAGGAGCCTGCCCAGGTGTTATGATTTGGATATGAAATATTCCCCACAGTTTCATGTGTCTCCAATGTAGCAAAGCCCAGAGGTAGGGCTTTTGGGAAGTGCTTGGATCATGAGGGCTCTGACCTCATCAGTGGATCAATCCATTGATGCTGGGTGGATTACAGTGAGCGGGTAGAAGCTATAGGTAGGTGAGGCATGGTTGGAGGAAATAGGTCAGTGTGGGTATGCCCTTGCGGGACTACATCTTGACCAGGGCCCCTTCTTTCTCTCCCTCTGCTTCCTGGCTGCTATGAGCTGAACAATTTTCCTCTGCCACGCCCTTCCACCATGTTGTTCTGCCTCAGCTCAGACCCATAGCAATGGAATCAGCCAACCATGGATGGAGTGAGACCTCTGAAACTGTGAAGCCAAATTAAACTTTTCTTCCCCTAAGTTGCTCTGTAGGTATTTTGTTCACAGTGACACAAAGCTAACACACCAGGATCAAGAAGATAAAACCGAGACTCCACTTCTTCAAGCAGGAGGGGCAAGGCTCTGGAAGACAAGGTGGAACTGAATTTGACGTTGCCTTGTGTGGTTAAAACAACCTGCCACAGAAGCAATTTTATCAGGTACTAAGGTTCAAGTGCACAGAGGGGCTAGGCAGATAAATACAATAAGGGAAGTGGATTGTTATTTACTCATGAAAATTACAGGACTACTATTTACTTTGTTGGGAAAATTGTCTCTCTTACTCCATCCTCCTCTCTGTTCACACAGAATCATCCCTATATAACTTCTGTTCTCTCACTTTTGACACTGATATGAGTAGGAACAGAAGCTTTCCTCTACTGTAAGGAAAGCAACAGTGAAACCCCAATAAAGGATGGTGGCTGTCACTTGTCCTCCATGTCAAAGATACAAACTAGAGAGCCTGTGTCCTGGCCAGACTTCAGCCATGACTCAGCTCCATCCAGTCATTGCCAGGGAAGAGCACGGATCCAGTAGGGCCAGATCTGATTGTTTAAGAAATGTCAGATACTTGGGTTTTTACATGGACTCTTGACTTTTTATTACTTGGGTTCAAATTTAAATCAAACACTATCATCAAAGCCAAATGAAACAGCACAGTGGCCTGACTGCCTACAGGGCCATATTTTGCCCCTTCAATTTGGCTGCCAGGTACAAATTATGCAGAGGAAAAAAAGAGGCAGGCACAGGGTGCAAAACTTAATGGCAACTTGAGGGCTTTGTTGGAGGATCTATACCATCTGTCTTGCATATTCATGTGGTCAGGTCTAAGGATTGTTAGGCAGGAATACCACAACAAGTATGATGGGCAGAAAGTTCACCTGCAAAGGAGAGGCCTCAGGCGAATTACGAAATTACAGGCAGTTCCCTAATCTGAAGAGTGGGAATGAAGATGACACCCACTCCAAGTTGATTTTTCTTGGAATCACCTTAGAGTTACCATGAGGGTTACATCAGCTAACATATGTTCATTTCATATAAAACACTCCAACTGCCATCCGGGACTCTTATTGCCCTGATGAAGGCTCTCAGCACAGCATGCTCCTGTCTCCTGGGGCTGGCCACTCCCTTGTGGAAAAGACCTTCAGACCATTAGAAGGCTGTTTCCTAGGGTAAATAAGCATCAGATTCCCATTGCTTCTGTGGACCTGTCCTAAATCAGCTTCCTGGGGTTGTGATGTAAAAGTCTAATTCTGACTGGCTGGTCATCCTAACCATCCCCAATCTTCACCTGTGTGACTCAACATCTGGGGTGACTTTGAGCTTCTGGATGTTCCTCAGCTTGTTCTCTTCTTAAATGAATAAGCCAGGTGTACACCCTTGCTTTTGTGGCCTATCCTTTGACACAATCATGTTTGGCAGGTAACAGGTTTGTGACCTCTAAATTGTCACCATGAATTTTTACATTTGTCAGTGTTAATGCTTTTCTGTCTCCAATTTTACTATGTTGTATGTTAATATTGTTGCTCTTTCTAAGAGCTATGTGGATTTGCCTGACATAGTCTTTTTTTTTGGTGGGGGGCATACTGGGGATTGAACTCAGGGGCACTCGACCATTGAACCACATCTCTAGTCCTATTTTGTATTTTATTTAGAGACAGGGTCTCACTGAGTTGCTTAGCACCTCACTGTTACTGAGGCTGGCTTTGAACTCGTGATCCTCCTGCTTCAGCCTCCTGAGCCTCTGGGATTACAGGCCTGTGTCACTGAATTCCTCTAAATAATAATGAATCAACCCTGAAATACTACCTTTGGTCTTTCTACTTAAGATGAAGCATATTCCTTCCTTTATATCTCTCTCCGTATTTTCAGGAAGTTCTTGGTCTTTATTAGATTAATTTAGATTGAGAGTCACAATTTGTATTTTGTAGTTATTTTCAGATTTACAAAAATTACTCAAATTACTTTTAGAAATCATTTGTGGTGCTTGCTACCTATTCTTATACTATTATAAAGTTCTAAATTTTCTGTCTCAGTTATTTGGAGTATATTACATTTTACATTAAGGTAAAAAAACATGGAAGATAATTTTTCTGAGGACTTGCACATAAGAGAATGGCTTATTTGTGTTCTTTTATAGGGAGGTGCATTTGGTAATCTGTTATTTTTCTTCTGAAACTTGTTCTCCCCCCACAACCCCCATCATTCTCATGCAACCAGAGATATCTCATTCTCTGACATTTACCAGAATGTAACTAACTGAGAAAAAGTTTTCCTTGATTTTGCTTGGAATCAGTTAGACAATATTTTTCTTGGGTAAAGAGAATTTTCTTCTAGCATGTCTTAAGTTATTGTTATAAACCTGCCCAGCTTCACAGGAGGGGAGGCACAGACTCCAATCCTCAGATGGGAAAAGTATCAGATAATTTGCAGCTATGTTTCAAAAGAGCCACTTGCTTTGACTTTATGCTGTTTCTTTTCTCTTTACTCATCTTCAACATGAGTTCTCTTCCTACCAGTTGCTGTCAAATGATAAGGGGAGTGCCACTCTCTGGTCTGTTCCTAGGAGGTACATTAAAATAGACAGCTCTTTCCTCAGCCCCTGTGTGTAGCAGGCTGTCTCCTGGGGCTGCACTGTTCTGCTTACCACACTTCATTTACTCAGTCTAGATGTCATGAACCTCTCAGAGACCATGTCGTATTGTTGATCCATATCAGGTTGACTATAAACTAAAGTACCCAGCTCTTTTTGTAAAAAAAAAAAAAAAATTAGAGCTTTATAAGTATACATAGTAGTTGTGTTCATCCTGAAAAACTCATACATTCATGGAATTTGATTTCAGTTAACGATCCCTTTTCCTCCCATACTCCCTTCCCTCCACAGTTCTCCTTCCTCTACTCTGCTAGACTTCCTTTTGCCTATTTGTTTATATTTGATTGGTTCTTCTTACTTATAAAGGTGAAGTTCCCTGTGGTATATTTTTATATGCACATAACATGATTTTCTAAGAATTCATTCTGCATTGCCTCCCCTTACCCATGCCTCCACTCTGCTTCTTGATCTCCTTTCTTGTACACTACTGATCTTTCCTATATCTTTATGATGTCCTATTCTTCCCTCCTTCTTTCCTTTATTTTACCCTAGCTTCTGCATATGAAAGAAAACATTCAACCTTTGAGTTTCTGAGTCTGGCTTATTTCACTTAGCCTGATGATCTTCATTTTCATCCATTTATTAGCAAATGCCATAATTTCATTATTCTTTATGGCTGAGAAGAACTCCATTGTGAACCACAATTTCTTAAGCCATTCATCTGTTGATGGGCACCTGGGTTGATTTCATAATTTTAGCTATCGTAAACTGTACTGCTATAAACATTGAGGTGGTCATATTGCTACAGTATATTGATATTAGCTATTTTGGGAAAATACCAAGGAGTGGGATAGCTAGGTCATATGGTGGTTCCATCCCTACTTGTTTGAGGGATCTCCATACTGCTTGCCAGAGTGGTTGTAATAGTCTGCCATCTCACTAACAATATACAAGAATACATTTTTCCCCACATCCTTGCCAGCATTCATTATCATCTATATTCTTGATCATTGCAACTCTGACTGGAGTAAGGTGAAATCTTAGTGTAGTTTTGATGTGCATTTCGCTGATTGCTAGAGATGTGAGACATTTTTCATATATATTTGGGGTCATTTGTGTTTCTTCTCTTGAGAAGTTTCTGTTCAGTCATTTTGCCCACTTATTGATTGGGTTATGTGGTGCTTTTTTTTGGTGTTAAGTTTTTTGAGTTCTTTATATATTCTGGATATTACTCCCCTATCATAGGAATATCTGGCCATTTCTCTCATTCTGTAGGTTCTCTTTTCATGCTCTTAATAATTTCCTTTGCTGTGCAGAAGCTTTTTAATTTGATGGCATTCTGCTTACTGATTCTTGGTTTTATTTCTTGAGCTTTGGGGGTCTTGTTAAGGAAGTCAGTGCCAGCACCTATATGATGGAGTGTTTGACCCTATGTTTTCTTCTACCAGTTAAAAGGAAGTCCCTGGCTCCTTATCTGGCTTGGTTGGAGGAAGTTACCTAACCTGCTGGCTTCTAGTGGTCACCACTCTTTTGAATTGCAGGTCCATGCCACAGTGTTCTCCTGGTCAATACCAAACTCATTTAATAATTTTGAGTTAAATTTGTATTCTTCTTCCTTATGAGGTTACCCAAGTCCAGGCACACAGCAGGTATTATCCGTCTCTCAGTAACCATTTGCGAGTCATGTAGGTTTGTGATCTCATTTGGAAGCTATCTCAAAGGTGGCATTTGTTCATCAAAAAACAGAGAAAACTGATGAAGGGGATGGGTAAGGGAGTTAGAGGGTACTGAAAATGAGTTAGCTAAATGCTAAACTATCTTCCAAAACAGAGAGATCTTGAATAATAACAAGTTTGCAGTTGGCAGATCAAGGACAAAACTTCTATAAACATGTATTTGGAGCTATAGTAGTAAATACTTCAGAATAGCAGAAATGCTTCAGACTGTATGGCTCAAAAAACAGGACGTGGAAGTAAGCGAACAGCCCTCCTCACTCTCAGCCCTGCAATACAATTAAAGATTTTACCTTGTGCACAGATTTTCTGATAAAAATATTATGTGATATGCATTTGCATATCAAAACTATTGCAGAATATTTTAGAGTGAAGCATGCCATTTAAAAGGTCTAATTAGAGGTTAAAGATCATAATTGTATTTTATAACAGATTGTCTTCTTGCTTTGAGTTTAGGCTTTATTTTCATCATTTTGTTTGACAAAATTGGGACAAAACCATGAGAGAACTGGAGAGAAGGAAATAGGAAAAAAAAAAAAAAAACTAGGAGGTCCCCAGTGAATTCAGCTGCCCTTTCTGTATCGCTCTATGTACCTTTGATTTTTATGTCCTTCTGGAAAAATTAAATTGGAACTCCCTTTATCACTTCTTCATTTCATTTTTCCCACTATAAAAAGGGCAAGAGCTTAATGTGCCGCAAACTAAAGCTGCAGGGGCAGCTGGACACACATGGGCAGATGCCCGAGTCACTGGACAGCTGGCCCAGTCCTCTGCTCAGTTTCCAAAGTACGCAGTCACCGGCAGCAGCTGGAACCCATTGGGCAGGTTGAGGGGGGACAGGCAAAAGTGGTGCATGGTGTTTTCTTTTGGTTTAGTGTTTTTTAAAGTATGAGGAATACTTAAATATCAAAATGAGGTATCTTTCCAGTTAATTTTTATCCTTCAACCAGAAAAAAAAAATCTGTCTTTTGAGAGACTTCTTAAAGAGAAAGAAAAGTAAATTATTTAGAGATTCATCCAAGCTTCTCAAAGTGCAGTCCATTCACTAGCAGCAACAACCTCACCAGAGAGCTTGTTAGAAACTGCTATCTCAGATTCTGCCACCCTACTCCAAGGCTCAGAATCTGCATTTTAACAGGATGCTCCGAGGTTTTGTGTGTGCATCATCCAATTTGAGAAGTGCTGTTCTAAGATAAAGATGAAGGAATTCAACCTTGAGAAAATTCAAGCTGGGGATTCTCTGCCTTAGTTTATAATCATTTGGGAATCTTAAAAAAAATACCGAAAGAGCTGGACATGATGGCACACTCTTGTAATCACAGTGACTTGGGAGGCTGAAGCAGGAGGATCACAAGTTCAAGACCAGCCTTAGCAATTTAGCAACACCTTGTCTCAAACAAAAACCAAAAAGACCTGGGGATGTAGCTCTGTGGTAAAGGACCCCTGGGTACAACAACAACAACAACAAAAACAATAAATGCTAGCTTCCAGGCCCACCAGCATGACTAAAACAATTTCCAGAGGCAGGGCCTAGACACAGGTGTGTTTTTAAAGCACCCCAGGTGATCTCAGTGTGCAGACAAAGCAGAGAAAGAACATTGCTAAAGTGACTGCTCACCACATGCAGTAACAATGTTAGGACAAAGACCCTGTCTGCTCCTGTTCCTGGCTTGGGAAAGGAAAGAAAGCACACACGTGTTGAATCCACAACCATACGCGAGATGGTCTAACTGAGACTCCACCCTTGAGTTATAAAGCAATCTCTTTTGATTGGAGAGAGACTGTATTGTGGGCCACAGAAAATGCTAATGTGTACCAAGAAGTGGGAATATTAAAATCTGCTGCCTGAGACATTAACAGCTTCGGCTGAATCCAGCAATGCTGTCTTCAAATGTGGCTTGAGAGATTAATCAAATGGGAAGCATGGTCACTGGGAAAGCAGTCAA
Source organism: Xerus rutilus (assembly GCA_028644305.1). NCBI lineage: Eukaryota > Metazoa > Chordata > Mammalia > Rodentia > Sciuridae > Xerus > Xerus rutilus. The sequence goes on from CM053401.1 coordinate 138,950,286, forward strand.
TCTGATTTCCTAGTTATATAACTGAGAGACAAAATAAAATAAGGGTTGACAGAAGGTGCGCATGTTTGAAATACTTTTGCGTGAGTGCATTGCCACAGCCAAATGTTAGCCTCTTGAGGCATAAATTAATTTACCACAATGCATGCCTGGTTGTGTCTGGATTCTGCTATGGTGAGCCGTTAAGTGTTAGACTTTGGAACAACAGCTTAAGAATGACATTTCTCCAACTTGCTGTGATTTTTATCCTGGAGCAGAATGTTGTTCTTGGAATGGGTTTCTGGGAGGGTTTGCGGACACAATTCTGGTCATGTGCACAGGCCTTGAAGAGCGCTTTTATGAATTTAGAGTGGCAGCTGTCCGGGCAAGAAAGGATGCTCTTTACCCAGAGAGCGTGTGCCCCTGTAAACACATTAACCGTGGAGATCTCCAAACACATCCCATGTGCACAGCCTCACCTGGTACTGCTGCCCAGTACAGAGGATGAGGTGGTCGTACAGCACGATTTGGTCCTTGGAAACCACGACATGCTTGGCTGCTCGGTCTATGCCAGTCATTCTACCAACCACAACATTAACCCAGGAGCACAGTGACATCAATGCATAATCTTTATCATTAAAACAGTGGCTGCAAAGAGAGAAGCTCCATAAGTGACATTTGAGCAGCTGACAGCGGGCATTAATTAGACATCTGGTGAGCTGGTTCGAGTCCCCTAGTGAGCCAAGTCTGTGCTCTTGCTGTGAGTTTACCAGGACCGATACTAGAAGATTTTTCGTTATGAAACACTTAGGCATAAATTGACATCTTCCCATTAAAACTAAATTGTTCCACCTGGCTTAGATCAGTCCACAAGGGAAGAAGGGGTGTGTGTGTGTGTGTGTGTGTGTGTGTGTGTGTATTTGTGAGAGAGACAGAGAGAGAGAGCACTTACACACTTTCTTCTGCTTCTATTTTCTGTTTCATGATGATTATAAATCCACTTCAGCTGTTGAACTGTCATACTGACCACACACACAAAGGCAATGAGGAAGAAGAAAGAACCCCCAAGGGCATGGGTCACAATCCCAAAATGTGGAGATCCTTCCTATTTGCTAATATTTTTCAGTCAATGACTTGTTCTTAGAATTAATGTATGGTTTCATGCCAAAACAACAAGCACATTTTATTTAAAGTAGTTATCAATTAGGGAATTAAGTTCACAGCAAGTACAATTGCTGGAGACTTTTGGGATTCACTCTTCAGGGCAATGGTGATTTATATGGGGTGTACTTATACGTACACCAGGCCCAGGGTGAATTTGACTGCTGCGGCAGGGTACTGGTAGCCATGTGGACTTTCATTTTCTGGATTCTGTTAAGTTGGGCACTTACCTGTAATGTGACAAGAGTAGGTATCTTACAGCTTTGGGTTTATTTAAACAGTTTTATGAGGGATGTTACTAGAATGTCTGAAAGGTTTGACCTTGTGAATGACCTTTGTAATGATCCTATTCTGAAGTTGACAGTCTAAGGTGACAAGACAATGTTTCATTTAAAATTAGGCTAGATGATCTTTTTCAGAAAGACCTATGCCAGGTCTGAGTCCCTTCTCTTTTGCCAATGGGCCTGGACTTTGGGGACCCTGTGCCTCCAGTTTCTTCACCTCTCAACACAGGATAATTAGCCCACCCTGCATGTGCAGTAAAGAATGAACATGAGCATGTAGGAGATGATATTTTGTTAAGTGGGATGAATATGTGAAGGGTATTATTTGAAATAATATTAATGACACATAATCCTGTTTACTCTCTTTGGAAGAAAACAGGATTCTGAAGTAGTAATGGGAGAACATTTTTTCTTTTTGATCCATACATGAGTCCAGTCTCACCACACAAAGAGAATTCTAGTAATAGATGCACATTAGACCCTGTTACATGGCCCTGGAAGGAGATTGGAGCCCTGGGCTGTGTGTCTCTCTGTGAAACAACACTTAAAAACAAAAAAATTTCTCTTTAATAGAAAAATAAGAAAAAAAGAGAGAGAGAAAATCAGGGGCTGGCCTGTCATAGGAAAATAATGGATAGTGAGTTGAAATTCTTTTAAAAAGCCATTTTGATAGCTTTACAGAAATACAGGAAACTTCACTGGTTTTGTACATTCATGAGACACCCACAAAGGATTGTTCTAGTTAGACAATCTCTACTGTAAGCTGTCCAAGATGAGGAAAAATTAAACATAGTTAGTGTCCAGGGATTAGTCTTATGAGGATTTGCCCAACGATAAAAGCTCTCAGGGGAAATTTGTGAAAGGCTAACACAATACTATTTTTAATGACAGTAAGACAGCAGTGTTGATAATGTCAGAATGCATATTTCAGACTTAAAATTTGAAGCTCTGTCCAGTGGGGACTGGCACTCGAGAACACCGATTTTCAGGAACCTTTACTCAGATGCAAAAAGAAGCCTTGAAGGTTGTGGGCTGCTTGTTTTTGCAGTCTGTTACTACTTGAATGACATTTCTTATGTTCAAATCTCACAGTGTAACTGATTACTATCCATTGTGGATATTACTATCCATATGGACCTTCTTTAATTTCCCCACAAGGGAAACTATAAGCAAAAATTTTTCCAAAATTATGCAGAGTAAATAAGCATTAAGATTCTAACACAAGAGGTACTGCCTCCCAGCTTGGCGATGAGAGACATACCCCTGCCGGGGTTTTCTGGAAAAGAAAGGAACAAAAAAGGTGCATCCGTGAAACTTCATGTTGTCTCAAGTGAGCTTGACCCTTACTTGAAAATAATATGAAAGGGGGTTGGGAATGTAGCTAAGTGGTAAAGCACTTGCCTAGCCCTGAGTTCAGTCCCCAGCACCACAGGGGCAGAAATGTGAAAGTTTGTCCTTATAGAAAAGTCTGGAGACAGATAATGAGAAGGGGGGATGAGAAGCAGAAATTCAGGAAGGGGAAATTTCTGGAAGATCACATAAATGAGGAGTGGCCTGCTTGTTCAATATTGTAGTGTCCCCAAACCTAGTGGGCAGAAGATTTGGCCAAAGCTCCAGGTGCACAATTAGAAGCCAACTCCAGGGGAGCAAATAGAAGTCAGTGGAGACCTGCGCCTCATGGAATCAGAACCTTCAGAACTGGAAAAAAACCTTAGAGGTTTTCAGAGAGGATTAATTGTGACATTCTTAGAAGAAGGACTGTTACAATTAACTTTCAGGGCTTGATTGTCCAATTAGTGGCTTCTTCTCCTTCCTGTTTCTCCTGCCTTCCTGCTGCTTCTCTTTTCAGCTGTGTTCTGGGCATGTCATTTGCACCTCTATCAGAGGTTGCACAGAGAGGGGCAGGGGCTTGGGGTGGACAAAAATGCTTTGCGAAAAAATAATAACCATAATAATGGAGCAAAACACTGGTTATGGAAAAGTTCAAAATTAGTATTTGGAATGAGTAATTTAAATTATTAAATTTATGGATGTTGTTTGTCCTGGTTATTTTTAAACTCCATAATCAGAATTTTCTTTATTCTGGTATGAGGACCATTTGAAAGGGAACATCCTGTTAACAGTTCAATCTGCAGTTTCCAAGACTTAGGATATTATGTAGTTGTCCATATGAAGGGATGGGGCTGTTTGGTGCCTGTCTCATTATGATTGAGGGAATGTCTGTAGTTCTTTGGAGGCAACATTGGTGTATTCCATATCATTTATTGAGCATCTTCTATATGTGAGGCACTGTCCCAGATACAGAGGATATATCAGTGAAAACAAAGGCAAAAATTCCTGCCCTTGTAGAGTTTACATTATAGTTGAAGAATTTGGAATATAAAGAAAGAACATAGTTTTAAAATGCAAATTTATAACCTTTCAGAAGGATTTCAGTAGCAATAAAAATAAAACAAAATTTTGCAGAGTAGGGGACTAGAGTGTGTTGAAGTGTTGGTTGCAGATGAATGGGGTAGTCAGGGTAGAGGTAAAATTTTATCTCATGGAAGAGGTAAAATTTCAGAGAGAAAAAGCAAAGACCCCAAGGTGAGCACTTGCTTCTTGTGTTTGAGGGACGTTAAAGTTGTTGATAGGGCTAGTGTGGAGAGAAAAAGAGTAAAAAGTAAAAGATGATGTCATAGAAGCAGATAGGAACAACAGACTTCAGTTTCAAAACATTCTAGAACTTTCTATGATGAAAATGTTCTGTAGCTAAGGTAATATGGTAGCCACTGGCCATATGTGGCTATTTGGAGCTCTTAAAATGTAGTTAATGTGAATTGAGGAGCTGAATTTTTTTTCATCTCATTTAATTTTAACTAATTTAAATTTAAATAGCCCCATGTGGCTAATAGCTGATCTCTTGGATAGTGCAGTTCTGGACTGTAAGGAGTTGACATGATCTGAGTCACATTTATGCAATGCTCTGGTAACTGTGTTGAGAATGCACAGAGGCAAGGACAGAAGCAAGGACCTCTGGGGTAAGGGCCTTACAGCCATCCTGCAGGGACCGGGCAGGGATCTTCTACCCAGGTACTCAATCTGCCTATGCAGTAGTGTCACATGAGAAGTAAGTCCTTTACACCATTCTCTCCTACATCACGCTCAACCTGTGGATGGACAGAACTTCTACCAAGCTTGTTGTATTAAAACTTCTCTTAAGACATCAATAACACCAGCATCTTCTGGGAGTCATGTAGTTTAGAATGAGGGAAACTGTGAAAAGAGGATGTCCATTGTATCAATCCTCTATTCTTGGCCAGAATCTGGTGTTATGCTAATTTTAACAAAAATTCCAGCCAGCACAGCTTATCATACATTTTTCACAATCAAAAGAACCAAAGCTCAGAGAAATGAAATCCCTCACTCAGACCCTTAGTGATAAGGGCAGGATCTGAATCCACATCCTCCTGGCTCAAATTCTGTGTCTTTTACTGCTCTGTAATGGCAATCTTCCAAGAAAGAAAAAAAAATCAAAAGTTTATAGTCTGCTAAAGGTATTAGTTCAAAATGAACCTTGTTCTGCTAGCAAGGAATCTATGGTTTTCCCTCACTGAAGGCAAAGCAAGTCTTTGAGGAAAGAGGAAAGAGGGTCCCTTCATCATAGATTTTGAAATGAACTGATTGATCTCTTGAGAGGAACAATTTCCTTACTCTTCACTGAAAACAATTGGGAGATTGTTTCTCGAGGCAGGAAGTCTAATATTTCTATACTCATGTTTTGCTATAGAAAATTAAAATAAGTGGAAGCTGTGTGATAATAGAACAGTATTTTCTAGAACAGATGTCGTCAAATAATGATTCTATTGGGATGAAAACAATAGAACTTGTCCAGACTGGCATAGAAGGTGCCCAGTCAGCACCTGATTACTCTGATTATGGCAGAGTAGGTGTGAGACCAAAATCCCATTGAGGTGCTCTGTCAAATGCAAGCATCATCACCAAGCTCCACTGCCCCTGTAGTGTCACTCAGAACCCAAATGTAGGGGTGGCTGGGTACATGGACTCCATCCCAATTGTTGGCACAGGGCAACTGGCTCCCCACAGATACAAGGTGGTAGCCCAACACTGCCACTCTGGACCATTCACTTGCTAACAGGTTTGAATTTGTGTTTCTTAAGTAATGGCTCAACATTAGGAAAAAAGTCTTCTACTTTTCCCTTTCTAATCTGAAATATATTAGATAGCATAAAAAGACTACACACAGATTATATTTAGGCCTTAGAATGAAAAAAGCAAATAAAATTCATACTTGGTTGCCAGAAACTTTCTTTGTTCATTTCCCAGAAGTTTTTTCCCTGGGAGTCCATGAGTTGAAATCAAGGTGAGATTATTAAACTTCAGGTGAGAACTAAGGAGAAAGAAAAGAAGAAAAGAACAAAGAAAGGTTAAGCAAGATTCAGTGGAAGTTTATTATAACTCAATTTAACTTTATTTCATGTGTCATTCAACAGTTGGATTTTTCTTTGAAGATAGCAACTTTTTTTTTTTGGTACTGGGGATTGAACTCAGGGGTACTCGAACCCTGAGCCACATCACCAGCCCTATTTTGTGTTTTTTATGTAGAGACAGAGTCTCACTGAATTGCTTAGCACCTTGCTGTTGCTGAGGCTGGCTTTGAACTCCCGATTCTCCTGCCTCAGCCTCCCGAAGTGCTGGAATTAGACGCACGCCACCGCGCCCAGCTGATAGCAACTCTTTTTATACAAACATTAAAATAGAACCATTTAAATGAAAGAAGGAAGATAGCATTGGAGCTAATTGTAGAAACTCCAAAAGCTACACACGGTATAATGGCAGACATTGTTTAATTTTTTTTTTAAATATTTATTTTTTAGTTGTAGGTGGACAGAATATCTTTATTTTATTTTTATGTGGTGCTGAGTATCGAACCCAGTGCCTCCCGCATGCTAGGCCAGCACGCTACCACTGCACCATAACCCCAGCCCCTAATTTTTTTTTTTAAGTTTGCTTCCCAAAGTAAAACAGAATAAAATCCACAAATTGAGAGGAGGGAGATCAATTTGTATAAATTGATGCAAAGCTTGATTTCAAACTACCACTAAGAAACTGCTTGGAATCACAATCACAAACCCTGTGGAGTGCTTAAGGTCATGCATGTTGCATGTATTATTTCCCACATTTAGTCCTCACAGCAATACCATGAGGTCAATAATATTATTATCCCTATTTTATCAAGTGCAACTGAGGCACAATGACTTGAAAAAGCCATACAGGGGCACTGTCTTGCTCCCATGTCCTCTCACTTAACCTTTGTCCATACAGTGGCCCCTCAGAATACAAGAGGGATTATTTCCAGGATTGCCCAGCAGATACCAAAATCTGCAGATGCTTAAGTCCCTTATATAAAATGGTGTGATGTTTGCCTATAATATAACGTGAATTTCCTCCCGTGTACTTTATATCATCTCTGGATTACTTATACCACCCAGTACAATGTGAATGCTCTGAAAATAGTTATTATGCTGTACTTTCAGGAAACAATGACAAGGGTAAAAGTCTGTTCTTGTTCAGGATAGTAAAAAAATTTCCCCCCAAATATTTTCTACCTGAGGTTATTTGAATGTATGAATGCAGAACCAGAGGATACTGAGGGCCTATTGCTCTGCTCAGTAGACCCTCAAATTGTTGAGAGGAATCCATAGATCATCTAATTTCCACAGGTCAATGTTAGATTTATTACTTCAAGATGTATAGTTATTCAAATAAGAATACTGAAGTATCATCTAGGAGAAAATTCTAGGAGCTTCCTTCTAAGAGTAAAACTGCCTTAAATACATCAGGCTTTCTAGAGTCCAAGGTGCATTCCTAGACATTATCATAGAAATTAATCTTCAAGACAGTTTATGCTAGGGGAATGGGGGCATGGAAGGTAGTTTTTGTGTAAGAAAATCAAGGTTGAAAATAGTTAAATTTGCTCAAGATCACAAACTCATAAGCAGCATGAACCAGTGATGAAATTCATGCCTTCCAACTTGAAGCAGCACTCTCCCTAACCAGTCCTAAAGGTTACAGGTAGTTTTAAGCAGTGTCTCCAGCATGTATAAGTGGTAGCTTCTAATAATCAACATGCTTAAACCTGATGCTGTGGTGCACCAGTAAATCCTAGCAACCCAAAAGGCTGAGGCAGGAGGATCACAAATTTGAGGCCAGCCTCAGCAACTTCATGAGGCCCTGTCTCAAAGTAAAAAATAAAAAGGGCTGAGGATGTAGCTCAGTGGTAAAGAGCCCCCTGGGTTCAATCCCCAGTACCAAAAAAAACAAAACAAAACAAAACAACAAAACGCACATGCTTAAGACTTATTCCATATATGTGTCAGTGTTTAAAATATTCCTGTTGCAAATTTGCCCTCTGCTTAGACTCAGAAAGATTTTATGGGTGAGCTGATGTTTTCATAGGATCCTAGTTGGTGAGAAAGATATATATATCTATCTTTTTCTCCCCCCCCCAAAATCTCTTCTTAGTTCACCCGTCTCCTTGCAATCAACCAAATGCTGAAAAAGAAACCTTCACCAAGTCAGAGGCAAACACCTGCCCTCCTTTCCCATGAGGAAACTGGAAATTTTCCAAATGTGGAAATGCTATCAATTTACTGACAATCTGTTAAGTAGCACTAAAAACAGGAGACTTTTGGTGATGGCCCGGAATGGCAATGCAATAAACTCAACTGCACCTGACATTTAAAAATAGCTAAATATTATGAAAGGTTTTGCTCTAAAGTCTCTAAGGATGAGTGTCATTTAAGAATGAATATTCTTATTTGATATGAGGAAAATCAAGCACATCTTATCCTCTAATAATAAGAATAAAAATTTTGAATATCTTCAAATAGCATAAAGGTCACAATTAACCCCAGCTACTTATAGCTGCCAGTCTGAAAGTGCACAATGACAAATCTTGGATTTACTACCATCTAATGGAAAATACAAATAATAATAATAATGTGTCTATACTCACAAGCAGTTAGAATTTATCCTGGTTTTGGGTCCCCTGTGACCAAAATGAGGTTTGTGTTATACTAACAGTAGTTGTTTACAGACCCCTTTTATATCTCTATGTGATTAAAAGTCTTAATGATTATGTAGCTATATCTTTTGCTACAAAAACAATCCCTTTGGTACTGAATAATTTGAATTATCTAACAACACGGATCAAATGACTTATAAATTGCCAAACTACCACATTGTATCATCCTGAATTAAGTTCTTGTACAATCAGAAAATTTCCTGAGAAAGGGTTTTTAAAGCAATCATCTGTAATGATATTGTAGAAAGATTTTGGGGGGGAGGAGGGAAGTATTTTGTGAAATTTTCTATATAAAAGAACCAGCTTTCCACTTCTTTTCTTTAGCCCTAGTCAAATTCCTTTGGCATTCTTCAGTGTGGCTATTCTGATCCTTTATTGAATCTTCAAGTTCCTTATTATAATCTTTCTTGTTTCTGCTACTAATTCCCACTTCCTCATTCTCAGTTGAGCACATCTCTTACACAGACCAGTCATCAGCTCCCCTATACTTCCCTTCCTGCACTTACAAGAGCATTCTTCCATTCCCTGCTTCAGAAGGGAGGTGTCTCCCCATTAACTCTGTCTCCTCTTCAAATTTCTCACCTTTTTCTTCAAATCCCTATATGAGCCCATTTCTCTTACAATGACATTTAATAAACCAGTATAGTGCTGATACAGTAGATCCGTGAAGCCAACAGGGACCATAGCCCCTTTTCTCTACTTCTCCATGTGTGGTTTTCATTCCCAAGATCACCCCAGGTGACTGGAGCTCCCCTCCTGAAAGTTCCACATGTCATTTGTGGAAGTAGCAAAGGAGGCTGAAAAATGTAGTTTTTTAAACATTGTTTTTTTCCAAAAACCACATTGCCCACAGTTCTGAGGACAAAGTGCAGAATGAATACTGAGAGGCAACTGGAAGTTTCTATTTATATCAACTCATGAAGGAAGAATGGTGTGAGGGTGAGAGAAGATTATCATTAATCAGGATCCAGGCAACAAGTAGATGGTAGACTCCACAAGGTTTGGCTTATGAAAGCAGGAGGCATTGTACAGGGTTACAGGAGCCAAAAGGATGGAGAGTTATCCAAGGACTAGTAACAATGGGACGTCGTTACTGATCCTAAGCCTAAAGGAGGATGGGATGGAGAAATGGTGAAGGCTGGGGTCATGCAGGCTTCACACCAAGGAACTATGTGCAACAGAACATGCTCTCTGAGACAACACTGTCTTAAGGGTCTCTTTGATGACTTTTTCTTTCTTTTGACAGCTTGTTAACGTTTGGATATGAGGTAACTCCCAAAAGCTCATGTGTGAGATAATGCAAAAATGTTCAGAGGAGAAAGAATTAGATTATGAGAGCTGTAATCTAATCATCAGAGTAATCCACTTGAATGGATTAACTGGGTAGTAGCTATGGGCACATAGGGTGTGGCTAGAAGAAGTAGGTCAGTTGGGGCATGGCTTTAGGGTTTATACCTTGTCACTGGTGACAGGAGCCCTCTCTCTGCTTCCATTGGCAAGCCTTTCTGCCATGATATTCTGCCTTAGCTTGGGCCCAGAGCTATAGAGTTGGCCAACCATACACTGAATCTTTGAGACTACGAGCCAAAATAAACTTTTCCTCCTTTAAATTGTTCTTATTGGGTCACATTGATACAAAGCTATTCTAAAACAGCTCCTCCTCCTTTGTCCTTCTATCCCTAACCAAGCTCCCTAGGTTTTATGCACTTTTTACAGGGTAATGCCATCTACCACCATGACTTCATCTTGCATATTTTCTGTAATGTACTCTTGGATACCATGAAGTTTACTCTGAGATATAAATATAATTTCTAAATAATCCAGGGTCATCCTAAATTCAATGTGTCCAAAACTAGGGTGCTCCAGAGACATCATAAGTACAAAGCTCTTTGCAGCTGCAATCCAACTGCTTTTAAAGCGTTATCAAAATCATGACTAACTAACCACTTCTCAAGCTAGGAATTTGGAGGCCTACACTCAGATTCCTACCTTCTTCCAACTTTCCATATTGGTCATCATGTCCAATCACTTTTACCTTATCCATATCTCTTGAACGACTGCCCCCATCATTCCTGTAACACATTGCTATAGCTTACCATCTGGCTTAGAGAAACAGTATCTGGGTTAGTTTTCCTGGCACAGGCTTCTCTATTCTTCCCCTGTCCCACACAGCTACTGGAAACCTCTTTAAATTAAATCAAATCTCAATGGTTTTTGGCTTTGAAATTCCTGTCTTTGCTTACTATCTTGGTAGCATCAGAGCACAGTGATTAAGATCATGGATTTGAGATTCAGACTTCTTCAGTGGGGCTCCCAGCTCTAGTATTTTCTAGCTTTTTTTTTGTTTACCTTGGACAAGTTAACTTTACTGTGGCTCATTTTCTTCACCTGTAAAAGAGGAAAAAAATAGAACCTAATGCTTCGTAGGGGTGCTGTGAAAATTAAATGAAATCATACCTGGAAAATATTTAGAATATTGCCTGCTGCATAGTAATTTTTGATGGATGTTAACTATTTTTATCACCAAAATATGGAGTTCAAATTCATTAGCATGGTGCAAGAGGTCCTTACAGTTAGGACCTCATTTAACCTCCCCAAACTTATTTGTAACCTTCTTGTCACTCATTGAAGTTTCCTACCTTTCATATAAAAGATCATTTCTTTATATGAAAATGACATATTTTCTTTTTTCCTCCAACCTTGTAGGGGGGGGAGGGAGAGAGAGAGAGAGAGAGAGAGAGAGAGAGAGAGAGAGGCAGACAGTCAGACAGACAGACACTGGAAATTGAACCCAAAAGTGCTCCATCACTGAGCTCCATCCCCAGGCCTTTTTAATTTTGACACAGGGTCTTGCTAAATTGCCCAGACAGGCCTTGAACTTGCTATCCTCCTGCCTTAGTCTCCCAAGAAGATGGGATTACAGGCATGTGCCACATACCCAACTTTTCAGTCTCATATTTTGGCTAAGATAGTACTTTCTGCAATCTGATTTAGCAATATCCAAATATTTAATTTCCTAAATCTATCAATGATCTCAAATCATGAAGCTTATAATAGGTAATGCTAGTAGATTCTAGCACTTCTGAGGATGAAATGTTTAAGATTTTACATTTGATTACCTACAAATTCGCAAAAAGTTCCTGCAGATAGAATAGTGGGTCGCAGAGTACAACATGGCTTTGAGTAAACATTACATAAAACGAGCAAACCATACATAAAATGGCATAAACAGCGCAGTCACAGAAAAAGCACAACTCTCAGATCTGATGATGTTGGCTTATTGTATATAAACAATATTTAACATTATTGTGAGCACTCTACTTCAAAATCAATGATCACCATATTATGAGAAAAAAAGTTCAAGTTAAGAGCTCAAGCCAATGAAACATTAAGCAAGTGCACCTGCATTTTTGCAGTAAATAATTCCAGTGGGGATTTCATGTTGCTGTGGATACAAAGGGAGGAACAGCTCAAAGATACTTGCAAAGCAGGGAGGGATTAGGGTATCCAGGGAAATAAGTAAAAGGTATTGCATTTCATTCCATGTTTCAGGAGGACAGCTACAAAATCAGGTCTAAACATCTTTATCCTTCAAATAAAGAGGGTCACTTTGCCAATTTATTGGGAACATGAAGAAAGAAACATAAAACTTTTCATGATGTTTGCCCTTCTGAGCAGTAGAGACTTGTCAATCTGCTAAGCAATCTGCTCAGCATTTTTTATTTTTTTGCTGATACATATATCTATCTACATCTATATGTATGTATCTATATTTTTTGGTATGGCAAAGGCAGCCAAAACTAGTAATTTAATCAACTGGTTTAATTAATATTTCCATTTAAACAATTAGATAATGTAGAGAAAAAATAATTACATATCAATCTCAACATCTTAATTTATGAAAACTGCTTTCTGAATTGTCCAAAACAGTGACAAAATATTTATTAAATAATGATAAATCCTAGCTCAAGATAGATATTTGACTGGATATTTTGCTAGTCAAAGAATAATTCAGATTTAATTCAGCCTTCAAGAGATAAGATAATGGGACACAATTAATGATAAAATGCTATGGATGGGGTGAAAAGTTGGGAGTTATTTGAGCTTGTACTGTTAGAAGAAAAACATAGCAAAACAAATCAGAAGAAAATATTTATTATAAGCCTAGAGCAGATTAAGAGAATCTCAGTTTTTACCTTTAAAATTTTAACTTTTTTCAGTATTTTTCTCTGTCCAGATTACAAAAGAGACTTTTTGACATGTCTTAAGGCACTTACTTCATTTTCGTTCTGCTAGCAAAAAAGACCTGGTGGCTGCATCTATGATCACAAAGCTGTCAGTAATGGCACATTCTGAACTTTGGGGGACACCAAAGAGAGAGATCCAAAGAGGAGGAGAGGATTCCGAGAACATCTAGAAGAAGGTGGAGGGCTTGCGGGATGAGACAAGGGTTAAGCACTCTCTTCCTGACCCTATCTCTCTCTTTTCTTGAGTGCTATCTTGCATGAGGGGTCAGAACTCCCCTGTTCTCATTAGTCCCTGTAGGAACCAAATGGGACCAGGAGAAAGGGGACAAAGAGAAGATCTTCTAAGCCTTTCTCGAATCCAAGCTTGAGACTTAGGTCAGGGGAGCTGGAATCAACACTGTACCCAACATTACAAACAAATAAATGTCTTGTTGGAGTGACCTGGGTGCTCTGTAGAGTCCCCAAGTACCAGGTAGGGAAGTGGCATGGTAGCTAGGTTAAGTGCTATGTTTGAAATGTCAACCAAAAAATGGGAATAAAATTTGAGAGTTCTGGCAAAAGAGATTAAAATTAATTTGAGTATTTATAATTTAGGGGAATTGATTAATGATTTTTTATATATATTTGCAGAAAAATATCAGACATTTATATATATTAAGCATATACAAGATATAAATACCAGGATGGCAGCTATAAAAGACAAATCAGAAAGCCTTTGTGCACAAGAAATGTCAAAACATAAGATACGAATCAGTCAGTTTCATAAGACCAAATAACAATGCATTATGGAAATTCAAAAATATGTAGCATTACTTCCAGTGGGGAAGGATGAGGAAGGGCTTTTGTTTTGTGTAAATGATGGGCTATTTATAAGACTTTATTAGCACCATATGGGAAGGCTTCCCCATGCCTTGCAGATATTCCTTCTTGGGCCTCCATTCTTACCAGCGATAGTTTAAGCTGAGGCTTTGTGAAATGGTTTCTACTAGGTCCAAATTAGTATTTAAATACCAAGAACATGGAATAATGACTTCAGCTATATAACACTAATGATAACTTAATAATTAGGCCTGGTAAACCCTAAAGTAATGATGTGACAGAAGTTGTATGATTTGTAGAGAATTAGAAAATGTGGTTTGAAAAATAAGCCCATAAAAAAAGTTTAACTACAATGAACAATTATAGAAGGAAATAATTTCCTTCTAGATAAGACTGCCAATTTTGAGGAAATGATTACGGAAATGGTTTCTAGACCCGGGTGCATTTCAGAATTATCTGGGGAGTAGTCAAAAATATATATTTCTGGATCCCACCCTAGTCCCACTGAATTGCAACCCCAAGAATAGGGTTCCTGGAAATAGTATTTCTGCAACCCTCTCCAACCCCACCTGAGTGGGGAACAAGTTGAACTTGCATAATCCATCACTTATGGAAAGATCACTCAACCTTAATCCTAATATCTAGGAAGTTGGTTTCATAGTATCTTTCTCCACTACATATTCTTTAAAAAGGGTGGGGGGGATTCAAAGCATTTTTTAAATTTATTTTTGAAACCCAAATGCCTTACTATGTTAGTAGTTTTGTACTATTTCTTTGAAATCTTAAAAGGACTAGACTACAGTTAGAAATAAACACATGCTTGGTAGATGGCCTGGCCTGGTCCAGGTCTCACACAGTGGCTCACAGAACTCTCACTCTAAAGAGAGGATGACCACATGTTATTGTTTGGATCTTTAATGTCCCCCAAAGGCTTATGCTAAAGGCTGCATTGTCTGTTGCTATTGGGATGAGGTGGAACCTTTGGGAGATGAGTAAAGATGGAAGGAAGTTAAGTTTTTGGGGATATCCCTTGAAGGGGATATTGGGATCCCATCGCTTCTCTCTCTCTCTCTCTCTCTCTTCTCTCTCTCTCTCTCTATCTCTGTGTGTGTGTGTGTGTGTGTGTGTGTGTGTCTGTGTCTCTCTCTCTGCTTCCTGGAAGCCATGAGGTGAGCAGCTTTGCTTTATTCTGAGATCCTCATGATGATGTTTTATCTCCCCACAGGCCCAAAGCAATGGGGCCAAAAGACCTCTGAAACTGTGAGCTAAAACAAACCCTCATCCTCCTTTTAAGTTGATTTTCTTGGTTGTTGTGTCCTAGCAAAAGAAATATGACCAATACACCACCTGTCACCTCTATTGAAGGGCCCCTATTTCTGTATTTCAGGACAGGCTCTTTCTGTGTTTTCCCTCTGAATTGCCACTCAACATCAAATGGTGTGTGTGGAGAAGGGAAGTTTGACATCTCCTTATTGCCTCAGAATGTACTGGGTGAATGTTACATCCTTAGTCCCTCCTCTTCAGGTAAAAGAGAAAATGGTCCGTGGATTCAGAGCTGAGGAGGGGAAGCGGGAGTGCATAGTGTCGAGGGTTTACAATATCCTTTGTCTTTTTGGGAGTGAGGTTGCACATAAGAAAGGTGGGGATGATGGATGGAGCTGACAGAGCCAAGATAGCATTGGCATGATGCAGCGAGGATGGAGGAGGATCTGAAGGATTATGAAAACACAGATAACAGGGTCCATTCTCAGTTTCTGATGCAGCAAGTCTGAGGTGGAACCTGAGAATTTGTATTTCTAACAGGTTCCCAAATGATGTTGATATCAGTGGCCCAGAGATGACACTTTGAGAACCACTAGTGTAGAGGTAGAAGACTGAGAGGTTCCAGGGGTTTGAGGAGCTCAAGAAAGAGTAGTTTAATATGTTTCTATGAAGGAAGGATATGATCCAATTAAATATTTGAGAGACATGAGTGAAGATTTAAATATTTGTTGCCTTGACCTTTTTTGTTTTGTTTTGTTTTTCTTTGTAATGCAGCAGAACTTTTGGACTGGGGGTGGGACGTACAGTCACAGTCTCCTAAGACTTACATGATAAACTTGAAATTAGTAGCAGAATAGACATACCCAAGCATGTCAAGATTAAAGTTTGCAATGCCTTCAGATATCAGGAAAAGGCCTAAGAAACATGCATTGGTAACCTATAAGGCTATGACGGTCAGTTGGAACCCTCTGAAAAGACGAGGATATGATCCCTATAAATGTTAACATGCATGGTTCACAGGGGCTCTGGGCATTCCTTAGTTTGGGTCAACAGTTGACAGGGAATGCTCCATCTAATTTTCTGTAAAGTCAAGAAGTTTTGCAAAACAGAAACAACACAGAATGTTGGGTTATTTGCTTGGTCCTTTAGATGTTAAAACAGAGATGGTAGCTATTTTAACCAAACCTCAATGGAATGTCTCACAAAGAGTCAGATGCAACCTTTGTCTGGAAACACCTCTGACTCATCTCCAATCTTTAGAGGAAAGCATCTTCCAAACTGAGAAAACTCTATCACCTCAGTCATTTCCCTCCTCTGAAAGTCAATGCTCAGCTTCCACCAGGGATCTATTCATACAAATTAGTGACTGGTGCCAATCTACTAAGTATTAAGTACTAGGCATTGATAGATGTTTTGCGTAGGTTCTCTGATTTAACCTTCACACTAGCATAGAAGAGGGATTCTGGAGTGCTTTCCCCATTGCACAGGTTCATAGGTATTGAATAATTCTCCTGGGCTGCATTAGCCATGGAGTACTGACTCTCTCCCTGACACTCCAACACAGTGGTTCTCAGACTTAAAGTGACCTTTAGGTTGTAAAAGCACAGACCCCTGGGTTCTACCCCAGGTTTCTGATTTAGTTTTTACAAGGGTAAGACTTTTTGAGTATATGTACTTCAAATAGGTTCCAGGTAATGCTGAAGGTGCTGGTCTGCAGATCACATTTTGAAAACTACTGATCTAACTTTACCTCTCTCCCAAAATAGAAATAAAATAATATTGTTTGCCAAGACAAGATCCCCAAATGCCATCTTTTACTAGCAAAGGTTTCTGGTGGTATAGTACACCTGGGGTTCTCTTTACAACTGTAAGAATGCCACAAAAGCCTCTAGACACAAACTTCTTCTCTAACCTTCATGTTTTTCACCACTTCTGTCTATGCTCGCATGCTTTGGTAAAGGCTAACTGTAAGACTATTGACAAGAAAGAAGGCAACAAACCAAGGAAACTAAGGGATAGTAAAAGTGCTCCAGCAGATGCTGTGGGGCTCACTTGCATCACCTTGGCTCACCTGGTCACCTGCAAATGATACCACCAATGCTTTCCTGCCTCTCTCTGGTGCAGGGCATTTTCTGACCATGGGAGCTGGAAGAACATGCCAGAAGGATAGCCCAGGCTGATTATGAAACCATCAGGGCGGGAACTGGTGGCTAAACAACACCCCATCCTCCTTACCTCTTAGATGGACCATTCTCAAGATGGAGCCTCTGCACATATTGGTAACCTATGGATAAATGCTTTTTTAAAATTATTATTACTTTGTGGCTATCCTTCTTTGTCTCACCACACTGTTCTCTCAGTTCCTTAGGATTACTCCCAACTGAACTACTTGCACCCAAATTCTTTGTTTTCAGCTTGGTTTGAAGGAATGCAGGCCAAGACAGGTAGCAATGTTATCATTGAAAATTATCCAATAGCAAATGATGAACACTAAGTAGGAGATTATGGTACTTAATTTTGAGCACCTGGTTTGTACTTTGTGACAGCAAAGAATGTAATCACCAAGAACCCACACACACACACACCAAAAAAAAAAAAAAATGACAATATGCTAACCCTTCTCAAAGAAGGCTTAATATTGTCCTCAAAGAATTGCTTTTCTTTTGTTCTAGGAGTTCTAAGTTAGGTATTATGAGTGAAGTTACTCTAAAAGGAGTAGAAATAGATAATAATTTCAGTAAATGAATATACTT
The DNA here is from genome assembly GCA_028644305.1 of Xerus rutilus. Taxonomy (NCBI): domain Eukaryota; kingdom Metazoa; phylum Chordata; class Mammalia; order Rodentia; family Sciuridae; genus Xerus; species Xerus rutilus. The sequence continues at coordinate 138,967,876 of CM053401.1, forward strand.
TTATTTAACACTAATTATATTTAAATATTGGAATCAGATTAGGAGACCCAATTGTGATTAACAACACCAGGGAGGGTTCCTAGTCATTATTTTCTGATGGCAGGATGTCAAATCATTCTGTTGGGGGTATGGGAGTTGTAATGGGAGGCCGAGCCTTGGTGGGTGACATACTCTGCCTACCTCTGGTTCCCCTCCCCAGCCACCAGACCGGCCTCTGCATTGGTCCCTGATGATCCCACACCACCCTGGCAAGAATGCAGCCTGCCCCTAGATCTCTGCCTGGGGTTGCTGCCTGCTCCCCTGCTCCCCAGCCCCATGGAAAGTGGGCATGTGTGTGCCACCATCCTTGCCACCAAACTGCTTTTACCCTGGTGTAAACAGGGCAATCAGCTGAAGGAACACAGGCCCTTCAATTCATGTGGCAGAGACCCGCAGGGCAGGACAGTCACATTCACCAACCTGTTCGTGGGGGTTAGCTCTGAGAACAGCAAGGAAGCTCTGACTATTTAATTAGTCACCTAATTAGTGACAGGCCGCACTGAAGGTTTCAAATGTCCTCAGACAAATGTAAAGATAAAAAGCTTAATTAAGCCTCCAGCACTAGGCTGGCTGCTGCCAGTGCCCACAGCTGTGCCGGATATTGTGCGGAACCGTGCAGCCAGATAACAGGAGTTACGGTCTTTTGGCTACAATCAGAGCTTTGAAAACATGCCTGGTCAGTTACGAGCTATTCTTATTCACCTCAATACACTCAACCAGATGAGGGACCCATGTCTAGATTGAGAAAATCTGAGACTTCAACCTTTTGTGGAATTATTTGGTCATTTTTTGAGCAAATTTTTCTCGATACGAAAGTGGAAGACAATGTGAGCTTGGGTTTACAATGCCCACCAGCATTTCCTGTGAATCAAATTATATATTTGTCTAGTTACACAAAGTGTCATGGGGGCACCACCCAGGGCTGCTTTCAGGCACTGTCTTCCCATGATTAATTTGTGCATTTTTCTAGTGCCATTTTGGGCTCTGCAAGAGATTCTTTACATAAGAATTGAATTAGGAAGGATTTTTAAATAAAAGATTAAAAGGAATTGTTCTAGAGTTAGAAGTAAATGCTGTTAAGATAGACCCATAGAGACACATGTGCTAGAACAGAATAGAAATAATAACTGCTTCAGCCTCGTGAGTTTGTGCCTAGGAGATAATGAAGAAGCTGCTCTTCTGTATAGTTATGGGGGGAAAATACATGTTTGGAACGAAGGTTCTGAATGTCTAATGATCTTCCAGGTGATGCCAAAGCACCTGGTCCACATACCACAGAAAAAGAATGTAGAAACAAAATTTCATAGACCTGAATCCTATAGTTTGGATTTTTGTTTTGTTTTGTTTTGTTACCAGGGATTGAACCCAGGGGTGCTCAACCACTAAGCCCAACCCTTGTTTATATTTTATTTAGAGACAGGGTCTCACTAAATTGCTGAAGGGCCTCACTAAGTTGCTGAGGCTGGCTTTGAACTCAAATCCTCCTGCCTTAGTCTCCCAAGGCACTGGTATTACAGGCATATGCCACTTCGTCCAGCCTGGAAAAAGACCTCTTACTCTTTTAGAAAGGCGTTCAGACTTTATTAAAAAGCTCTCTTTCTAGACCCAGTACTATTTCTGCAGATGACATAAGCTTACCTGGGAACATGGCTGTTGATTTGTTAGGGTTTATCAAGGTTCTAAGGTAGCAGCACCTTTAGGTTGGCAGGACCTAAGGATCCCACGCTGCAAAACTTCCTCAGCACAGATGAGGACAAGGCCACCCTTGGAGCCATATGCTTTCACACTGGTTGATGGCAGAGCTGGGCTTATAGCCAAGGCCAAGTTCTGTTTTTTTGTTTTTTGTGTTTTTTTAAAATTTTTTTCCAGTGGTGTGGTTTAAAGATGTCATTAAAAGAAGTGCTGAGAAGAATAATGTATCTATAACGCCCAGACTGCCTAAGCCAAGAACTTTTTGTCCCTAAGATCAGGACAGCCAATGTGCACACTCCATCAATCACAAGAACTGCAATTTTAAAATAATTCAGGTCCATCACTTGAATGTCTCAGGTATCATGAAGTACACCCATAATTCATAGTAAAATGTCTTAAGATCTGTCTTTTCCTGCCCAATTCACTGGCTTCACCACCACAGCGGGAGGCAGTGTTTTCTTCCTCTGTGTTTCCCACTTCCTGAGAAGTGTTCTTCCCCAGCTCAGCTCCTGACTCATTGAAAGGCCCATGCCCTGCTAGGGCGGGTGATGCTGGGACACCTGGGCAGGTGGAGCCCACAGTGGCTCCTCCTTAGCTCTCTTCCAAGTTGCTTCTGCACAGCACCCTCAGAAGACAGATGTGTGAGACAAAGGGGAGAGACAAAATTACCTAAGCCTCACCCACAATTTGAATGACTCTGTATCCACTCTCTTCCCTCAAGCATGAGGAGTCAGAAGCCTCCCTGGAGGTGATGGAGATTGCAGAAAGATCTGACAGCAAGACCCCTGGCCACTGAGCCCAGTGCTGGAGGAGTCGGCAGAGCCAGGCCCAGGCCCAGAAAGGAAGTAGAAGATAGGAACTCTGGTGTGTGTCTTTAGACAAATAAGTACCGTATGTGTCCCCTGGCCAGAAAGGCCCAGTCCTAGTAAGGACAGGATGCAGGGTGACTCAGAGGCCTGACAAAAAGACAAGAAGGTGTGTATGAGCAGATTTAACTGTAGATGGCTGACAACTGAGGACCAGATAGAATGTTGTACTTAAAAAAAAGTCCTAATCCACACCCTCCCTATTCCCCTGCCATCCTCCCAGCATGGAGGTTGTGTCCTTGTATATTGTATGCTGACTTGGGGTAAATCACTTCAGCTCTCCCAGAAGCACCTTAGCACTGGGGATGAATGGATATAACAAGGGCACAAAATTTATGCAAGGTATTTGAAAAGAATACCAAATGTACTTTGTAATTTCTTGCAAGAAAATAATATAAGAAAAAAGAATATGCCTGTTATGTCACCAGATGACAGAAATGCCAGGGTTTCTGGAAAAAGAGGTCACTGCACTGGATCTCAAATGGATTTTCCAGAAACTATGATCCATTTTCTGAGTCTAATAATGCAGCTCAAGAGTACAAGGAGGATGATTTTTCTAAATCTTGCTTCCAAAATGTGGATTTAGTCCTCACTGGGACTCATTTCACCTAACGTTTGATGAAAACTATTTCTTCAATTTCATTCCAGTTCAAATCATGTATAAAATTTAGTTTAAGTGGCAGCTAAACTGGTGAAGTAAAATATGCAGTAGGTTACTATGGTGATTGCTCATTTAAAATAATTAGAGAAAATAATGAGAAACTATTTCCTCTCTTAAGGATTACAGATCCGTAAACTGATATCAGTCTATTTTTAGTGTACATAATCTCTGTAATGATGATAGAGAATTATGAGTACTTTAGAATGCTTTAAAAAGGTCTTTCTGATTGATTGGGGAATTCAATCAACTCAGTACTTACATCAAAATTTATATTTGTCTTTATTAAATCTAAGTCAATTCCATGAAAAGAGAATTGCATGTATATCTTAATGTAATCACTTAAAATAAAATGTTATGACTAAGTATAAAGCCAAATTAAGATTTAAGACCTGTTTATAATCATTTCTTGACTCCCATAATTTCACAACTCCACCCTGATAATTCATCATTCAACAGTGGTTGCATAAGATTTGCTGCTCAGCAATCTTAGATGAAGGTACCCAACAGAAAAAGCAAGCACTCAAACTACAATATGGTATATACAGGAAAATAAAAATTCCACAGTACTTATTATTTCATTCTTATAATGAAATATTGCTATAAACTGGCTACAATATTTAAGCATATGCACTCTATTGCTAACTTCAATAATGATATGCATTTTATTTCTGTTAAATAAAGGATATGTTCCAGAGAATTGAACAAATTGGCTAAAAACTGCAAAGGAAAAAAAACCCCTCAGTTCTTTATCTGGTTAACATGATGTCAAATGCAGAAAAACATAATTTGGGGTTAGCTTATCTCCAGGTTATCCAGACATAGGGCCACTGAGGGGTCATTTTCTCATTCCTTTTCTTATCCAACCTCTCCTTTGTTGACTTGGTGGACTGCAGCTCCCATTTAACTCTGAGCACCTGTAGTTTTGAATGGTAAAGTTTCTCATGTGATCTTGAGCAAGTGATTTGGGAGGGCAATTGGCTTTGTGTGTATGTGTGCAGTGCTGGGGATTGAACCCAGGGCCTGGCACATTCTTGGTCAGAGTTCTTACCACTGAGATACACTGCTAGCCCCCATACTGGACTTTTTAAATTCAGAGTTCTGTGGTCTCTCAAAGTTTTGGTCTTTTAAAACATCTATGAGAATTTGAAAGAGTAAATGAGGAATGGTTAATGTGTACAGGGGTGCAGCTGAAAAGAAGGAATAACTTTTAATGTTCTATAGCATGGTTCAGTAACTATGGCTGACAGCAATTAATTGTGAAATGTCCAAATAGTAAAGAGGATGTTGAATGCTCTCATTAGATATGCCAATTATCCAGATCTGATTATTATATAAATGTATACTATACCACATAAATATGTGCATCTACGGTGTCAATTATAATTAAAATATATTTTTAAAAAGAGGAAATTAAGTCTTAGAGAAGTTAGGCAATACACCAGGGTTCCATGTGAGGTCCTGGCAATGCCAGGGCATGATCCCAAATTTTTAGACTCGAACACAGGGTTCTTCCTGATAAAGAGGTGCTGAAGAAAGGTTCTTATTGGTATGCCATTTTTAAATGCCAATTTGTAATGTATGAAGTCAAAACTAGCTCCCAAACCTGACTGATTATCTGAAGTATCTGTTAACTACAGATTATGGACTCCTCCCAGGAGTTCCTAACTCTGCATGGGTTCTGAGAATATGCATCTTTAATGGATGTTCCAGGTGGTTCTTATGATCTGGAAAGTAATGGAAACACTTACATAGAAGGGAACCAGAAAACATTTTTCTGGAAAGTCAGTACCTATTTTAGGCATTGTAGGCCATATGGTCTTCTAGCTACTCAAATCCACCTCTGTAGCACAAAAGTGGCCACAGACACCACTTAAATAAATGAATGTGGCTGTGTTCCAGTGAAGCTTCATTCACAAAATCAGGTGGCAAGCCAGATTTGGCCTGGGGCCTATAATTTGCTACCCCACCCCCAGGCTAAGATATTCCACCAATTCACTACTCCACCTAGGTAAAATTGTGTGGTGACAGACAAAAGTCTGTCCTGTCAAAGGACTCTTTTGAGGTATAAAAAGAAAATTGTTATAAATAAGTAAATATAACAAAACAACTCACCAAAATACCAATGTCTCTAGGAAGGAAATTCCAACAGTGGATGCACCAACCACAACAATCCTGGCATTGACAGTTATTTTAGGTTCCAATGTTAGTTTTCTGTTTGTGTGGTTCAATGCATAACTCAACTAGAAAAAAAAGAAGTGCAGAGAGAGAGCTTGAGGAAAATGAAGCTGAGTCAGCAACCCCAGTTTTGTAATTATGTGGAATAATTTAACGAGAATATCACTGGCAAATCAAACCTAAAAATGCCCATGTGACAGCCATGGCAAAATATATGGGAAGGTATTTTTTAAGAAATTAATGGAAGAATATATTAATGTACCTAATACGTAGGCTGAGTCACAAAAAAATGTGTTTGATTTGGATGATGATGTTTTATTGCATAGAGGTGTTTCCTATAGAGCTGAAATGCTTAATGATTAGAGATGAGAAGGCAAACAATCCTACGATTACACAATGAAGATATTTCCCAAGATTCTGCAGTTCCTTGAAATGTCTCACAGTTTTCCTGACCAAGGCTTTCATCACACTTTTGAGTGAAAAGTATTTTAGTTAGTTATTAACTATTATTTATTATTATTATTATTATTGTTATTATTATTCAGTATTAACTTTTATTCATTCCTGTATCCCTCACACTACTTAATATGGTACCTTGTAGATAGTCGGCCTTCAATAATACTTCTTGATGACAAACATTTGTTAAATGAGAAGGGTTGTGCAGTGTTTGAGATACCTAAGGGTATGTGAAAGCACAGAAGACTCTTAGAAGTACAGAAAGTAACTGGTGATCCCTTTAATGTCCATGTTTGCAAAAATTACCTGGATTAGTTGTTCAATTTTCTTTCCTAAAGAGGCTGCAGGGGGTGCATTAAAATGTACAAAGAAAGATTTTACGGAAGTCAGAAGCTTCTAAATTCTAGTAGGTCAAACCAACTTTTTGTTTTCTGAACAAAAACTCCTGGAATTCTGAGATTCCAAGAGTTGGGATCCCCATAAGTTAATGTTTGCAAAGTACTATTTTAGGTAGGGCTCCTACCTACCTTCTAGTACTTTAGGTGGCATGGGTGTGCCACTTAACAAGTAGCATCTAAGATTGAGAGGATAAATCCTTTCTCCTAGATTTAGACAGTCTAGCCACATGGAGATAGAAAAATATCTTGAGCCAAATAACTTTTTAATAGTAATAAAAAACAAGGTTGCTGGTGCCTCTCAGAATCTGATTCAATCCGTACTCCCACCTTTAATTTGGCACACCATGGATCTGGGAAAAGATTGAATCCACTCCCATCTTCAAGAAGGAGCCCAAGTCCAACCACTCTCCTCACTCAACAATTGGTCCAGGACGGACATGTGATTTATGTTGGCTTAATCAGAGGGAAGCCCAAGACTTTTGTATGATGATTGCAGAAAACCATCTTGCTTGCTGGATGGTATAGGGTTGCAGATGTGCAGCCTGAAATGGCTACAGTCGTCATGCCACCAAGATGAAAACTATCCTGGGTTTAAGGGAATCCGAGAGAAATAGAACAAGAATTCTTTTCGAACGCTACCTGAAGCCCATGAACATCTTCAGTTACATAAACAATACGAATCATCATAGTGCTGCACAGCAAACCACTCCAGAACACACTGGCTTAAAAAAGTGTCACTTATTCTCACTCATGAAACTCTGGGTCAGCTGGAAGTAGGCTGAGACTGGTTGCAATATGAAACTTCCAGATCCGCCTCACCTTCTTCTTTTTTGATGAAGGAGAGCTGGGGCATGTTCTTCCCATGGCAAAGGGAGAAGTACAAGAAGGGTAATTGAAAATAAGCAATGCTTCTTATGCCTGTTGAAAAAGTCATGTGGTAGAGCCCAATATCCATGAAGAGGGTACATATACTCACCTCTAGTGGGAGGAACCTTAAAGTCACACAGCAAAAGGTACAGATGAGGGAAGGATGGAAGGTGAGAAGAATGAGGAAGCCTACATTTCCTCTATTGTTTAGGCTAGTTTGTTTCTTTCACATGCAACTGAATGATACATTTTCTAAATGAAAATAATGAATATCCTTTGGAGTGAAAAATTGCAGGTTTTTCAAATGTCTGCTCTGATCTGTACGAGATTTTCCTAGGTTGGTTAGGAATTGTGCAAAAAGTTTAGCTCATCCTGGTTTGTGTGGGTGTCCCGGTGTTTCCAAGACAAGCAGACTGTCAGGAAATTCACTCTAGCCAGCCTTGGGTTTGGTGGTTTAGAGTAAGGAAGGTAGGAAGTATGTGAGCTGTTACGATGGCATCTAATCACAGGTCTAATTCACAGATTTTAAATGCAAGCATCTTAACAGAGGTCAGAAATCAAGATTCTTTCCATAAGGAGGTGCGTTTAGATATTCTCCTCTGCTGTCAAAGCTAACGTTGAAACAGGGGCAGTAATGAAATTCCCTGGTAAAGAATTATACCTCATTTGTGAAACAGCTCCAGTATCAAGGATACAAAGGCAGCTGGGGAACAGAACAGAATGGCTTTTGTTTCCCACACAATAGCTTTAACACCAACAGCTGCCAAGCCTCAGAAATCACCTTTCTAACTGCTAAATACACAAAGTGGCCTCCGGTGTCAAGAGTTAGAGATCTGTACTGGTGATGGTGGGTGTCTCAGGAGAGTGATCCAGGCATCACAATGATGCACAGTATACCCAATCTTGGGCTGGGTTTTAATTAAAAACATATCTATTGTCAGGTATGATAAAATAGTCTGACCTGAAATAATCACATTTTTGTTTTTGGTTCTAGATATGGTTTTTACATGCCTGAAAAATAAGAAATCTTCTCATCCCAGAAACCTTTTAATGATAATGGTAAATTAAGATGGCTTCTGCTGCTGGTTTATTTTGCCCATAAACAGGAAGTACAAAATATTTGTAATGAAAGCAAAATATTTCCTTCTTTTATATTCCTTCAAACTACAGGGTTTCATGGGAAAGAAAAACCATATAGAAGACCCTCTGAGTTATGGAGCTTATCTTTTTCTTGGTCTGAATATCTACTCCCCCAAAAAATGCACCATGCATGGAGAGATCTTGTCTGGGATTTGAGTTCCTTAATGGTAAAATAAAAAGAAAAATTCTATCCATTGACTCATATTTTATAGACAGAAATTGAACGTGTCTTGTAATAGTGAATTGTTTCAAAGACTGAACAGAGGGGACTGTAAGTTATTTATCTACATATCACATCAATGATAACATGGATGAGCAATCAGTCTTTTCCCTATTCTTTCTAGACATTACTGATTCTATTTTCTAATGACTCCAAGTTAGCATTTTAGACAAAGAGATGATCTTCAATGCAGAGATCAACATGTACCCCAGTAAGAAGGAATAAGCCGTGTGTGGTGATATATAAGCTGATCTTTTAAGGTTAAAAGAAAATGTTCCTTAAAATTGATGCTGACACTTGTAATAAATTTAACATACAAGCAAAGCTTGCATTCTACTCCTCAGATAGGAAAGTGATAATATGGGACACTCATGTTAGAAGGGGAGATTTCCAAGGAAAAGAGATGGTAAAGGTCAGTTGGGAGAAGAGAGGGGTTGAGATGAGAAAATTGGGAAGAGAAGTGAGCAGGCACTTAAGTTTTAACCTCCTTATCTGTAATTTCCCTTGAGTTTCTGAGAACAGAAGACTGTACACGTGCATGGGGAGTCATCGTGGTAGTGTTTGGTCACTTTTATGTATTTATTTGGTTTGTCAGCCACACTCCAGTAGCCTTGCTTGTTCCTGGAGGTCAGGAGTTACATCTTTGTTTTCCCAGCATTTGTTTTATTGTATATGAACACATCCTGACATACATTTGGCGGCATTCAATAAATGGTGAAAGAATAGATACATTAGCTTTGCATTTCTTGAGTCCTTTTTAAAGGGTGTTGATGTAATTTTAGTTGGTTCTTTTCTAGTTCCTTAAACAACCAAACAAGGGATTTAGATATATTTAGAACTATTAGAAATTAAATTTGGTATTATTAGTAAAAATGATGTTGATATGCATACTTGGTTGAGTTTATGCTATGACTCACATACATTTATCAAGAGACCTCAAATACATTACTTTGAATTTTATACACCTTTGTTACCTGTTCTATGTCTATAGAAATTGGCTATATATAACTTTAACTGATATACATAAACCTGAATTCCACATTTCTACATCTGGTTTGGTTTCTTCACAATACTTAGAATGAGTTACAATGATCACAAAAGTCAATTTCGGGGCTGGAATTGTAGCTTAGTGGTACAGCGCTTGCCTTGCATGCATGAGGCACTGGGTTCGATCCTCAGCACCACATAAAAATAAATAAACCAATAAAGATATTTTAAAAAAGAAAGAAAGTCAATTTCAATAATAAGTCCCAAATCATATGCTACTAAAATGCAAAGAGGCCAGTAAACTAAAAATGTCAAAATAAATACAAATGATCCCACATAATAAATGCAAAGTTCATATCAAAATGGAACATGAAAATAGCTGTGGTGAATTTCTTCTAATGACAGTATTTCTTTTGTAGGTACCAATCAACCTGTGGGATTATTAGTCTGGTGGCAAGGTTTGGGCTTGTTTCCTTAACTCTGCTACTGGTTGAGATTCTGAGCCTCTTTTCCTTAAACATCAGTTTCCTCGGTTGTAAAATGGAAGTAAATTATACCAACCTCTGCCTTCCTCAGCAGGCAAACATGGGAACTATTCATTTAAAAATGTCTGCAAATACTTTGAGCTTTTCAGGCAAAGATGTTACACAAGGTAAAATTGCACATCCTCTCTCCCATCTGCAATATGAAAGGCAAATCTTTGAAAAATATGTTTTAAAAGGGCAAAACAATGAGCTCAATTTTCAGCTCACACCCCTGTGTATATATTTTTTCTTACAGAAGGCTTCCAAAGACTTCAAAGGGAGCTCTGTCCATGCAAGGAAATGGAAGATGGAGAGATTTAAACCCATTAGGAATAAAATTTCTGAAATTCTTAATAAGCTTACTTTTGCTTTGTAAATGTTTTTTTCCCTATGCTTCTCCATTCACTTTTCTCTTTGGAGAAGCCCTCTGTTTTCCCAATTTGAGCCAAATAAATGATGACAGATTAACAGTGCTACAAATGTCAGGGCAGATTTCAAAGTTCAAAGTTCATAAGTGGACCTCTTTCATTGAAATATTTGCGATAAATAAAGGGTAATGTGGTATAGACACTTAAATCAGAACCAATAAGTTGGAAATATCTTCCACAGACACAAAACACAATTTTGAAAAGACTTTCTAATAAAATTATTAAAAAGATTCAAAGGTAGATATGAACACCACACCTTTGTCTGGCAGAGCATGAGAAGTCTATTGAAATGTTCATGGGTTTGAACCTTGGCTATAGAGGAGCCTCTTAACTTTTTTCTTGGTTGGGAAGGTGGAAGCTCCCAACAATTTTCTAGCTCCACCTTCAGAAGCTGCAAATTGTTCTGCCTGTAGTATCTGCTATAAGTAATGATGACTCAAGGACACGGTTTGGCTTCTTTCTTAATGCCTGGAAAGAACATAGGCAAAATCATGCAATATGGCAGCCAAGAAAGGGCCATGGTAATTGCAAGAGCTCATGGCTACATCTCCACCACTGCACTGTGCACACTGAAGGCACTCATTAAATGCTCATGAAGTGAACAGGATATTCATTTTTGCCTCTGCAAAATTATTTGTAACATTACACATGGAGGATTATTATTCCTTTAAGGAACTATCATGCCTTTAATTCCATTTTATTATTGAGTGGGAACTTAACAGATTCTTGTGGAATTCTTGCACATAGATTGAATCCTAACTGAAGCAAGAAATTTCCTTTTTATAGTTGGGTTATGCTGGTTATGCTGCATATAACGGGAAGCCCTGAATACTAGTAGCTTGTTTAAAAGGATGAACGATAATTTCTTATGCAAAAGAGAGCTGGAAATACAAGGATATTGAGGCAGTGCCATAAGCTCATCAGAGACCCAGGCTCCTTCTACCTACGCAATTCACCATCCTACTGCATGGCTTCTATCTGCAAGGATGATCCAGGTGGCTGCTAGAGATCCAGACATCATATCCTCATTCAAGGCAACAGGTAGAAGAAGGAGGGAAAGAAAACAAGGGCCTTCCAAAGGGAGTCAGTCCCTTTGAGCAGCTTTCCCAGAGTTCCTGTTCCAACAACTTCAATCTCAGTGGCCAAAACTTAGTCCATGGTCATGCCAGATGTGAGGGAAGTTAGAAAATGTATTCTCTTAGTTAGGCACATTGCTGCCTTGAGTAAAACTGAGGTCCTAACACTAAGGTTAAAGGAAGGAATGGATACTGGGGGCAAAGAGTGGTCTCTACCACAGTTCTTAAGCCTCTATAATGAGTTAATTACTTTAACTTACATTTTTTCTTAACAATTCCATTGTTCCAATCCCTCCTATACCTATATTCCCCACCTGGCCATTATAATTATTTTGCAGACATTGTAAAAAGTTAAAATTATCAACAAAATTATTGGTCATTCTACTTGTGGCTGGTCTTAAACATTTATAATAGAAAAAAGTGTTCTGGAAATCTAATTGAGTGACTTGACTGGATTTCATCAATTCTAGCTTACATGGTTTTTCCACATTAGCATTCCTGAGATCAGCCTTATAGTCAGTAGCATCTTAACAATTACATTCACCCAAGCAGCAGAAGAAACAGTTGTCTCTACTAGTGCATGGGTGACTTGGCTGTGGCTGTCATCACTTCAAGAGAGTCATGTGTGCTATATGTACATTTATGCATTGAGTTCAACTGATCTTGACAATGTCTTCAAAAAGATTACAATGCGATTTGGCATTCAAATACACACTTATTGTGTTCCCAGAAAGGCCCAGAAACTGAGCAGCAGGGTAAAATTTTATATTAATGAAACAAATACTAGTCATTGTAGGAAAAATGGTAATTCTGTATTTTCTTCCAGTGCAACTATTGGGTGCTTTTCCAGAGCAAATAAAGGATGACAGATACCCACAAGGAGATGAAGCCATGTTATAGTTTCTTACCAAAGCACATGCAAACATTTTCTCTATTACCCAGCAAATAACACAATGGAAGAGAACACAAATTGCGTCCTCTCTCTGAATAGATGAAAGAAACTTCAAAGCAATGACTTACATGACTGATTCATATGTTGTTCAGGACTTTCATTAAGACATGTGTCACAATGTAATTGGCCACATTATTTTCTTAATGGTACATAAAATAAAGATGCATCTTAAAATTGATAATGTCTTAGATTTGATATGGTTAGGTAGTTAATTCACTTGCTTTCAATTACATAATGACTTTGAACAAGTAGCGCATAGAATCATTAAAATATGATTGATGATGCATACACAAACTCTGGCAAGAGACATCCACTGTTGGCTTTTCCTAGACACTGAAGTTAATCATTAATTCTCAATATAAGGCCCAAGGTGACCTCAAATGGCTCAAGTGAAATGTCCTCTGAGCTTCTGCAACATTCTGATGGAATCCTGTCTGTTGTATGTCAGCTGGTGGCACTTCTGGAATAATTTTCAAAACAATGTCATCCACCTACTACAGAAATGACTTCTCCAAGGTGAACAACAAGGAAAGTAGGAATGAGACAAATCCATGGCAAGGAAATGGTTAACAGAACGAGTTACCTGACTTGCACCATCTAAAAAGCAGAAAATACTACTATACTACATATGTATCTCTTTTTTAAAAAACTCATTGACTTTACATCTAGTTACCTAATCATTATTAATTCTATTTTCCCATTAAATAACCACTAGTACAGAAATCAAATGAGGGGATGGCCTTAAAGGTTTTGGAGACACTTTCAAAAGTGATGGAAGGTATTCTTCCATCCTATTAAATAGCACCCTTCTGAAATGATGGCATTTTCTTATAGGTATCCAAGAACAAAAACTGTCCCCCCAGTAAAAAGTACATTGAAAGGCAACAAAGCTAAAACAAAAACCCTTGTTTGCTTCTACATTCTCTCACACAGAATAAATGTGTGGGATTTCTCCCCAATCAATCAATTCTCCATCACCATCTGTGTGTCCCATAGTTAATTCTGATACCATCTGCTTGGGGTCAACCCCACAAGTCGGCTCCCCACCCACCCTCATTTCAGGTACTAATTGCAAGTCCACGTTGTCACCTGTATTTCTGACCAACTGGCTAACAACTGGAAGTTCCCATAGTCCCTCCTATTGTTGGATAATTTGCTAGAAATGTTGGCTTGCAGAACTCATTAAATTTACTTGCTAGATTACCAATTTATTAAACAAGGTTAGAATGTAGAAGTAGCCAGATGTTTAGGGCAATGGTAGGGAGGAGGAAGATGGAACTTCCAGTGCTTTCCAGGTGAGCCACCCTCCAAGCACCTACCACCAACCTGGAAGTTCCCTAAACCCTTTGCATTAGGCTTTTTATGAATGCTTCACCACATTTGCATGATTGATTAAATCACTGGCTGTCAGTGAGGAAATCTGTTTCTAGCCCCCGTCCTCTCCCCAGGGCTTAAGGGGTGACTGGAAAGTTCCAACTCCTCTAATCACATGGTTGGTTCCCCTAGCAAGCAGCCCTCCATTCTTAGGGGATTTCAGAAAACATAAATTCAAGTGTGGAGAAAATGGCTTGTTATTAATGACAAAAGACATTCCTTTCACCTTTATTACCCCAGAGTAGCTTCAGAAACAAAGGACAAAAATCAAATATTATAACAAATAATGTTCCAATTGCTTTTATCACTTAGGAATTTACAAGTGTTTTAGGGGCTTTGGCCAGGAGCTGTGAAGAAGACCAACTATATATTTCTTATATCACACTATCACATCATATCTACATATGTTTATAACATAGACCTTGACTATGAATGTCTTAATGATAAGGTAAGAAATCAGAGACAATACAAGGTAGTCTATGCAAAATGTATTCTAAGGTTTTTGTTAAATTAAAAAAGTTGTATTGCTAGTTGTTCTCCTAAAAATAAGAGAGTGGTTTATGAAGAATGTGTGTGCTATATCAGAGATGCATAAATAGGGGCTGGAGATGTAGCTCAGTGATAGAGCAATTGCTTAGCATTCATGAGGACCTGTGTTCAATCCTCAGTACTGCCAAAGAGAGAAGGGAGCAGGGAGAGAGAGAGAGAGAGAGGCACAAATAGCGTTTTCTTATAGGTATCCAAGATCTTACAGGTATCTGAGTTGCTGCTTTAAAATATTTTAAAGTAGGCTGGAATCCCTCTGCCCTTATAGCACCAGAAACAATGCACAAATAAATAGCCAAGAGTTATTATGTCACAGAGTCAGTTCCCCAACTAGAGATGCAACTTTCAAAAAAAAAAAAAAAGTTTGGATAAACTCAATATTCTAGTGTCAACAAAATTTCTCTAAGTTGAGTTTAAAGATATGATTGGCTTTTATTAGCAATTCTTGAATATCTGGCATCCAGTTTACAAAATAGTAAGGAACTCCATAAGTTAGACAGAGTGAGTAAGTTTTATAGGCAGAAAAAAAAAGGAGGAAAGTAAGAATGATGAAGAAATAACCCACTGGTCATTTCAAGGTTACTTTTCTTACAGGGATGTAAGGAAAATATTGTTCACTTAATGGAATTTGCCTATCATCTCTTTCTCATTTCTCAGAAAGTCATATCTTGT
This sequence comes from Xerus rutilus, assembly GCA_028644305.1. Lineage (NCBI taxonomy): Eukaryota > Metazoa > Chordata > Mammalia > Rodentia > Sciuridae > Xerus > Xerus rutilus. The sequence goes on from CM053401.1 coordinate 138,982,949, forward strand.
AAATAAACAACATAGATTTCACTTTGGCAATGTGGGGCTTGAGCATTTTGAGCCTACTCTCTTTTCTTTAATAATAGCAACAAGACCAGTCTAACTAGTTGGTGAAAGTGTAAGTGCATGTGATCAGTGATTCTGAGGCTTGGGGATAACCTCCCATAATCCTAAAGTTTTACCATCAAAACTTGATGACGGAGTTTAAATTAACTAATGCATATAGAGCATATGCTATACTTCCTATCTTTAAGGAATACTCTTCAGATGGGGGAGACTGACAAGTAAACAAATAAAATGGAAACTACTGCTGCATAACAAATCAATCCGAAAGGTAGTGGATTGAAAGAATAAGCATTCATTTAGTTCATGGTTCTTTGAGTCAGTGGTGTGGCCTATACTTAGCTAGGTGCTTCTTCTGGACTTAGCTAGGCAGACATGTGTCTACTGAAGTTGGCCTACGATGGCAAGGAAAGTTAGGGAAGGCCTCTAGGAGAAAGCGACAGCTGAGCTGGATCTGGAAGGATTAATAGGGTATTTCCA
>CM053401.1:138983982-139028743 GCA_028644305.1 Xerus rutilus
GAAAGAATAAGCATTCATTTAGTTCATGGTTCTTTGAGTCAGTGGTGTGGCCTATACTTAGCTAGGTGCTTCTTCTGGACTTAGCTAGGCAGACATGTGTCTACTGAAGTTGGCCTACGATGGCAAGGAAAGTTAGGGAAGGCCTCTAGGAGAAAGCGACAGCTGAGCTGGATCTGGAAGGATTAATAGGGTATTTCCAGGTGGATAAGGCAGAGAACAACTTTCTCGAAGAGAGGGAAGAGCTAGGGCGAGGGTTTGGAAGAAAAGCACTTCTCCTGAAGTACCAACCAGTCTTTACAAATGGGTTTGCAGATGACGTCCTGGGAGAGGCCTTGGAAAGGCAAAATGGGCATGCATGGGAATAGGAAGCAGCCAAAGAAAGGACACAAGGGCAGGAACAGGGGTCAGGACAGAAGGCAGGGAGGCAAGGCTGATGACCAATTTTATCCATGCTGCCACCTCCCATTTGCCAATATTACTTGGTAAATCTCCAAAGAGAGAAAAGATGAGAACTTCTATTCTCCCTGACCTGTGGCTCAGGTCAGGGTAAGTGGCTATATTTGCACTGTTGGTTTGGGCCTCTGGTTCTAAATACTACTGGGAAAATGACAGCAGTAGAAGAAAACTCATTTTTCTGAGAACTTCTGTCCAAGCATATGCTGCTATACAGGTACAACTTTCCAATCTTGCTCTCTTACCATCATTTCTTTATTTTTGCCCCTGGATATTTTCAATACACCCTTACATGTCTCCATTGAGCAAGCTAACGTGTGACTGTAATGTCTAATGTGTGCCTCCCTGCACACTGTTCATCTTTCAAGTAGGCTCACTACTTCTGTTGACATCCAGTTGTATCTCTGATTTAGTCTGAAGAAATTAAGCATATCTCTTTCTCTCTTTCATCTCAATGCAAACAATAGTTTGCATTGTCTTTCACAGGACTTTAAAATTCTGCACACCAAAAGGCTCACCCGAGCTTTCCTAAAAGCAATGTACAATGAATGTTTTGAAAGAATAAGCCTTTCTGAAAATTCCTACAGAGTATGCTAAGGCTACAAACAAAGTTCAAAGGAATGTGGTCAGCATCAATGGGATCACCTCTTGGTTCCAGTGAAGGACTTGGAGGGAGGAATACAATAAATCCACCTTCTTTTTAAATTAAAATGAAGAGAGAACTTGGCAGACAGCTAAGCAGAAACCTCAACAGGAAGAAGGCTGAAATACAATAAATGGGAGTGGCTTCTCCTGAACAAAAGTTAGAGATGATACATTCTAATAGAACATTCAGAGGCTGACTTCAGTCATTCAGATATTTCACATTAGGGCAGGGAAAATAAAGGTCTTAGTCCTACTGCTAATTCTTGTGAAATGAGCCACTCACAGAATGAGAGAAATCAGCACAGAAAATTTTCACCGTTTCCTTCTCATTCTCTGCATCGATTCCTGGTGGCTTTTATAGCACTTTAAAAGAAAGAAGAAGAAAAAACTAATTCTATTATCTCAATGGTCACTTGTTCAAAACAGTATTTAAAATGTTTGAAGTTAACGAAAACAACAACAAATATAAATGAACAAAACAAACTGCTCTAACAATAGTGCTGTAATTAATTAGCACAAAAGGCTTCACCTTGCCTAGAAGTCCTGGCGGGAGCTGGGGTCGTTGCCCGTGAGTGCAACCCTCATGTGATGCTGGCAGCTGTGACTTTCAGGGAACATGAGACTACAAATGCAAAATCAAACAAGAGTCCTAGGGAAATTTTCCCCTTTTGCTCACTCCGTTTATATTCAAATACAAACCATTTCCCTCCAAAATCCCCTAAAACCCCTCTGAGTGGGATGGGAGTCGGCAAGCATATTGCTCCGTAATTAACACCCGTTCACCACTGACATCACGCTTCAGTGTAAAGATAGGTCACGTACTTTTAATTTCTCACATGCACGTCAGCGGTAAACAGTCTCAGCATTCTTGTTAATGACACCATCTGGCGCTTCCCATAACTGTGTAGCGTTCAGCTTCCAAACAAGATGTAATGGCAGCAACACATGAAACCCACTGACATTTACAGTAAGGAAATTTATTATCAGTCATCGGTTTGGTATAAATGTGTTTGCATGACTGCTGGGGCTATAAAATCATCACCTTTGCCAGGCAAGCAAAGGTGCAATAAATAATGGATTTTAAGCCATGCATGTACTACCAAATCATTAAACATTTATCACACAGACACAATTGCATCTTAAGCAACAGTTACTACTTGAAAAATTAATGACACTTTTGAGGGTTAAATGGAAACTGTTTAGTCTAAGCTTTAATGGTTTTTAATATGGTTCAGTATAGAATACAAAGATTTTTTTTCAATTGAACATGACTATGTATATATAAATAAATCTTATAATAATTTTCTCTTGAGAAACAATCACTTTAAGCTCTTTTGTTAAAGAAATGCTAAAAAGTATAACTGAAATGTTTCTTGAAAAAAATCATCATTAAAACATTTTCAAGGGCTGGGATTGTGGTTCAGTGGTAGAGCACTTGCCTCACATATGTGAGGCACTGGGTTCGATTCTTAGCACCACATATAAATAAATAAAATAAAGATCCATTGACAACTAAAAAAATTTTTTTAAAAATTTTCAAAACCAGAAATGGCAAAAGAAAGGTTCTTTGGAATCAAATGGTATTCTTCCCTTTAAGATTTTTAATGGATTAGTCTGTTACTGTCACAATTAAATAATCTTAATTTTAGATCCAGGAAACAAATATAAAGTCAAAACCAACAAAATCCCTTGAGTAATCTTGCCACATTTGTCCCCAATCCTATTCCTTTAAAATACTCTGCCATACCATGTCAGTAATTTTCTTCTGTATGCTTGTTCTATGGGTATCCATTGCTTTAAGAAAAGAAATTCAAGGAAGGAATTAAAAACGCAGATAGACTGGAAGATTGTTACTAGCTCCATGGAGGACTTAGCAAAGAATATTGCTTGATTCAAATGAACAAAAAGAAACTTTGGTGGGAACTACTTATATACTTGTTTGCTGGATGTGTAACAATGAAAGTGGAGATTCCAGTGGCTTCCCTTATATAAAATTTTTCACTTGGAAAGTTAATCAGAAGCAAAGCTTGGACAGAGTCTGTGCCATCAAGAGGCTGTCATAAGACGCCGCGATGATCTATAAAACAACACAATCTCAACAAGTAAAATTGTCACCTCACAAGATGACACAGACTAAGCCCTAGCAAAAAAAGAGCAGCACTGTTTGGGGCAGGAGTTATATTTATAGTTCTGGGCAGAATTTAAGAAGTGACTGAACAAGAGGTTCCCATCCTGGTCTGTACTGAGGTTTAATTTATTGGTGAGGGTTATTGCTTAAAGAGCGTTTGTAGTTTTATGGATCTGAAGCTCATGGATTTCCTTCTCTCTTAATTATTCTTCCACCTGTCGTGAACATACCTGAAAAAGCAAGCAGGTGTAAGCACTCTAGAAGGCAGGATTCTTGTTGGGGGTGAGGGCAAGATGTTCAGCAGTATACAGCAGGTGAGGATGTGAACCCTGCTCCCAAATTTTGAATCAGTAGAAGGAAGTGCTAAGATTTTCTGCCTTCATCTTTAATAGTGACTAGCATCTAAATCTAAATGGGTCCAGGACATGGCCCCCTCTTCTTTGCTTGTCTTGGGACTAAAATACAAGATTTGGTCAAGACCTTGCATCTATAATGATGGCTTCCTCTGCTGCTGGACAGAGGCTTTATGGAGAGCATCTATCCTTAAGAGAACCAAGTTTAGGGATCAAATGCAGGGGGAGGGTGGTCAAGGAGTAGAAATATCACTAGGATGCCCTTCCATGAATACAGACTCATTACTGATTCCAAATTATAATGAGAACTTCAGAGCAGGGGCTGGTCAAACAACGGGTGCCCACTGTTTCTCCACTGCTGTCCCTCCACTGCTGTCCCTAAGCACCAGGGGAAGCTCTATGGGGAGCAAGTAACCTGAGTTTCATCTGCTGGCCCACAAGCCTCCATGATACAAAGGAACTACTTCAAGGACTAACTTTAATGGGATTATGCAGCAGTGAACCCACTGGGATTTGCATCCTATTTTGAAATAACATATATGGCTTGAGCCTTGATGTTGAAACAAAAGCATTAAGTATGGGAATTTTTCTAAAACAGCACAAATGCTGTGTGGAAGGGCCACACACCCTATCCTTCCATCTGTCAATAATTAATTTAAAATTGTCCTAGAGTTCTAGCTGTTTATGTTATATCCTCTGGAAATGACTACGAGGGCTCTCCAAGAGGGAGAGAATCAATGCATAATGCTGAAAAGGCCTTGCTCCCTTCTTTCAAAGTTGTGTTGGCTCCCATAATACTGTTTAAATCCTGTTTTTGCACGAGAGATAGAGAATGTGCATGTGTGCTCATGCATGCATGTGTGCATGTGTGTGGAGAGTCAGAGAGTATGTCAGAGACAGAAAGAGACAGAAAGAGGGAAGTATCACACACGGTGGCAAAAACAGCTCTCCCCAAAGAGTGTGAAAATAACAATTAACAATGAAAGGTGAGAAACAAAAAGCCATTCAACGGATGCATGTCATTTTTACTCTTCAGTGTGGATCAGTTGATTTTTTGTTGTTGTTGTTGTTAATTATATCACCTATTCTTTCCTTATATTGATAATTACATAATTACATGAAACAGATGGGTGACAGAATGTACCCAGATGGTGAGAATGTAAACAGGCTGACAAATTGCTTATTCTTGAGCATATTAAAAAGAATTATTCAATAATACATAGATTTCTATACTCTAAACATCTGTCAAGTAGAGCCATCAAAATGGCAGTTACTTTGTCATTTTTTGTTTCTTCAGCAGATACAATGTCCTTACTAGGAATTCCCAGGAAGTCAATTGCCATGGAGGTAAAATATTTAACCTTTTCCAAACATCTGGACACCTAAAATTCTAAACTCTTACCTGAGTCCACTGGCTTGATTTACCCACCCTTTTTATTAAAATAGAAGTTTTTTAAAAAAAAGAAGAAGAAAAGAAATGAGTCCAGCACAGTGGTGCATGCCTGTAATCCCAGAGGTTCAAGGGGTTGAGGCAGGAGGCTCATGAGTTCAAAGCCAGGCTCAGCAACTTAGCAAGGCCCTAAGCAACTCAGTAAGACCCTGTCTCTAAACTAAAATATTAAAAAAGGCTGGGAGTGTGGTTCAGTGGTTAAGTGCCCTGGGTTCAATCCCTGGTGCCAAAAAAAGAAGACAAAGAAAAAGATAGTTTCAAGGGCAGTTACAATCATACAGCTTTAATTATACTTTGTGCAAGCTGTGGAGGGTTAAAAAGAATGGGAAGGTTTGTTTGAAGAACATAATTGAATTGCATCTGATGGGCTTCTTGTGTAAAATTCTTTAAAAATAACTATGAAATGAAAACCAGAAGCATCAAAGCTGTGTTTGTTGGTTGTGTATGGAACCATGCCCACGTGAGAGTCAGGCTCACAGGCGGTGCGGATTCTGAAGGGTCTGCTGGAAGGAGTGGCATCTGCTCCTTCTCCTGGCCCCACACACCCTTTCCCCATGGAGTCAGGTCTCTCCTTCAATGACACATAGCAGAAGGGTTTTGCCTGCCACCACTTACCTTGCTTCTCTAGGCTTCTCTTGATGCTACCTGCTGCCCCCTGACATCATGCATCTTTGTCTGTTTACTGTCTGCTTTTCCTCCAACCCCAGAATATGAACACTTAGGTGACAGGGATTTATCCATCTTTGTAGGACTGTGCCACAGATACACACAGTGCCTACCACCAGGTGATTAGTACACAATGAATATGGACTGAAACAGTGACATCAAAGTCTCCACCTTCAACTTTCTTGACCAGCAATGCAGAATAGGCCTTGGGTCACAATTTAGGTAAAAGAGCCTATCCAGGCAGGAACAGGGGGGTGACCAATATGTGAGACATCCCATAGCACTGGGATAGAAGATGGCTGAGGTTCTCCTCTTACTTGAAAAGCAGATATAAACCAGTGTGTGTATCAGAGTTGTGGGCAACAAGCAGGATACCTAGAAGATGGTCTGATGAGATAGAGAAGAAGGCTCAGGGAGAGACAGCCCAACCTGGCTTCTGGTGGAACAACCTGACTCTTGGGAAGAACTAGTATCAGTGGGGCAGAGGGGGATTACAGAATCAGGTTGTTGTCACATACCCCACTCTGGGAGTAGATGATGTGTGGATGTGCTTGAAATGAGGAATGTGATCACTTCTCCAGAGACATATTTGTGTGGCACATTGTGGCATCTGTGTGCACTTTGTATGTGAAATAGACCAAGACACACAGGGGGGTGGGGGGGGGAGAGTTCATAAGAAGAAGCATTTGACTACCTTGGGAGCCTAGAGATGATTTTGGAATTTGGGCTCTGTGTATCCCCAAACTGTTCTCTAATAATATGGGTCCCAAGAGAGTAGGCCAACTGGGAAAAAGAAACCAAGCCACTTTTCATGCATTTGAGTATGTCTCTCTTCATGCTCTAGGTAATTGGGGTCTCAGCAGGCTGCTCTGAGTGGGGCCAAGGCAGAGAAGACTGTCGCAGAACAGAACACAGTAGGGAGATGAAAGAGGTGGTGATAAGAGCCTCATGTAGAGTCAAGCCAGGTGCCTCCACTGGAGAAGACAATGGGACAAAGAACCAGGGGCATGAGCAGGCACTGATGTGGACATGAGTCCAGCCACCCAAACTTTTTCAGCCTCTGGCATTTGATCTTTCTTTTGAGATGAATTGGATGACACTGGCACGTCTCCATCTGTGTTTGTCTTCCTTACGTAATAATGGGAGTGGTGAGCTCTTGGAGGTTACACAGTGGGGCAGGGGACACAAGCTTTGGTTCTACCAACACAGGGTGACCAAAGACTTTGTGTATGCGGATTGATCCTGTCGAATAAACAGACTGAAATATTTCCCTATGGTGTAAAATTCTGTGGGATACTTTCAGATCATGTTTGGGAACCTCCTTAATGGTGTTCTTGTGGTAGATAATACCCACTTCTATTTTTAAATTAACCATTAACCCTAGTTTCATGGAAGCACCATCCTGAGGATTCATGGATGGTGGTGGAAATGAGGGTAGTTTTGGTGAGTAGAGTTTCACTATGGTGACCAGAAAGATCTGCCTGAGACTTACTCCCTGGAAACACAAGTCCTGTTGGTTAAATCCATAAACTATCACAAAAACTTCAATTATAATGACTACCATGGTGATAATTTCACTGGAAAAAAAACCCCACACAAGCCAAACAAATCCAGGGACATGATTAAATAGCACAAGAAGTAGAAGTGGTGGTATAGTTTGCAATTTAGGTTTATTACCTTGGGTTTCAACCACCTGGATGGCTCATGCTTGCCTACCCTAAGTCATGTTGAGTCATGTTTGATATTAAAAAAGTCTTTATGGCTCCCATGCTATTTCCATCCCTTATTTATTCTATCCCCCTACTTAAGTCATCCGTTTTTGTTTTCTCCTTGCTTACTAAGCTGGTTACTATGGAGATCATGACATCAGGAAGCTTAATGGTCTTGAGGCAACATTGAGGGTAAAGGTCTTGATTCTTAAATGGTTCAGTCCTGGAGAATGGAACAGCCCCAGAACTGAGGACTGAGGGCTTCAAGCTGCGTCTCTAATGAGGGCAACACCCAGGTGGAAGGTGAGCTGCGTTCCCTTTGCCAAGTCCCCATGGGCAACCCTGAGTGGGAGTGCCACACCCCCAGATAAGTGGGTACTTCACTTTCCAAGAGCCATTTACTCCTTTGCCTCCTATAAACTCAGATGCCATTTTCCCTCAAGATTTGATGAGTGTGTAAATAATGATGATATGTAAATTCTGACTATTTCATGAAAATTACTAAATTGTATAAGTCTTTTAATCCACTTGAGCTCAGTTTGATTATAAAACCTATCTAGGTTCTGAAATTTTTCTGGTCTTTTACATATTCCAAGAAAGCATACCTTATTTTTTAAAACCAGAATGTAAAGGTTTTAATGGAAATATCTAAATGTAAAAATTCTGATACTTTACAATATATGTATCTGTGGATGTAAAATCACTTCATAATGAGAAGATTCGTCTTTTTATAATTCTTCCATGATCAAGCAAGTGTTGGCCAGCCTCACAGGGCCTTCTTGCAGTCCATTTGTATACTGCTGCTATCATTGTAGCTGAGTATTATTTTTATATTAATAGATATGTTTCATGCCTGCCAGGTCCCTGTTGATTCATGACATTGCCTGACTCTTTAGGCAGAAACCAGGGGACAGTGGGCCTTTAGACAGACACACCCTAGCAGAGAAAATGGGTCAGTTCTGTGCTCTTTTGTTCCAAGGCAGACAATAGGTTGTGACGGAGGGTTTTTTGAGTGTCGAAAATGTGACTTTCTGTATTAGAAGTCAGAGTTGATCCCTCAAAGGACAGGTTTTAGAATAAAAGATTGGAAAAAGGAAGAAGGTCAGAGGGAAAGAGAGAAATCCATTACAGACCTCTCCTTCCCTTTGGTTAATGCCATAAAAGCAGAAGGAAGTAGGCAGGGTCCCCACAAAGGTTTTGGAGAACATGAGGATAGAGGAGGTTGTGCCTTGTGGAGACTTCCCTCTTGTATCCTTGTCCTGAGGAAAGTAGAGTGGAGAAGGCTAAAAGCAGGGTCAGAAAGACAATGAGGCAGGTCATGAACTTCCCAAAATCTAGAGCAGTAGGAAGTGAAAGAGAGAGGGCACATCTGCATCCAAGCTCCAGACAAGAGGATCTGAGCTCCAGCCAACAAACCCACAGGTTTCAAGGCTGTAAAGAGGGAATCCCACTGTTGAAGGCAGTGAGGGCTGGCTGGCAGACAAGGCCAGGATGACAGCCAATAGTACTGGAGGACAAAAGTTCAAAATCTTATACTTAACGTGTGCCTGTGAGAATTGGCAGTGACCAAGAATAGGCAATTCCATCCCAACCCTCTCTGCCCTCTACAAGGCCACAATATTCCATATCCAGGAGTTCCTGAGAACTAAGATGTCTTGTTTTCTCTGCTCCCCTGTGTGTGTGTGTGAGAGAGAGAGAGACAGAGAGAGAGAGAGAGAGAGAGAGAGAGAGAAAGAGAGAGAGAGACAGAGAGAGAGAGACAGAGAGGGAAGAGGGAAATTTCTGGAATGGACTCAATGTAAACATTAAACAGCTAAATTTACCTAGAGTTACCTGGAATTCATGGAGGTTACTTTTTCTCCTATCAGCCAGAATGAAGGCTCAATGCAGTGACACAATCTAGTTAGTGGAAGACAGAACACTTACCATTTTGCACAACTGATTACCTGTCCTGAAAGTCTTTATCTGACAATTAAAAAAAGACAGTTCTCTGTATGTTGATGGTTTCCTTAGATAAAGCACCATATAGCCAATATGAAGTCAAGAGTCACAAGTTTTCATTTTCAAATTGTAAAACTTGGTACAAGTTACAATTTGCAAAGAGATGGTAGCTTTATCTTTGACCCTTTCTAGGAATTTATTTCAAAGGAAATGGTCACAAATGTGCCCCAAAGTAATAAGCATGGACATGGTAGCATCAATTATAAAAATCTGAATAAGAACTTAGGCGACATTGGATATAAACCATGGCGAGCCTTGGGCTCTAGAGTCAAACTGCTCATTTCAGAGTCATGGTTTAGAAGCTGCATGGCCTCAGGCAAGTTAATGTCAAGCGGGGACCTCTGAGGCATGAAGACAATTGGCACTACATTCCACAGGAGCCCATCTTAGAAAAATGTTGAAGATGGTGGGCAAGCCCTGGTTAGCTGACTTCTAACCCGTAAAGGACAATGAAGACATAAAAGGGTTAGAATACCGATATAAGAAAATATTTTCTGGAAATTTCACTGCTGATGTTCTCTGAGAGGTGGGATTTGCTTTGTCCTTAGCTTTAAGTCACAAAGAATTTTGTGGCCCTCCAACAGTTTCACCTGAGTTCTCTACTTACTGGGCACAGCAGGGTGAGTGTGTGATTCTTCCTAAGAAATCTAGGCTGCTGAAGGACCTGAAGGGAAGGTGGTCTGCATTGGCTAATCTGTTGAACCCCTGAGACATAAACTTCTATCTAGATCCTTCCTGTAGGGCCATGTTACAGTTTAGATATATGATATTCTCCAAAATGTGAGCAGGTTCAGAGACAAAATTAGGTTTTGGGAGGGATAACCTAATCAATGGCTTAATCCACTTGAACAGATTAACTAGGTGGTAACTGTAGGCAGGTAGGGTGTGACTGGAGGAGGTAGGCACCTGGGGGCATGCCTTTGGGATATATATTCTGTCCCTGGTGAGAAGAGGCTCTATGCTTCCTGGTTTCTATGTCCTAAGATGCTTTCCTCCACTATGCCCTCCCACCCTGATGTTGACTTTGTGCCCAGAGCTATGGAGTTGGCTATCTATATGTAATAGTGGTCCACCTCATGCTTTTAATATAGCCTTTGCTGCTCAGCACTGAGGCTTATTTTAAAATGGACATATGTGTTTGCTTTTTATCTTCTGCCTCTCCCACTCCCTAACTTGGGGGCGGGGAACAAGATCCCTTTTCCCCAGCCTAGGCAAGTTATCTGCACACACCCACCAGAGGAACCAAGTCATTCAGACTTTAGGGATGGCACTGGAAATCTAAGAAATGGCTGTCTCCCAAATTAACAAGTGAATCACAACCCCCAACAGGGAATACCTGGAGTGAATCTCTTCTTTAAAAACCCTCTGTGCTCCCTGATGGACAGAATCACAGTCTCTGAGACAGGAGTCCCCTGTGCTTCTCCTTTGCTAGCAAAACAATAAACCTTTTTCCTTTTTCTCAAAACTTACGCCCTCCTTATTAAATTGCGGAAAAGGACCGAGCTTATGGTAACATATGGATTGAGACCTCTAAAACCATGAGCCCCAAATAAACTTCCTCACTTCTATGTTGTTCTTGTCAGGTCCTGTGGTCACCTCAAGAGTCAAAGATCTCAGGTGTCTAAGCTGGAGGATTGCATTGCCTGGATGACAGAAAAGCTGGAAAGTGGCTGGGAATCTCTAAAGAAATTTCACACTCATGCTAGGAAGAGTCTGCTGACCCACATAGCAAGGGTTGTCCTAGGACAGGAGAGGTCCAGAACAGACTTGCTGGCCTCCCAGCCCTGTTCCTCCCTGCCCTGACCCCAATTTCAGAAGGGCCCAAAATACAACAAAATAAGAGGAAGAAACTAATAGTCATAAAAAACAAGATAACACCACTAACTAAATGGAAGAAGTATGGAGAGAAAAAGAGGAGAACCTCCCTGTTCCCCTCCAGCTGTTCTTACACAGTTAGTTAGTTGGCTTCCGCCGCAGGATGGAGAAGTCTGACTTTTGGATGAAAACTGAGTTTCCATCATTCCAGAAAATGAAATTGGACATTTGATGGAATTAAGATCATGTGTTGTGATTTGAAGTGACCCACACAACATTAATTACCTAAAATTGACCAGAAAAATCACAAGACTTGCCCACTTCCCATCTGGGTGCAGGAGAAACCCCAGCCACATTGAATGGATTTGCAGGACAGAAATCAAGTGACTTAGTGATTATTTCAACAAGTCCTGCTGGCTTAATGTTCACTTCCATTCCCAAACCTCCCCTTACGTCAGTTTCCTCCTATTGCAAACTGGAGAAAATGATAACACAAACTTGTACAAGAGTGAAACAAAATGGTCCATGAACGCATGTCATGCAGACTGCGACACAAAATAAGAAATGTTCTTTCATTGTATATTGGGTGTTGCTAGTCAACAGAAACTGCTTGGTCACTTTAGAATCCTTAGTAATATGTAAAGGTATCCATAATATAATTCAGGAGAAAAGTATATTTCAAAGCATTAAACCCCATATTTATTTATTTTTATTTTTTATTTTTTTGTTTGGCACCGGGGATTGAACTCAAGGGTACTCGACCACTGAACCACTTCCCCAGCCCTATTTTTGTGTTTTATTTAGAGACAGGGTCTCACTGAGTTGCTTAGTGCCTCACTTCACCATTGCTAAGGCTGGCTTTGAACTCGCAATTCTCCTGTCTCAGCCTCCCAAAGTGCTGGGATTATAGGCATGCGCCACCACACCCAGCTACCCCATATTTAATTGTATACCCATGGATGTTTATTTATTTTTTTTCCAATGAAAATGATCTACAGATAAAACTACCAAAATATAAACAAAAGTAGCCCACAGACAGACGAATTACAAGTTTTACTGATTTTCTTTATTGTTCTTTTTTCTAAAATTTCTACCTTAAATAAATACTTTTTTGATCATGACATATTTATTTTTAATCAAGGGGCAAAAGATGTGACTTCCCTAGTCAGCATCTGCAGCTGTAATTGTCTCCTTTTTTATTTTATATCCTCGGCTACTTTAAAATACACAAAGCAAAGACTTACATTGGCACTGTCATTCCTTTCCTCCCTGAAGGCAGATTCTGGAGCAGCCACTTAGCTTCCAAGGCCAGTTCCTGCCAGAACTGGCCAGGAGCTTGGGTCCAACCTGGAGGGGAGCCTTGCTCTGCTGTGGGCTTTTCAGAGCTCTTCAGTAGGCAGCTGATGTGTCCCCAGGCGTTTCTGGACCTCCGTGGCATTCATTACCCTGGCTCTGCAGGGAGCAGAATGCATTTTTCCCCCTCCTACTGGGTTGTGGCAAGAACTCTATCAGAATCTAGGAAAGCCTTATGATTTTTCCTTTTTCTGTTGGGAGACTTGGCTGCTCTTTTTAAGAGCAATAACCTCACTAAAGGTGAACTGAAACAAAGGATATGTTGGTAGCTTAAAAAAACGGAAAGTCCTTCAATTTACTCCAGTGTTTGGATGGGCATTTTCTTTGTTGCATGGTCTCTTCTAAATAAATGTCTGTGCAGGACCACAAGAGGCTGATGAGGAAGGAGAAAGCAGGGAAGAGAAGAGCATAGGACAGTTTATTTTAGAAAAAACTCTGTGTTCAAAAACTGAAGCTATTATTGGTGGTATGGTCTCAAACGCCTGTAAGAAGCTCCCTTGGAGTGGTAGAAAATTCTACTGTTGAAACTAAAGAGTCAGGTACCCTGCTCATTGGTGGCCTTAAGATGACCAGCATTTTACCATTTACTAGCCAGAATGCTGGAACTGATCTAAAAGTGATAGAATGTAAAATGGTGCATCCCCCATGGAAAATAGTTTGGCAGTTTCTCAAAATATTAAACAGAGAGTTACCATATGGTACAGCAATTCCACTCCTAGGTATATACACTCAAGAGAAATAAGGCCATACATTCACACAAAAACATGTATATGAATTTTCATAACATTATTCATAACAAACAAACACTGGAAACAATTCAAATGTCCATCAACCGGTGAATGGATAAATAAAATGTGGAATCATCCACACAATAAAATATTCAGTAAGAAAAAGGAATGAAGTACAGATACAGGCTGTATCTATTAAGTGTCCAGGATGGGGAAATTCATAGAGACGGAAAGTAGATGAGTGGTTGTCTAAGGCTGGGGATAGGAAGCTGGGGACATAGAGGGTGACTGCTAATGGGAACAGGTTTCTTTTTTGGGTGATAAAAATGTTCCGAAATTAGATAGTGGTGACGGTTGTGAATTCTGCGAGTATACTAAAACCCATTAAATTGTGCGACTTAAATGGGTGAATTGTGTGGTGTGTATATGATTTATATCTTAATAAAGCTGTTGGGGAAGGGACTGTGCTGCAATATCTATTCTAGAAAATGAGGACAAAGATGTAGGATTGATTTGTGATAACATTTGGGATCAAAGTTCCTTTTCACAATTTTGTCTCTTATCACACCCTGAAGGCCTCATTTTTCACCACTCTGTCATGGTCCAACATCAAGGGCTTGTTGATTATGACACTAGCTCACATTATGTCCACCCCTCCACTTCTACCCCCCAAAATTTTTCAGTCACTCATGTGACAGACATTGCTTTGACACTTTCTAAGGACACTGGAAAGCCATATACAAAATGGAACTGAATCTTGAAAAGTTTATAATGTAACCTCTACATGGGAGTCATAATTTCTTTTCTTCTTTTCCGAGCAGCCAGCACCATAACTTTGAAAGGTTTGTAACAACACACTGATAATAATAAAGAAAGAATTATAGACACCCTGAATCACTGGTGTCCAAAAAACTGACCCTAGCAAACCCACCTAGACCCAGATGCTTTCTTCCCAGCCTAGCCCAGCTAGGGTCAGGCTGGTCTCAGATCAAACCCGAGTGGTTGACTCTGCCAGGAGGAGAATCCAAACTGCACTGGTAAGTAGCTGGTACAAAAGATCTGGAAGATTCAGAAAGGTCAATGCCCAGCCTTCTTTGTGGTTTGCTTTTCCTATAATAGTCATAATATCAGTACCTCAGCTTTTTAGATAAGAATATGTACTGGTTAATGGTATGAGTCTGGTCAACCAAGTGCTGGGTCTGAATATCTGTTAATGTATTAATCTTTGAACCAGTCATTTACCTGCCCTCCCTGCAAGTCTATTTTCTTTAGGTATGCTGAGGATGATAGCAGTAACTATTTACAAGTGCTGATGCGAGAATTACACAAGACAACACGGGAAATTTTAGCAAGAGCTCAATACACAGTAATAACAGTATTAGCTATTCCTGTTATTACTTGATAATCTTTCTAACAGGGAGAAATTAAGACATTAATAAGAAGAAACTACTAGCTTACGTAAGTCATTTTGATGTACACACATATACTACATTTTATATTAAACTAGATAGTGTTCAGAGAATAGGAAAGAAATGCCCATACAACCTGTATTGCTTTAAGGAAAAGAAGGAGCTCATGAAGGAATTTATGCAAATTGCTATAAGAATCTCAGAGAAAAGGTATTCACTATAAATAGAAGAAATGCATTTCCCACAAGTAGCATAGACGTTTAGGAAATGGAGAAGGGGCTTAAAAAAGCAAACTGGACTCATGGTGGTGACTTAAAGTGGGTTAATTTAATTTCAAGAAACATTGCCATGGTCACATTAATAACAGTCAGTGCTTATTTGATGTGAAAAATATGGGTTTGCATGTTTAGAAACCTCTCCCAAGGAGATGCTTATTTTTTAAAACACACCATACCACACACACACACACACACACACAACCATGTATACATCCAAGGGAAGTCTAACCACAGCAGTGAAAGTTACCAAGTTTAAGGAAGGGGCTGGGAAACAAGCTGGGGAAAATTTAGCAGGTGCTGGGAAAATAATGCAATTTCCTAGGGCAGCAGATGCACAAGTGAAACAGTATCCAGTGACCGTCCATCAGATGGTAATTACAGCTGGACTAGGGAAGAGCAGCCCAGATGAAAGGGGCAATTCAAAGGGTAACTGATGCCAGTGAGTGACATCTTCCTGAGAGATCACATACCAGGAAAGGGA
Organism: Xerus rutilus; assembly: GCA_028644305.1. Lineage (NCBI taxonomy): Eukaryota > Metazoa > Chordata > Mammalia > Rodentia > Sciuridae > Xerus > Xerus rutilus. Next base: position 138,999,452 of record CM053401.1, read on the forward strand.
GGGCCAGCATTTAGTTCTGAAAGGGGGTGGGGTTAAATAAACTGTCATTTTTCTTTATAGAAGGACAAAGGGGAAATGTGGGGAAACCAAATGGAGACCTCCAAAAAATTCACTAGTGGGTATCCCAACAGACCTCCACTAATAAACATCCAGAAAGAAATAACAGCGTTGATCACTCCGGAAACATGATTTTTCTCAGGACAGGGAGTGAGAACGAGAGAATGAGAGAACAGTTTTATGTTCTATGAACATTTTTATAAACCCACAGAAGAACTAAAGTGATTGCAGCAGATGATGAGGAACTTTTGTTGATAATGAAGCAAGAGTAGCTGCTGTTTAAGTTCAAAGCAAAATTTTTGGAGTTTAATATGACAAATCATAGCTATTTAAATAACCACTAGAAGAGAAGCAGTACCAGGGACAAAAGTCACAAAGGCATTCCTTTCTGGGTAACTCTACAGACATAAATTTAATCGCAATGATTATTTCTCCTGAGTCCAGGCCTCTTGTTCCCTGGAGGACAGGTCAGTGCAAACCCTCTTCCATCCTCTATTAATTCTGAAAGTCAACTGGCAGCTTCTTAAGGGCAGAGATGGTGTCTCAGCTCTGAATCCCTGCAGGAGGTAGGCAGGAAAGAATACTCTTGTATACAGAACCATCCCCAAAGTAAGAATGGGGCAACTTGCTCTGTAGTCTTTAATTATTAATGGCCATACAATTAATAAAGCCAAATTTTGAGTTATTCTCTGAGAGTACTTATACAAGTGAGCCACAATTCATTTCATAAAAATTGTCCATGATAACAATGAGTTTTACTCAGCCAAAAAGAAGAAAGAAATTACGGCATTTGCGGATAAATGGATGGAACTGGTGAAGATCATGCTAAGTGAAATAAACCTGACTCAAGAAAAGTCAAGGGTTGAATGTTTTCTCTCATATGCAGAAATAAGGGGAAAGTAGGAAAGCCAAAATAAGGGGAAATAGAAGGGATATCAGTAGAATAGAAGAAAGGGATAGAAAGGGGGGAGAAGAGACATGGGAAGGAAGAAACTGGAGAATGAAATTGACCAAATTATGCTATGTATATATATGAATATACCACAGTGAATTTTACCTTTAAATATATATGTAAATTAACATAAATTATTAACAAAATAATAAATAGAAGCAAGATCAGTAGAGTAGAGGAAAAGAAACAGGGAGAGTGAGGAGGGGAGAGCTAGAGGAGCTACTGGAGACTGAAATGGAGGAAATTACATTCTATGCATGTATGATTATGTCAAAATGAACCCCACTACTATATATAACTAAAATGCACTACCAATAAAAATATTTTAAAATAGGAAATTCAACTACAAAAAAAATTCCATGATAATAACCTTCAGAATGTAAGTACACAGACCAAGATAGTTCATTCAAGATAAGAGGAGAATCTTTCAGGGCCATAATATGAATGATGATCTTAATCAGAAAAAAAGTCTTATTCCTTAGCCATGAAGTCATACTGGTGGACCATGAAGATATTACTACAAATCCTGGGGGCCAACTTCTGCAATGCATGATGAATATCATTTGCATTTTCTGCATTCTTACTTATGACCTGCGAGAGGGTGGGCTGTCAATTATTAGAAACAATAGGGAAGGTGGTGTGGCAGGGACACCTATCATCCAAACTAGGCAGAAGCTATGAGGACCTCAGGGTGGGGAGGGAGGGCATGCTGCCCTGCCATGCAGTGATGAATTTCAATCACTGCTGTCTTGTGCCAGATTCAAATTGGCAACCCACTGAGATGAAACGCTTTCTATCCCATTATTCATGCCTGGAGTGATCTGTTCCCTTGAAGATTGGCTTCCTAGGTGAAAGCAAGGGAATGGATGGTCACTCTAAGATGCCTTAAATAGGATAAAAGGTATGAGAGGCGAGTGGCCAGAGAGAAATGATAGGCATATGGTAAAGGAGCTGACGGTCCCATATAAATCTCAATCATGATGGGAAAGGGTGGGACACTTAAAGGAAAAGGGAATTCAGTTAGTAATGGCAACCTCACCCACTTCAACTCCTGCAATACCATTGCTCTCCTGTATTTAGGAGTATATAGAAATCCTTCCTAAAAATTTGTATTTGGTTCAACTTATCTCAGGAAATCACTCTAAATTATTAAAGCCACTTAAAATGTTAAAAAGAAAAAAATTAAATAATACAACTTAATTTTTGAACATTCAGACCCATCCCACATGGATTCTGGTACTAATAATCCTTTGATAGAGGTTTTAAGATTTCTAAAATTGTTACCAAATCTTTTTTTTAAAATGAACTATCTTTTAAAGATTTTTTAAAAGATGAACAAAATAACTTTATTTTTTATTTATCTTTATGTGGTGCTAAGAATCGAACCCAGTGCCTCCCATGTGTGAGGCAGGCGCTCTACCATTGAGCCACAATCCCAGACCACTAAATCTTTTTTTAGGTTTATTTGTTTTGCAGTGCTGAGGATCAAACCCAGGGTCTCATGCATCTAGAGATAAGTGATCTAATTTTAAACTACATCCTAGTCCTAATACTATGCATTTTATTTTCTAAAGTCTTTTTGTTTGTTTGGTTTGTTTTTTCAGAGCAAAGGATCATACCCAGGGTCTCATGCATGCTAAGCATGCACTCTACCACCAAGCAACATTCCCAGTCCCTTGCTAAATCTTAATCTTTACTAAAACCTTATCTCAAGATTGAGTATAATAAGTAATAGCAAAAAGTTAGAATTTACCAGTAGATAAACTCAACAGCACAAAGCAGGAAGTAAACATCAGTGCTCTTATTTTCCCACCCACCCCTTAGGTAGTTGTCTTCCTGAACTCCAGGTTCAAACAATGCATCTCTGTGATGTCTTAAGATATGCCAGGGCTCTGAGAAGACAGCACATTGAGATGCCCAAAGAAAAGGTTATTAAAGATAAGCAATGAGGGGGCTGGGGTTATGGCTCAGTGGTAGAGTCCTTGCCTAGCATGTGTAAGGCACTGGGTTCGATCCTCGGCACCACATAAAAATAAAATAAATAAATAAAATAAAGGCATTGTGTCCATCTACAACTAAAAAAATTAAAATTAAAAAAAAGATAAGCAATGATTTCAAATCTAGCAACATGAGAAGAAATGATAGGATCATTTCTAATGAAACAAAATATTTTCTCTGCCCTTCTCCCTACCTGGAGCTTCAGCTCCACTCAAAGTGGCCCAACTCTGAAAATTCCCAGAGGTAGTGAAAGGGAACAGGAAGGAGCTCCTGTGTGTTCAGAAAAGCATGCTCTTACTCCATCTCATAATTCTGTATGCCTCTCCTCCAGCTCCAGCACTCCCACTCATGCCTCCAGAGGGCTGGCTGAAGGCACAGGAGCCATGGCTACCACTAATATATGGCCCATTCCTCTGGTCTTCCATGCTTGGAGGTATCTCAGTAATGGCTACAAAAGGACAGCATCTCTCATTTTTACCTTGATATGATACAGAAGCTGCAAAGCAGTGCACTTGATGAATCCATGTACTTTTTACTTCTCCTGGGATTGTCATGACTCCATAGAAGCTGTATTTCAGTGATAGATAACATGTAGACAATCTCTTTGACCCCAACACACAGTCTATACATTAAACTTGTTAGTGGTTCTCATTCCCAAGGAGTTGATTCCCAGGATGTTCATGTGTAAACAGACCACCTGGTCCTCCAGTGGACCCTACTACAGAGAATATGTCTGACCTATGGATGCAATGATAGATTTCTAGGGTTTGCTCCAAAATGATAAAGGAGGAAGGGGAAGTGGGTGAGGAGAAAGAAGATCCAAAATTTACTAAGAGTGGAAAATCATTGCTGCTAGGTGTTGAGTTTTGTGCTACTCAAGGTATGGTCTGGGATATATGTGCCCCTGTGCTATGACTGGTCTTTGAAGACATATATATAGAGATTGAGAGAAGCATTCAGAAGCCTTTATAGTCATTTGACAGAATAATTCTGCATCTGTAAAATCTAATATAAAATAATTAAACTTGAATTTTTGTCTGTCATTGTTTTTTAAACTTGTTTTTCCAGGAATTCACTTTTTATAAAACTGTCAATCTATGAAGATTGTACACTTAAAAAGAAAGGAGGAAAGATGCCTTATCATGAAAAGAATGAGAAGCTCTGCTTTATATGATTCTCTCTATCTTTGTATCTGTTTGTCTTTTTCCATAATAAAATGTTAGAAGAAAAACAATTGCTATTTGTTTTCAGTCTCAAATTAAAATTTACAATTCATCAGAATATAAATGAATTGATTTTATTTTACAAATATAAAGATTAATACAGGATTTGACAACCTCAGTTACCTGAGAGGGTTACCTGTAAGATGGGCCTGCAGGCAGCCCCTTCCCCCAGGGTAGCCACCCAGGGTGGGGTGGGGGGCAGGAAGGACAGTGAACCATGAGCTTACTACAGCACTGAGCACTACATCCAGCTCTGATGAGCAACTCTTTGGCTTAACATTTGGCATATTTAAACTTTCACTTTTCTTTTTTCTTCTTTGACAAAAGACCCAGCTCACAGAGGGCTCGCCCCGACCCCTGCCAGTGGAAATGTGTATGAGAACTACAAGCCCACATGTCAGTCAACTTGACACAATTATGCTTTCTAGTTAAGTGACTGAAAATAATTGTACATAGGTATACATGTACATTTCCATTTAAAATGGCATCCAGTCCCTTTTTCTATTCTGATCATAACACTGTCATCCCAGGGCCATTCTTTTTAAGGTCAAAAACTCCTGTGACCCCAGGGCAGCTAATATGTTCCTGTTAATCATCCTGACTCCCCACAGAGGAGTTTAGGAAAAAAAACAGCTTAAGACTCAAACATCTTGAATGCAGCCAGCTCTGTTTTCTCCATCAGCTTTGTCCTAACAGTAAAAGACTACTTAATGCCTTGAAAGCAAAACATCGATTGGAAGGAGGAATCCGCTTTTGAGGAAGGGGAAAGAAAATGAAAATATGCTGCAAGGGTGACTGTAGGCCATTTGTCCTGGGACACAGCAGCACGTGGGGTGTCCCTGCTGTGTCCCCCTGTGGGATCATGTGGCTACTGTTTCGGGCTTACTGTGAAATAACCACTTGAGGGGAAAGGCTGCAGGGAGCCTTTGCAGGGCGCCGCCTGTAAGGGTATGAGCGCCAGGTTCCCTGTAATTAAGAAGCAGCCTGCTCCCGCGAAGACAGTGCTGCCACCCCATCTGCCAAGCCCGCGGGAGCTGGCACCGCGCCTCCCTGCCTGCCGCCCTGCTACCCACCAGATCCTTGGAGACCGCCTTTGATGGAGCGTTTATGCCAAGCTTTTCCAGAGGATAGACAATCTGTCGTCGTGGTCGCACGGGAACCAAGTAATGAAGGGCAGATGTCAGGGAGTGGGCGTAGGGGTTCTGGAACTGAAAGACAGCAATCTATATTTTAGGGGAGAGAATGTCAGAGAGGCGCAGCACAGATGTCTGCGTGCAGCTTTACAAATACAAAACTCTTAACTCGGCCAAGTCGGTGGGGGAAAAAAATCAGCAAATAAACAAACATACTCTTCGAGCAGAGGAATGAATTGTAGATAATGCCTGACACTAATGAAGATAATTACGAGAGTAATTACATTACTATCTCTGTGGGAATGACAGATAAACAAGTGGTTTGGTTTATGGGATTTTTCAGTACAAGTATTTTCCCCAGGAGGATGCTGTTCTCCATAGTGATCATGAATCAGCTTGATTTGACCCCATTAAGTTGTGTTATCTGCGTCCTGTTAACCTTTGTGTGTTTGGCACAAGCTGCTTTAATAAGACACATAGAGAAAAATGCCATTGGAGAGTGACTGAACAAGAAAATGTGAAAATCCTCCTTTTTATGGAACTGAGAGACTTCAGCTGTACCCTTGTGGATATAACAAGTGTTAGAACAAAAAGATAAAACTGCAAAGTGGGGTAGGGTGGGGGAGGTAGATCATATTATTTTGACTTATACTAAATTATGATTAAGATTTATGCTGGTTGGAATGGACTATGATTAATCATGTTATAGGACAATGCTTTAAATATTAAATTTCTATAGTTTTAAAAAATTGGCAGAGAAAGCTAAATATGGTGATTTCTCTTTTTCTAGCATGTATAAATTCTTAGGGATTTTGGTAAAATCAACGCAGGGTATAGTATACCATTTAAACCTCAAGAGTCAAACTGTGAAAACCAAAACTTTTAATGATACATTTATTGAATTTAAAGAAGAAAGCAAAAAAAATTGAACTGTAGATGTATTTTCATAAATAAGATGATTTACAAATCACTTATTTGCAGTTCTAAACACAATACCAGCATTTCTAAGAGCTTCAATAGGGGGTTCTAAAATCCTTCACCAATGAACCTCATACCCTGACTTTACAAAATGAAAAACAGAACGCAGGAATCTCTAGCCAGAAACATAATTCAAGCCAAAAAAGCTCAAATTTGCTACAGTCAACCAGGGATTTACAGCAGAATTTAGGAATTCTTACCCCAATTGTTTGGAATTGCTGCTTACACTTGTTTCAAATGTATATGCATAGCTGGAAGCGCAAACTGAGAGGAAATCTGTTTCCAAATGTGTGTCTACAGCTTATATTATAGTGCCTGACATATCCCTAACTCTACCATTGTGGTAAATACATATTCAATGAAATGCCCAAGACATTATTTTTATTATGGACACAAATGGGTTTTCTCCAACCCAGCATATCTGGGCAATATCATGAATAAAAACTAAAAACTTAATATCACATGCTGAAGGTCACACAATTGGCATTTGGCCAAGTGAAAAATGAAAGGAAATTGTGCAGGACCAGGATTTTCCAGTAAAACTGTTACATTCCTGTTTCATTAAGTCCAAATCTAGGGTGATCACATTGCTATCTGGCTGCATTTTGATAGAAAAAAAATCTCTAGAGCAGAGTCCACATCTCCCTAAAAATCTTTTCCATGTTTCTTCTTTCTTTCCCATTCCCTTTACACTTCTCCAACAGGCTTTTGTACAGTAAGGTATACTGGCATAATTATTGTGTGTATGTACTAATACATCCTAGATTGTTTACTAAAATGTTTGATAAATAATATTACCTTAAAATTCATTGAGTCCTCTGTGGGAACTAAGAAGAAATGTGACAATATCAAGGATTCCAAGCAGAACACAAGAAAGGTTGAGGTCATGAATGGAATCTGATGGAATAACTTGTAACTAGTCTAATATTGAAGCCTATCACCCCTTGAGTCCATATTGAGAGGACAAATGCTGCCACTGATTAAGGGACTGGCTTTAAGGGAACAATCCCTTAGGAATTCAGCTTGAATGAGCACTTGCCTGTGGAACAATCAGGACACCTAACATGAGGGAGACAGGGAGGAAGTGTGTGTGTGTGTGTGTGTGTGTGTGTGTGTGTGTGTGTGTGGTGTGTGAGGTGCTTCTAGGCACTGGAGATACAACTTTGAAGAAAGTAAACACCCCTACCTGTATAGTAAGAGGTACACTCTTGGCCACTGAAATGTGCAGGATATGGAAATAGAATGAGTTTGTTTTTAGTGCACATACATCCAAAATGTATATGCATTGAAGCTGTGTTTATTATAATGGCATTATTCTACATAAGTATAACAAGTATTACATGGAGTTATATGGGTATTTACTATATAATGTTTACAATAGGAACATACATCTCCACTTTTTATCCATTACTTTTGTGGAGTAGTTATAAAACTTACTTGGAATGCTGTGTAATAGCATACCAATCTTACAGAATAGAACTATTTAAGCATTACTAAAATGTTCTTTGCTTGGAGGAACAGAATAGGGTCATTTTGGCATAGCACTAATGTGCCATAAAACATTATTTGATTTTCATGTCTCTCAGAGCATTTTTATATAGTTTTTAGTCTCTGTTTTGTCAATATAGAAAAGCCAACAAATTGCTCTACTAATGATTTTGGTTGCTATTGTTTCAGAAATTCAAAGCTTTCTGGATCTTCACTGTGTTGTAAGAAAAGGGCCAAATTCAATATGGTCACTGGAAATTCAGATTCATGTTATCAAATTCAGATCTATGTTATAGTCAAAACCCATCAAGAGAGTAATAAATGAAATAATGGCACTCAACAGGAATGACACTGTGAATGCTGATCTGCTGGGAATGTGAATAATAATACTTTCTTACCTTGCCTTCCCTGGGTTGTGGGTAAATAGGGTAGTAGAGACAGGACTTATAGCCTAAGCGAAGGATCTCCTTCAGAAAAAACTTGGTGTAGTGCCGGAAAATAGGGTTCAGGGCAAAATGATACAAGTGGCCGTGCTCTTCCCGCTGGTGGTGGCTGAAGTAGATAAAATCTTCAATATTATAATGGGACCGTATGTACTCTACATCCTAAAGAAAAGGCAGAGAAAGCATGTTTTAAACAAACTACATGCATGTTATGATAAGTATTCATTAAAAATAACTGTAGTGTAAAAAATCACATTGAATATAAAAAATACTTCATGAAGAGACTCTCCCTGTTACTGGCCAGGTCGCAGGACTGCAGGCCCTGACCCTTGCTGAACACCATGAGTGCAAGCTGGTCAGCACAAGAGACTGAGCATGTGAGTTATTCAGGAATTGACGAACAGACACATGGGCATTCCTGGACATCACCGTTCGCCTGTTATGGTAGAAATGTGCCATCTCAAAGCACATACTTTAACTGGCACAAGTAGCTGAGCTATGAGGTTGGGCCTCTTCCAGGGCATTCCTAACTTTCTATGTCTCATGTATAACAGTTTTATATAACTGAAGGTAATTTAAAGGATTCATGAGTGTTTATATGGAAAATGAAATATTGGGCATGCTGCTTCTGTTTCTAGGAATTAGGTTGTAGGGCACACACTTTGTCTCCCTATACTGCATTGGGAGCTAGTGGCTTATCTGTGATAGCTGTGCACTGGGTCAACCCATTTTGATTCACTTCCTAGCATGTGTACGGTTGGGAACATGGAGTAAAAGGGAGCAATCCAAAGTAAATATGACTCTCTCTGATGATAGGAGACTTAATTCTTGACAAATAAGTCCTACAGAGCCTATTGAATGCAAAATCAAACATAGTATATATACCTGAAATGTAGAAAAAACCAAACTAAATGCAGATTGAAAAACTGTGAGTTAGATTTCCTCATTTTCCCTAAGAAAATTGTTTTAAGAAGCATATTATCAAGAAGAGAAATTGGAGAATGCAAGGAACTTGATTTATTCTGTAATCATCAAGGCTGGTACTAGCAATTTCATGAAAACTGTCAGTACTGTAGCAAAGGCTTCCTCAAGGTCCCTTGTCTTTCAGCTCCTGCCACAAAGCACAGAAGAAACTTGGGGTAACCAGGCCAGTGGTGGACCCGAGGGAAATTCTGGTAACCTTTCAATCTGTATTGACTCTGTATCAGCCTTTATACCATAAGAACTTTCTTTAATTACCAAGGAGACATCCCTCATTATAAAATAAAAAGAGAAATAAGGCTGAGAAATCATTGAAAAGCAAAGAGCAAAGAGCCAGCAAAGGTTATTAGCTCAAAACAGCAGATGGGCAATGTGTAGTTTTCCCTTCCATCCCAAATTCCTTAAAAACAAAATTTATTTTTTAAATAATTGGGGTTTAGTAGGGGGGATGGATTTAAAAATGAAACTCTACTACTAGGTTAAACCTTCCTATCTTGGGCCACTTTGGGGTCCCTGCCTGCCTGCCTGGTGGTACAATCTTTGAGCACACAAGAAGAGGCCAGACAATGGTTATCTCTCTCTGAATTAGACAAAGAGGGCAGGTAGCCCTGCCAGTGACAGGAGAGAAGCAATGGAGAAACACATAAACACAACTGCCAACCATGTACATGCCAGCCAGCCGCCCATACTGACAATTTAATTTTTCATTCATGACACAGACAGACTTTTGAGAAAAAATGACTAAAGCAAAAACCAGAATGGAGAAACATATGACTTACTACAGAGGAAACAGATTATTCAGAGAACAAGGAAGAGTTTTTAAAAAATTCTACTTAATGTCTTCAGAGGTACCAAAAAGGATCTTGCATGTAACAAAACAAACAAATTGTCACCAAAAAGAAACAATTAGAAAATAAGGAAGAGATATTAAAGTTAAATATATGAATTCCAGAATAAAAAATTCCAACAGAAGACCTGGATAATAGAATAAACATGACTGAAGACTGAATTAGGGATTAAGAAGACAAAATCAAAGAAAACTCTTAAAATAAGGAGTAAGAAACACAAGATTGTCTATCATATGTACATATGTATAATATATATATGCCAATATATGTTAAAAGACATTAAAGAATCAATACAAAAGATTTGATATCTACTTAAAGAGCAACTTGAGAAGACAAGAATGGAGACAATGGAGAGGTAGGAATAACTAATGAAATAACTAAAGTTTTTCCTGAAAGAGGCATAAGATACTTCTTGACAAAATTTCAGAATTTCTGGCATAAAAAGAAAATCTAATTCTCAAAGAGAGAGATTAAATACATTATTTACAAAGGATTACAAATTCAGTCATCATTAGTATATTTTATCAATGATACTGGATACTGAAAGATAATGAGTATAAATTTCAACATTTTGATGATAAATAACTTGAATGATAACTTTATATAGCCAAATGACTATTGCAGCATGAAGAAAAAATTAAAACTCACATATGTATAGACTAGGAGACTTTACTACCTCTTGTAGAGAATAACTCAGATATATTTAATCAAAAAGAGAAATGAATGCAAGAAAAGAAATACTATATAATACATATTACAGTTTGGATCTGGACTGTTCCCCAAAGGCTCATGTGTTGAAGGCTTGTTTCCCAGCTGGTGGCACACGGGGAGCGGGGAGGATTTTAGGAGGTGGGATCTGGTTAGAGGAAGTAGGTCACTGGGGGTGTGCCTTAAGGTTATATTTAGTCCCCAGCCCCTTCCTTGTGTGAGCTCTCTCTCTCTCTCTCTCTCTCTCTCTTTCTCTCCTCTACCCACCTGCTTCTTGGCTGCCATTAGGTAAGAAGCTCTGCTCCACTACACATTCCCCATCATGATGTTCTGTCTTACCACAGGCCCAGAAACAATGGAGCCAAGTGACCATGGACTGAAATCTCTGAAACCACAAACCAAAATAAATCTTGTCTCCTTTAAATTGACTTTCTCAGGCATTTTGTCACAGCAATGGGAAACTGACCAAGCCACATGTGTCTAGGGATGGGAATGTAGTTTGGTGGTAGAATTCTTGCCTAGCACATGCAAGGTCTTGGGTTTGATCCCTAGAAACACAGGGGAGGGTAGGAGGGGGGAGTCAAAACCATAAGAATATCTCAATAAATACCAAAAACCCATTTGATAAAATTTAATGTATGTTCATAATAAAAACATTTAATACACTAAAGATATAAGAAAGCTTATTTTATTTGATATCTCCAAGACATCTATAGCAAATATTCTAAATGGGGAAAATATGGAATAATCATATTAAAATAAAAAACACCACAAAAATAGTTACTATTTTTAATGTTGTTTTAGTCATATGCTAAAATTGTAAAAAGAACTGATAAATATTAGAAAGGAAGGTCAAAGATGGCCAACACGATACTATCTCCTGTCCTATATGTGTTTCCACAAAGTGCCTTGCCACACCCCCATTAAGGGGTGGAATCCACTCCATCCTTGAATCTGAGCATGCCCTCTAACTCCTTGAATCAACAAAATATTTTGGAAGTGATGCTATGCCTAGAAAAAGAATCAGTTGCAAAACTTTGAGAGCTGGTAAGAGACTTCAGAAAGGTGATTAGATACAAGATCAAAATACAAAAATTATTAGTTTTCCCCTATACAAAAGTAAGTACTTAGAAAATACAGTAAAAAATGCTTATTTATAATACAAGAAAAAAATTATAAAATACATATAAATAAATCATAAATGTTCAAGACTGTACTGGGGCAGGGCACATTCAAGTTAGGACAGAGGTGGTTTTAACAAAGGAAACATTTGTGAGGATGGGGCAGGGTGTAGGGAAATTAGTAGCAATGGTGCAGCAGCAACTGCAAGCTATTACTAGCCTAGGTGGGTGGCAGGGTAGGAGGACATGTTACAGGAATCCACAAAGAGAACATCCTGGAGAAGAGGCCACCTTGAAAAGGCCAGGGGATTCAGTGGAGATATCAGCTAGTTGCAGGCATCCAAACCTCACTGTTCTCAGTCAAGGCTTCCCACTGGCCAAAGGCAACTGGAAGCCAAAGAGCACAGGCATTATGATGCTGCCCGTTCAGTTTGGCCTCCAGTGATGGAACAGGGTGGGAAAAGGTAGAGAGCCGGCCTGCACAGTAAGCAAAATATCTGGCTGTATTGGTCCATTTTCCATTGTTACAACACAACACCTGACGATGGATGCTTGATTTATTTACTGGTACTGGGATTGAACCCAGGGCATTTTAGAGTTGAGCTACATCAAGTTTGGGTATTTTACAGTGGAGTTTATTTAGCTCATGGTTTTGGAGCTTAAAGTTGAAGACCAGATGGCTCCATTGGTTCAGACTTTAGTGAGAGCTTAAGAGCCAATGATAAAGTGGCATGAGTGTGTGCAAGAGGAAGGTAGGCATTCACATTAAATAAGTAAAAATAAAACAAGAACTGAAAGACAAGAAGGGGAGGGGAAAGGCCAGTCTCGTCTTTTTATAACAACTTAGTCATATGAAAACTAACTGAGGTCCCCCCAAAACTACTTAATCCCTTCCGAGGGCAGCTCCCTCAGTGACCTATCAATCTCCCACTAGCCCTGCCTCTTAGAGGTCTTACCACTTCTTAACATTGTCACATGGAACAAGCTTCCAATACGTGAACCTTTGCGGGATACATTTAAGCCATATCAAAACCATAGCACTGGCACAAAAACATGTACAAAAAGCCACAAAATTTTTCTGAAGAACCCAGAGTCAAATAGGAAGCCATGTTCCCAGGGGGTAAGTCTAGTATTTTAACAATGTTGATTCTTCCTAAATTGTTCTATAAAATCCACATAGGCACAGAAAAAAATCATAATAAATATTAGGAAGTTTATCTGGGAGAGTATGAAATATCCAAGAAAAATCAAGAACATTTAGAGAAAGAGAGCAAATAAAAGGAGACTCCCCTACCAGAACTCACAGTACATGATAATGCAATTAGGCATCAACAAACAAATCCATAGTCAGAATAGAGCTTAAAAACTGACACAGGTATATGGAATTTTAATAAATGTAAAGGCAGCATTTTAAATCAGTAGGGAAACAATGAAACACTTGTTAATATTTTGGAGTAACTATACATTGGGGAAAAATATAAAATACATGTAATTAAGTACAAAGAAGAATGCTAGAAAGGATAAATGACTAACTACAGTAGTAATCTTTTGGAGAGAACAGTGGGATTTTTTTTTCATGTGTGTGGTAGAAGGTTATTTGAGTTTTTAGAATGAGAATGTTTTCATGTATTTTTTGTAATATTCCAAAAATTTTGAATTAAAAAATGCAGAATTGAAAGGCCATCAAGTGGAATGTAAATTGATGATGATTAGATACTTTGGGACAGGGAAGCAATCACATTAAACAGGTAAAAATAAAAGCAAAACTGTAGTATTGTGTGCTAATTCATGAAAAAAAGAATCACAATCAAGGAAAATAATAGCAGTTTCACAAGTTACCATTTCATTTCTGACCACTGCAATACCAACTATTTGTTCAGCAACTTCAGCTACAAATGTCTGCATTGGTGTTCCATCCTGAAAAGATAAATATGCAGTTTAAGACTTTTAAAAGTGTCTGTCAAAGTTTCTGTAAGCATTAAATTGTGAGTCCATGATCATGAATCCACAAGCCATGAGTACATAACAATGACAGATCCAACACCTATCAACATTTACTTTGGGCTGTATCAAGGTACATGCCCTCTCTGTGTTCATTTCATCCTCACCTCAATTCTAACTATTATTATTAATCAATTTATTTATGAGAAAATTGGCTTGACAGGCTGTTCCAACATTTCCAGCTCATAAGGAATAAATCTATGATTCAATCTCCATTCCTTTCTACTCAGAATCTGCTCTACATCAATGGTGCCCAAATTTTATGATTCTAGAACCCCTACACATCAAGGACTCTTGAAGAACTTTGGTTTATATATATGAAATCTATCATCATTTTCTGTATTAGAATTTAAAACAGAACAGCCAGGCGCAATAGTGCATACCTGTAACCCCAGCAGCTTGGGAGGCTGAGATAGGAGGACCATGGGTTCAAAGCCAGCCTCAGCAAAATCAAGGCGCTAAGCAACTCAAGGAGAATCTGTCTCTAAATAAAATACAAAATAGGGCTGGGGATGTGGCTCAGCAGTCAAGTGCCCCTGAGTTCAATCCCTGTTATCACTCCCCCCAAAAAAGAACAATTTGAATTTATTTATTTAATTTTTTTCAATTTACTGATAAAACAAAATTTAAACTTTTTTATTAAAAATTAACAGCATATTTCATATTAATTGAATGTATTTTTAATTTAAAAACTATGCATTCCAAAACAGAAATACCTAAAAGAATTGAACCATTTTCTATTTTTGTAAATTTCATTAATGTTTGGCTTAATAAAAGACAGCTAGATTGTTGTGTTTGCTCCTGCAGTCAATCAGTTGCAATATCTTGTTTTAGTTGAAATATACAAAATAAATTTGTCTTTACAAATATATGTAGTTCAAAAAGGAAGTACTTAGATAATTTTTCAAATAATTATGGATATTCTTTGATACTCCACCAAAACTCAACAAGTGTAGTGTTTTAGAGATTAGTTCCAATGTTGTATCTGAAACCATATCAATGAACATTTTATATACTTCTATGTTAAAATTCATTAGTGTTTTGCACTTTGAATAACTTGTACTCATGCATGCTTGTGCAACATCATGCATTGTTTATCTGGAAACTATTGGTTCACCAAGCTATGAAGATTTTCCAAATCTTGATTCATTGAATTAAAAGCAAATATCAAAACATCGCATTCATTAATATCAGCATAAGTTTCATCAGAAAAAGTCTTATAAGTATTGGGAAACTGTCAAACTCACAATGACAGATACTGGTTCCCCCTAAATTCTATAGTTTTTTTTTCTTGATTGGATTCTATCACAGAGTACAAATGCTGTCAGTTGTTGTCTTGCTGTAACAAGCTTATATCATTAATTTTTAAGAAAATGTCTGTCAACTACCCACATCCAAAATCCTGTATTTTGTCAGCCAGTTTTTCTTTCAAGTAAAAATGGTGTTCCATGAAAATGGCAGCTGGTTCAATATGCAATTCACACAACTGTAGAAGTGCTTTTTCTTGAAACAACCTACATGCTTCAGGATACAGAAATGCTTCATGCATGTTTTTCACTTTGTCACAAAGAATACTAAAAACACATGGACTTAAAGTTTGAGATTCAATACAATTGTTTATTTTACTGCCTCATCAAGTTTATTCTTTAGTGAAACTGAATTATTTTTTAAAATTGAAATTGAGATGCTTGTAGATTTACATGCAGTTGTAAGAAATAATATAGAACTTCCTTGATACATTGCCCAGTATCCCTAATGATAACATTTTGCAAAACTACAATAAGACAAGCAGGAGATGACATTGATTTAAGTGTGACTTCATATGTGTATTGAGTTCTACATAATTTCATCACCTACATAGGTTTGTGTATTTGCCACAACTATGGTATTGAACAGTCCCAATACCACAAAAATCCCTTAGGTTTCCCTTTCATAGCTATCCGTATCTCCCCTCACTTTTTCCCTGCCCATAACTCTGGCAACAAATAATCTGTTCTCCATTTCTATCATTTCAAAATGTCACATGAATGGAATTATATAATATATAACCATTAGGAATTGGTGTTTTTTTTCCCCATTCAGAAAAATACTCTGGAGAGTATTTTTCCAAGTTAAAACATGAATTAGCAGTTCACTCCTTTTGTTTCTGTGTAGTGTCCCATGGTGTGAATGTGATAGTTTTTTTTAACCATGCATCTGTTGAAGAATATCTGGGGTAATTCCAGCTGCTGTGGATATTTATGTACAATCCTCATTTCTCTGGAACAATGCTTAGGAGTGCAATTGCTAGGTCATATGATAATTGTATTTGTTTTTTAAGAAAACCCTACCAGGCATGGTGGTATATGCTTATAATCTCAGCACTTTGGGAGGCTGAGAAAGGAGAATCTTCAGTTCAAAGCCAGCCTCAGCAAAGGTGAGGCATTAAGCAACTCAGTGAGACCCTGTCTCTACATAAAACACAAAATAGGGCTGGGGATGTGGCTCAGTAGTCAAGTACCCTTGAGTTCAATCCCCGGTAAGGAAGGAAGGAAGAAAGGAAGGAAAAAGAAAACCCAACATGTTCCACAAAGTGGCTGCACCATTTAGCAATTCCATATATGAGTGATCCCATTTCCCCATATCCTCACCAACATTTAATGGTGTTGCTATATTTTGCTTTAGCCATTTTGACAGGCATGCAGTAATATCTCTTAGTGGGTTTCCTTTTCTGATGAAAGTAGTACAGAGAGGTGAAGAATTCCATGACCAATAGGACATTTGGTGTCACTGTCTTGTTTCCTGCTAAGGTGCCAACTGTTATACCCACCATCACTTTTGAATAATCAGTGAAAATGTCAGTGAAGTGGAAAAGGAACATAATTTCATTCTCTCATTATAAAAATGGCTTTTATCTCATAGAACCACTGAAATTTTATGACTTAGAGACCACCACTTCTCCCAAAACCAAGGTTCCCTAGACCACACTTTGAGAACCAGGATTCAAAATCATACTGTTGAGAGGGGCCAAGAAGGAAGGAGCAACAAATGAAGAAACAAATAGACCAAGACAAACCAAACCAAAAGAACATATGCTGGTGGGAAGTTTTATTTCAGTCTGATGCCTTTAAAAATATTAAACATTTGTGTGTGTGTCACTATGTTTAGATGTTTGGTGCCCCCCTCCTGGTGACTTAATAATTAACTAAAAAGGTTTTTCCCCAGAAAAAGAACAAATAACTGGAAACTCCACAGATGGCCTCAGCAGTAGAATGAGGAAATAAATTGTGATGCATCCATACAATGGAATTCTTCATGATATATGGGTGAATCTCAGAAACATGTTGTAGAGCAGAAAAAAAACAATGTCTGAAAACAAACCATGTGATTCCATTTACATAAAGTTCAAAATAGGAATAATTAATCTCTGATCTAGAAGGCAAGGTATTAACCTGGAGGGAAAGTGCCTGAATGGAAGTATGAGGGGGTCTTCTGTCTGGCTGGGGTCAGTCTGTTTTTGGAAACAGGTGCTGCTTATGTGTGGTATTCAAATTGTGAAATCCATCAAACAGTTTATTGGTTATATTTCAATATAACTGTTTCAAAATCAAATGTAAGTGACTGCATGCTTCTCCCACCCCGGGCCTAGTTCCACAGTAGTTAAATTAGCTGGCATGGCCCCTAAGACAACGGTGTTAACATGAGGACTGCTGCCAGCCTGCCTTTCCCTTGGTATACACACACCTTACTGTACTAGAAATAGGACCCAATATTTGCCACACAGGATCCTTCCCAGCCTATCCAGTCCTGAGAACTCAGCCAGCTCAACAAAAGAGTCTGTCCAGGCTTATCATCCAGTAGGGTCAAAATGGGGTCCCACTAAGTCTGATAACCAATGCTACTGGGTAGGCACCAGATCTTCATGAAGTCCTGAGCTACCTTTTCCTGACCACAGGCAGACTGACCTTAGTCTAAGGACTAGGATTTATATAGTTTTGTGATGCTTGTCTGCCTTCAAGTTCAAATTTTCCATCCCTGTGATAAAGATTTGGGGTTTATGATCAGCCCCCTTGGGCAATACCAGTGAGGAAAACAGCTTATCCTCAATTTCCTTGTTTTGTTTTTGTTTTCTTGTTCCCATCTTTGAATCCCACCGTGGCTGCTCTCCACCATATGATTCTCCAACTGGCGTTGAAGGAAACTTCAGAGATGAGTATATACACATGGGTCATAATGGTCTCATATCATGAGGAAAGAGAGGCTACTGTGGTCACTGCAGGTACTTACAGGGTCTCTGCGAGCTTCATTGTATTGGGCTAAATCTGTCAATATGCTTTTATTGAGCATGAGGGTGCTCACAAGCTTTTCAATGCCAGGAGTGTCCATGAGTGTGGCTAATCTTATCTTAATGGACCTGGATAAGGAGAAAAATATTATTTTTTCAGTTTAAAGTACCAAAATATGTATTTCTCCCAGGAATGGATAAAGCATTATAGCATATCATACTTATATAAAATAATATCTGAAGGAGTATATATTAGCATTGGAATTTGATTAAGTAAAAGTAACTCATTTCCTTCTGGAAAACCTGGAAAGTAAACAAAGTACAAAGAATAAGATAAAAATCATCAATAATGACATTAACCAAAGATAACACAAGGTTATACTTTAAATGCATGCAATTTAAAATGCTTAGCACTATATTTCTTATGTAGAGCTACTCTCAACCATTCTTCTCATATGTTAAGAAGTTAAGAAATTGCATTGTACCAGGGCTGCTTTCATAAGCATGTTCCCCAGAAAGCAGCCCAGGGTAGCATGCTCTGAAGGACCTACATCACACTTCAAGTTTAATGCTCTGAGGTCACCATCTTAAAAATTCTTAATAATTGTAGCTTTGATTTTGTGTTTTTAAGTGAAGTTAAGTGAGACAATGCAGCATATCCAGGGGCTAGGGGTCTCTACTCATGCATGGTCCCCATCACCCACCACTCCTCCACACTGGATTATCTCCTACATGTTCCCTGTCCCTGGCACCTTGAGTTTCCTCACCCCTGCCCCACAACTGCTGCCTCCCTCTGCCATGGGTGATAGCTGGGCTGTGTTTGTTTCGGGAGGTGCACATTCACCATTACCCTCAACTCCCAGTGAAATCCTGGGCATGGAATGAAGAGGGTCAGGGTCAGATATATGACCTGTGAAGTCTCTGGTCACACTCTGATGGCAGGCAGAGCCTTGATGTGTTTGGTTGGTGACTCAGTGTAAAATTCTTGCCCACTCATATTATATAACTGGCCTCATGTTGAATTCTCTACAGTCGTCAGGGTATTATGACTAAATAGGACAAGGCTATTCCTCCTAATGTTAATAAAGTGAACTATTCTAATTTATTTTAACTCTTAAGTACTAAATACCTGTGCATATTTGCAAAGGAAATCTACATCTATAATTAACTGGTTAAAAATGATCAATTAATATCACCTTAAGAATGTTTACAAGCAATCTTTAAGTGAAAGGTAGGAACTTGATTCTGATATGACTACCTCACATCAAAACTTAGCTCTGATGGGTTAAAGATATGAATGTAAAACAGAGAATGCAAGGTACTAGAAAAATACTTAAGAGAATTAACAACATATGTAATATGGTTTGGAAGTGAGGTGTCCTCATAAACTCATGT
This sequence comes from Xerus rutilus, assembly GCA_028644305.1. Lineage (NCBI taxonomy): Eukaryota > Metazoa > Chordata > Mammalia > Rodentia > Sciuridae > Xerus > Xerus rutilus. Next base: position 139,019,042 of record CM053401.1, read on the forward strand.
GTGAGACAATGCAAGAAGGTTCAGAGAAGAAATGATTGGGTTATAAGAGCCTTAACCCAATCAGTGAATCAATCACCTGATGGGATTAATTGAGTGATAACTGAAGACAGATGGGGTGTGGCTAGAGATGGTGGGACATTGGGGGCATGGCTTTAGGGTATATATTTGTATCTGATGAGTGGGGTTGCTCTCTCTGCTTTCTGATCATCATGTGAGCTGCTTCCCTCTACTACACTCTTCCACCATGAGCCCTGAGGAATGGAGCCTGCTGTCTGTGGACTGAGACCTCTGAAACCGTGAGTCCTCAAATAAACGTTTCCTCCTCCACAGTTGTTCTGGTCAGATCCTTTCATCACAGCAGCAAAAAAGCTGACTGAAACAATATGATCATACAAAACCTTACACATTAATGTTCATAGCAGCATTAGTTATAATAGCTCCCTAGTCATAACAAGCCAAGTGTCCATCAACTGATGAATGAACAAAATGTGATATATACACACACTGGAATATTATTCAGCCATAAAAAAGAATGAAGTGTAAAATCCTAACACAAAATGGAGTCACTCTGGCTCAGGCCTGCATGTATTTGCTAACCTGCTCTTTGTGCTTCTGTGATTAATGCTTTGCTATGCTTGCTTCTCACGGATGGGGGTGCATAACCACAGGCTGCCAAGACCCCCTGGTCAGTTACCTAAAGTTCCAGGAACTGAAAGGGGACATAGGAGGCACTGTCACGGTTGAACTGTAAATAACTATAGGTTGAATACCTGCCAAATCATGTTTTTCTGAGTCATGTAGCTAGCCCACCCTATAATAACCTCTGAAACCCTCACTTCGGGGTCACTCTCTGAAGAAAAGGAGAGCTGACCCCAATCGATTGGCCTGTGTGCCTATTTCCTCAATAAACTTTGCTGCTTCTGCAGAGTTGTCTGGGCTGCACTTCTTGGGGAGATGTGCGGGTAGGATGCAACAGAAGTACCAACACATATTCCAACATAGACGAACCTTAAAAACATTACGCTAAGTGAAAGAAGCCATATTCAAAATGTCACATATTATATAATTCCATTTATATGGAATGTCCAGTAGAGGCAAATTTAGAGTCAGAAAGTCGATTAGAAGTTATCAGGGGCTAGGAAAGAAAGTAATGAATGTGACTGTTTAATAGGCATGGAGTAGCCTTTGGAGTGATGAAAATGTTATAGAACCAGATAGAGGGGTTGGTTGCATAACATAAATGTACTGAAAATCATTGACTTGTATGTCTTGCATACTTTTAAGTGGATAAGTTATATGGTATGTGAATTATATCTCTATAAATCGGAAAAGGAAATGGAAATGCAACTAACAGCCAAAAAATAAGCAAGTAGAGCTATAAATATCAGATACACTAGACCTTAGGGCAAAAATCAGTATGTGAACAAAGGTCTTTATTTGATAAGAAAAGTAGAAATTCACTAGGAAGTTATAACAATATCAAACCTGCAGTTTAACAGCATAGCTTAGGACACTGAAGGAAAAATTGACAGGGTCACAAGAAGAACTTAATTAGTTTGCCATCCTACTGGTAGGATTTCATATACCTCTATTGGAAACTGGTATCAAACAAAAGACTTAACATACTGTGGAAGATTTGGATAAGCTTGCCCTAAATGACATTGCATCCACAAAATGAAACAAACCTGGTTACCTAATAGTCTAGTTAGTGTTGTCCTTCCAAAGCCCTCCACCCACTGTCTTTCCTGTCTGACTTAATGAAAAATCCATCCTTTCAGTGGTTCAAGCCCCAACCCTCGGCTTCCTTTTAGCTTTCTCAAATGCCTCTCTTTCAGCCGGGTTGCACTTTGGATTGTCTTTTCCTTCAAAATGCATCTAAATCCAACCACTTCTCACAACCTTCAATATTTGCCCCGACCACCATCAACTTCCGCCTGGGATGTTAGAACAGCATCCTCATGTGTCTCCATGTTTTCACCTTTGACTCCACAAATCCATCTTCAGCCGAGCCACCAGAGTGATGCTTATAAAATGTTAAGTTAGATATATGACCTTTCTACTCAAATCCCAGTAACAGGGGTGTTTCTAGCCTCTTTTATGCCTCCTTTCAGAATAGTGTTTTCAAATGCATAAAATGAGATGCAGGATTACAATACATGAAACAAATATGATTCAGCAGTGGTCTAATAACTACCACAATTTTGATGTATTGATGAGCATAAGTAATAAGTGGCAGATGTAGATTATCAACGAATCTGTAATGTGATGGGAAGATGCCTGTGGTTTCAATGGAAGAGAAAGGGGCATGTACTGCAGACACTGTGGTGGTTTGTTGTCTACTTTTACAATGGAAGGAAATGCCAAATTCCAGTTCAATCTTTGTGAAACATAGAGACATCATTTTTTGTCTGAATTTTACCCATAGACCCAGGTTAAGAATCTCAGCTGTTTCCCATTATGTTCTCCCAGCAAAAACCAAAGTCATACAGTGACGGGAGCCTTCCTGACCACAGCCTTCTCTTTTATTCCTTTTCTCTAGGGTCTCTCTGAGATGTTCCCTCTTGGATTCATCTCAAAATCCTTGGCTTCTTGCTTTCCCTACTCTGTATCACACATCACCAAGGTTTTTCTTAAACACACCTGATATGCTCCCTCCTCAGTTCTCACCTGAATTCCCCACTCCTCACTCCAACAGATCTATCAGCCTTGTGCCCTCACTTCAACATGGAGTGTTTGCTCAAACTTCAGTCTCTTAATGATCTCATCCCTGATCTTGACCCCTTGATTTAAAATCTAGAAACCCTGACTCTTCCATCTCCATGATTCATTCTACTTTTTTCTATGAACTTTTTTTTTCTACCTGCTGTCCCTTCCCATTAGAATAAATCTTCACAAAGATAGAAATGATCCATTTGCCCCCTGCAATCCTGTGGCTAGAACAATGCCTGGCACATAGTAGATGCTCAATAAATCGCTGTTAAGTGACTAAATTATGCAATTATGCAGTTTAGATACAGATAGGCAGAAAGCATATTACTTGTTTGTGCTTAGTGCTTCAGTTGAGTTACAAAGTGTTCTGTGAGCCAGGTTATTAAATGAGTATGTGGATGTCTTCCCCCAGCAAGGCTCAAAGCTCAGACACATGATGGTCCACTCTGAAAGCCAGGGATTTCCCTAGCCTGCTATAGTGATAAATAGATGTTCAGTGGGACACAGGGCTGTTTCCCTGTCAAGTGCCACAAAAACACTTGGATGTCTTCGCCCAGTAAGGCTCAAAGCTCAGACCACACGACGGTCCACTCTGAAAGCTAGGGCTTTCCCTAGCCTGCTATAGTGATAAATAGATGTTCAGTGGGACACAGGGTTATTTCCCTGTCAAATGCCACAAAAACACAAACATCATTTCACTCATCTGTCCATAAACATCTACTGTTGATTAGGAGCCACACCCATTTTGCATTACACCGCACAGCTCTCACGTGTGGTATTTCTATTTGCCAAGGAAGAACACTTGAGAATTTTCACTGGTTCCTAGAATTTCAGGAGGAAGAATGGGCAATGGCAATATATTTGTGCCCTCTTCTAAAGCTACACTATCAAGAACAGAACCCCTAGCCACAGGTGGCTACTGAGCACTTGAAATATGGCTGCTCAGAATTCAGATGTGCTGTAAGCACAAACTAACAACTGAGTTTTGATGACTTCATACAAGAAAAGAATGTAAAGATATCATTAAGCCTTTCTTATACTGATTACATGTTGATATAACATGTTAGATATAACAAGTTAAATAATAAATACTGTAATTTATTTTACCTGCTTTCTAAAATTAACGTGGCTATGAGAAATTTTAAAATTGTACGTGTGATCACAGGGTATTTTTTACTGGACAGGGCTCTTTAAATGCCTACATATGCTTATGAGAGCTATTTTTCAAGTTTTAAAATCAGCTCAAAAGGCAGAATGCAGGTTTAGTCCACACATGACCTTTTTGCTACAGGCTCTGAGGCAAGGTAACTGGTTCTACATCTTGTGCTAGGAACAGCAGCTAGAATGAGAACTGGAATAAGAAGGAGCTGTAGCTAGAAAGAAGGAAATGGAAATGTGGCAACAGGTATGTGCCCTAATTGCTTGTATACAGCAACTGGCAGGAGTATCTGGAAAAAGTGAAAATGAATGTGCATCAGAGATAAAGTTTCTGTAAAAATGTACTCTCTTAACATCAGTTATTAAAAGGCACTGTTAAGAATGGTTCATTCATTCAGGCAGTTGCAAGTGTCTATTACATATCTGCAGTGTGCTCCCATGCTACAGATTCATCAGGGAACAGGACCTGCCACAATTCCTACCCTCTGGGGCTGGCCTTCTATTGATTCCAGACCCATATTCTGAGAAGCAATTCTGAAATCCCCTAAAATTTATAGTAATATATATGCAGTTAAAAATAGACCAAGAGTTATAGGGACCGTTATCTGTTTTAGCTATAGAAAGCCCCTTGGAAAATAAAATGACTTTGCTGAGCACAGTGGCACACACCTGTAATCCCAGCGATTTGGGAGGTTGAGGCAGGAGGATTGCAAGTTTGTGGCTAGCCTCAGCAACTTAGTGAGGCTCTGTCTCAAAATAAAATATAAAAAGGGCTGGGGATGTTACTCAATGATTAAGCACCCCAAGGTTCAATCCCTGGTACCACCCCAAATTAAATAAATGGAATAAAATAAAATGACTTCAAAATAAACCTGTAAGGATGCTTAGTGTTGTATTATCACCCTATGCAATTGATTTTAAAATACATATCATGTCATGTACACACCAAAAGGAGACAACTTATTGTTAAATCAAGCAGTTCTCTTTATTTCTTACCATTCTCAGATAAATCATTAAGATTCAGAATATTCATTGAAGATCTATAAAATGGTACTAAGACTTTCTGCAAGATGAACTTTGAATCTGGTAAATAAAAATCCAAAAACACAAAGTCCACTTTGCTGTCTACACTTTGACTTAGGCCTGGAAAGACTGCCAAAGATGGTGTCTCATTGGATGTATTTAAATGTGACCCTAATTTCATTTCTCCACAGGCTTCAGATAAGTTTTTTTTAAAAATCTCCCTTTTTCTGCTATACCCACGAAGGTGGGCCCTTCTTTCTGTTCCACTGGAAGGAGAACACTCTCACTTCCCTCTCCTCTGTGTATCACCTTACCTGACCCTTCCAGAAGCAAATGTGTCCTCAGTAAGCAGGCTGGTTTAGCCATTCTTTTCTCAAGGGTTCAGGCATGGTTCTAAATCATCTTGAATCACCAAGAGAGATTATCTGTGGTTTCCCTTACTACCCACCTGGCTTTCTCCCATCACTAGATGCAGCAAAGAGTCTTTTTTTCTAAACTTTCACCTCCCCAGGTCATCTTTACCTCCCCTATTCACCTTCATTTCCTAGGTCACCTTCACCTCCCAGGTCACCTCTCTCTTACTTTCTCTCTCTGATGTATTCAAATACACAAAAGTTGTCAGAAGTGTCCCCTCTCCATGAAGAAATGATGACACCTTTGACCACTGGTCTCTTCTTAGATTTTAAAAGTTTTGCAGCCGTGGTCACCTGCTTCACAGCAAGATTTCTTCTTCTTTTCCTGTTTTATGCTGAGCCTGGCCTCAAAGGTCAGAATTTATAGTACTTAATCAGACTGTGCACTGAATAAAACAGAAAATCGTATATGAAAGTAAAAATCGCCTCTTAACTTTTTTTTTTTTTGGTACCAGGGATTGAACTCAGGGGCACTCGACCACTGAGCCACATCCTCAGCCCTATTTTGTGTTTTATTTAGAGATAAGGTCTCATTGAGTTGCTTAGTGCCTCCCCATTGCTGAGGCTGGCTTTGAACTCGCAGTTCTCCTGTCTCAGCCTCCCTAAGTGCTGGGATTACAGGCTTGTGTCACCACGCCCGGCTACCACTTTACTTTTAACCCCAAATTGAATGAATAAAAATTTTTAGACAGCTACAAGTTGTTTATGTGTGTGTGTATAGTCACTCAGCCTTGCAGAAAAGGCCATTTTTTTTCTGATGCTAGTAAATGAAGACAGTGATGGAAATGAGAAAATGTGATCTGAATCTTTTTGAACTCCAATAGCATAAACTATGTAATAGAATCATAAAATAATTCTACAGTTGTTAGCATTGCATTTTAAATTAAAACCAAAAATACTCCTCACAAAAACAAAAACCCAATAACCTCAAAATAAAACAAAAAGTGAAGTTTCTATGGGATGCTGTTCAAAAACACTGATTAGGAACAGAAGGAGCCCAAGATTGATATCACTAAAACCCTCTCCATGATAACGTGGACCTGAAACAGGTATGATGGTGACTTTGTAGAAAGAACAGCAACCAGGCACAGCAACCAGCCACTCACAGAGGAGTAAATAAAACAAACACATTAAAGAGAGGAATCATTTAAACAAAGGGAATTTTTATTTACTGAGCAGAGTTGACAATTGGTTCTGTGATCTAACTCAGCAGTATTTACTTACAGAAAATAATTTCTAGCACAATAAATAGTAGTTAAATAAATAAGTCTGAAACATATTCTCCCAAATAAAAAATGCCAAATTTCAGAAAAGCATGGTTTGGAAGGACAGCATGATGGAATGAGCAGCCAGTTCAACCAAATGCATCCTCTACTGAAGAATAAACAGAAAGAAAAGCAAATGGGAAGGTGAAGACTGGGCGAGCAGGGAAAATGGAATAAATAATCTTTGAAGCCACATACCAACCCTATATTAAGTTTTGAAACATTCTAGACATTACTATATAAAGTAAAAGTGCTAAAAAGAAAACATTTAATTTATCCATACTTAATTTCAAAATGAGCATAACGTTAGGAAGTAGTCTCATCTTAAAGACCAAGAGTCACTACACAAAATGAGAGGAAACCTGGGTGCAGGATTTGTTGACAGAAGAGGTGGCCATTACTAGCAATTGAATGAATTATTTGTCCCGGTGCTCACCCGCATGGCCAGAGGGCAGGTGACAGACACAAATATAATTTCCCCAGGGAAGGAGGAGGAAATTAGGTGGGAGACCAGAACATGAGGTCATGAAATTTAAAGTAACCAAACTTAAGAGCAGGAACAATTCATCCCAAATGTCAAGAGAAGTGAAGCAAAAAATGGAATAACATGATGTATTTTTAAAACTATGGCATAAAAAGAGTAGGTATGGAGGACCTGTGCCTTTGCCCTGACCTTGCGGCTCCTTCCTTATGTCCTTCAGGCCTTTGCTCAAGGCCACCACTTCCTGTGCACCCTGAGCTCATAACTTACATACTATTTTATGCCTTTATTTGTGTCTTTCTTGTCTAGCTGGACAGAACACAGACCCTATGAGGACAAGGATTTCTGTCTGTTTGGGGGTCTCTTGTTTCACCAGCACCTGGAATAGAGCTAGAACACGTAAGCAGTCAATGTTGTATATGTTATTGGGCAAATGAAGAGGTTTTCTGGGGGCCTCTGGGAAAGAAAGCACATACCATCACCCCTATAGTGCTGCATGGATGTCAGTCCGGAATACAGTGGCCATTTTGCCAATGTGATAAGAGCCAATTCCAGAATGGAGCTGACAAAGGAGAAGGCAGAGTGGAAGAGAGGAAAGAAACAAACACTCTTGTGATATAAACCATTAAGCCCTGCCTATCTCCAGACCGCTCACCTATGTGAGCTGATAAATGCCCTGTGGTGGAAGCCATTTTGAGTTGGGTTTTCTTTATTGACAACTGAAAGCATTTTCCCAATTAGTCTAAATTTTGAAATTCAAAAGATGGTTTTAGAAAAATATGAGATAAGGGGAAAACAGAGAAGCAGCAGCTAGAAGCAGGTAAGGGAAATGAGAAGCATTCTTGATATGTACAAAACTATATAATAATATAATTATATATGTAATTAATATATATGATATATAATGTAATCATATATAATACAACAAAACTATTATAGCCCATATATTCACATAAAATTTAGCTCAAGGACTTATTTATACAGTATGCAAGGGATCAAATAACTTGATAGTGCCAAAAAATTACCAGATAATAAGTTTAAAGGAAGTGTGGCTCACATGGTTATAGAAAATTTGCATCTGGAAGAGAGAGAGAATTATAATTCTTTACTACTGAATGAGATATTCATAAAAGCAAAAGTATCTGCAGTGCTTCTCAATGTGTAATCTGCATAAAAGTCAACCTGAGAGTTCCGCTCCAGAGTTCCTGTGGACCAACAGGAGCTGCAGAGGGCCCTGATCCACCCTCAGGAAACTCCATGGTTGTTCAACCAAAGGGAGACCAGGGACTGCTACCTCTAGCCACTGGGGAGCCCAAATTCAGGGCAAGAGTCGCTCCAGAGATACCAGTGTGAGGCAGCCCCGCCCAAGGGCAGCCTGGGTCTGCCCCAGTTCCGCTCCAGAATTCCTGGGGTCCTGCAGGAGCTACAGAGGGCCCAGATCCACCCTCAGGAAACTCCACGGGTGTGCAACTAAGGGTTGGCCAGAGTCTGATTGCTACCAGCCACAGAGGAAGGCACACCCAGGGTAAGAGTGGCCTCCAGAGATTCCAGCATGAAGAGGCCCCACCCAAGTGCGCTCTGGGCCCGCCTCAGTTCTGTTCCAGAGTTCCTGTAGTCAGGCGAGACAGAAGGCCCAAAACTGCCCTTAGGGAATGCCAGGGGTGCCCAGTTGAAGGCAGACCAGAGCCTGCTAGCCTCCAGCCCCAGGGGAGCTCACACTCACTGTAAGGGTCACACACAGACTCTCCTGCTTGTGACCCTGCCTAAGTGAGACCTGAGCCCTCCTCTAGTTCTGCTCCAGAGTTCCTGTTCACCAGCAGGAGTGGGGCAAAACAGCCCTCAGGGGTCGCCCCAGGAGTCCAGCCAAGGCCACTCCCACTGCCCTCTAGAGGTACGTCCACTACCTCTGCCAACAACTTTAGTGGCAGTAGTGCCCATCTGGGGACACTGGAAGAACAGAAGTAGCTCCAAGGCGAGACACAGATAATCTGGAGTGTCAATACAAGATTATAGGATAGAAGCCACAATACCTCAGATTGGTATTTCAAGAAAGGAAGATACACAATCAACATGAAAGAACAAGTGCCCCAAATAAACCTGGATACCACTGTAACAGAATCCATTGACAGCACAGTTGATGAAAGGTCAGAGAAAGAATTCAGAATGTACATAATTAAAATGATCAGCAAACTAAAGAATGACATAAGTGAACAATTACAGGCAAAAATTGATCAATCCAACAAAGAAATAGGAGAGCAAATAAAGGCAAACATCGATCATTCTAACAAAGAGATAAGAAAGCAATTACAAGTAACAAAAGATTACTTTTAAAAAAAGCTAGAGATTGTGAAAAAACCAATCAGAAATTCTTGAAGTGAAGGAAACAATAAACCAAATAAAAAACTCAATAGAAAGCATCACCAGCAGACTAGATCACCTGGAAGACAGAACCTCGGATAATGAAGACAAGATATACAATCTTGAAAATAAATTTGACCATACAGTGGAGATGGTAAAAAATCATGAACAGAACATACAAGAAATATGGGACAGCATCAAAAGACCAAATCTAAGATTTATTGGGATAGAAGAAGGCGCAGAATTTCAAACCAAAGGAATGCACAATCTCTTCAATGAAATAATATCAGAAAAT
>CM053401.1:139029243-139076966 GCA_028644305.1 Xerus rutilus
TATGTATATACCCACACACATGCACATTTATTCACTAAATTCTTACTATGTTGGGTCCATGGTTGGATTCTGTCTTGTGCATTTTGTCCCAACTATAGAATCCATCAATGTGGCACTGTTTTAATTATTGTGGCACTATACTATGTTTTAATATCTGACAGGAGGAAGTCTCTTCTCAGTAATTACTCTTTCCCTAAAGGTATTGATTACAATTATTTGACTAAATCCTCTGCTAATAAAAGATAACCTTTTAAAATAAGTCATTAAATTTAAATAGCAAGGAGTTCCTGCTTCCTTTCTCATTTTAATTTTGTGGACTGTCCTTTAGCCAAATGTGTGTCCACTTACTTCAGCAATCCAGCCCGATGGAAGACATAGAGATCATGTTCAATGGTGCAGTTGTTGTAGGGGACGATCTTCACAAAGTTCTGGATGAGGACAAACTCAGGGGTGAGATGGGGCACAGAAATGAGGCAGAAGTTCTTGTCCTAACATGATCAAAAACCAGGACACATGGAAAGCGTCAAACATCATTGATCATTGAACAGATTTCTACCCTAAAACACTAAGGAAAACAGAAGCAAAATGCATTTAGGAGAAGATATTCACTTTCCTATAATTTGGAAAGTAATCATATAACATTCATGGAGATAAGCAACTACAAGAATATGGAGAAAATATTCACAAGTCTAAACGAACCCTGAATAATGAATATTATGAACAGTGTCATGTGTTGGCATAGTTCTTCTACAGAAATAGACTTTTAAATCAAAACCATTTGCTTTTGTGGATTCACTTGCATTACTGAGTAAACATGACAGCTTAATGTCCTAGCAAAATTGTGGAGATGACAGGGTGGTATAGCATGCATTTTCTGGCTCTAAAATCCTATGATTACCCATAAATGGATGTATGTGTTTTTTATCATGACATGATCCTGTTTAGTGAAGACTCAAGTGCATAGGTTTAGTAAGCAGTTACAGGAGGATCCACATGTCCTGATAGATGCCATAGACTTTCTAGACCTGTGTTGTCCTGTGTAGTAACCAATGACCACATCCAGCCAATGGGCATCTACACTGTGACTGAGAAACAGAATTTTTAAAATTTAATTTCATTTAAATTTAAAAACAGGTGCTCAATTTTGATTATTAGAACAGTTTTATGTGTGTTTGGGTTATGTGAATCTACTCATCCCAACTTGAGTATGTGAATCTCCTCATCTGGTATGTTTTGGATATGAGGTGTCCTCCAAAGCCTTCTGTTAAAGTGGGGATATTCAGATGTTAAATGATTAGATTATAAGAGCTGTGACCTAATCAACCCATCCTAGTTTGAATGGACTGACTGGGTGGTGACTGTAGGCAGATGGGATGTGGCTAGAGGAGATGAGTCACTAGGGTTGTACCCAGGAAGAATTGTCTGAAGTGCACTCTCTCTCTCCCTCTCTCTCCACCCCCCTCTCTTTCTCTCTCTCTCTCTCTCTCCCTCCCTCCCTCCTTTCTTTTTGTCATGAGCACTGAGCAGCTTTCCTCTGCTGGGCCCTTCTCCCAAAATATTCTGCCTCATCTTGGGCCCAGAGCCAAAGAATCTGCCATCTATGGATGAACCTCTGAAACTGTGAGTCAAAATAAACTTTTCCTCCTCTAAGTTGTAAAGCTATCAGGAATTTTGGTCACAGTGACACAAAGCTGACTAAAACATCATCCATTTGTAAATGTTATGAGATCTAAATACAGATCAAGTATTTCTGATGAAAATTTATTACCTGTATTGAGATGTGCTGTAATATGAAATACACATTGGATTTCAAAGACTTATTATGAGAAAAGGAATTTAAAATAGCTTATTAATAAATTTTCATATTGATTGCACACAAATGATTAAGTGTGAGTCATACTGAGTTAGATGAAATACATTATTAACATGGGTTTCATCTGTTTCTTTTCACTTTTTGTTCATGTGGCCGCTGGACATTCAGAATCACTGATGTGATTCACATTCAATGTCTATGGATGGTGCTGCTTGAGGCTGCCTGTGTTCCTGGCAGCCACTTGATCCTCTGCCAGGTCCCTGCAGAAGTAACCTGCTCTTCCCAGAGCTAATTTGTCCCTTTGGGATCTCGCCTTCTCTTGAACCCTGTGAAGGCATTACTTGTGCTAATCCAAAACCCTCGGGACATTTGTTGCAACCCAAAGGTGCAAATCATTATTTGACCTTATCTTCCTTCTTTCTAGCAAAATAATACAGCTCCTTTTGGGAAAGTTTAGAGTTGAGTTGCTGAAATACTCAGTTTGAAAATAGGGACTGGGTGCCAAGCCTCAGTGGATTTACTTAGGGAGTAGGAGACGGATTATAATGAGTTGCTTTGACTTGAATTTGAAAGATTATGGATGAAGTAATGGTCCTGTTCCTCATATTCCAAAATCAAATAGAATTAAAAAGTAAACAGATATCCTACCTTTTTAAAACACAGCCTTACTGGTATAATGCTGAATATTTGCCTTTACATGAACTTTAAAATAGGAATTTAACCTATTGAGATTTCCTTGAGGCATCTTTGAAAGAAACTGGTTTTGTAAATTCTATTTTTGGAATAATCTACATGGTTTTATGAGCTTTGAAAATGCCTTAAAAATAATTCAAAGAAATTACAGTGGAGGACATATTGCCTTATTATAAGGTTTCATCATATTTAAGAAATGAGGAAATAAAACCTAAGATCATATGGTGTGTAGGCAACATAATTAAACCATGTTTATTTTTGCCTCAGTATAAAGAATAGCAATAAAAATAAAAATAAAACAATAGATATTTTGCTTGAAATTAGCCAGTTTAAGAAATACACTTGTTGACTTTACTTAACTGTTAGGCCAGCTATGGGAAAAGTCTGTATAAAGACCCATCTTTTCCCTCAATTATCTTTCTTTACTTTCTTCTTTTCAATAAAATGGTGAGAGGCTGGTTAGGACCTCCATGCCTGGGCAGCAATGAAACAAGAATGGAGGAAGTGGCTCCTGAAAGCATGGAGTATCCTGTTTGCACTTGGATGTTGGCCATGAGGTCCATTCAACATTGTGGGTTAAGCCCCTTCTATATACCGGGCACTGACTTGGGACCAAGGAACAAATAGAGAAAGAAATGCCAATCTGAAAATCAATCACAAGTTTCCACTTTCCTATCCACCAAAAAGTAATATGATGATTTTACAATACTTTATGCCAATGTCAGCTATAAAGTAATACAACAATGTAATTCACATTAGTGAAATTTTTGACATTTTCATGTGCTACTGTGAATGATTTGACTTTAATAAAGCCCTGGTAAAGCTATCTCTCAAAGAAATTCATGCACTGGAAGAAGACTTAAAATAGCATGACTGAAGAACTACTGAAAAGGATAATATTTTCTATTCTTAGTAGTTCATGACATGTCCTTGATCTTATTCTCAGGACACATATGCAGTTTATACCTCAACATTCATAGCATTTTAGATGCCTGCACAATAAATATGAATTTTATTTTTCTATGACTTGTCCAAACTACAAAACCAATTATATTACTCAAAATTCAGCATGTACTTACAGGAAAAAGACTGAAAACAAAATTCATAAAATCCAACGACCTGTAAACAAGACAGTATGCATTGTCACTGGACTGCAAGCAAATGTAGAATCGTAGCCTGTTTAAGGAGATTTATGGCTCTTTCCTCTACAGTTGGCAATTAGTCAACCACTAGTCAGAATCTGTGTCTAACTGAACATTAATCAATCACAAAAGTCATGAGCTTCATATGTCAGTAACAAAGTATTTTTTTGAATCTGAAGATCTGAAGATTAATAGCAATTAATAATCTTTGCTCATCTGAGAACCAGTACAAAGATAATTGTTCTATGAACATGATCTTTCTCTTTCTTTTTGGAAGAGACATTGGTGTATTATAGGTTATTCTGATCTTTTTATCTCATATGCAAAAGATTTTCTGATCAGATGAATTAATATATTTAAAGGCATAATGAGTTTAAAATCCATTAAAATGGATTTAGAATGTCTAAAAATCCAAAAATTACAACTAGGCACAATCATAATTAATTGTACAAGGGAAAAACAAACATAAAACAACAAATCTCAAAGGACTTTATAGGCTTTTTAGATTATTTACAACATAATTAGAATAAAGATTTCCTTTTGTACACTGAGACCTCCATGGAAGCTGAAAATTTAAGGTGAAAAAAAAAAAGTAAAAGTAAAGCATGGTTCTAAAGGAAGCTGGAAAATTGGGAATACATTTAAATATACCCTTTAAAAAGAAATGGCCAGCACTGTTCTTGTTTATGCAAAAGATATTCCAGAACTCTTTGTTCTATCAAAGTGGACCTCTTCAAGATTGTTCTGGGGACACATGGTAAAATAGGCAATGTGCTAAAGGAGATGTAGAATTTGGAAATTGAGAGCAATGGATCATATCCAAATGAGAGGATACAGCAAGCACTGAGGATGTGGGGCTCTGAAGGGGTGAGAATTGAGGTGACCAAGTGGTCTGGACAACACTTCCACCTGCCTGGTACCAGGCTCTCCTTTCAGTAGCTTCCCTGGATTACCAGATGCTCTACTTATCCCACTATCGCATCTCACATTTGGGTGAGTCTCTAATTCCAGATTGGGCATGAGGCAAGCCCAATTTGAAGCATGGTCTGGTCACAGTCATTGGTTCAAGAATGAGCACACAGTCCAGCTGCTCCTCATGGAACTTTGACTAGAAAGCTGAGCCCAAACCAGTATGCCCCCTCACTGGATATTTATGTAGACCTGAGTTATCAGCTATCTTGATCCTGGGATAGGAATACACCTCTGGAACCAACCAGGGCAGGCAACCAGGGCAAAGAAGTAGAGAGAGAAATTTGGCCCAAGCCCTATTTAAAATTAGTTCTACCTACTACTGGACTTATTTTTAGTTATGTGAGGAAATCATTTCTTTTTTTCCCCCAAACCCAGTTTGAATTGGGTTTTCTGTTACTTACAATCAAAAGACTCCAGACAAGGAGCAGTCAAAATCCATAATCTCCCAGAAATACAAACCTTAAAGACTGGGAGGAGCATGTGGTTACAAGATGCTGATAACATTCCTGGTCCCCTACTGTGATGTAGGTAGGCCAGACCTGGCCAATTTTCTTGCCCACATCTGTAAGCCTTAACCCAAATTTTATGGATGAGAATCTTTGGATGGGGCCCAGGAATCAGTTTTTTGTTTTGTTTAGTTGTTTTGCTTTTAATTCCCCAAGAGATTAGGATATGGGGCCAACTTTGGAAACCACTGGCTCTGCAAGATTCAAGTATCATAAGTTCTTGCTCTAACAGACAACTGGAAGTTCAGTACTTGCCTTGCTTCGTATTTCTCATCAATACAAAATAGCTGAATACAAAAAGCAGCTGACTCTCCCTTGTAGATAGGGTGGAAATAACTGGGCTCCTTGTGCAGTAAGGTGGATGTGGAGCTCCCACTGCTTATATAGTGCTCCTGCTCCTCAGCAGTGGAAGTCCTGCTGAGTTTTGCTGTCACCTGAAGCAAGGAGAAAGGGAGAACCAGTAAGAATTGTGTTCACTTCTGCAACTGAATGAGTTAATGGTTGCCTTGTCTCTATTACACTGTTTCTAGGGCAGATGTGAAACAACTTATCGTGGCCAGGCCTAGTTTTAAGCTATTTTTAATGAGATTCAAAATTCATAAAATGATTAAAGCAAGATCTCACATGAAGGTCAGAAAATACATGCTTCCCTTTGTTATGGGTCCATATTTTATCTGCACCATCGAGTAGAGATTAGAGCATAATGATGCTATATAGATATTAAGCAAAATAACTCTGTCCTCAAGTTGTTTTCATTGTGACTTTGTGGTACAAGTATTTGTGGACCTTGGGACTGCTCAGGCAGTGCTGGAGGAAGTAGGTTGGTGAGATGGAGCCCAGGAAGGTCCAGCTGACTACAGCCCCCTAGAAAGTTAGCATTGAGTATGTCCAGTCTGATTTTAGAAGCAGCTCAGGTGTTGCAACCCAGAGGAAAATGATTCATTCTGAGGTCCTTCTAGAGTTCTTTTAAATCAAAGTAACATATGCATGTAGTCAAAATTAAAAATCAAAGTAACACTAAAAATTTGTAATAAAAATCATTCATCTCTTGTCCCCATAATTCACCTTCCTCATTAGCTAGCACTTTTAGCATTTTCATATTTATTTATTTCTAAGTAATATGCTTATGTACTATTTCTTAATTCATTAGCTTTTGAAATTTTCTATTGGATATTGATGTAGGAGATTGATCTAACCTTTCTGTTACCCTCTACCCCACATTCTGTCTCCCAAGTATAATTATATCACAATTTACAGTTAAACTAGTAAGTCTTTGCGTTATTAGGGATATACAAGCATTGTTGCTATCACAGAATAGAGTAGTGTAGTATGACTACATTCTCGTTTGTGTCCTTCATTTCTATTTGCTTGGTTTTCTGATTTTATCAGATTTGTCAAGTGTTGGTAAATGTTATCTTCCACAATCGGGCAGCTGAGATAGTCTATGAACTTTTTTTTTTTTCTCTTCCCTTCCTCTAATCTGGACTTGCTGCTCTACTGGCCTACAATACCACTTGTATTTTTTCTTTTTCTTTTGTTTTGTTTTTGTTTTTGTTCATGTTTTGCAGTTGCTGTTTTTTAAGTTCTATCTCTTTTCCTTGTCTTCTTTGTTCATGGTTTAGGCTCTTTTATCACTGGAGCACATTCTAGCTTCATAAAAACAACAATGCTTGGGAAGCAAATATTTGGCGGGGTGGGGAAGGGGGGCACCTCTGTGACATTATCTAGAAGCCTTTTATTTCCTTTGCACCTGTCTGTTTTTGAAGGGAATTAAATTCTTTAATCTCCTGCATAAGGGACTGTGGTAGGGAGAACCTGACTCCCAAAGGTGTGCATGTCCTAATCTCCAAAACCCATGAGTATGTTACCTTACAGAGCAAAGGAACTTTGCAGATGCCATTTAATTAAGGATTTTGAAGTGAGGAGATCATCCTGGGTTACCCTTATAATAGGGATGGAGGAGAGTCAGAGTCAGAGAGGAGAAGACATTCTCTGCTAATGGCTGTGGAGATGGGGGAAGAGGCCATAGGAATGCAAGATCCTTTTAGAAGTTGTCAAAAGCCAGGGGACAGATTCTTTCTTGGATCTTCCAAAAGGAATATGCCCCCATATACATTTAGATTTTAGTATAAGAGACCCATTGTGGACTTCTGACCTCCTCAACTATAAGATAATAGACTTGTGTTATTTTATGCTACCCAGTTTGTGGTAATTTGTTACAGCAGCAACAGAAAACTCATACTAATACTTGGCTTCTGGCATTCAGAGAATGTAGCTGGAGGAGGGACTGGGGTTTCCTCTATTTGAAATGGAGAATTTCACTTATTTCCCCTATTTTCTGTCCTCCACCATTACCCAACCTCACATAGTATAGGCTGGACCTGAACATGGAACTGTGTCTATTCAGTTTTTCCAGAGAATTCTCACCTTGTTTCCCTTGGGGTCTTGTTGATGAGCTAAGTGGAGGTTGTAGGGGATCTGGGGTTTCAGAAACTCCTTATCAATCTGCCAAATAGATCCCCCCCAACCATATTCAGCCTCATTCCTCACTCCATGTATAGCACAACCTCCAAGTCCTTAGCCCATGAAGAATTCATACACTTTTCATCAGTCTCTCCTCTCAGAAAGACTCAAGTTTTACCTTCTTCAGCTGGGCTAAGCCAAGATCAACTCCATCAATTTTCTTAATTCTAAATATTTTGAAAGTGCCTATCTTTCAATAACTCCTCTCTATGCCCTTTCTATTCTTTTCCTATCATTTAGGTGGGTTTTTTTCCCACCACAGAAGAGACAGTAGCTAAACATGGGAGGTCAATCCACCTGGTTACAGATGCCCTCTGTGGTTCTAGTATGTTTGATGCAGAGATAGGGGACCAGCCCAATCCTCCCTCCCCATTCTTGTTTGGGTCCACAAAATAATGGCCTCCCTCTTAGGAATCTTGGTAAGAAAACTTTCATCCTCTACTGCACCTCCTCTCTTTCCTCTCCAGGGTATATGGAGTGACCTATTGGTCATTGAGCCTCCTACCGTGGGTTTCTCTTTGGAGGAACTAAGAGTTTTCTCTTCTTGCCTCATTTCCCCATTCTTCTCACAGAATTTCCTGGCATGACTCTCTAAGCAAGCTACTGACTGAGGCTCTTAGTTCAAGGTTCACCACTGGAGGAATCCATACTAGGTGACCCACTGACCAGCAGGTCAATCCTTGTGCCCTCAGAAGGAGAAAATTGGGATGCAGTAGAGATGGCAATTTTCTATCCAAGATCCCAGGGTGCTTCAAGGAATGGCTTCCATTGTGGACTCAGTCCCACAGAAATCTCTGGAAGACTGTGGAGAACACACTTAACTTTTGCACCTCAGAGGCAAAGGAACTGGGGTGTTGATCTCTAACTCCTTTGGTCATTGACTGATGGCTAATCCCCAAAGAGACTGATCTGCTGCAAGCACAGCACCAACAAAGCACCAGGTATTTTCAGTCCTTCTCCTCAGAATGCTGAGCGATTGGTAAGAGGGGCTATGGGTGGGGCTCAGCAGTATACACTAAACTGGGCTACAGAAAACAGACAGATCCCTGCATAACCCAATCTCTTTCTGGCGGCATATCTTGCTTTCAGACTTCATGTGCTCTCCTCTCCTCCCCTCTCTGCAGATATCCTGGGAGAGGACAGACCCTGACCTAAGAAGAAATGGGAATCCCATTTGTGTTCCAAGTCCAAGGTTTGTTCTTCAGTTTGGTGGTAGCCAAAAGATGTGGTACTTCTACCCCTAGATGACTTCTGTGTGGACTACTTAGTAGATTAGAATCTGGAGAGGAGACTGGAGACCCATACAAAGTCTTCACTGGCTGACCATACAGAGTCCATCTGCCTATCAGGGGGATGTCCTGAGAATCTGTTGAAAGTTGAGCTGGGCTCATCACTGGAAAGTGAAATGTTCAGGCATGTCACTCTCCTACTCAAAAACCTATAACACTTTCCTCATCTCCTTAGAAGGTCAAAATCCTGAGCCAGGTCCACAGAACCCTGCCAATCTCCTGAATCCTCAGTTTTCTGGCAGAAAACAGTGTGTGGAGTAGCTAGAGGACCACATGCAAACATGTGTAGGGTGAAGGGAAGTTAAGGAAGGATGGTGAAATGCCCCAGGGATAGCCACTGGAGGCAGATGCTACTACCCTTTGGCCTGAACCTGTAAAAGGAAGGGTCAGGTACTAGAACCTGAGGTGCATGTGAATGACACACGATACATTACAGGTATGTTCTTGAGTGTGTGCATGCGCAGATTGTATATATAGTCATAGAAAACTTTTACAATTCTTTTGCTCTTCAAGATGTTTTCTCTTTTGGCAATAGGAGAGAGAAAATTATCTGCACTTACTGAAACGGGTGCAAATGATGAATAAAAATGTTACTTCTGTTCTGAACTGTGCAGGGGATATAAGATAAGGGATTAATAACTGCAGGGTTAGAGTTAACCAGGGGAGGCTTTATAGAACAGGAGCTAGACCATGGCAGGTATGAACTAGGAGAAAGAGGTGGGATGTCTGGGAGAGAAATGGGCAAATAAAGACTGGGGGTTGGAGGTGCTTCATGCAGATCAGTCATTATGCACACAAAGGCCCTGCTCAATCCCTACCTGAATTTCACTGTTATTTCCATTGTGGCTTGATAATATAGGTTCCCCAGATGCAGCTTCTTCAATGACCTTTTCCTGAAAATGACAATGATAAAACACAAGGGTAATTACAACTACAGTGGTTCAGAGCTGAAGCTCTTGAGCAAGCCGCCAGTGTTCAGACCCTGGCTTCACTGTTTATTGGCTGGGAGGCACTGGAAAAGTTATGGAGCCTCAGTTTCGTCATCTGTAAAAGGGGGGAAAACAGCATCTATTTCGTAAGGTTGTTAGAAGGATAAAATAAAAAGAGTGAGAGCAAGAGGGAAAGAGGGGCTTATCAATAGATAAAAATATTGAGTGCTTGATAGAAAAATGATAGCCTGTAGATGGATGGATAGATGTTTAGCACATGTAGGTACCTCCTAATTCTCTGTAGATGTTAGTTATAACTCCATTATTCTTATTTTTCTGCTCGATCCCTACCTGAATTTCCCTACCTGCTTATCCTTATTCTTATTTTTGAAAACTACACTAAGTTCTTTTCTTAAAAAACAGCTTTATTAAAGTATAAATGACATACAATAAACTGCACATATTTAAAGTGTACCTTGTGAGAAGTTCTGCATTTTGGATGCACCTGTAAAAATATCACCCCAATAAATATAACAAACACATGATACAACACTGTCTCAGTCTTCAGTTTCTTTTTTTCTTTCTTTTCTTTTTTTCTTTTTTTGGTACTGGGGATTGAATCCAAGGGCACTTTACCGCTGAGCTATATCCCCAGCACAGAGTCTCACTAAATTGCCTAGGCCTTGCTAAGTTTCTGAGGCTAGCTTTGAACTTACAATCCTCCTCTCTCAGCCTCCCAAGTCACTGGGTTAGGCTACGGTGTTTCTATGTGCCTCTTGCTACCATCACTTATGACCTTGCTGACAACAGGACAACATGGATCTGCTTTGTCCTATAGATTAGTTTGTATTTCCTGAAATTTTATAGTATCTTAATTTTTTTTTTTTGAGAGGAGATCTGGCTTCTTCTACTTCTTTCAGCATATTTATTTTGAAATTCATCAATATTTTTGTAAATATCAATACTTTATTCCTTCTTATTTCATGATGCAGATGTACCACACTTCCTCTGCATCCCACCAACTCTTGGAATGCTTAATCTTTTTTATTTTGGTCATTCTAACAGATGTCTAGTTATGTCTGATTGTGGCATTCACTTGCACTTTATAATGACTAAAAGAAGTTGAATGTCATTTCAGATCATATGTCTTCTTTTGGAAAATGTCTGTTCCAATTTTTTGCTCATTTTTTAATTATGCTGTTTATTTTTATATTATTGTGTTTTGAGAATTTTAAGAAATATCTTATAGAAACATATCCTTGGTGAAATATATGATTTGAAAATATTTCCTCCTAGTCTGAGACTTATTTTTCATTCTCTTAAAAATGTTTCAATAAGTTTAACATTTTGATGACATCTAATTTATTGATTTGTCCTTATCTGCATTGTGCTTCTGATGTTGTATCTAACGTATCTTTACCTAATCCAACGTCATAAAGGTTTTCTCCCATGTTATATTTTTTTCTAGAGGCTGTGTAGGTTTGGGTTTTATATCAAGATCCATGATCCATTTGTAGTTAATTTTGGTATATGGTGTGAGGCATGAATTCAATTTTTAAATTGTTGTAAATAGATATTGAATAGTTTCATCTCCATTTATTGAAAAAGACTATCTTTACTGTACTGCCATGTACCTTTACCATTGTCTCTGAATGTTGAGTATGAGTCTCTTCTTCTATTATATCAACCTATTTGTTGACTTTGACACCAATATTATACTATCTTAATTATTAGAAATTCATAGTAAGTCTTGAAATCAGTTAGTGTTAGTCTTACAATTCTGTTAATTTTCTAAGTTTTTTGGTTATTATGGATCTTTTCTATTTACACATGAAGTCTGGAGTCAATTTTTAAATTTTCCAAAACAAAATTCCTGCTGAAATTTTTATTGGGCTTTTACTGAGTCTATAGATATTTTAAGGAACTGACATCTTTACAATATCAAGTCTTCCAACCCAGGAGCATAGGATATATCCCCGCTTATTTTATTTCTTCTTTAATTTCTCTCAGAAATGTTTTGTAGTTTTCAGTATGTAGGTCTTGAACATCTTTGAACAAATTTATCTCTAAGTATATTCTATATTTGTATTATTGCAAACAGTATTTATTTCAATTTCTAATTGTTCATTGCTATGATAGAGACATGATTGAATTTTGCATATTGATTTTGTATATATTTAGTAAACTTGCTAAATACATGTTAGCACTAGTAGCTGTTTTGCAGATTTTCTAGATTTTTTTTTGTTGTCTGTCAATAAAAGACAGTTTTAATTCTCTCTGTCCAAGCTGAATACCCTTTATTTCTTTTTATGTCTTTTTGCAATGGCTCAAATCACCAGTACAATTTGAAGTAGTTAGAGTAGACATTCTTTTCTTGTTCCAGACTTGAGGGTAAAAGCAGACAGTCATACCATTAAGTATGAAGTTAGCTGTAGGTTTTTATAAAAATAACTTTTATAAAATTAAGTTTTCTTCTATTCCTAGTTTTCTAAGATTTTTTATAACTTTCAAATCCCTTTTCTGTATTTTTGAGGAAAAATATGTGGTATTTCTTTTTTAGCTTATTAATATGATTAATTTCATTGATTTTCTTATATGTAACCAACATTCCATTCCTTTTTACATATTGATTAACTTGGCCAAAATTTTTACTAGAATTTTTCCATCAATGTTCATGAGGAATACTTATCTGTAGTTTTATTTCTTGTAATGTCTTTTGTTGCAAGGTAACACACTTTAGATGACTTGAATCCTTTTAAATTCATTGAGACTTGTTTTATAGATAAGAATATTGTCTGCCTTTAAAGTTATATATGCACTTGAGAATAATAAATATGTATTCTGCTATTGCTGAATGAAATATTCTATTAAATGCCAATTTGGTCAAATTGGTCAACATAAAATAAATATAAAATAAAATCTATATAAATATAAAATAAAATCTTCTATATCCTAAATTATTGTCTTAGTTGTTCTATGAATCATTAAGGGAAGAATATTACAATCTCTGTCTAGTATTATTTATGTATTTATCTTTGCAGTTGTGTCACTTTTTGCTTTGGGTGTTTTGAAGTTCATAAATACACAGGAATGTTGTGTCCTCTTGGCTTTGTCATCTCTCTGACAATTAATCTCTGTTCTGAAATACACTCTAATAATTAATAAAGCCACTCCAGCTTTCTTTTTATTAGCTGTTAGCTTGGTACATCATTTTTCTCCTTTTAATTATAACCTATTTTGTCTTTATGCTTAAAGACATTTTGGTAGTCAACATAATAAAGGATTCTCGCTTTTAATCTGATGTATATCTGCTTTCTGTGTTCTTTGTGAGGATATTTAGGCCATTTACAGTTAATGTAATTGTTGATATGGTTAGGGGTAAGTCTGTCATCTTGCCATTTGTTTTCTATATGTCTCATCTGCTCTTTTTCTTTTTTTCCTTTACTTTGTGCCTTATTTTGGATTAATTTTGTATCTTTATGATACCATTTTATCTTTTCTCTAGGCTTATTAGGTATGACTCTGCATTTGCTATGTAAAATAAGTGATTTTTTGTTACAGTTTACAGTATACATCTTTAACCTATCACAGACTATCTTAAGGTAACATTATACCACTTGAGATGTAATATAAAAACCTTAAAACAGTATATGTACCTTTCTCCCCTCTTGATTTTTATGTTATTATTGTCATACTTTTTTATATGTTATAAACCACACACTATATTGCTTTTATTTTGTTTAAAAATTCAATGATCCTTTAAAGATAAAAATATTAAAAATAAAATCATATGTATTATCATCATTTTCAATGCTCTTCATCTCTGTACAGATCCAGATTTCCATTTGGTATCATTTCCCTTCAGCCTGAAGGATTTCCTTTAATATATTTTGTAATGTGGTTCTGTTGGTAATGAATCCTTCTGCATTTTGTGTAGGCACAAGTCTTTAGTTCACCTTAATTTTGGGGCTAGTTCAGTCAGTTGGGATGCAGCTCTTATAAGTAGAGTGAGTTTGCCACACATGTCAGGAGATGTGGGATGCCTCTCAGTTTTTCCAGGTTATGTGAGGATGGGGCTGCTCTTGCAGGCCATGCAGGTTAGATGTGGCTGGCATAACACTGGAGGCAGGGTGTATGTCAGTTTCCAAGGGTTTGAGGAGCCAGGCTACACTAATGGGCCTGAAAAAGATCTTCACCAGAGTTTGAGGGTTGTGCAAGTGAATTTGTGGCACTTTGCTGAACAAACTAACTCAGGAAAGACTTCCCAGCTGCTTCTCATGGCTGGGAAGGGTTGCCTATTTGCTTCCCGGTAGTAGGCCCAGAAGTATGCTAAGTCACTGAGAGGGGACTGTTTGGCTGCTTCTCAGGCCACAGAAAGGATAGGAGGAGTTGCCTGGCTGCTTTCTGGGGGACTCAGTGGGCCTAGCTATTTGGGACAGGCTGTCCAGCTGCCTCCCAAGGCCATGGGTGGGTGGAGCCATCATCTACTTTCTGGGGTGCCTAAGTGGACTGAACCATTGAGGGTAGGCTGCCCAACAGCTTCCTCAGGTCATGGGAGGTGGGCAGGTTCCTCAGGCTATTTTCCAGGCCCAGGTCAGACAAGCTGAAGAAGGTGGCTGCTCAGCTGCTTCAAAGGACCCTAAATGGGTAGGGTCTCAAGATGGCACTTTGTAGCAGGAATCTGAGTAGAGGAGGGCAAAACAAGGGCTGGGGTCTTTCTCTGTGACAATGTAGTGGTCTGGTAACCCAGTTAACTCCCCACACAGGGCTCAGGCCCTGTGAGGGCCACAGAGGAATATCAGCAATACTTCCAGTGCCCATGGCATTATACTTAACTTTCCCAGATACATAAAGTCCCTCTTGGTTCGAGGTTGATCACAAAAGAAGGGATGACAGCTGCTGTGGCTTAGTTTCTTTCTTTAGAAAACCATGTTCTGTGACATGTCTGGCCCATCCCCACTGCCCTCAGGTGCTCTGCCTCAAACATTCCTGTGAAATAGCTGTTGGGTTTTTTTCTTTGTTTTGGCCCTTTTCGCAGCAAGAGGTGCATCAGGCACCTCTAGTCAACCATCTTGCTGACATCGCTTCCCCTTCACCTTTATTTTTAAATGAAAGGTATTTACTGGGTATAAAATTCTAGGTGAAGCCGGGCCTGGTGGCACATGCCTGTAATCCCAGCACTTAGGGAAGCTGAGAGGGGAGAATCATGAGTTCAAAGCCAGCCTCAGCGACGGCGAGGTGCTAAGCAACTCAGTGAGACCCTGTCTCTACATAAAACACAAAATAGGGCTGGAGATGAGGCTTAGTGGTCGAGTACCCCTGAGTTCAATCCCCAGTACCAAAAAAAAAAAAATTCTAGGTAACAGTTCATTTTAAGATGTGACTTCAGGGATAGTAGTGTAACCCAGTGGTAGAGTATGTGCCCAGCATGTGTAATGCCCTGAGTTTGATGCCTAGCTTTGATAAAGAGGAGAAGGAAAAGGAGAAGACTCCACTGTCTTCTTGCATTGTTTCCAACAAGAAATCTATTTCCATTCTTATGTTTGTTCCTTTGTTCTGAACTTGTTCCTTCATGCCCAATTCCTGATGCTTTTAAGATTTATTCTTTATCACTGTTATTTCATTATTTGATCAAGGTTAGCTCTGGTATAATTTTGTGTTTCTGATGTTTGTTGTTTGTGGAACTTCTTGTATCTATGAGTTGTTTTGTTTTATTTTCCATCAAATTTCATTATTTTTTCACATATTTTTTCCTTCCTCAACCTCTCTCTTCTATATAGATTGCAGTTTCACAGATATTAGGTCCTTTGAAGTTGTACCAAAGCTCACTGATAACATTGATCTAAAAAAAAAAAAAAAAAAGACACTTCTCTCTCAAATTCATTAACTTTTTCTTCTACAATGTCTAATCTGGTATTATTTCTTCCAGTGTATTTTTCAACTTATACATTGTAGCTTTATCTCTAGAAGTTTGATTTGGAGAATTTTTATCTCTTATATGTCCCTCTTTAACCTTTGGCAGTATGAAATAAAGTTACAATTACTGTTTCATTGTTTTTGTCCACTAATTCTAACATCTGTTTCAGATCTGGATTAGTTTCAATTGATGAATTTATCTCCATTTTACCCACCATGTATTCTCAGGTTTTTTTGTTTTGGGGTGCATAGTAATTTTTTATTGGACTCTGAACACTGTGAATTTCACTTAGTTGTGGGCAGGATAACGTTCTTGAACTTTGTCTGGGACTCAGTTAAGTTACATGAAAGAGTCTGATCTTTTTAGTTATTGCTCCAGAGATGTGCTGCACAGGACTGGATCTGTGCTTTATTTCTCAATACTGAGGCAATATGCATCTGTGCACTTTCCCAGGGCCTTGTGAATCATAAGGTTTTCCAGTCTGACTGATGAAGACAGGAACTGTTCCTAGCCCTAGAGTAGCACTGCGTATTTTTAGCTCTAACCCTTTGGGGGAGTTTCTTTCCTCATTCTGACTTAGAGTTTCTTTACTAGTGGTAGTGCTCTCATTGTTACTCAGCTGAATACTTAAAAGTGATGCTTGCTAATCGATGGTATCCTCTGTGTGTGTGTATCTCTCTCCTCTCTGCTACTCTATCTTTCACACTTCAGTGACTTTACTCTCCATGAACTTAGAGTTCTGTCTTTTCATTTCAGGAAGTTTGATTGTTTCTCCTATCCTGTGAGATGGCCTGGAAACTCTCTCAAGGCAGTAAGCTGGGGCAATTCTGGAATTCACTTGACTTATTTTTCACTACTCAGGCATCACTCTTCTTTGTTACAGAGAGAGCAGTATTTTGAAAACTGTTGTTTCAAAAACCTTATCCACTTTTTGGGTAATTTAGACAGGACAGTAAATCCAGCCTCTGTTACTCCATCTTAGCTAGAAGTGCAAGTTCTATGTATCCTCCTCCTCTCCTTGTTTTAAATTCCATTCATCAGGTTCATTTCCTTCCATCACTCATGCAAATAAAAAAATAAAAACTAAAAAAATAATCACCCATGCCATACAATCTTTAAAGGGTTCCAGTCCCCTCTTAGCCCCCATCTTCTTTTCCACATATTTCATTAGGAGCCTCTCCTGTTCCCATCATGCTGCAGCCTGTTGCAGGCTGGTCTTGGTGGTACCCTCAGCACTTGTGTGGGCCTCTGACCTCTATACAGAAAATAAATCAGTGTTTGAAATATGACATCCAACCAGCTACAGGTTGAGTTTGTTTGTAGCTTGAGAGATGAGCATGTATTTTTCCATGAGGACAATGTGAAAATCAGGGAGGACAATCCAGGCAGTGTAGTGCTAAGACTCAGGAAGGGACCTGAGTGGCCTTATTCCTAAGGGTATAAGGGACATACAATGAAGGCCTTCATGACCCAGAGCCCAGAAAATGTGGGTATTTTTAATTACTATGAAGTCATTAGTTGTCAGAGGTTAGCAGAGATGGAAAGATGGATGAATTCCTGGGCCCTCCCACCAAATCTCATCTCTAACATAACATGGCTGATTCTAGAGTTTATCCCCCTCATTAGGTCATGATGGGTGGCAGCAGCACACACAGAGCTCTATTAAAGTCATTCTGACAGCAGGAAGGGACCAAGGAGGATCACTCCTGAGGCCAAGCAAGAGCAGTAAAGCCTGGCAAGTCTCCAGGGAGCTGTGGCAGATGTTTCTGTAATTTACAAGGCCCAATCGGGTCAAGAAGGAACATGCTGCCATATTTGAATGTACAGAAAGTGTGTGAGTCCCTTTAGAAAGTCCAGATTTCCTAATGAGTTTTAAATAACAGCTTTATCTGCCTCTGACTCCTGAAGACAAGAAATGGGCAGGGATGAAGGTGGGAAATGATTAAAATTCAGTTCTGCTGTGTTCTTCAGCGTATCAGTGAGGCTTTGATTTGCCCACTACCAATGTGTGTGGTCTCTCCAACCTTACCTAGTGGGGCCTTTCCTGCACCATGTGCTAGGACTTCTAGGTAATGTCCCCAGCACCAGAAATTCTTCCAATGTCACAAGTAGCCCCAGGCCCATCCCCAGGCCCCAGAAATGGGAAAATGGTCTCTCTTACCTGCATGTTCTCCATGACCTCTATTAATAGAGGTTCCTGTGGCTCCTCAGCAATTTTCTGGACACTCAGCCTATTACTCATGAGCTCAGCATCTTTGAGACAAAGAATAGAATAAGAACAGAAAATAGATGATAAGTATCTATGGAATCATAGGAAGTGGGGCAGCATGGTCATGTATTTTAAACTATGATATATCTGAAAACTTATATTTCAGAGGGCAGCAACTGGAGGTGGAAATAATAGGTTCTTTCCAGCCCACTCCAATCCCGACTCTGACACAGAGATCCGGGAAGTTCCCTCTCAACTTCTCTGATCCTTCCCCAGGAGAGCTGTGGAGATGAAATGATGTGCATGATGGGCTTGGGCCTGAGCTTGGTACACAGGAGACCCCAACCTTTGGCAGTCACTGGACAATGAGATCCTTTGCTGGTAGCTCCTTTGAAGTTGACAAACAATTGATTATGACAGGCTTTAAAAGGCTCTTAAGACAGAAGGTGGAAAAGACCACAATTAGCTACGTCAATGCTACTAGACTGCCAAGGACTAGCACAAAAGCTGCTTTGTCTTTAGAAATACTATGGCATTGGGGTCTACCAGTGCCCATGACATTCACTTTTCTATCTTGCAAGAATGGAGTTGAGTGTTATTATTTTAATATGTTCTAGAATGTCAATAATTGAGGTATTTAATCTTCACTAAAAATTACAATGGGAAAATAATTCCAATTTTCTATAAAAAGCCCTCCCCTTCTATTTTCTATGCCTGCAGGGGGCCAATTTGGAAGAAGCCATCATCATAGGAATGCCTGCACTCCTTTTTGCCCCATCCAGGGCCTACTCTGCTGGGGGATTCTCAACCATGACATCTGCTCTCAACCTTTGGGCCTTATCTAAGAGCAGTCCCAGGATGCTCTACCCAGATATATAAGAGGACCTGAGCCCTCTGGAGGCTCCAGGGACACTATCGCCAATCTTTGTGTTTTTAACCACTCATGAGACACTGCAGGGCCAGAGGCAGCTCAGTGTCCTCTCTGTTTCCTCTTCTTCCTTGTTTTTTTTTTCCAATGCCCACCAAGTGCCCTTGCAAACACTTCTCAACCCAAATTTCTGTATCACAAATGGTTTTTACCTTCTTCTAATAAAGATGTAGGAAAATGAAATAGATTTACTTTATTGTTGAGAGCTAACATATACAGAAATGTGCTCTTTTCAGTGAGTTCCTATGTACATCTACCCTTGTGTAACAACAATCCAGGTGAATATATAAAACATTTACAGCATGCAGAAGCTCCCCTCATCTCCTTGATCAATATAACTATTCAAACTATTGCCATCGATTCGTTTTGCTTAGCTACAAACTTTTTAAATGAAAAAAAACCCACTCATATCAATAACTCCTTATTTTTAAGTTGCACCTTTGCAAAAAAGAGATACTTCCTTCCTATTTTAAGTTTTAAATTTGAAGAACTACAAAATGTACAACTAAAAGAAACATAGACCCATACTGTGCACATATTTCTTTTCTAATTAGGATAAAATCACTAAAAAGTAAAAACATCTTAAAGAATGGATTCGATTAGCAGTGAACTGATGATCCTGGTAACAACTATTTGACAGTCTAGTGTTCAAGAGACAATTACCAACTACAATGACTAATTGTCTTGACTAAACTGTCATGAAGTGTTTCATTTTATTATTAGGCAGCTGCCACCTTGTCCCCAGAGGTGACTGCATTTCAGAACTGGGTGAGGTGATGCTAAATCTCTCTCTGCAACCTCTCTTGGGTTTTGTGAGGTTTAATTAGTTAATGTTCATAACGCACCCTGAGGTCTTCAAATGTGACATGCTATCCCAGGGAAAAGTCAAGGCAGTGGTATTATATAACACACAATAGAAAACACCACTGAGCTGCAAGTTTAATTGTTATTTTATAGTTTATATCACCTAAGTAGCTTAGAAGTTATGAACCAGTGGTTTCAGTTTTCTGGGGGCTTTCTCTCTAAGTGAGACAGCTTATCTGAAGTGAGTTTACCACAAAGCTAGTCAAGCTAGAAATTCAAATACCTAGCTAAGGTCCCTCCCCATGCACGGCATTCAATGTCACATTCATAATTTTGCACTGTCATCCTTACAGAGGGCCATGAATTGTCCAGATTTAGGTTCCATTAAACTGGCTCTACCCTATTCTTTTTCTAATAGGAGTAATACATAGGGAATGCAAAATAATACATTTTAAAGTGTTAGGAAAAAATGATAATACATATAACCTTGTGGTTTTCACATTTATTTTAGAGACCCCTCAAAAATTCTAACTATATTTTATATAGTTGGAAATAATAAAATAAACTGATCCTAAAAGAGTAAACATTTTGTCAGTAAACAAAATTTTAAGAAAGAAATAAGAGTGGGACAAAATTTCTACTAAATATCATGGCACATAAAGCCTGATTATTAAAACAATGAGCTGTTGAGGTAGGAATAGAACAAAATATAATCCAAAAATAGAGCCAGATAGTTATGAAATGTTGATAAATGTAAACAGTGGCATTTAAAATTCATGGAGGAAAGAATAAACCATACAATTAAAAGTGTTGAGTAAGAACATGAGAAACAACAAATTTCCACCTCTATTTCATACTAGACACAAAAATCATTTGCAGATAGATTACAACATGAAAGATTTAAAAAATCTATTTTGAAATTACTAGGAGAAAATACAGGGGAATATTTTCATGACTTGTGGGTGGGAAAAGCTTTCTTTAGAAATGTGAAGGTAGAAGTCAAAAAAGAAAAATTATGACATATTTAGCACAGTAAACAAAGCTCTATTGGAAGAACCCTTTTTAAAAATTTTAAAAAATAAGTAGATATATGGAGAAAATATTAGCAACAACTATAATATACCAATGGTCAAATTCTAGGAAACAGAAAAAACATAACAAAGAAGCAAAAAGCATTAAACTGGCCAATAAGCATATGGAAAGTGTTTATCCTCAAAAGGATTTGGAGAAATAAAATTAAAACAATGCTATCTTCTTTCAGATCTATCGAATTGGCCAGTTTAAAACTAATAGTAAGTATTGGTACTGGCATGTTTGATGACATGTATCTCCAAGTCCAGCAAGAACAATTCTAGGAATACAGCCTTATAGAAACTTTTGGAAGGGGTCCAAAGAGACACATACAAGGACATTTACTGAAGCATTGCTTGCAGTAATAAAGCAATACAAACAACTTAAATATATTTCAAGGACCAATGTGGCACATTCCATAGAGTGGAATGCTATCCAGAAGATAAAAATAACTTCTGGACCTATGCATATCAACATTACTAGATCTCAAAAAGTTGAATGAAAAAGCAAATATTTAAACATTACATACCCTTGTGAGTCCATTTATGTTTTTTTAAAAAACTGTTTTTCTATGAATATATGGACTTCATATGAACATTAAAAAGAGGTATGGAAGAATACTAAATGCTAACATACTACAGTTATAACAATATATATTTCTGAATAATAAAGGAGGGCACACAATTGGAAGTTGGCCAAAAGGAATTTAACTACATTATCTTAATTTTTTTTAAAGGAAGGCAGTTTCCTGCATGGCTAATGCAATGAAAATTCTAAGAAAGTTTAATTCTTGTTAGAGTTTGTATTTGGAATATCCCATAAAGGCTCATGTATTGAAGCAATGTGGTAATATTCAGAGGTAGGGCTTTTATCTCATTAACCTGTTGATGGGTTCACAACTCATTGGCCTACTGGGAGGTGGTACAAGGTCTAGATCTCCTGGCCTGCCTGGCTGTGCTGCTTTGTCTCCTGCCACTGTCTCACTTGATGCTCCAGCAACTCTGAATTTGTACTTTCCTCTAATACCTGCTTATTCTGCATGCTTTGTTCCTTCCAGCAAGAAAATCTTCCAATTTATTCCCCCGGACAGCTTGTTTTAGTCAGCTTTTGCATCTCTGTGACCAAAAGAACTGACAATAACAATTTTAGAGCAGGAAAAGTTTATTTGGAGCTCACAGTTTCAGAGATCTCAGTCCATAGATGGCTAACATCACTGCTCTCAGTGAGGCAGAGCATCATGGTGGAAGAATGTAGAGGAGGAAAGCTGCTCAGGACATGGAAACCAGGAAGCAGAGAGAGCTCTGCTCACCAGGGACAAAATATAAACCCCAAAGGCGCATCCCCAGTGACCTACTACTCCAGCCACACCCTACCTGCCTGTAGTTACCACCCCATTAATCCATCAGTGGATGAGTCCACTGAGTACATTACAGTTCTTATAATCTAATCATTTCATCTCTGAAAATCCTTGCATTGTCTCACATAGGAGCTTTTGGGTATAGTTCATGTGTAAAACACAAGATAGCTCCAAGTTGTTTCTGAGTGTTAACTCAAAAAATTTTCTTGTTTATAAAGTCTGTGCTGATTGATGTTCCCAAGATGACTTGGGTGTAATTTTGCTATGGTTTCTATCATAATTTTCTATCCTTAAGAGGAGTTATTCTCCTATAGATTTGATTATCTTGCATGTTTATTTGGCCAGTGGATGGTACTAGACTTGCCATATAGACCAGGCTCCTAAAGTCTGGTATATGGAATGAACTCAGAATTTTCCTAATGACTGAATAAACAGCAAGAGGCTGGTTATAACGTTCATACTAATACCAAGAAAGATGCTAGGCAGGCTTATAAAAAGAGAGCAAGGGCTTGCTTCATACTTTCAATTAAATTCCTTCCATCTAAGACATAGCACAGACTTTAGGCCTTAAAGTATGATAAACTTGAGCTCAAAGCAGTTGTAATTCTCAGATCATTGACTTGAGATGAGAATATAGTTTGACCTTCTCCAGGAAAACAGATAACCATTTTCCTATTCTTATTGTACCAACAACAAAATAACCAATGCTAAATTCAAGTTGTCTCCTCAGGTTAGAAGAAAGACCATGACAAAAATCATCAGCAACATTTTTTTGTGTATATGAGCATGGGTTGTAATGATGACATGAATTCTTTACATTCCTGTATTCAGATCCTTTACCATGTAGCATCCTCTACTCTGATTCTGGGCTAAACCATATAACCTGCTCAGGACACATGACATGTATTGATACAAAGTCTAGACCTGAAGAGGTCTTTCATGTTTCCATTTGTTCTCTTACACCTCTGTCATCACCATGAGAACATGCCCAGTATAGCTTTCTAAGGGATTAGAGGAACATGGAGCAGTGAAGAGGGTAGCCCAGATACCCAACCAACCCAAGACATGCGAGAAGACTCAGCCAAAATCAGCAGACCTGCCTTGCTGACCCCAGGCACAAGAACAATACAAGTTCATTGTGGTATGCCACTTTAGTTTGTAGATTTGTTGTTGGCAGCATTATTATGGCAATAATTTACTTATGTAGTAACAAAATATAATAGAAAGAAAATACCAATTAAATTTATATACCACTGGTAAGATTAGTAAAGAATGACAGCTAAAGATTGAACCACACAGAGTAGATTTTCTGTCTTCAGTGCAATTAATCTAAAATCTAGTAATAAAAAAAAATTCTAGTTAGAATATCTTTAATGGATAAATAAAATATTATACATACAATGGAATATTACTCAGCCTTAAAAAAGAAGGAAATCCTGCAATATGTGAGAACATTAAGAAACTTGAGGATATTGTGCTAAGTGAAATAAGGTGGTCATAGACAAATAATGCATGATCTATTTATTAAAGTGTCTAAAATAGTCAAATTCATAGAAGCAAAGACAATGTAGAGATCAGGAATAAAGAAATTGGGCTGTGGATTGAGCTCAGTGGTAGAGTACTTGCCTAGCATGTACAAGACATTGGGTTTGATCACAGGCACCACAGGAAATAAAAAGGAAATTATTATAGATTTCTTCACAGATGTGAATAGCTAAAATAATTTTAAATTTTTACCTAAAAGCATCATTTTAATCAAGTGATCAAAGTGACATATATCATCAGTAACAGGACAGACTGTCATATCAGATAAGATGGACTGAGAACCCAAAGTGCCCTCTACACAACATGAAAATCATCATGAGGAAACTACCACAAAGTACACTCTCCAAAATTATGGGCCTACAATCCTCAAAAAAGGCTAAAGAACTACTCCAAACTTAAAGATATGGTTTAGACATGAGGTATATCCTCCAAAAGCTCATATGGGAGAAAATGCAAGTATTTTCAGAGGGGAAATTAGATTATGAGTTATGGTCTAATTACTGGACTAATTAGGAGACAAAAGAAAGGACAAGGAAATATAATTTTAATCTGAAGTTCTGCATGACTTTTCAGGCCTGTCACTCCCCAAATTAGTTCTTTTCCCAGGCCCATCACTCCCAGGTTTCTGGGAAATCTGTAAATCTTAAAAGTTACTATAAATTCACTCACTTAAAAAATTACCTTGTCCAGCTGGGCGTGGTGGCGCAAGCCTGTAATCCCAGCACTTAGGGAGGCTGAGACAGGAGAATCCTGAGTTCAAAGCCAGCCTCAGCAACGGCGAGGCGCTAAGCAACTCAGTGAGACCCTGTCTCTACATAAAACACAAAATAGGGCTGGGGATGTGGCTCAGTGGTCGAGTGCCCTGAGTTTAATCCCTGGTACCAAAAAAAAAAAAAAAAAAAAAAGATTACCTTGTCCACTGTTAACTAGCCTCTGCAAAAAAAAAAAAAAGATTGAACAAAGAATTTTAAGAAACCTATAATTTACAAGACTTTTCAATGGTATGTATTGATCAGATACTGGAGACCATGTCAGTCAGCCTAGGGATCCTGAGAATGACTAGAACACCATAAACCCTCTTGTGATCACCCAACTAACATCACCCTCATGTACATTTCCATGCTCACCCACCCCTCACCAAGCTTCTTTTAAAAGAACCTGAGGACCTCAAGAGTGTCTCTCACTTTCAAGATGGCCAGCATTCTCCCTTGAATGTGTTCTCCTTGCTTTCCTAAATAGATCTCGGTGTCTCTACTGACACATCCTTAAATTCATTTCTGTGGAATGTTTGCAAGATTCCACTCATCCTGAGTTGAGGTTTCCCCTTCATGGGAAACCCTTAGGGTCTCTTCCAGTGATGTGATAACTAACTGCAGTCTGTCATTCTGGACTAGATCCTTCTCCATTGAAGTACATTATTGGGACAAATGGAGAAACAGGAACATGTCCCATAGATTGAGTTAGATGACAACAACTTATTCATGTTAATGCCCTGATTTTGGTGGAGGTTTGAGGTTGTAAAAGTTTATGTCCCTCTTTGTAGAAAGTATACACTGAAGTATTCAAAGGTGACCTAGTATCATGTTGCTAGCTTACTCTCAAAAAAAGTACCTTCATCTTGTTTGCAAATTTAAGGTTGTTTCCATTTAATTAAACAACATGTAATTAAATTAAATTAACATTTCATTTAATTAAATGTCTATATAGTTTTTTAAATGTATAGAACTGGGCCCAGTGGCACACACCTGTAATCCTGGTGACTTAGGAGGCTGAGGCAGGAGGATTTCAAGTTTGAAGTCAGCATCTTAGGGATACCCTGTCTCAAAATGAAAAATAGAAGGACTAGAGTGTAGCTCCATGGTAGAGTAGCTCTGGCTTCAATCCACAGTACCAAAAAATAAATTAATTAATAAAAAATAGAAAAAAATTAAAATACTGCTTTAGTGCTACTTCCATGACTCTCTCTTTTTTTCTTTTTCTTTTTCTTTTTTTTTTTTTGGCAGTACTGAGAATGGAACCCAGGACTTGTTTTAAGGCATTACCTCACCTCCCAGTCTCCAATCCTCTTCACAGCACCTGTTTCTTAGACAGTTGCACTTCAATTCATTTTGCATTGATTTTTTTTTTCCACATAAGATTATACCCTAACCATTTTCCCTCACTATTTATAACTTTTTTTTTAAAAAGTTGCTGTAGGGGCTGGGATCATGGCTCAGTGGTACAGCGCTTGCCTCACACATGTGAGGCACTGGGTTCGATCCTCAGCACCACATAAAAATAAATAAAAATATGTTAAAAAAACACAAAAAGTTGCTGTAGCCAGTGGATGCCCATGTCCCTCTGGTGGGAGATTTTGGACTTCAAAATTTGTTTATTTACTTGGATGTTTTGTTTGTTGTTTTTAGTATTATCATTAAACTATTCTTGCACCTCTATCTTTTCACAGTTTTAAGACTATTTCCTCAGACTTGCTGTAGCTTAAGTCATAGAGTATGAACAATTTGCTGGATTTTTTTTTTTTTTTTTTGGTACCAGGGATTGAACTCAGGGGCACTCAACCACTGAGCCACATCCCCAGCCCTATTTTGTATTTTATTTAGATACAGGGTCTCAATGAGTTGCTTAGTGCCTCCCTTTGGCTTAAGCTGGCTTTGAACTCATGATTCTCCCATCTTAGCCTCCGGAGCCAATAGGATTACAGGTGTGCTCCACTGCACCCTGCTCATTTGCTGGATTTTGATAACCACAATTAAGTTCTATTTCAGAGTCTTGCGTCAGTCAACATTCAAAGCTGTCAGAAACTCTGAATGCTCCTTTAGTGCTCCAGGCCCTAAGTATTGTAATTACAATACCTACTTATAATTTATTAGGCACAAAGGAGAAGAAAAAGATGTTTGTTTTTAATGTGTATTTCAGTTTCAAGGAAGCTGAATATTTTCCTACACTTACAATAAATTTTCTGTATAATTAATTTTGTGATTTGCTTATTTTTCTCTTTACTCCAAGCTATTTTGTGTAGATTTAAATTAGCATTTAATAAAAAATTTGGAGTCTTTTTCCACACAGAGTTGGATATATATATTCACATACACACACACACACACACACGCGCGCGCGCGCATGCACTTCTACAACTGTATGCTAATGAATTTTTTTCCTTTTCTTTTTTAAAAATTTTTTTTACTTTTTGGTACTGTGGATTGAAACCAGGGCCCCACAATGTTAAACCACACTCTTCCATTGACTTACACTCATAACCACACTAGTATTTTTTTAACACTGAGGCTTTTCAAAAAAAAATTAAATTTATTATCACTGATTCATAAAGACCTGAGTCTATTAATAACCTTGAGGGAAAATGGGAAAGTTGTCAAAAATGCTTCCACAGCGCCTCTCCCAAGTCTTCCACTGAGCAGGCCCATGTGGCCCTGGAGGTCTGAAAACACCAAAAGCTCAAGCAAAATGCAGTGGGGAGAAGACTTGCAACCTAGTAGCAAAATAACTGGCTTCATGTCGTGCATCAGAATTAATAAATTTTCCTTTGTTTGTGGCCATGTGCTAAGACTGTGATTTTTAGTAATTGCTTCCTTAGTTGCTTTGCTCAGATTAAATTTGGCGCATGATATTTTAAGAGTCGTCAAAAACCCTTTTAAACAGACAGAACTCACAGTGACCCCTGTGCAATGGGTGCAGCCCACCGACAGCCAATTTAATCAAGGGGAAATTCATAGTATTTGTGGCAAGCAATTGATTTTCAAGAGAAAAGTCAGCGGGATCAAACAGCCAGTTGGGATGAAAATCCCCTGAATCACCCCTATCACCGTGTTTTCCAGCAACCAACTCCTGCTTCCATATAGTGTAATAGCCAAATTACTATAATTATCCTACAACACAAGTGGCATATCAACATTATTTTAAACATGGATTTTTTGCATAATCTTTCATTATTATCATTCAGCCTCCCATTTGGAAATGGAAAACAACAACAAACTGTGATCTACCCCCAAAAGAAAAAAAGGTCACCAGAGAGAATAAATAAAAGGGTTATTTACATGTGAATATGCTGAGATGTGTTTTACAGTCAAATACACTCTTGAAATTCATTAAATGCCTTCTCCCCTGCTTCATAAATATGGGCAAAAGAGACATCGCCTACTGAGAAAATAATCCCAGCACATAATGATCATAACGAATAAAAATAAAGCCACTTTTCTTTCAAAGACCTCCAGGCCCTATATCAAAATGCGTTTGTATTTCCACCATTGTGAAATGAATCTGACTGCTGGAGAGCAAGGCTGAGTCATATCACAGGTTGCTCCCAGGGCTGAAGAGAAGAGTAGGACTGCCGATCACTGCGGCTTGCTCTCTGCAAAATAATAGATTCCTAAGTGGTTGTCATCATTTTTTGTTGCTGCCATTGTTTTTGAAGACACTGGAAAGGGCTTGGAAACCAGCATTGGAATGAGGGACAACTGGCGACAAGTTCTGCTAAATAACCAGAAGGCCCACCCAGGAGGCACTTAGGGCCCGTCCCTGACAGCAAGCTCTTTCAGGTCTGGCTCATATTTTTCCTGGTATGCTACAAGTTCAAGGCGTTGGCTCTATAGTATCTCTAGTCAGATTGTCAACCTTGAAGATAACCAATTCAGCCTGGGCCTAGGCCTGATATTATTTATTTTAAATTATTATTTATCAACACCTCTAGCAAAGCACTAAAACTCACATCATTAATTTTAGAACACTGAAGCTGGCATAAGAGTAGCTAAAGCTTTGGAAGAAGGCAATCTGATTACTTTCATATGCTAAAGACATTGAGTGGGTTAAAAATAAAACACCAGGGGCTGGGGCTGTAGCTCAGTGGTAGAGCGCTTGTCTAGCATGCGTGAGCCACTGGGTTCCATCCTCAACATCGCATATAAAAAATAAATGAATAAAGTAAAGATCCATCGACAACGAAAAAAAATTTTAAAGAAAACACAAATTGTGAATTGGAACAAATGTAAGTTGATACGTTAGGCTTTGTATCATTAAATATATCAGATGTTGCTGCCACTGTCTACATTATTGTCATAGCTTTGCTATGACAATAGCTATATTCCCATACTGCCAGGGAAATAAAAGGCAAGGAGAGGAGTGGGAACTGAGATGCTAAAAACCAATCACAGTGGGGAAAAAAATGACATATTGGGTACAAATAACATGGTGTGGCCTCTGAGTGAGAGATGAGGAAGGGTCCCAGAACTTGCCCTAGCCTTCTGGGAAGTGGGGTGGCCGGAGGACTGCAGGCTGAGTAGAACTCCTTTCCTAGGGACATCTAAAATCCACACCAGAGCAGAGAGAAAGAAGCCCACTCAATGAGAAATGGAGGAGGGCGGTGTCACTATGAGGACAGCGGGCTGGATGGCTGCAGCTTATATTCAGCCAGATGAAAGTCGGTTTATGAAAGGACATAAATATTACCAAAATGGCCCCAACCCTGAACATATAGCACTCAGGAACCAGGGAAGGGAAGGAGATACTATGGAGCTTCTTGTGGGCTCAACTGTGTTTCCTCCCATCCCACCGCCCCAAAACTCTGTATGTTGAAATCTTAATCCCTGGTACTTCAGAATAGTACTATTTGGAGGTAGGGTCTTTAAAGAAGTAATTAAGTTAAAATGAGGTCACCAAGGTGAGCCTTAATCCAGTATTACTAGTGTTCTCCTAAGAAGAAAAAATCTGGACCCAGGTGGATATAGACAGAAGCCCATGTGAAGACACAGGGAGAAGTAGGCCAACTACAACCCAAGGAGAGAGGCCTCAGAAGAAATCAACCCTGTTGAAACACGCTGATCTCACACCTCTGGCCTCAGAATTGTGAGACAATAAATTTCTGTTTTTTAAACCATCTCATCCATAGTGCTTTGTTATACAGCAGCCCTGGAAAATTAATACAAAATCCTAGTGGGTCACTAACTAACTAGAGAACATGACTGGTGTTCAAAAAATGTTCTGAGATATATAATGCAAATACATTGGCAGGAATATTGTCATGCTTTGTAATGGGTGTTTCATTCATATTTGGAATCTGTGGTAAGACAAAAATAAAGTAAAATAGAACGGAACTGGGAACATAAAATGGAACCTTAGGATGAGAGGATAAAAGACCTGGAAGTATATAATACCCAATAAATAAGAATTTAGTCATTGTTTTTTAGCTCTGGCACATTGGGAGTGATTCCAGATGTTTCCCAGCTCAACAGAGGAGAGAATCTGTGGTAAGAAGCACATACAAGTTCAATGAAAAGAAATTAAATAAGACATAAAGGAACATTTCCTGACAGCAAGAGTGATTTTTTAAATAATTTTAAAGATGACATTGATGTTTTAACATGGGGATGTTATGAAAATTATTATTTTGAAGGGCCTTTTAATGTATAATAAGGAACACCTCCTGGATAGCTTGGTTACAAGGGGTTACTCTAATTATCCTTTTGAAAGCCCACAATTCTGTTATATAAAATTAAATTTCTCCTGCCAAAGAGCACTTCAAATTCTACAGAGAATTTTAAGGTGGTCCCCGGGTGCGTAATGAGATTTACAAGTCTGAACCTCGCAGGGGTCTTTTAAAGAGATCTGTGCCGCCCAGAACACACCGCCCTACATGAGGAACAAAAGTTTTGTTTTGTTTGCTTGTTTTTATTTTTCATTAACTATTAAACGTGGTGATGCCAATACAGCTGTGAAAACGCAGGCTGTGCCCTATTTTGCTGTATGCATCATCAAGAAAATTGCCAGCTCAATTCTGATTCCAAAATCGTTATTGTGATGATGTAGGTAACAAAAGACACAGCTTGATTTGCAAATGCCACCCAGGGCCAGTGGTGTGGCCAAATGGAACAAAAAATATATTGTTTGGGTCCCTTTTACTGTTACCAAAGGAGAATACTCATTAACTGCCAGGCATATGGAACATCTTGATGTGGTTCCATACTTTTTGCAGATACTCTTAACATTTAAAAATGGGTTCTTATTATATTAACATTTAAATAATTAGTGTAAAACACTTAAGGAATGTCCCACACAAGCAGAAAGCCTTTTTTCTAATATGTATTACAGTTTCTTTGTGAATTTTTCCACCACTCTAGGAACTTGTTACTTCTCAATTAAGTTCTCCACTAATTAAAAAATAAACTTTTACAAGTTTTTCCCTATATTGGGAAAAAATCTGCATCCTTAGAACTTGTTCCCATTGGTTCCAGTGTAGTCCTAGCACATAAAAATAAAAAAAAAATTTTAACAAGTGTAAAGAGATACAAAATGGGGAGCATTTTAATTCAGGTAAAATGCAAACTGTGCACAGTTGAACTTTTTAGACTAAACGGAAACATAAGGCTGAAATGATGAAGAACAGCAGGCTAATCATAATGTGTATAAAGAACTAGAGAAGGAAAGCTTCCATATTAGCTAAAGAATGCTAAATCTTGCTGGGCGCAGTGGCACACGGCTGTAATCCCAGCACTTTGGGAGGCTGAGACAGGAGAATCATGAGTTCAAAGCCAGCGTGGAGAGGCGCTAAGCAATTTAGTGAGACCCTGTCTCTAAAAAAAAAAAAACACAAAATAGAACTGGGGATGTGGCTCAGTGGTCGAGAACCCCCGAGTTCAATTCTCAGTACCAAAAAAAAAAAAAAAAAATTGCTAAATCTTGACATAATTCTGCTCGGAAGGGTTGAGGTTGGTGTGCAACTGCAAGTTTTCACAGCTGGTGGAAAAAGAGAGACTTTTAGTCAAAGCAAGCACTTTATTTGGGAAAGATTCCAGGAAGTACCAGAAGGAGACTGAGGAAGACAGACAGGGAAAGGAAAACAACTAACAAAACATGTGTTACCACTTAGATTCCATTGTGAAGCCGGGCGCGGTGGCTCAAGCCTGTACTCCCAGCACTTAGGGAGGCTGAGAAAGGAGAATCGCGAGTTCAAAGCCAGCCTCAGCAATGGCGAGGCGCTGTCTCTACATAAAACACAAAATAGGGCTGGGGATGTGGCTCAGTGATTGAGTGCCCCTGAATTCAATTCCCAGTACCAAAAAAAAAAAAAAGATTACCATTGTGAGATTAGCAATCTCAAACTCATGTCTCAGAGTCCTCCCACCTGAGGGGTGGGAGAGCTGGTGTATTTATACCCTAACTCCAGTCCATTGTGGTTAATGTAAATAAATGATTTCACAGCTGGTAGGAAAAGACCAGACCAGTAGTTTGTCAGTCTGGGTTCCCTCAGAAACAGACTTTGAGTCAAAAATTCAAGTACAACCATTTATTTGGGAGTAGGCAGAGAAAGCCCCATGGGGGAGTAAGGATTTGACTTAGGAAGCAAAGTCTGCTCCTGGAGTGTTAATTTCCTGGCACTTCCCACTGGCTTCTACCACAGGTCAAAGTGGCCTTCCATAGTTCTGGAAAAGTTCACACACATAGAGGTGAAGATTCAAGCAGAAGGAAGTTTTGCACATGCACGTGCACAATCACACTAAAATCTGAGGGATACGGGTGGGTCTGCTGATAATTCATTAAAATAACCATTCATTAAATAACTCACTGACCTGGAAAAAAATGACCACTCTAGTGAGGCAGGCCTGTTCACTGGTGTTTTCAGATATAGCCATCCAATATAAAAAGTCACCTTGGGCTGGGGATGTACTCAGGGGTAGAATGCCTTGAAAAGCCCCCTTCCATTCCCCTAAACCTAGCCAAGTTAAGGGAACAATGAGAGCAAGTTTAGGCTGGAATGTCCAGATACATACTATCTTGAAAGACAAAGGCTTTCTCTCATGTATGCTGGAAAGTAGGGCAAGTCAGTGTTATCTGTAGAAAGCTACTATTTTACATGCATGCTAGGGCAGCTGCTCTTTGGGATGTTGGTCCTATAAGGAGCAACACAAGCTAATGCTGGTGATGCCACTGTTTTTGTAGCTTAACTTATAAAGCCCCTCCCCCTGTGGCAATTGGTGTGGATCAGAGAACCAGGGAGAGGTATAGTGCTGTCCAGATGGTGCCTCCGGTAAGGTACTACTAGAAGGTACTAGAGGCACTTCATGCAGCAGAAATGCACCTGTCCAGCCTGTCACCACTGGACTTTCAGGCAAAGCACCTGTCCAGCCTGTTGCTGGGACATCCCCCTGAACATTTCTCAATCAACTCTGTCTCATATTCCATGTCTGTTGTCTTTCTGGGTCTCTTGGCAACCTATTCTACTGCTGTCGCACAAGCTGGGCGGTAGATGGTACTCATCTATGAGGCAGAGGATTCTATCCCCAGCACCAAAAAAGTAAAAACATAAAAGTCACCTAACCAAGACTGTTACCTTGCACAGAAGCAGAAAGAGACTGGATCTGAGTTCTGGGGCAGCTGACAATGAGCTTTAAAACCTTGGACGAACTTGGACAGAGGTGAAATGGAAAGAACTTCACCTGCCCTAGCTCCTCTATAGCAAGTTTTGAGGATAAAATGAGAAAATATACATATGAAAAATCCTTTGAAATGAAAAAGCACTAAACAAAA
The DNA here is from genome assembly GCA_028644305.1 of Xerus rutilus. Classification (NCBI taxonomy): domain Eukaryota; kingdom Metazoa; phylum Chordata; class Mammalia; order Rodentia; family Sciuridae; genus Xerus; species Xerus rutilus. Next base: position 139,062,476 of record CM053401.1, read on the forward strand.
TACAATATATAAGGCACAACAGTGTGTGCTCATTTGAAGGAAGAATTTTGGTTCATATTTTAGGGAAATTATATTTCCTTTAACTTGAGACTTTCATCAGAAAAATAAAGTCATAGTAGATTATAGTACATTTAGAATTTTCTCTGAAAACTTCATTCTTTGTTGTTGATACGAAGATGGCAGCAAAATGTGTTGATGATTCTTTTCTTAGATATAATGAGCTGCTGATGATTTGTAAATCCATCCCTGAGTTATTTGAAAGTCTACAATAGTAGCTCCCTGGTGAAAATTTCTATAAAGAATCATCTTGGTGTCTGTGAACATAAAGCTGATTTTCAAAAATAAACAAGGTCCAGAAAATAACAAGAAAAGTTTTCCTATTTCTTTCACTTACCAAGCTGTCCTAGAGCAACTGATTTTAAGTAAAAATTCTGAGGGAGGTAAAGAGAAGTAAGACTTGGGGGCTTTTGCTAGACAAAAACATATGTGTGATTTTAAGCCCACGTTTCTGTTTAAATTTGAGTCCTCCCCTCCTTAAGTGTCTAAGACAGGAATTTTCCATTCATTCTATGTAGGGAATACCAGCAGCATCAGAGCCACTCAGGAGGAACTCCATGGAAGAGATTGTATCTTTTCAGCTTGTTTGTAATAACAGCAGCATGGAAGGGACGACTTAAAATTTTGTAGGACTTACTCTGGACTTGGCACTGAGCTAAGCACATCACAAAACTTCTAATATTTAATGTTTCCAATATTTATTTGGGTTAGATACTATTTTTATCTCCATTTTATATATGAGAACATTGAGCCGTAACAAGGCTCCTATTTGGTTTCACCTTTAAAGAAGAATTTAATCATTGGAAAATGACAGTGGCATTTAGAGTTCAGGACTGTCTCATGGTGAAAAGCTCCTTCAGAACACTCCTATGATGCTTCTTGGCTGAGAAGCCTGGGCAAGTTGGCCTTCATTATGAAACAGTAATGACCTCATATCTCTTTTAGGAAGGGTGTTGTCATCAGTACAAAAAGCAAGCACTTTTCCATTCATGGCCTTACAAATTCTCTGTGATGAGTGTGTATAGTCAGACAAGGTCTTCATACCCATGTGCTTGGTTTTCACATCCAAATTTGGGATATGACCAGCCAAATCACCACCTGCTTTTGTCTAGATTTCCAAGTCTTATGCCACCAACCAAAGTATTCCTCTTCCTATATTTGAACAATCTTGGTATACTCTTTCACACAGGAGAAAGAAGAGCAATTCAAAATACCCTGATTCTACCCTGGAGAGATTCAAGTAGGTAAAAGGCCAATCACAAAGAAGTAACACTGCTAACACTGAGGATCAACATTTACTGAGCACTGAATTTATTCAGAGAAGCTGTGTAAAGCACTTTACGGTTTCTTGAGTTCTTAATTTGAAAAAAATCATTCATTCTATTTTAGCTCTGTGTGTGCATGTGTGCCATGTGCACACGTGTGTAAAATTCTGAAATGCCAGCAATTATTTTATCATAACTTATTTTTAACAATGTGCATTCTGAATTTGGGAGCCCTTAGCTGCAAGGCCGACATGTCTAAATATACCAATGCACTTTTGACCTTCTCTGCCCATAGATATTTGTATAAGGATTTGATTAACCACAGGAACTATACATAAAGGGGAGTAGAGAAGCAAACTCAAGATGCCCTATCTAGTTTCATCACTTAGCAAAGAACACAAATATGTCCAAGGCATGGATTTTATTTCTTGAGGTGTCCCTGAGGTAGCCACAATACCTTGATCTTCTTGAACATCTATTTCTTGTGGTGGTTCCAGAATGTCATCGGGATGTGGGACGCAGAATCCGTGGAAAGGTCCCAAGTCGAAGCACTCATGCAGCAGGGGCATGTTCACTCTTGAGCATACACTCATGAACCCAACTGCTACACCTTCCACCTGGAATATCCAAAACACCTGGTTACTCCATCAGACTTCAAGTGATTATCATCATGAAACTTCCACGAGCCCTGGGCACGTGGTCTGATGGTGACTTCACAGGCATTTTGAGTTGTTTAAGAGAGAAAGGAGTATCTTCCTTAAGTAGCTCTAGTGTCCAGCACAATGTAAAGTACATACAACATGTTCAAAGAAATGTCCAACAAGAGACCACTGCAGACAATCCTAGAGGTGGATAAGTAATTTAGGGAAGTTGCCAGAGAGTTCTGGAAAGGAAACTATTGGAACTTAATACTTACCCTCTTTCTTAGCCAATCCTCCTGCCTGCCCCATATCCTCTGCCATCTGGTGTCTTTATCATTTTATCCCACTACAAATCCCAGGTCTCCTATGCACTTTTCCTCCCGCCATGCACAGTTTGTGGTAAGAGGGGTCATTGTTCCAATGCCCGTCTGATTGGCCCCCTATTCAGAGAACATTCATGATTTTTAGCTCCTTATCATGTAGGAACTCTTCCATTTATCTTGAATTTGTTGATTGGAAGGTCTGATGGGAGGAAAGCTGAGAAAAGTTTTGGTGGGAAATAGTTGTGTGAACCTGAGTAAGGCCAGGTGGGTTCACCAGGTGGCTCTGATCTCCAAATGCATCACTTCTCAGCATCCTGACATAGGGTTCTGATGATCTTGCAGTGATCCTATAACTTTAGGTGCTTCATGAGAGAGATACACAGGTGGGAAGTTGAGAAACTAACTGATTTGACCTATTACTGGTACCAAAACATTATGAACTAACAAACTATTTTAATTCTATCATATTCCATATTGAGAAAGGATTGATTGAAATTCCTTATTATTTCCCTTTACTAATTGTGTATTTCATTCCTCTCTGCAAGTATTTCAAATTTAAAGAGTGAGAATGTGTAATCCTCTAAATTTCACACAAATAATTCCTGTGGATTAGTAAGTGGGTTTTAAGCAAATTCCTGGTTGAACACTTAGACTCTGACTGCTTTTATTAGAAACCAGAATTTACTGGATCCTATCCCTCAAGTGTTCAGGCTTCATTTTGGGAGATATTCCATTCAGAAAGTAGAACTCAATAACCACAGCATTCCCTATTCCCAGAAATGCTGTGTTTATTTATAAGTGCCCAGTCAAGAAAATGGTCAATGTTTTAACATCTTAAAACACAGAATCAATTGATGGTAATGTTTAATCTTTTAGATGACACAGAATAAATTAAACTATTTGTTTCTCAATCTATCTTCAATTATAAACCATTTGTTCTCAAGGATGTTTTTGAAAAATAAATGTGAGATGCCCTTTATTTTCTCCCCAATCATGAAATTCAAGAAGAATTTTTTAAAATTAACTTTCCCATGTATATTCTTTTCTTTACAGGACCCCCCCCCCCAAGTGTTACTTGCTGTAAAAGACTGGATTTACACAGCTGTTTTACAAAGCCATTGACACTTTAATAAAAGTCCAAAATAAACATTTTAATTTTTTTTCCAAATAACAAGTGATTGTTTGTCTTGTTTGTACTCGTGAACAAAGGCTGCGTAGCTGCAGTTGTCTGGCTTCTCTGTAATTTTAGGCCCAAGACTCAGCAGACGCTGATTAACCAATCCATCTACCATATGTGCAGAAAGAGGCGGCCAGCCTCACTCCCGGCAGGGAAAATTGGCATCCATCTTGGTTCACATGGAGATGTCCTTCTAATCTACAGCCGCGTTGGCGAAACGGAACTTCGATGGCCTGAAATACCTTTTGCTGGCTTCACGGCGAGCTGCATGTGCATGATAAGAATGTATTATTTATAAGACCGCTGTTAGTAATGAGCTATTACACTAATGGCTCATTGTGTTTGGAATTTGATTTCAAATGGCATGGATCACACATTCTGATGAAAATGAGAAAAACATGTTTTGCCATTAGGAACAAAGATTTAGTGTTCTCCAATTCTACAACCTGTTATATTCCCATGATTCATCCAGGGTTGTAACAATTTACAAAAGTTCACAATTAAGAGACAACAACAGAGCAAGGACATTTCCTGGAAGTATCTGTTCCTTACTTTGGATTTCTTTTCAGATAACTTACTTGAAAAACACTATTCTTAAACATGAACTTGTGGGAGGATCCAAATGCATCTTTGTGTGTATTTGTGTTTTCCAGAAAAATAAATGGATTTATGAACTTTCTTACCATAAAAGTCTCTTCAATTACCTTATACTAGAGAATAAAATTGCAAGTTTTGTTGTTGTTCCTGTTTGTCCTGGGAGGATTTACATGATGCATACAGAAGGTTTAGGTGGCTGGAAAATCAAGTGTCCACTGGCCTTGTCTTCACAAACACATAGACACACATGTACTTTATTGGTTATACTTCCATCCAAAATGCCTGATGGTCACCCATCCCTTTTGGGTGACAATATTCCACAATGAAGTTTTGTCCTCACTGTGACCACTGTTGGCTTTGATCCCCTTCTCCTGATGCCAAGTGCATGGCTAACCTGGCAGGCTCTCTCCCGCCCGCAGGTCAGTGGTGCTTACTCGGACCACTGCTGCCCATGCCCTGGATGATGCCAAAGCAGACGCTCTGCCCATCTGTCTCTAGGAGCCGCCCTTGGCCTCCAACTGCCCTTCCTTGAAATCTCAGCTTGGAGTAAACACCAGATGTCAAGGTAAGCCAGGATACAGTTATTACAAGGAACTTGCAGTGAAGTCATGACCCAAAACTCCTCTGAAGTAGCAACTGAGCCACAAAAAAGTCCTTGTAGCTAAAAACCCTCTAACTAGTCATTGGTTTTCCATTTGGCTCAGGCATAGCTCTCAGGCATTCAATATGCATGGCTTGAAACTGCCATGGGCTGGTTTGGAAAGAGACAGACTTGAAATACTTTGTTGTTATCTCTGGTCAGTGGTGGTTGCCTAAAAGCGTGGTGTGCTGATAAATGCCTAATCAGTGTTTGGGAGGGGGTGAGGACCAGATTTGTAGCACTTGCCAATTTCTGCAGTATGAATACTCTCTTCATGGCCAAGTTTAGCTACTAGTGTGATATAACTGAACATAGAACTGAGAAGCATGTCATTAAATATATATCCACTATATAAAAACCACAGACAAAAAACCTCAGGAGCATAGATATCAGTATAATAACTGGAATTGATGAATTGAAAACATTAAATGGCTTTGTTTTAATATAATTTATTATGCTACAAGTTTATATAAATTTTTAATAATGGTTGTGTTTAACAAGCAGCTTGTAAATTTCCTGAAAATTTAAAAATCAGCTCTGTGGAGCCAGAGCAAGCTGGATGCAGAACACCACTACTCAAAGGCCTCTGAGGACTAGGATCCCTGGAGGCCAGTGGGAGGGTTAGGCCAATACTGATCTTGAACACAAAATGTCTTCAAGATACCAGATATGGCTCTGTTCAGACTAGAGGTCACCTCCCAGGACCAGGTTCACAGAGCCTGCCTCTGCTCTTCTGTTTTAAGATGAAACTCCTTGGGCTGGGGTTGTGGCTCAGTGGCAGAGCACTTGCTTCACACATGTGAGGCACTGGGTTCAATCCTCAGCACCACATAAAAATAAGTAAACAAAATAAAGATATTGTGTCCATATAACTAAAAAATTAAAAAAAAAAAAAGATGAAGGTCCTTGGTCTCATCTCCTCTGATGCCCAAGGCTGCACGGCCCCTAGGAAGAGATCAGGCTGGGCTCTTTTGGCCTCTTTGGAGACAACAAATGATCCTCATAAGGTTAAGACTGCAGTTTTCAGTATGGGGCTTTGCTCTGATGTTTACACACACCAAAAGTGTGATGCATAACAAGAGAGAAAGAGCAAATGGGAAGAGGTACACGTAGCTTCTGCAAAAAGCACTAACTGAAGTGATTGGGTTTAAAACTAGTAACTTGAAACCATGAAGTTAAAAGTTTTCCAAAAACAAAGATCTGATTAAATCGGATGGGTAGATTACAAATCCCAACTAGGGTTTGCAGGAATCATTTTGAGTCTCTCTTATTTTTCTTAAATGTGTAAAAGCATAGTTTTCCAAAATGGTGCTCTGGGCCCAAATTCTTTCTGACCCTTCCTTTTCTCAGTAACAGGAAAAAAAAGCTGAATAATGAAATATGAAATATATGAAAACAATGCTTTAAAGGTCAAGGCAAAAACCTAAGTAGGAAAACATTTAAACAATTAAAATTAAAATCTTTTTGATGTAGGACCTCAGAAACTAATTCTGAGGGCCAGTTTTCACCTTCAGAAACTAATGCTCATATCTGTCTAAATTCATCTAATTCCTCACCAAATGTGTTTTACCACCATGCAGGTGAGTGATTCACCACCACTTTGAAATCATCTGGGAAATTAAAAACAAAAACAAAAACAAAAACCCTGATCGTGTGGGTGTGTGGGTGTATGCCTAAATTCCCAGTTACTTGGGAGATTGAGGCAGATGGAGCACTGGAGCCCATGAGTTGAAAGCTAGCCTGGGCAGGCAACATAGCAAGACCTCATCTCAAAAGGGAGACTGGGGGCAGGGGCGGGGAGGCTAGGGGAAAGAAAAACTGAAAGAAAAAAAGAAACAGTTAAAAAATTCTGATTGTGCCCCACATCAAAAGATTGATTTAACTGAAGTTGATAATTCTTTAAAAAGTATACAATACAGTAGTTTTTAGTATATTCATAACTCTTTGTAACCATTATCCAATTCTATAACATTTTCATCCACAACACTACACACACACATACAAAAAACACTCATACTCATTATTGGTCACTTTCATTCCCCTTTATCTATAGACCTAATTGCTTTCTGTTTCTATAGCTTGTCTATTTTGGGCTTTCATATAAATGCAATTATACAATATATGGTCTTTATGACTATTCTTTCCCTTAGCATAATGTTTTCAAGGTTCAAATATGATGTAGCCATGTGTCAGTACTACATTCCATTTCCTAATAACACTCCATTGAATGGATGTACCACATTTTGTTTAGCCATTCATCAGTAGATGGACATTCAGACTGCTTTCCCTTTTGGGGTGTTATGAATAATGCTGCTGTAGACATTTGTGTATGAGTCCTTGGGTAGAAATGTGCTTTCAATTCTAGAGTGGGATTGCTCAGTGGAATGGGTAAGTATATATTTACCTTTGGAAGAAAATGTCAGATTATTTTCCAAAATGGCTGTGACATTTTATAATCCCACCAGCAATGGGACAAAGGCTCCCATTTCTCTACATCCTTTCCAACATTTGTTATTATCCTTTTTTAAACAATTATAACTATCCTAGTAGAAGTAAAGTAGTACTCACTCCAGTTTTAATCTGCAGTTACCTATTGACATTGTAAGATGTTGAATGACATCTTTTCATGCGCATATTGATAATTTGCCTTTTTTTCTTTCTTTATTTTGGAGAAATGTCTATTTGAGTCATTTGTCATATTTTGTTCACTGTTTTATTTCATTTGTCTCTTTTTATGTATTCTGGGTCCAAAGTTTCTCGTCATGGGGAAATCTAGAAGCCTTCCAGATGATTCTCCTATGTGTCAAGTTTAATAACCCCTGACTGCAGGAGGAAGCCACAACTGCTCATGTCATATACATTAGAGAACTTTTGATTTCAAGTTTCAAGAAGAGTAATATTCTTTCCGGGCATGGTGGTGAGCCTGTAATCCCACCAACTCGGGAGGCTGAAGCAAGTGGATCACAAGTTTGAGGCCAGTCTCAGCAATTTAGTGAGGCTCTAAGCAACTTAGCAAGACCCTGTTTCAAAATAAAAATAAAAAGAGTTGGGGATGTAGCTCAGTGGTTAGGTACTCCTGGGTTCAATTCCTAGTACTAAAAAGAAAAAAAAAACAAGAAAAATAATACCTTTAAATAGGTCTTACAGTCTTAGTAAATGAGAAATGAGTATATGGAAAATGACGAACCTCTTAAAAAATCATCCTAGAAATAAAACTGCTAAATTCCCATCTTTTAATTGGTTCAAAGTCTCTCTTGAAATGAAAGCCAAACATCCATTTGAAAACAAAAACATAATTTGTGGTCATCTGAACCTTGAGATTCTATGAATGAACAGAATGTGTGAGTACCCAAGGACTCTATTCCTGTTTGTTAATTTTTATATGCAAAAGACAAAGACAAAAGTTCATTCAAAGTAAGACTATCTTATTGAAAGAAAACAAGTTTCAGTCCAAGCTTATATAAAACTTTTTGAAAGGGCTTTCCAAATAATGACCCCTATATTTCCAAAAGATGCAAGGAGAACATCTTAGCTCACCTGTGAATTGCTTTCCTTTTTCCCAGTTGACCCTAAGATTATCAACAAAAGGCTAACCTTGTGAGGTCTGCACACAAGTCAGTGATAAACCATTTGGAGGAGGCTTCATTCCTTCTAACAGAGTTCTCAGATGTGGTCCCTGCAACATCAGCATCAGTCTAGAACTTGTAAGAAATGCAACTTCTCGAGCTGGGCACGGTGGCTCAAGCCTGTAATCCTAGCACTTAGGGAGGCTAAGACAGGAGAATCGCGAGTTCAAAGCCAGCCTCAGCAATGGCGAGGTGCTAAGCAACTCAGTGAGACCCTGTCTCTACATAAAACACAAAATAGGGTTGGGGATGTGGCTCAGTGGTCGAGTACCCCTGAGTTCAATCCCTAGTACCAAAAAAAAAAAAAAAAAAAGAAGTGCAACTTCTCAAGCCTTCCCTTGCCAGAACTAATGAGTCAGAAATGCTGGTTTGGGGCCCAGTCATCTGTGTGCTCATTAGCCCAAGAAAGAATTCCTAGGCAGACTCAATTTTGAGTACCACTGCTTTCAAATACTTTTTCCTCATGTGACCCATAGCATGAGAAGAAGATCCATTGAAGGCCCTACTCTTCCCAACACTGAATAGTCAACATGCATTCCCTGATGACTAAGATGCCAAAAGTCCCAAGTTTTTTTCAATCAATTTCTCCCTGCCATTGAGCACCCCACAATTATCACTGTTTCAGCATTTTCAACTCTTAAAAAGAGTACTAAAACTTCACATGGAGTAGCTTGGGGTAGCTGAAATTCTATAAGGAAAGAGCGCCCCTTGGTGGATGCCTCCAGGGGTGGGTCAAGGATGATAGAAAATCTTGGACCTGGGGCCTGTGGTCACACTAAGGCTGGCTAGCTTGTCAGTTCTCTTCTCTGTCTTTTCAGAAAATGTGGCACTCTAGGTCTCCAGCTGCCAAACTGAAGGGTCCCAAACACCAGGTCTTATTTTTTTCAGAAAAGCTAGAAATTCCAATTATTTTATATATATACACATATATATAAATAAATGTATAAATAAATATATAAAATGAACATAAATATATATATGTATGTTCCTAATTTTTATGTCAGCCACTAATTCAACAAAATTTAATCATATCTAACATGGATCAAATCATGAGGAAACATTGAACAAATCCAGATGGAAAGATATTCTACAAAATAATTGATCTGTATTCTTCAAAACTGTCATTGTCAGCCGGACGTGGTGGCGCACACCTGTAATCCCAGCACTTTGGGAGGCTGAGACAGGAGAATCGCGAGTTCAAAGCCAGCCTTAGCAACAGTGAGGCACTAAGCAACTCAGTGAGACCCTGTCTCTACATAAAACACAAAATAGGGTTGGGGATGTGGCTCAGTGGTCGAGTACCCCTGAGTTCAATCCCCGGTACCAAAAACAAAAAACTGAAGAGATTGGGCATCTGAATGCAATGATTAACCTGGACTTACTTTTTCATAATGACATTGTTAGAACTGTCAATAAAATCTGAATAAGGTCTGCAGATTAGATAAAAGGATTATAGGAATCATAATTGCTTGACTTTCATCACTGTACTGTGGTCATGAGTTATGTAAGAGAAAGTTCTTGTCTTTTAGGGAATATATACTGAGTTTTTAGAAGTAAAGGGGTACTATGTTTGCAACTTATTCTCAATGGTTCTGAAAAAATAGATGGGCAGACAGACTAGAGAAAGCAAACAAGAGAATGACAAAGCAAATTGGGGAAATGTTAACATGTAGGGAACCTGGGTACCTATAAATTCTCTTGCAAAATTATATTAAAAAAAAAAACAAAAAGCTAAGCCGGGCGCGGTGGCGCAAGCCTGTAATCCCAGCACTTAGGGAGGCTGAGACAGGAGAATTGTGAGTTCAAAGCCAGCCTCAGCAACAGCGAGGCTTGCTAAGCAACTCAGTGAGACCCTGTCTCTACATAAAACACAAAATAGGGCTGGGGATGTGGCTCAGTGGTCGAGTGCTCCTTAGTTCAATCCCCAGTACCAAAACAACAACAACAACAACAAAAAAAAACACAAAAAGCTAAAAAGTAATCACTTCCTAAGTTTAATAAAATCTACCTGTCAGCAGAATGCTGGTTTGTGTCCTCTGATCTCTGCCATCTTGAGACTCTCAGAAATCCCTTCTAAATACCCCTGGAGGATCTTTTCTAACTCCTCCCTCTAGAGTTAGAACAAAGAATTCACATCTGTGGACATCTGGAAGAACCTCACAAAGTAACTTTGTGGAGAGGGTGATGCTTCCAGCTCAGAAGCTGGCTTGGCTTACCACCTGGAAGGATATGGGGAAGGGGAGGGCACAGCAGCTCTTGGGGTCCTCTGCAAGTCCAGGAGCAACATGACTCGTGTCTCTTGTTTCTCTCATAAAGCATTTCCCAGTCACTAACCTCACACACGACGGCATGATTCTCTTCATCTTGGGCCTCTATCAGTTCAGCAAGGAAGTATTCACCATAAGTTTCCTTCAGAATGGTGTCATAATGCATAAATATTGGCATGAGATCATCGTGGTCTTCCACTCTGTTTAAGAGAAAGGCTTCAGTTCAGTGTTTTTTTCTTTAATTTTTCCATCAGTTTAGCACCTAATTTGTGCCAGCCCTGTTCTAAGTACCAGGGATACAGCAACATTCTCATGAAATGAACTGACATTTTCATGAGAGAAACAGACAAACTTAAAGTATTTTAATAATTTCAAACATTTCAAATCATGCTATATGCCTTGGGATAAAGAGTGACCGAGTCAAATAGTCAGGGAAGATCGGTAAGGAGGGACGTGTGAGCTGAGTCCTGAATGGAGAGAAGGGAAAGAGGCTATGTCAAGGCCTGGAGGTGGGGGTCATTAAGGCACAGAAAGCACAGTGAATGTGTTGGAGTGCGGATTGTAGGGCAGCATTTGTCATGAGCCAAATGATAGCTGGTGACAGCATTTCCCAAGTGTGTTCCAAGGATTGCTACTTTATGATATGGTCTCAGAGTCCCATTCCCCTCCCCTATAAAGAATGACAATGCCTAAAACCAATAGCCTACTACAGGTCTCTTCCTGGAGTGTCACCATTATACATTTAACCTTATTTATGCATTCTCCAACACTAGCCCATGATGCCTTTTATTCCTACACTTCCTGGGGGGGGGGGGTGAAAGTGATGAATCTTCTGCACATCATCCTGTGGACACCCATCTTGACTTCCATTCTCAGTGACCTTTACAACTAGTGGTGGTGGTGGCAACAAGAACCAGGTTCATTGCTGGCTCTTAGACTCCATTTTGTTGCTCTATTTAATATTCCTTTCTTCTTTTTAGTATATTCTTGTTAGTGTTATATTTTACTTGCCTAGGATATGCTTATACTTTTTCCTGTAAAAATGTTTCAGATGTGTATTTTTTTTCCTTATATATCTGATTAGGCTACTAACCTTTATTTCCCGCCCCCTTAGTTCATTATTCTGCCATCTTCATTGTCCCATTTGTCCTTTAGTATGTTCTCTTTGATGCTAACCATAGCTCCAGCTATTGAGTGATCAATTTGTACATAAAGGACTTTATCCAGATTATCTCTGTTGCTATACTTCTCAGAGCAACTCCAGGAGGTAGGCAATGCCACCCTCACATTTCAGATGGAGGAGAGCAATGCTCAGGAGAATGATGAAACATTTTGCCCCAGATGACAGAAATAGCTGGGAGCAGAACCACAATATAAGCTCAGATTTTGCTGACTTAAGCCCTGCCTTCACACACAATATACTAACCTGACAATGTACTTCAAAACTCTTCCTTTATTTTGACACTCCTTTGTATAATTGGCAGTAGGAAGCAAAACAGTTGAGAAGTGAGTGGTTGGCTCAGGGGCCACAGGTCATCATTCAGACAACCCTGTCATAACTCCTCCAGCCCCTGCTCGAACAAATTCTCCACTTCTTCCACAACTCCACTCCCCAAATCTAAATACTTTAAACTAAATGATCTTATGCAGTCTGGGTGAAAATCTTCACCCAGCTCCCAACAAGAAATCTTTCTCTCTGATGACACTGGCTCAACTATTGAAATTATGTTGGTTTTTATCAAAAACAGTAAGTATCTTTCTGGAATAAATACATATTTTAAAACCAGGTCTCTGTTCTATAAACTCTCACAGTTCAGAGGGGAGCTAGCAAACAGATCATCATACAAAAGGAAAAACAAAAAAACATACACACAAGATGACCATAAGGGGGGACCATCAACATGACTTTCAAGTCCCCAGAAAGAATCTCAAAGCTGCTGAGGATGTAGCTCAGTTAAAGAGCACCTACATAGCATGTGCAAAGCCCTGGGTTCAATCCCCAGTGTCGGGAAAAAAATCCTTGTTCATACATTTCTCAAACATTTGCCCATGCTACCATTTGTTACCACATCTCCTATGGAGGGGAAAATGATGGTGAAGGTAATGAAGCTCTGCTCACCATCCTGGGGACACCTATGTTGCTGCTATCCATCTCATTGTTAATCTCTTGTTAACTCTCTGGAGAGAGATACAGCAGAGGGTCCCTATCCAGGCAACCAGAATTTTGGTTTTTTTTGGATCAACCTAGCTGTGATGTCATCACCACCAACAGTCTCATTCCATCATGCCAGGGCATCAGTGGATTTTCAGGTGTGAAGCCTAAACAGGGAGCCAGAAACAAGTGCCAACTGTGAGTTTAGAATATGACTACCTCAGCTGCTGTCCCTGACCATTTTCCCATGTCTTTATGTGTGTATGTGATTATTCTGTAAATTATCAGGGTCATCTGTAGCTGGGTGTATCAAGGCTTTGTCATAAATTCAGCAAAGGCTTGTTGGATGCTCTTTCCAAAAAAATTTGAGAAAAAAATACAATCTACTGATCACAGCCTGAGTTGGAGAGCCAGACTGCCTTGGGTCTGGATCCTGCCTTTCCACGTACTCACTGTCACTCTGGGCACAGTACCTATCCTCTCTTTGCCACAGATTCTTCTCATCTGCTGTAAAAGTAGTAAATACAAAGATAAGAACATATATGAATATTATTTGTACTACCATAACTATTACTTACATAGAAACAACCAATAAGAACAACTACAGAACATCTATAATCAGTGGGTAGGTCCAGAAAGTTTCTTATTACAGAAGGTTGAACCCCTTTGCTAGCTTCCTACTGACAGGTATGAACAATGATATTTGATCCACTATTGCTAATCTTAAAACTCTTCTTTCCTTACCTCATCTCCTTACTTAAAAACATTTGCAAGCTCTCCATTGTTTCTGGGAGGGGCATGAAGTCCTTTTTCTCTATCTTTCCATCCTTATAGCCAACAATGACATGATCTACTTATTGGCCAGAGAAAGGGACCTCACCACCTTCCCTTTTTGTTGCCTCTATTTCTATTCAGTATTTTCACTCCACTGACCACCTCAAATCTCAGCACTCTTCAAGGCTCAACTCCACTCACTTCCCTCCAGTGACTCTTCCTCCTATGCTCCCTTCCCAAGCACCCAATGCTGGGATCATCACTGGATATACATTGTCTGGTTCTGGTGTTAATTTCTTATGGCCAAGGTGTAGTACCTCCCCAAACAAGGAATGTGCTTTCTAGATTGCTCTACAGCAGTTCTGTGGCATATAGTACAGCAGCAACAGTCAACAAGAACAAGGCCCTTACCTTGGGCCAAAACCTTGCTGAGGGTCCCATGTACACTGATTTCACTGAAGAGGTATGATCGTGAAGCTCCAGGAGGTTACATGTGCAAAATCTGAACCCACAATCCCATACTGGTAGTTCAACATCCTCTCCACTTGCTTTATCAATGGAGGAACCAGAAAAGTTACTTCAACATTAAGCCTTGGTTATCTCATCTATGAAATGGGTGGGGACATGGATAGCTTTTGCAGTGATTGACAGGCTTGATCCTGCTCTCTGCTCACAGTCAGTTCTCAGCAGGCATTTGTTCTCTGTGTGAGCCCTCAGAACCTCAGCTGGAAAAACCTAGAACACTGTGCTCCCTTCTAGGAACAACTCACTTCCCACAACCTGCCAAAAAGCTGCTCCTAATAGGAGATGGCTTATCTCTATAAAAAGAGTCCTTAATGATACAGTGCAAAATAAGATTCTGGAAGAGAATAACCAATAAGTCCATTCTCAAACACTGCCAAAAATAAAAGGTTACATCAATGCTTATTAACATACATAATTATTTTACATAATGGGAAAACAATTCAATAT
>CM053401.1:139077466-139162303 GCA_028644305.1 Xerus rutilus
GTTTATAGCAGCTCAATTTACAATAGCTAAACTGTGGAACCAACCTAGATGCCCTTCAATAGATGAATGGATAAAAAAACTGTGATATATATATATATATATATATATATATATATATATATATATATATATATATATATATATACACACACAATGGAATATTACTCAGCAATAAGAGAGAATAAAACTATGGCATTTGCAGATAAATGTATGGAATTGGAGAACATCATGCTAAGCGAAGTAAGTGAATCCCAAAAACCAAAGGCCAAATGTTCTCTCTGATAAGTGGATGCTGATCCATAATGGGGGAGGGGGCATAAGAAGAATGGAGAAACTTTGGTCAAAGGGGAAGAAAAAGGGGATGGGTCATGGGAGCAGGAAAGATGGTGGAATGAGATGGACAAAAATACCCTAGGTACACGTATGATTGTACTCATGGTGTAACTCTATATTGTGTACAACCAAAGAAATGAAAAGTTGAGCTCCATTTGTGTACAATGAAAAAAAAAATAATACATTGTCAGTACAAAAATAAGAAAATATACACAAGAAGAGAAAAAGTACTTTGAAAAAATATCTTAAATATTATATCCTATATGTTGAAATATACTTTGTGTGTTTTTAGAAATGGAATTGCACAGTCCATACTATTTATAGCCTGCTTTTTCCTACTTAACACAAATTCGCATTAAGAACAGTAAACTAAACAGCATGTACTCTCACACACATGTACTTTCCCTGCTTTAACTTAGTTTTCTTCTTTAAATCATTTCACTTTTGGCTTAAGTAAGAATATTTTAACAGAAAATTTGCATCAGTATCAAATTTACATCATTATTATACATGGAAAACCAGCATTCTTTATTATTAATAGAAGTAACTATAAAAACTAAGATATGTTTATTTATTTATTTTAAAGAAATGGAGGCTTATTTAGGAAAGCAGATACACATTCAAGGATAATGGGGGCAATCTCAAAAGAGAGACTCTTTGGGGATAAAGCAAGGAATATGCATTCGAGTGAGCATGGGGGTTACCTCCAGGGGAGAGACAGTAACTCATTGGTGTGGGGTGTTAATATTTATATAGGGTTTGGACTAAAGGTGGAGCCATATAATTTCATGCCAGTTTTCTCTGCATTTGAGTGAGTATTGCCCTCACATTACAAGGACATGTGGCTCAGGAGTTACAATTTTTTCTAAGTACTTTTTGCGTCTCAATGGTTCATGCATGTATATTTCACACAAATATTTTCTTTGAGACTCAATAAAAAACTAAGACATAACAAAAATTACTCGTGCGTATATTACCTTGGGTACTAGCAGGTGAGCTGCCATCTATGGCAAACATTGTGATCAGGATGTCAATCTCAGCACCTACAACCACTGCCCTCTCTCATAGGAAGACATAGGGAGTCACATATGATCATACCCCTTGGACATAGGGTGATAAACAAAGGTGCACATGGCTCAAGGACCTTACTCAGTCCTTGGTTATCAAGGAAAGGAGGCAGTGGATGGTTCCTTGGGTGGGTGTCTGGAATATAGATCCACACAGAGGACCCATTAACAAGAGGATACAGGCTCACAACTTCTCCCCACCTGATTCACTGAAGCCTCTGCCCTTCTTCTATCCCTCCAGCTCTTGATCTTCTGGACTTTTCTGCCTCAGACCTCCTGAGCCATGATCTCAAGCTGAAAGTCCTCCCTCTAGTTCGGATGAGAAAACACCCATGGTACAAGACCCTGTGCACATCAGCAATGACAACCACGGTGGTGGTGGGAAGGAAGAGGTAAGCAAGAATTGGGGACAGGCAGCCGCCATCGCCTCAGGGAAGCAAGGAACAATGTGTTTCCTGCAATCCCAATTTTAACTTGGAATGCATTTATCCATGGGAAACTTAGGATGGTGGCTGAGTTCTGTTGTACAATAAGCACAATACTATACTACACAGACATTATAGATTAAATAAGCTTTTGTGGGTTGGCGTGGGAAGTGAGCCAGGAATAACTTTGTTTCAATGGGAAAATGCACTACAATTTCCAAATAGCTAACTGTAATAAAAAGTAACTTTGGTGGCATTATCCTTTTGTGTTTATACTTTCCACTTCTTATTACCTCTTAGCCATTACATTCTCAATGGAACAGATAAAATCATCCTGGGAGCAAAAAAGGGAAAAATGAGGAGGAAAAGGGAGAGAAGGTATATTTTTTAAGAGTTGGATTTTTAAATTGTTCTTTGTAATCATCCAAATACAAACTAAAAGAGAACTACTAATATATAGGAAATACATATGTAATATATATGTATATACATGCATGTATATTTCACACAAATTATGTTAAAGCTCAAAGATATTATCCAGCAATGGAAATTAGAGCTCTTTTCATGAATGTCTCATTTATTTAACTGGTTCAGGGAATTTTCCAAGTACAAACAAAACTTATTTAAGTGAACTTAACAGAAATCTTGGTGAAATGAAAATGGCAGATGCCTTTCTGCTTTGTTTAACTGAGTAAATAAAAGAGAACTCAGTGTTCCCTATGTCCATTGCGTGTGGACCAGCAGCCTGGGCAGGTGCTCCATCCCCTCTTGTCACCACTGTGATATTTGCAACAAGGAGGATTCTTTCAGCTCTCCCCCCTTTTCATATGCCTCACCCAATCTGCTTATCTTTGGCCCTAAAATTTAGCCATAATTTTAGCTAAAATATCATTTTAATTTTGTCATTTCTATATCTTTGTGACTGAGCAGGCAGTCAATAAAATAAAATTGAATGAATAGATGAGAAAAGGAATCACTGCATTTAGAAATGCCTACAAAATAAGTTGTTAAGCCTTGAGGTTGGCCTGGTGAAGGGACAACAGTTAACTAAAATGAAAAATGATGGATGGAGGTGTATCTCAGTGGTACAGTACTTGCCTAGCATATGTGAGGCCATACGTTCAACCCCCGATATCATTGAGGAAAAAATTAAAAAGAAAACTGAAAGACTACATACATGGGCTTGGTAGTAGCTATATTGGAAGCTCTTAGAAATACATGAAAATGTAAATTTATTTCACTTCTGAAAGTATGCTGGTTTCTAAGGTCACAATCCTTCCAGTTACAAGGATATCATATCACATACATTTTTTTCACTGCTCCCCTCCCATGACATAATCATACTTCCTGATCTGTCAATTGGGAAAATATAAACACACACATGGATTCAAGGTACCCTCACATCACTCCAGCTTGCCATGTGGCATAAATGGTAGTCAGAAGTAAAACTTTCAGGTAATTAGTATGTGACCATGTGTAGGCTTGGGGCAAATAGGTTTGTCAAAGGTTTTATTTATTTATTTATTTATTTGCGCTACTGGGGATTGAACTCAGCAGTACTCAACCACTGAGCCGCAGTCCTATATTGTGTTTTATTTACAGACAGGGTCTCACTGAGTTGCTTAGTGCCTGGCTTTGAATTAGCAATTCTCCAGTCTCAGCCCCCCAAAGTGCTGGGATTATAGGTGTGCGCCACCATACCCGGCTGGTTTGTAGAAGATTTTAGGAAAGAAAAAACAATCTGTAGAAAGGCCCCACTTGTAACACACACACACACACACACACACACACACACACACACACCATCTTCTGAATATACCACAAAAGAACTGGCCCTTGAAGGCTGATGAAAATGGGTGATTACATGGACAGCTGAATCTTCAGCCCTTCCTGCCCAAAGGGAGCTGACAAACTTTGCGAAAGCAAGTTATGAAGGAAAGAACAAAGGTGGCACTGAGGACTGGGTCTGAACAAATGGAAAGATGGAGTGGCTGGAGGTACTGGGGTGGAAAAATATGGAAAGAGGAGACTGAATGCAGGTGGAAGTCATGCTAGGTTTGAAGCACCTAGTAAGTATCCAAGGGTTCATGTCCATCAAGGAGTTGGATAAATGAACTTGAAATCCAGGAGGTTCTGCCACTGCTGTTGATATTTTTTTAACATTTAAGTCTTAAATTCACCCAGAATTGATTTTTTGAAAGTTTGTGTGACACAAAGTTTATACCCATTTTCTTTTCCATGTGGGTAACAAATGATCACAGCACCATTTATTGGATGTCACACCCTTTTCGCTGATGTCCTCTTGCTGGCTGTACCTTTATCATGTTTTTATATGCATGTGGGTCTGCTTCTGGGATCTCTATCCTGGCTCATTGGTCTCTGTCAATTCTATGGTTGTTACTATGCTGCCCTAAGTGTCCTTTGAGTCTTTTCATGAGCAAGTCTCCCCATCTCATTTTTCTTCTTTCAGATTGTCCCTGTCCTTTGCTTTCCCAAATAAATTTATACTTATACTATCAAGTTCAATAACATCCTACTAAGACTTTAATTAAGGGCAGAATTGACTTTATGATATTGGATATCCCTATGCAAGATGTTGCATACCTCTGGATTTACTTAGTTCTTCCTTAAGTGCCTTTCAGTAATTGACAACTTACCCCACAATGGGCTTGGAGTTATTTTGTCAGTTGTACCACTAGATACAACTCTTTGGCAAGAGTGTAAATGGCAAAATGTTTTCTAACCATTTGCTGCTACTACTGTACATAAAAATGAAGGTTTTCATTTCATAACCAGCAACTTAGTATGACTGACTTAGTATTCTGCAACTTTAAAGTTTTGGTATTGATGTTAATGATTTGTTCACATATATCTTCCAATTTTCTAAATAAAGAATATAGCATAAGCAGTGACAGTTTTTATTCCTTTCATGTCCCAATACATATCATTTACTTGTGTTTTTCTTAATGCAATAGGTAGGATCTCTAGTCCCTTAAAGCCATAAAAACCTGTTTGTAACATGCTGTTACAATAAAAAATCCTAATATTTTAGCATTATGTGTGGTTTTCAAAAACAATTTTTTAGACACCATTAGCATGCTATGGCAACTCTCTTATAGTTTTACTTCATTAAGTTATTACTAAAATTAAGTGTTGAATTTTATCAAACGTCTTTCTTCATTTATCAAGAAGATTTATAGTTTTTTCTCCTTCAATCTGTTAGTGTGATGAATAATCAATGTTCTAATAGTAAACCAACCTTTAATTCCAGAATCAGTTCACTTTGATCATGATGCAGTTCTCTTCAGTTCTTACTAGATTGCTTTCCTAATATTTTATTTAGAATTTTGTATCTGTGTTAATCAGCAAGATTGAACATAACTTTCATTTTTCCTTTTGTATAAGATTGGCAAACCCTCCTTTCTTGTATTGCCCTTCTCTGATTTTGGTATTAATATTACCCTAGCCTCACAAAGTTGAGTTAAACAGAATTCTCTTTCTGTTCCTAGGAAGTTCAATTTAGTCCCCCACTCCCCCCTTGAACTAATCTTGTCAGAAGTTCTTTCTTCCTTTAGCGTTTTTTTGTTTTGTTTTGTTTTGGGGGCACCAGGGAATGAACTCAGGTACTCGACCACTGAGCCACATCCCCAGCCCTATTTTGTGTTTTATTTAGAGACAGGGTCTCACTGAGTTGCTTAGCGCCTCACCGTTGCTGAGGCTGGCTTTGAACTCACAGTTCTCCTGTCTCAGCCTCCCAAAGTGCTGGGATTACAAGGGTGAGCTATCACGCCCAGCTCTTCCGTTAGCCTTTTTAAAGAACAGTTGGTTTTACCCTCTACAAGACATTTGCTTTCTATTTCATTATTACATGCCTGCATCCTTTATTTCCTTCATTCGGTTTTCTTTGAATTGGTTCTACCACTTTTCTTCTAACTTAGAGGTAAACTTGGAATCTTTATTTTAGGCCTTTCTTATCTCCTACTATAAGCATTTAAGGCTATTAAGTTCCCTCTAAGATTTGCTGTTTTGTTCATTTATTTCTGCATAACTAACTACCCCAAATTTGGTAGTTGCCCCATTTTATTTGCACATGTTTCTATGGGTTAGAAACTCAGAAACGGAACAGCAGGGGTATCTGCAGGGATAAGAACCTCCAAGATGGCTTTTTTACTCATGTGTCTTGTGTCTACGGGAGGGTGGTTCAACTGGGTGGAGGTCAGTTAGGACCTATGGACCTGGGCTCTATCCTTTTTTCCTGTGGTACGTCCTCTCCTGGTGGTTTCTCCATGTGGTCTCTAGCAGACTAGTCAGGCTAGTTACACGGAAGTATGAGGCTTCCAAGAGCACAAACTCAAAAGCTGCCAAGCAGGGCTGGGACTAGGTGAAGCAAGAGAGGCACCCAGGATTCAAAATAAAGGGAAGCATTCAATCTCAGGCTTGTGCAAGTGAGAAACTGAAAGCAAGTGTGAGCGCCCTGGCTTGTTTGTCTCCCGCTAGTGCCAGCCCTGTTGCCAGGGTATCTTAATGCTTGGGCTGGGCAACAGCACAGCACTAATGCCAACATATTCTATTGGGTAAGTCACAGGTACAGACCAGATTTAAAAGATGTGGTCTAAAGCAGCAAGAAGGATACAAAGAGGCATAAGGAGTACCAGGAGTAGTGGAAACTTCCAAAGCAATGAATCTCCACATTGGCTTAGCTGCATTAGATTATAGTTAATATATATTTATTTTCATTTAACTCTTGGTGTATTCTAATTTGCTTTCTATTGCTTTTGACTCATGTTACAACTGCATTTAAAAGTGCTCAAATTAAGCAGGGTGTGGTGGCACACACCTATAATCCCAGCAGCTCAGGAAACTAAGGCAGGAGGATCCTAAGTTCAAAGCCAGCCTCAGCAAGGTGCTAAACAACTCAGTGAGACCCTATCTCTAAATAAAACACAAAATAGGGCTAGGGATATGCCTCAGTAGTTGAGTGCCCCTGAGTTCAATCCCTCGTATCCCCCCAAAATAAAATTTCATATTATCCTTTTGTTATTTATTTCTAACTCCATTGTATTGTGGTCAAAGAATGTGTCATATATGCCCAAGTAGAGAAATTTCTTGAGCCTGCTTTATAGCTCAGGAGATGGTCAGTTTTTATCCATGTTGCCATGTATAAATAACACCTAACAAGATTTTTATTCTTCATTATTGGGTACAATATTTTACATAAAGCCCATAGATCAAGTTCTTTAATTATGCTGCTGTGAAAATCTCTTCTTTTCTTTTTTTTTTTTTGGCACTGGAGATTGAACTCAGGGGCACTTGACCACTGAGCCACATCCCCAGCCCTATTTTGTGTTTTATATAGACACAGGGTCTCACTGAGTTATTTAGTGCCTTGCTGTTGCTGAGGCTGGCTTTGAACTCACGATTCTCCTGTCTCAGCCTCCCTAAGTGCTGAGATTATAGGCTTGCGCCACTGCGCCCACCTTTGAAAATCTTTTCTATTGCTACTGATTTTTAGTTCCTTGATATTCCATTTATTAAAAGGGGTATATTAAAATCTCCCATTATGGTGGTGAGTAGAGTATGTCTAGTTCATTTTTTGGTTTTACTGAATTTTATATTATAAATTTGGGGACTGTGTCATTAGAAACATATAAACTTAAAGCTGTCATAACTCCTTCAGGAACAAAATGTTTTATCATCATATAGTAATTTTCTTTATCTGTAGTGATGCTTTTTGCCCTAAAGTATATTTTTGTGTTATTAAAATAGCAGTTCTAAGCTGGGTATGGGGTGCATACCTGCAATCCCAGCAGCTTGGAAGGCCGAGGCAGAAGGATCATGAGTTCAAAGCCAACCTCAGCAACTTAGTGAGGCCCTAAGCAACTTATTGAGACTCTGTCTCAAAATATATATATATATAAAGGGCTGGGGATGTAGTTCAGTGGTTAAGTACCAATGGGTTCAATCCCTAGTACCAAAAAAAAGTTCTATTCTCACTTTTATGAGATTATGGGTTTATGGGTGGCATATCTTTTTTTCCAAAATTTTTACTTTTAATGTGTCTGTGCCTTTATGTCATGGGTATATTTCTTATAAACAAATTGTGAATTTTTTGTTTTGTTTTCAGCCAATCTGCCCATCTTAATCTTTTTTTTGGGGGGGAAAGGGTTATTGAAGATTTGAACTCAGGGACACTCAACTACTGGGACACATCCCCAGCCCTATTTTATATTTTATGTAGAGACAGAGTCTCACTGAGATGCTCAACACCTTGCTTTTGCTGAGGCTGGCTTTGAACTTGGAATCCTCCTGCCTCAGCCTCCTGAGCTGCCCACTTGAATCTTTTAACTGATGAATTCTGTCCAAATACACTTATTATGATTACTGAGTTGACTTTTTTCTATCTTCTTCTCATGGAATTTTAACATGCCATACATTTTATTTCTTTGTTCTTGTCCTTTTTTGCCCTTATTTAGATTCAGGGCATATTCAAGTTTCTCATTCCATTTTCCCCTATGTAGATCAGAAATTATAATCTCTGTGCTTATTCTTTTAATGATAATCCTAACCACATTAACATATTATGCATTCCTAAAAATCTTTACCTTTTGTTCTAGTTACCAATTGATGTATAACAAACCACCCAAAGTTTAGTGACTTAAAATAACAATTTATTATTATCTTTTGTGTTTCTGTGGGTTAACTGAGTTCAACTGAGCTGTTTTTGTCTGGGGTCTCTTGTGCGATTGCAATCAAATGGTGACTGTGGCTGAGGACATTATAAAGATTCCATGTCTGAAATGACCTGCTCATATGGTCACATGGTGAACAGTTGATGGTGGCTGTTGGCTGGGAGCTTGTAGCCATGTGATTCAAACTTTTTTTTTTTTTCACTTTTTATTTTATTTGAAATATTTATTTTTATTTATTTATTTTTTTTTTTTTTAATTTAAATGCATTTCAAGTCATAGTACATAAACAGAGCTCAGTTTTTCCATTTCTCTGGTTGCTTTTATCAGTATGGCAGCTGGGTCCTGGGAGACAGCATTCTAGGCAACCCAGTGGAAGTTATAAGACTTGATGTGACATACACTTAATGTCATAAGAGTATCACTGTTGCTGCTTTCTATTAGTTACACAGGGCCAGCCCTGAATAAGAAACCCAGTGTAAGAGAGAATAAAACAAGGCCATAAGGATACATGGTTTTGAAGGGAGGGAGACCATCTCTTCATCCTGTCTACCATGCCCTCCTCTTGAACACAACCTTAAGAATGCTTTCATTCTAGTTATGTTCCTCCCAACTTATACGCAGTTTTTTTCTTGCATTTTAGTTTTATTGTATTTTTTGTATTTCACAGACTAGTCAATATCAATATTATTGTTTTCTGTCATGTTTCTTATATTTACCCATGTATTTGCCCATATTTTTGCTTGCATTCCTTCTGTCTTGGCTTTCCAGCTGAGATATTCTTTCTTTTCTCTAAAGTATATTCTGAGAAATTTCCTTTATCAGGATCTACTGGTACACTGTCTCAGTGTTTGTTTGTCTGAAAAATGCATTCATTTATCCGTATATCTTAAAAAATTGTTTTGTAGTATACAATTCTATTTTCATGTTATTTCTCTCCAATATTTAAGATATTCTATTATCTTCTGGCAACCACTGTTGCTAGTGATAAATCATCTCTTAGTCTGCTATGGTTTAAATAGGAAGTGTCCCTGAAAAGCTCCTGTGTGAGATAATGCAGGAATGTTCGGGGGTAAAATGGTTGGATTGTAAGAGCTGTAATCTAATCAGTGGATTAACCCATTGATATGATTATCTGGACCTAACTGGGCAGGTAGGGTGTGGCTAGAGGAAGTAGGTCACTGGGGGTGTGACTTTGGGGTTTATATTTTGTCCCTGGTGAGCAAAGCTTCTCTGCTTCCTGGCAGCCTATCCTGAGCTGCTTTCTTCCACCATACTCTTCCACCATTATGTTCTGCTTCACCTCGGGCCCACAGCAATGGAGTCAGCTAATCATGGACTGAGCCTTTTAAGCCATATGCCAAAATAAACATTTCCTTCTCTAAATTGTGCTTATCAGGTCTTTTTGTCATAGTAATGTAAAGTTAACTAAAATATAGTCGAATCTCTATTTCTTTACAGATAATTTGTCTTTTGTCTTTGGTTATTTTTCTGATCATTTTTAGCTCTGGTATCCTGCTGTTTTATTCTGAGTGTTCAATTGTGGATTTCTCTGCGATTAGGATTTGTTGAGCTTTCTGGATATAGGAATTGGTGCTTTTCAACAATTCTGGAAAATTCTCATTGAAATACTGACTCTTTAGTTTCCAATTATCTCCTTCTAATATGTTCAGTGTTTCACTCATACTTTTTTCTTTGTCATTTTGTGTTGGATTATGGATGATTTATTGGTACTGATCCTCTAGTTCATCACTTCTGTGTTTAACTGCATCTACAATGATGCTAAATTCATCCACGGAGCACTTTCAGCTATTTTTTCATTTCTAGTTGGCCTCTTTGACTTTTGTTCAAACCTAATTATTCATTTTTATGGTCTTTTTATTCCTTGAATGTTGTTAAACTTAATTTAAGACATAGTAAATACAGTTATTTAAATTTTGTCTCTCTTAATATCTAAAGTCTTTGAGAATCTGATTCTCCTATATAATTTTTGTTGTTGTTTCTCACTAATGGTGCATGCTTTCTTGTACATTTGTAAATTCTGACTGTGAGACTGTACTCCTTGGTACTTTATCTGTGGGCATCATTTGGAGTCTGAGCTGAAGCTACATCTCTTCAGATCTGATCTGCATTTATTTCAACCAGTCTCCTGGACATACTATTATCCTATGACCGTTTTTAATTACATTCCCAACTTAAAGTTTTGGGGGGATACAAAGTTAATTAACATGGATCTTCAGTCAACATGTTCTTAAGAATTCTCAGGGGAGACTTTATCCCCCTCCATTCCATGCTGAAATTCAAACTGCCTAGCTTTCTTCCTGTAGTGGGTTCATATCTTGTCCATCTTTACAACAAACATCCTGGTTTAATACAAATCAATCTCATACTTCCTTCCTTAGGTGGAGGGACTAATTATCTTCTGTTCTTTGTAAAGCTGTCAGAACAAAAATGTATGATTTCTAGAACTTGGCAAAAAGCCTCAAGGAGAAAGCTAGTACTGGTTCCTGCTTATTATGTTAAGTTTCTCATTCTAATTTGATAATGTTCTCTGTCCAGTCCTTAATTTTTGTGTTTGTGTATATGTGTATATCAACATTTTAGTTGTTTCTATACAGTGGACATCATGAAGTTATTTGGTCAACCATAATGCCAAAAATATGAAATTACTTCATTGGTATAGGTATGTATGTGTATATGTGTATGCCATATAAATATATACGGCATTTTATATGTATTGTCCTATTGCCTTCTAGTAAAAATTTTGCTAATTTATAGTATATTCATTAGTGTGGTAATCAGAAACCATAAATTTTAATGTCCTAGGCTGGCTTTATTTTAAACATTTCAATTGTAATTGATATAAAGCCTTATGAAATCCAAAATATTAGGCTATCCTACATTTTCAATTAAAATAATGAAGAACAAAGGATTTTTATGTTCTGGCTTCCACAGAAAGTCTACAAATAAAACAGGGAGAAAAATGACCTTTTAAGAAAAATATTTGGTCATATTTCAAAGTTTAGGAGCAAATCCAGGCAGGTCTCCTATGTATGGCTTGGTGTTGGGCAGGCCTCCCATTCTCACCCGTAAAACAGACACCATAGTAGGTACCTCAAAGAAGTGTCAGAAAAATTCAGTAAGATAATGTTGACAAAGCACGGACAGAGCCCAGAAAAAAATTAAATCTTAAAAGCTGGCAGCTAATATTATCAACTTGCCCCAAGTAACTCTACTAGTGAGCAGGACCATCAGGATTTGAACTTAAGTGTGCTTAAACGCAAAGACCATGAGAAACCTTTTCAATCACAGTTTGTTAGAGGACCCAGAGACTGGCTATTCCCAGAGATTTCTTGCTGCACTTTTTTCACTGTGCAGTGAGCTGCCCATTTCCTTACTGTAAGTTCCATCAAGACAAAAGAGTAGATCCCTTCCTGGTTTAAAATTTCTGAGATAAAATTGATAAACATTCTTAACTTACATATTAGTCATGTACTTACAGAAGATAGATAATGTTAAGCTTCCCAAACAGCTTCTGGGTAAATTTTCTAATTAGGTTTTTGATACAATAAATATCCTGTGATTCTGTTCTTCGGCAATGAACCATTTCTACCCTTCCTCGGGGAGAAGTGAGTATGGACATTTTTTAATCCTAAGAGAGAGAGAGAGAGAGAGAGAGAGAGAGAGAGAGAGAGAGAGAGAGAGAGAGAGAACAGTCCACTGTTAATCTGAAATGACAAACTAATTTGGATACAGTACTCACAAAATCAGACAATTCGATTTCCATATGGTCAGAGAAAATAGGATATGGGAGTACTAGTGTGCCACATTTTGTCCTAGCGTCATTTGTGGTGACTGTCACCATAAACAAGCTGAAATGTTTTGACACTAGGAAGGAATGAAGTTTTTGAGAATTGGCTGATCTAGAAATCTCTATAACTGTATTCTTTGTTTCCAAGTGCTTTAAGATATTCTAACAATAGGAAGTAAAACATTGAAAGGACTTATTTACTGATTCGGTGTCCTCCTCTATTTAATAATCCATCATAGCATGTGGTCAAGAGTTATATGGGAAATACTGACACCTGTTGCCCAAGTTCCAAATAGAGTTCCCCAAAATGGAGCCTTGAAGGGCAGCAATCTTAAAAGATATATACAGTCAAAAAAAGGTTCTGTGGTTAAATGAGCTTGGGAAATGCTGCTTGCAATAGTCTTCCTGAGAGCTCATCATGCTCTAATCAGTGGACTTAAAATAGAACAATGTGGAACATTCCCTGCTCCCTGGAAAGCTGCTTCATGACAATTCCCAGTCAATTCCCCCTCCAAAGAAAACTACTATTCTGACTTCAGTCACCAAGATGATCTTTGACAAATTTTGAACATCATATAAATGGAATTATATATATGTATATATTACATGTTACATATTATATATGATTTTTCTAATAAAACATACTGTATAATTTGACCTTTTTTTGTTGTTATGATACACCAAAGAACTTGAGTGTAGCAGAGGGTTGAAAGAGTACTGGACTGAGCTACTCCTTCATCCGATAAGAAAACTGAGACCCAGGAACTGAAGTGACTTATTTCAGGATATATGTGCTTGTTCACAAATAGAACTCTGGGCATTTCTTTCCAGCACAGCCTATGCTACTCCCCTCTGCGTGCTTTGTGAGTAAATGGTCCCCCTGTCTTCACTGTCCTCTGATGTTCAGATTAAACTGCTGCTTTACCACTCTTAACCACACACCTTTAGACGTCAAAGGTGCCAGATGTGAGGGCATTCAGAGGGGACCTGGGAAGACAGCAGAGTGACAACAGGACTTGTTGTCCAGTGGCCTTCACCACCCTCAACTTTGCAGGCTTACAAAGGGAATCTGTCAGCACCCACAAGGGAAACCCAGCTCTTGGGGACAGCCTCTTCTCCCCCAGAGCTCACAAAAACTGAGGGTAGAGTCCAAAATGCCAATTTATTCATTTCTTAATAATTTCCCATTTTATAATGAGGAAATTAACATTAAGTTAGCTGCAGAGTCCAGATGTCTCTGTAGAGTTAACAGGTCATACTAACTAAATACAAATCTGGTTTGTTTGCCTTTGATAAAAAAGGGCATGCAAGATTTCTTTTGTGTGTTTTGTGGCCACTGTCACGCAGTCTTGATGTCAAGCGACTGCACTAATCTAAGGAACTCATGTCATCCTCAGCTCTAGCCAGGAATTGCCTTACATAAATGTGGGTTCAGAACGGCAGATCCTCATTTTGCAAAGGAAGGCGATCTTGGTATTTATGCAACACCTCTGAAACTTGAAATATTAGCTCAATCTTTTTGATACTCAGCAGATTAAAAATAAAGATTTCTTTACACTGTGGCAAGGCTACTCAAGAACTCTCTTTTTGTAGATCAAATATAGGAAAAGACAAGCTATCAGAAGGTGGCTTTCAGAGAAGTGGTTTAGGGCAGTGATGAAGAGCGTAGGCTGTGGAATCAGAGTATCAGGGATGATAGTGTCTATCATTCTTAGCTGTGTGATTTGGGGCAAGTTACTTAAACTCTATGTGCTTCAATCTCCTCATCTGTAAATCAGAGATAATACACATACCTCAAAGAGTTTTATGAATTGGTTATTATATGCAAAATAGTGAAAGCAGTGTGTGGCCTGTAGTTAAGTACTCAGTACATACTAGCTATCATGACTAATATCATTATCCAGCATGGACATTCTCAGGATCTGAAATAGTGGACATCAAGAAGCTTTTCACAATCCCTGGGGACCTAAGAGGGTCATCATCCACTATGGAGTTGTCAAATCAAGAAAATCAAAGGTGGACAATTTACTTGGGTGGACATTATTGTTAACCATAGGACCCTTTGTGATGAACACAATGTTTCCTAGAAAAAGTAACATATTTTTAATCAGGTTGCAGTCAAAGATGGCTTTACATAAGCCAGTGGAAATATAAACTGACTTTATATTCTGAAGATTGTTCTTAACATTTAATTTTAAAAATGAATTTTAATTACACGTGCAACTCATTAGTATCTTGTCATTTTGAAAAGCATAAACTTTATACAAGAGGCTCAATTCTGCTTTTTACTGTGGCAAAACATGCACAACATATATCGATCATTTTAACCATTTTAAATGTATATTTTAGTGGTTTTAGGTACATTTGCATTGTTAAATAACCACCACTACTATTCATATCCAGAAATTTTTAATATGAAATCTTGTTTTGAGACCCTTTCCCCAGTGAAAGTAATCTCTTTGTTGATGATATATGTATGATTTCAGACAGAATTTTCTGTTTTATGGGCTCAAACATGTACCAAACATGTTGGGATGGGCATGATATCTCATCTGAGAGAGATAATCACTGGAGGTTGTCTCACCTCAAGGCCATTCTCACTCCAAATCTGGTAGAAGAATTAGAAGTACTAGAATTCATAACCAATTCATAACAGTCTTGTTTCAAAGGAGATGATCACAACCTTACTAGCTACAATATAAATGATTAAATACTCAATTAGATTTTCCATAGCCTCTGTGATTGTGAAATTTGTTGCTTGCTATAAAGACAAAGTAGATTCATAGAGGCAATACATTTTCATATTTATAAATGTTACCCTTTATCTTAATTGGCTAAAAATAACCTTAAGTCTAGACTCCTGTCAAAGCTATTCATAAATACTAGTTTTGGTTTTAACTTAAAAGCAAAACAGAAATGAGACAACTTGTTTGTGAAATATGATATCATAAGCTAATTCTACAAGAATATAAAAATGCTGAATATAATAAAATAAAGTATGGAGAGATGAATTTAGAAAAGAGAAAACAAGAAGAAAAAGAAGAGAGAGTTCGGGGGAAGTTGTCCACCTACATGTCAATGACAATAGCTGTTTGTTTTCATTAGGTGATTATTCTCTATGACAGTGATATAAAATTTTTTCATTCAATTTATTTAATTTTTGAAAAATAAAATATCTAAATAAAATGAGTGGTACAGAGCTAAAGCAAATATTTTGATTTTGATTATAATTGAGTTTTGCAAATCTGCATAAATTTTTTGAACCAATATCGGTGTAAGTATGTGTGATATCACTACATATATAAATATACAAATATGAGCCGGGCACAGTAGCACAAGCCTGTAATCCCAGCACGTAGGGAGGCTGAGACAGGAGAATCGGGAGTTCAAAGCCAGCCTCAGCAACAGTGAGGTGCTAAGCAACTCAGTGAGACCCTGTCTCTACATAAAACACAAAATAGGGCTGGGGATGTGGCTTAGTGGTTGAGTGCCCCTGAGTTCAATCTCCAGTACCAAAATAATAATAAATAAATAAATAAATAAATAAACAAATATATTTTTCCAAATACCCAAAGAGCCTTGCAACTGTGGAAATTCTTTTAACTAATGAGCTATCGAGCCATTAAAAAACATGGAGGAAACTTAAATGCATGCCTTTAAGTGAAAGAAGCCAATCTGAAAGTCTACATAGTATAGGACTCCAACCATATCACATTGTAGAAGAGGCAAAACTATGGAAACAGTAAAAAAGGTCAGTAGTCCACATAGGTTTGGGAGAGAGAGGGATGAACAGGTGCAGTACAGAGGATTTGGGGGGAGTAAAACTACTCAGTATCTTACTATAGCAGTGGGCACACATTTTATCATATATTTGTCCAAACCCAAAGAATGTACATCAATAGTGAACCCTAACATAAACTACGGACTTTAACTGATAATATGTCACTGTGGGTTCTTTGATGATACCACTCTAGTAGGAGGATGTTAGTAGTGGAGAGGCTTTCAGTGGGGTAAGTGGGTGGGTGGAGGAGGTACGTGGGAAATCTCTATACCTTTCACTCAATTTTGCTGTGAACTTCTTTTATAAAAATGTATTAAAATTTTTTTAATAATTGCTTGATTACTCTGATCTTGAAAGCAGGTCAAGTGTTATACCGGTTAACATTTACTAAGTATTTTGCACAGATTACCTCTTTAATTCTAGTAAAATAAGTATTACTATCTTCGTTTTATAGTTGAATACATTGAGACTAAGAAAATTTAAATCATCAATTTAAACATCAGTTTCTAACAATAAGGCTTGGTGGTGATGATTTACTTTCACTTTTTTCCTACTGTCTGGCTTCAGTTAAATTCCAAGTCTTCAAGTTCATTATTTTCACACAACCTTTGGAAAACCAGAAACGAGGGCGAGTGAACTCGGAGACTACAAAACCCAGAATGCACCGCGGCGCTAGTTAGCCAAGCAATGCGGCAGTTGCCCGTGGCTACGCTGGGAATGGTAGTTTCCTCGCCTGCCCCTCAGCCCTCACCCTCGAGCATCCAGATCCGAGCTTGGCTCCTATTTCCTTTGCAGGGTACCACGGCTGGATAAATCCACCCAGTCCCGGAGACGAACCCAGCTCCTGCATCCCTGAGGGGCAGGCCAGCGTTACCCACCTCACCCGCAACTCCAAGACGCCGCACGCCACCCACAGCTCCAAAGAGGACGCGCAGCCTGGTTACCACGGAAACGGCGCCGGCCTTCGTCACGGCGTGTGAGGAAGGCCAAAGTTCACCTCAGCGTGTTCCGCTTCCGGTTCCGGCACCGGGTTTGTTGTCGGAAAGCTTTGTGGTCCTGGCGAGACCGCTGGTGTGATCTCTGGGGTCTGGTGAGGGCGGGGACCTCCTGTGGCCCACTGCTGCAGACATGGCGGCCTCCACCGCGGCCGGGAAGCAGCGCATTCCCAAAGTGGCCAAGGTAAGCGATAGCCAGGGGCTTTATGGGAGGGGGTCCGGGAAAGGGACATCCCCCAGCAGCAGCCCCAGTGGTGCCCGGGTCAAGAGGGTGTTGTCTGGGGGACAGGCCCTCTCTGGGAGCATCCGTAGGGGAAGCAAGGGGAAGGGGCTGTCGGTGTTGGGACCAGGGATCTTGTTCCCTAGAGCACGACTCGCATCCGCATAGCCCTCGTTCTGGAAATAATTCTTGCAGGGTCGTTCAGCAAAGATTTGTCGAGCCTAGGCACTGTGTTAGGTGCTGGAGTTCCACCCTAAGCAGGCAGCTGGCACTACTCAAATAAAACATGAGTAAATGTAAGGTGGCAGTCTTGCTAGATGTTACTGAAGCAAAAGGGTTGCGTAGGGCGGTCTTAAGAGTAAACTTCGCTGAGAACTTGAAGGCTGCATGGGAGTTAGCCAAACTGATATTGGAGGGAATGAGAGTAGATGACAGGAGTTGCTTAGTGGCACAATTTAAGTAAGTTAAACAAAGATTTATTATTTGATATTTTCAAGGATGGCTTAATATATGGCAGGCCTTGTCCTAAGCTTTTATAGATGCTCTTCCTCCTATTTTTTTTTTTCCAACCCAGAAGGCTTTCTTAAGCTTGCCCTTTAGGTATCAGCCTATATGACTTCCAAAGATACTGCGTATAAAGCACTTGTGTTCATTAAATGCAAGTTATCATCTTCACTGCTCCATGCATGACATTAAATATTAATTTTCATTAAGTATTTCTTACTCAATTTTTTTTTTTTTTTTTTTTACTTTAGATACTAGGAATTGAATTCAGGACCTTGCACATGCTAGGCAAGTGCTTTGCCACTGAGCTACATTATCAACCCTTTTTATTTTGAGACAATATCTTGCTTACTTGCTTAGGCTGGTGGCGAATTTGAGGTCCTCCTGCCCACTAACTAAAGTCTATAAACTTTAATTGGTATCATTAGTTCAACAGAAATAGAATGCCAACTACATTAAAATTTACAGCTACATTTAAATGTAATTTAAACTTTTTTCATAGCCACATTAAAAAAAGCAAAATCCAGATGACTTTATTAATGTATTTTATTTAATCCAATGTATTCAAAGTGTTATTTCATCATGTAATCAGCACAAAAATGTTTAGTAAGGTAGTTCATTCTTTTTCTCATACTAAGCCTTAAAAACTAGTGATTTACACTTATAGGCCAACTCAATTTAGACTCACTACATGTGACATAAAGCCACTGTGTTGGACCGCACAGTTCTAAGACCTCAAGAAGCAAGTAGTCTAATGATGGGAACTTGTTCAGTAAGTTTAAGTAGATTTAAAATGCTATGAGGGGCTGGGGTTATGGCTCAGCGGTTGAGCACTTGCCTCGCATACATGAGGCACTGGGTTCGATCCTCAGCAGTACATAAAATAAATAAAGATATTGTGTTCATCTACAACTAAAAAACAAAATATTTAAAAAGAATAAAATGATATGAAAAAACAAACCAAATAATCACCAAGGGCATTAAAATAAGTTTAAGAATTTTGTAAATAAAAGTCATAATGCTACATAAGAAACTACACAACTCTTGATAAAGCAAAACCTCTAGTGAGAATTTTACCTGGTCTCTCAGTTTATTATTATAGTCATCTAAAAGGGAAAACTTGCAATTATTTTTGCCACCTTTTTCTCTTGAGACTTTTACCTATTTGTAGTAGGTGTAATTCTAGATCAAAATTTTTTTCCTATTCAGTCTCATGGAGAAATGTGAACATGACATACAAAGAGTGCATCTTGTAGTTAGGAAGTTCGCATCCTAAAAACTACGCTAGTGTCTTAAACCTTGTGTGAAGAATATCTACCAAAAATAAACATGTCTCTTTCTTAAAAGGTGAAAAATAAAGCCCCGGCTGAAGTACAAATAACTGCTGAACAACTCTTACGAGAAGCTAAAGAAAGAGAACTTGAGCTTCTTCCACCTCCACCTCAACAGAAGATCACTGATGAAGAAGAATTAAATGATTACAAACTAAGGAAAAGGAAGGTCAGTCCATCCACTAATTGTTAAAAGTTTGTAGGTTGGTTTGGAAAACTCCTTATTGCTTTGAGTGTATAAAGTGTAATGAGGTGTTTCTGTTTCTAGCCACATGAATAATATAATTTTTCCGTTATTGGATAACTATGTTCTATAGAAATATATATATATAATATGCCATGAATTGTCTGTTTAAAAGTAATTAAATCCACTAGAGACATCATTTTTAGTGCTGAACCAAAGATGGGTGGAAGTTTAACAGGCAGAAAAACTAGCACATGGAAGAGAGGTATGCTTGGCAAGGCTCATTGTGTACTTCTGTCTGTATCACCTATTGTGGGTAAGAGTTAGGACCGGGAGAAGAACCACAAGAAGCCTTTGGGATCTGATTTGATCTTCTCACTCTAGAATGTTGGATTATTTTAAGCCACTAGTCCTACTGTGTCCACTTATTTGTTATTCCCAATGAGTTACATATGAAATTCTGAGAATTACTGAGAGGACTTAAAGGTAATATTCGAAAATATTTTCTTATGAGGAGCAAGAATAGAGCATATTAAGGTGTCAGTTGTCATGGACAATAGGAGACAATATCAACAATTCTACCAATAACTCTTTATATCCATATTTCTCTCTTTATATGTAAAACTTTAAAGAAATCTGTGATTATAAACTTCTATAGTGAGTTTCTTACTCCTCAAGGACTCCAGCATGTAACTTCTTGTTAAATAAGAATAACATGAACAACCATTTTAGAAGACTTACAGTAGGCAAAGAGTAATGCTATTTTTAGTCACTTTCCCTTTAACTGACCCTCTTTGCCTTCTTCCAGACTTTTGAAGATAACATAAGAAAAAACAGGACGGTGATTAGTAACTGGATAAAATACGCACAATGGGAAGAAAGTCTAAAGGAGATTCAAAGGTAAAATCACTAAGATTATAATTGTGTACATAAAGATGCCATAAATTAAGATATAGAAAATGTTATTGTTGAGAGTGTAATTTTATAGATAAAGATGTCATAAGTTAACAGATACAAAAGAACAGAAAAATTTAAAGCACAAGTAGAAAAGTGTGCCTCTGGTATTTGTTTCATGGAACCCAAGGGTTCCCTTGAAGGGTCTCGGGGTGCTACATGGATAATTCTGAGGGTCATGGCAAGAGGAAATACCACAGGTACATCTTGCCACCAGCACACATTCTACAGATACAGAATACAGAGTCTGTCTCTAGATTCACCTGCTTTATATGTTATTTAGATTTTTCAGATAAAAGTGGTCTGTCAAAAAACAGTGGCCAACAGGTCTCCTGATCCTTGGTGTTATGTAGCCTTTCTACATTCTCCCTTCACTCCCTTTTCCCTAGTGTGCCTGTGTACTTGCCACTCCCTAAGTACATTATTTCTCCTTACCATATCACTTGGCTATTTTCTCTGCCTTTTAGGAGTACTCCTCCCCACAACCTTGGCCTTCAAGTATATTGGAATGCTCCTCAAGTTTAGAATTGTAGGCTAGATGATGTCTACCATACATCATCATTTCTCTGTACTTCCTATGTAGGTCTTGACTATAATGTTTATCACATTGTACTGTAGTCACATGCTAGCCTATCAAGACTTTATAAGGTACTTGAGAATTTCCTATCTCTTCATCCTCTTATGCCCAGAACCTGGCTCATGGTAGTCACTCAGTGGAATTCAGACAGTTTGAAATAATTGCTACCTATGTTACATGCACCTTTCTTTTTAATACTCTTTAAATCTTGCTTTTTAAGGGCACGATCCATATACGAGCGTGCTTTAGATGTAGACTATCGAAATATTACACTCTGGCTGAAATATGCAGAAATGGAAATGAAGAATCGCCAGGTTAACCATGCCCGAAATATCTGGGATCGTGCCATCACAACTCTGCCACGAGTCAACCAGTTCTGGTAAGTTTCTGATCTAATAGAACAGCTTTGTAGACAAGAAAAGTTCCACATTTTTGTGTATTTGCTTTATTTACATAGTTATAAATGTGCATAATTAAGTTTGCATCCTGTTTTTTTTTTTAAAATATCAAGTGCTTTTTAATGTTCCATAGTTATTTTCATAAGCTTAATGTTCAGTAGCTTTGTAATCAAAATTAAAACTTTGCCAAGTGCGGTGGCGCACACCTGTAATCCCAGCACTTTGGAAGGCTGAGACAGGAGAATTGCGAGTTCAAAGCCAGCCTCAGCAACAGCAAGGCACTAAGCAACTCAGTGAGACTCTGTCTCTACGTAAAACACAAAATAGAGCTGGGCATGTGGCTCAAGTGGTTAAGTGCCCCTGAGTTCAATACCTGGTACCAAAAAAAAAAAAAACTAAATCTTTGATTATAGTAATATTTCATGCATATTCTTGTTAGACTAGGCAATTTTTAAGAAAAAATGCCTTTCCCTCTAAGGTTCATCCTTTTTCAAGTTCATATTTCAATAGAAAACATGTTTGATTTAACCATGAGGAAAGATAAAATTTTAAATCTGCCCATTAAAAAAAGAATAACTTAAAATTGTCCAAGCTCATTTTTTTCTAAGTCATTCTCACCACAACAGACATTTTTGGGTAATCTTATTAAAGGTACAAGTACACATACATGGAGGAGATGTTGGGGAACATTGCTGGCGCCCGACAGGTGTTTGAGCGCTGGATGGAATGGCAGCCTGAGGAGCAAGCCTGGCACTCCTACATCAACTTTGAGCTAAGATACAAAGAGGTGGAACGGGCTCGCACCATTTATGAACGATATATCCTTTGAATAAGATCTGAGTGGTACCACTGTTGTCCTGGGAGCTGCTCCTCCCATAGAGATGTTATAATCAGGACATGTAGCCATTAGTGTTACACAAGAAGTCAGAAATGCAAATTTCATCAGCTTTATATTTATTTTATAGGGACAGATTGGTTATACTGAAAATTTGTGGTCTGAGTAGTTGAGTCCTTTCCAGGGGCGCTTTAGGTTTATTTCTATTTTAGTACTAATGCTTTGGTTCCTTGTAGAAAATGATATACTAAGGTCCTGGGTGCTATAGCCAGTCCTGTTTTTGTTTTTTTTTTGAGGTTTGTGTTGGACATTAGCACTGTTACTGGAGTTCACCCAGAAGTTTACTGTTTACCAGCTGTGTGATGCTGTCACATCTTGTTGAGCTAGACAGTTTTCTTCAAAATTTAACTCCTTTGAAACTTGGTGCCCTCTTCTTTAAAACCAGAATAAAAATACCTGTGGTGTGTGCTGGGGTGTAGCTTAGTAGTAGAGTACTTGCCTAGTAGATGCAAGGTTCTAGGTGATTCCCATCATTGTTGGATAAAAAGCAAAAAAATCTTTAGTGGTATGAAGATTAGTCGATAACTTGAAAGCACTTTTAGAAACAGAATTACAATGATCCTTACTACTCACAGATCCTGTAGTTGTAAGTTCACATTCTTTTTTTTTTTTTTTTTGGTACTGGAGTTTGAACTCAGGGGCACTTGACCACTGAGCCACATCCCCAGCCCGATTTTGTGGTTTTAATGTAGAGACAGGGTCTCACTGAGTTGCTTAGCGCCTCGCTGTTGCTGAGGCTGGCTTTGAACTCGCGATTCTCCTGTCTCAGCCTCCCTAAGTGCTGGGAAAGTTCACATTCTTGTTTAAATTTATTTGTAATCCCCAAATAAGCAATTGCAATACTTTGCAATCACTTGTGGACATGTGCGCAGCAGTGAAAAATTTGATTTACTTGCTCTGCATATTTCAAGCCAGGGTCCAACAAAGTACTACTCTGCCTCAGTGTTTCAGCCTCAAATAGTGATACCCAGGAGGCGAAGAGAGGAGGGGCTGGTGCTGTGCCTCTCAAGGAGCTCTAGCTCTGGAGACAGTGGGATGGGCCTTGATACTCAATTCTGACCCCATTAATGGGCATTTAACGCTTTAGGACCACATATCCTCTTGTAAAATAAAGAAAACAATCTTCCAGGATGAGTTATTAGAATTTAAGGTTATAATCTACATAAGATGTATATATATACACTTTTCCCTTAGGAGTAATGACTTAGCATTCAGTGTTTGCAGTGACTTTATAGAGCATAATTACTTAAATAACAAGAATCAGGTGCATTTTTTTTTTTTTGGTACCGGGGATTGAACTCAGGGGTACTCAACCACTGAGCCACATCCCCAGCCCTATTTTGTGTTTTATGTAGAGACAGGGACTCACTGAGTTGCTTAGCGCCTTGCCGTTGCTGAGTCTGGCTTTGAACTCCCGATTCTCCTGTCTCAGCCTCCCTAAGTGCTGAGATCACAGGCTTGCGCCACCGCGCCTGGCTAGACTTTCTCTTTTGGCTCTAGTTCACAGTTTTCTTCATGTGGTGTGGTTGTCTCCCCTCCCCTTAATCACATGTTCAAGTATTAAGGTTATTGAGCTTATAATATAATAGATCCCATTTATTGACCATGTTCTTGTCTTTTCAGTTATTTTTAAATTTATTATTGCAAATTTGGAGATAGAACCCAGGACCCCATGCATGCTAGGCAAGTACTCTACCACTAAGCTACACCTCCAGCCCTTGACCCTGTTCTTTCAGCCAGAAACTGCTAAAATTTTTCCTCATTTAAAACTGCAGTAATCAATTGAAGTTAGTATTAGTTTTCCATATATACAGAACAGAAAGCTGAGACAAGTGAAATGAAATGTCTGCAATTATATGATTAGTAACCAGCATCGAGCTTTCTCTTTGGCTTCAAACTTCTGTTTATACCCACTACTATAATATTGAATAAACACAGAAGGCAGACAAAGGTGAATACCCTTGTGAAGGCCAGGAATGAGTTTTATTGCACCTTTGTATGTTTGTTATCATCCCTAGAGGGTAGTTTGAATTATTGGGGTTTTAGGGTTTGGTGTGGTTTTGGTATTTATATGATTTCTTTTTGTTTAAGCCATATTATCTTGCCTGGTGTTTCCTTAATCCCCTGCACTTGTCCTTGTACACCCTGATGTGAAGAACTGGATCAAGTATGCCCGCTTTGAAGAAAAACATGCTTATTTTGCCCATGCACGGAAAGTATATGAGAGAGCTGTTGAATTCTTTGGAGATGAACATATGGATGAACACCTTTATGTTGCCTTTGCCAAATTTGAGGAAAATCAGAAAGAAGTAAATATACTTCAGTAACTTGATTGCATTGCAAAACAACTTAGAAAAGGTTACATCTTGTGTACAATGAGGTCATTTCCATTTTTTTCTTACTCACTTGTCTTTAGAGAAAATGTTTTGCAAAGACAAAAATAATTTCATACAGAAAATAGCACACAAAGCTGGCTGAGCTGCAAATTGGGAACTGAGTGATTATAGATATTATTATAACTGTCCTAATTTTGTTTTATTTGTTTGAAAATTAAGCTTTTAAATCTGAATGTCTATACACTTGAGAGGTAGTTCTTCGGCAGCCTTATTAAAGGACTTTGCAGGTAATAAACCTGGGCAGCAAAAAGCCAAAATCTCTCAGAACAGAGAGTAGAATTCAGAGTGGAACAGAGATTGCCCCACAAAATAAGTTCTCTTCCTTAGTTAGTTATACATAAAAAGAATTTCTGACAGTACCTCAAATAATGTAGACTTGACAGAGTTAGGCTGAGACCTCACACAAATGCTGGAGAGTCCAGATTCTATTGTGAAAGGGAAGCATTGAAAGGTTTGAAGTGGGAGAGTGATCAGATATGATTTATATTTTAAGGAGAACTTGTGGCTAATTTATAGAGAAAAAAAAAAAATATATATATATATATATAGTGGGGGGAGGTGGTAGCAAAAGTAGAACCAGGTGAGACCAGTGGGGAGACTTTTGAAATGGTCCAGGTTAGAAATGGAGATAGGTCAGCAGCAGGGAGAAAGGAAAAGGGCTGTGTTGAAGAGGTAAAAATGGCAGGGCTTGTAGAAGTGAATGTGGAAAATGAGAAAAGGAAAGGAATGAAGAAAGAGGAGATTTTGAAGTGAGCTAGCATGTGACCATAGATGTTTCTACTAAGATTGGGAAGACTCAGAAAGAGCCAGCTTGGAAGTGGGGAGAAAAAAGAAGTTCAGTTTGGGTCCTGTTTAGTTTGAGATTTGTAATAAACCTCCCACTTACAATATTAACCAGCCAACATTAAATATGGAGCTCAAAGAAGAGTTCCTGACACAAATACCTTCAGCCAAAAAGAGAAGAAAAGGTTTATTTTGGACATTTAGATACCTTAAAATCTTAGAAGTAACAGTTTATGCCACAATTACTCTCTTTTTGTAACTAGAATGAGAATGTTTAATGGAAGGTAGTCATCCTATCTGCTTTTAGTTTGAAAGGGTACGAGTCATCTACAAGTATGCCCTGGATAGAATTCCAAAACACGAGGCCCAAGAACTCTTTAAAAATTACACCATCTTTGAGAAGAAGTTTGGCGACAGGCGGGGTATTGAAGACATCATCGTGAGCAAACGTAGATTCCAGTATGAAGAAGAAGTGAAGGTGGGTGCTGGTGTGGGTGGTTAATTCTAAAATGCTCATCAATACTAGCTGCTCTAACATGAATAATAGCACGTTAGGGCTATTAGTGTTTACACTTTTGTGGGGGAGGGGGGTACCAGGGATTGAATTCAGGGGCACTAAACGACTGAGCCATATCTCTAGCCCTATTTTGTATTTTCAGAGATAGGGTCTCGCTGAGTTACTTAGTGCCTCATGTTTTGCTGAGGCTGACTTTGAACTCACAATTCTTCTGTCTCATCCTCCTGAGCCGCTGTGATTACAGGCATGCTCCACCACACCCAGCAATGGGTACTCTTTTTAGTGATGTCTGTGATCAGCTAGCACATTGCAGACAAGATGGAATATACGAGGCTGATAGGAAAGGCAGGTAAACCATACTTGGATTTGCTGTACCATTCACATGAGGAAAGTCATCTTTGATTGCTGATTGTGTACCTCGGAACTTGAAAAGAAATGTAGAAACTATTTGAGCTCATTTTTGGAAAAAGATGGAAAAATTGTCAGTATCTAAAAACCTGTTTTGCACATTATTGCCCTTAAGCTTTAACTGCCTGGACAAAAGATGTATTGTAGATATGATTCCATTCTCATCCCTTTATGTACTGTGTTGATTCCAATTTAAAATAATAGCATTTTCCTTCACCATTGTGCTGTGTATTTAGAAATTACTTTTACTTACATTAAAATCTCTCCAAGCGAAGGAGTTTAAGTGTGGTGTTAAGTAATATGGTAGGTCAGCAAGATATTTTCAAGATAGATTACTATTAACTGAAAAGGCAAGCTTCATAATTGTGAGTATGATAAAATTCCATTGTAATTTTATTATAAATCTAATGATATGTAGTCATATGTATATGTACATTAATAAGAATATATTGGGCTGGGGATATAGCTCAGTTGGTAGAGTCCTTGCCTCACATGCACAAGGCACTGGGTTCAATCCCTAGCACCACAGGGGAAAAAAAATACATTAATAAGAATAGATGTCATATTATTGAGTAGTTATCTGAGGAGTGATGGCTCTGGAGGAAAGGGGCCACACCTAACCAGTAACCTCTCCTTTGTCTTCCTTTTATTTTTTATGTTTGTGTTCTCAGGAATGGTGTTTTTTAAATGATATAATGGATAAATCTAGTAGAAAAAGTGCTAAACTATAAAAAGTCATTCTGGTACCTACTTTTAGCTTACATAGTATAGCTATTGGTTTTGTCTTTATTGATTAAGCAGCTTGTCTTTCTAGGCTAATCCACACAATTACGATGCATGGTTTGATTACTTGCGCTTGGTGGAAAGTGATGCAGAAGCTGAAACTGTGCGTGAGGTCTATGAGAGAGCTATTGCCAATGTCCCACCCATTCAGGAGAAGAGGCACTGGAAGCGCTACATATATCTTTGGATCAATTATGCACTCTATGAAGAATTGGAGGCAAAGGTAAAAATATTGCATTTTATGTCAGCTGTTAATGATTTCCTTGTCCCTGTACTCATAGCTTGTCTGTTGTGATAGTTACAATCCGTGAAACAGAGAAGTTTAGTTGATAGTTACAATCCTTGAAACAGAGAAGTTTAGTTGTAAATTTTTATAGGCTTCTGTTCAGCCATATAATTATATATTCTCTCTGCAACATTTTAAATTTTCTATACCTGTTGTGGGAAAAGTTGAGGTGGTGTGTGTCTTTGTGTTTTTTCTTTCTTTGCAGCACTAGGAATCAAACTCAGGGCCTTATACATTCTAGGCAAATGCTGTGCCACTGAGGTACACCCCTAGCCCTTTGTTTGTTTGTATTTTAACGTGCAAACAAGATAACATTTGTAAGTTGAAAGGGAATAAGGAGCCAGACTTCAGGTTAATTATATATAGTTTCCTATAATTTATGGGGTTTTTTTGTTTGTTTTTTAACAAATGTAGCTCACAATCACAGCTAGATTGTACATTTTTATTTTAGGTTAAAGTTAAATGACATTTTCAGAAACTGGTCATGTGTGAGTTAACAGGTAAAGATTAACCTGCTATCGATCTGAGAACATAAAACATCTTTATTTCTTTCTGCTGTCAGGCAGAGCCTTTCTACAAAGAAGCACTCAGAGTTTGATGTCTATATTGTTGATGATTCTTAAACTAAAGTTTGATGGCCACAGGTAGTTCATACTTTTTAATCATGGAATCAGAGTTTAGAAATAGTCACTTGAGAAAACATATTCAGTGCTGAGTGTGTACATTTTTACTGATGAAATTAGTAACTAGTGAAGTTAATGTTAGCAACAGACTTCAATAATTGTGAAAAATTTTTATACAGGATCCTGAAAGGACAAGACAGGTCTATCAAGCTTCTTTGGAACTAATTCCTCACAAAAAGGTATGCTTGCTCTAAAGTGTTCAACTCGAACCAGGTCAAAATCTTCATCTATTACTTGTGAAATAATAGGATGAAATAATATTTAGTGATTATTTCCCTGTATAGGCACCATGGAAAACATAAAGAAGGAAGAGCTTACACTCTAGTTCA
Organism: Xerus rutilus; assembly: GCA_028644305.1. NCBI lineage: Eukaryota > Metazoa > Chordata > Mammalia > Rodentia > Sciuridae > Xerus > Xerus rutilus. The sequence goes on from CM053401.1 coordinate 139,105,813, forward strand.
GAGGATAGCCTGCATTGAGAAACAAACTAATAATACAGATAATAATGTAAAAGTTCAGAGGAGGCTGGGTAATTTGAATAGACTAAATAGAAAGGAAGACATTCACAGAGTTCACACATGTGAGAGACACAGAACTGTGTTTGTTGATATGAATGCATCCCTCGCTTCTCTAGAAATGATTCAGATGTTACCATGTTTCCCAGCACAACAAAGTCTTTCCTGCCGTTGAAATATTGGCTAAGTTATCTTCTCAGAACAGACATAGGATGTTCTGTCTACATACAAGTGGCCCACAAAACAAGGCCTGTTCAAGGAGAGGCTGCAGTGTCAAGAAGCACAGTAAAATATCTGAATCATGATGTTAACTTGTGAAATCTTTACTTATAAGTAAGCAAAATATATCCTGCCTCACTCAAGTTTCAGAAAAATCTAACTGCCAGTAGCCTTTGGTTAATTTAAATTTTCTTAAATTCAATTTAAATGAATTTCTTCAGCTATTTATTTTTGTGCTTTTGTTTCCTAGTTCACGTTTGCCAAAATGTGGTTATATTATGCGCAATTTGAAATAAGACAGAAGAATTTACCATTTGCCAGAAGAGCTTTGGTAAGTAAAGAAAGGAACAGATGCCTCATGACATTCCTCAAGAAGGAATTTAAAATCTTAGTGCTTACGACTTGTACCATTTCTACTCTACAAAAAACACAACAGAGATTTCTAGGCTACGACATGTTAGAAAGCCCTAGGAAAAATGTCAGATGATGATGCTTAAATTATTCTTATTACCTAGGAAAAGTGAACCTTTCAACATTGGAAATATCTATGGCTACCAACTACTAGATCTGTCCTCAGACTAGACTCAGGGGACTGGTCCTGTGCAAATTTCTGGTATATTAAATGCATTTTCCTGCTAAAAATTGTTCTAAAATTTTTTTTTTTTTTGGTACTGGAGATTGAACTCAGGAGCACTCGACCACTGAGCCACATCCCCAGCCCTATTTTGTGTTTTATGTAGACAGGGTCTCACTGAGTTGCTTAGCAAGCCTCACTGTTGCTGAGGCTGGCTTTGAACTCGCGATTCTCCTGTCTCAGCCTCCCTAAGTGCTGGGCCAAAATTTTTAATAGGATCAAATATTGTATTTAAGTATAATTTCTCTTCAGATAAGGTACTATTACCCTGGCTGTGAACAGCAAGTCAAGTTTCACTCTTTGATTACCTTTTTATTTGAGGAAGATTTTCATATCTGATATCTGTTTTTCCTGAGAAAGTTTAAAATCCAAAATAGTGGACTAGGTACCAGTGAGCATAAGCCATCTTATCACGTGGTTGAGCTAGAGAAGTTTCATCTGGCCTTTTGTCAAGAGCCACTGTGAAGAGTGTTATACCATAGAGCAACATTATGGCCTGATATGTTGAAATGGTGGCACATGTTTCCCACTAAGGTATCACAGTCATCTGGTAATTTTATTTTCCAGGGAACTTCCATAGGCAAATGTCCAAAGAACAAGTTATTTAAAGGTTACATAGAATTAGAGCTGCAGCTTCGAGAATTTGACAGATGCCGGAAGCTTTATGAAAAGTTCCTGGAATTTGGGCCTGAAAATTGTACCTCCTGGATTAAATTTGCAGAATTAGAGACAATCCTTGGTGATATTGAAAGAGCCCGGGCCATTTATGAGTTAGCCATCAGCCAGCCACGCTTAGACATGCCAGAGGTGAGGATCTCAGGTTGCATGTAATTTTGTTGTAGATACTTCTCTAGTATTCCTTTAGATAATCATTTTAAGTGTGTGTGTGTGTTTTAGAATATAAACATGATCTGACTAACCTACAATCTTTTCTACTCAGATTAGGATTTTTCTGTTTGTAGGATAGGAAGGTGGGTAGGGGTGAGAGGAGTTGGAAAATGAAGCCCTCTAGCTGAGTACCAGAGCACAGTAGACACCCAGGATGAACTAGAATGTAATGGTGTGGATGGTGGAGCTCTCTTCCTCCCTTCCTCAAACTGGGAAGGGAAGAGAAGACCAGGCAAGCAAAAAGCCAGAGATGGAGGTGAGGACTGCACATCCTTGTTCTAGTACAGTTTTGCCTGGATTGGGCCAATAAAAGAGGCTCCAATTAAACCATAATATTCATAGAATTGTAACTGCTACTGTCAGGGTATCTTGGCCAGCCTTCAGTAGTTACACTTGAGCCACATGGTGGCGCCAGACTATGGGACCAATTTGAGTGACACTGGAGTCACAATTCGGCCATTTTGTCAGTATTGACCTAATATGACCCTGCATTTAATGGTTCAGGCCTCACTGACCATATCAGGACAGTGCTTTGTATCTCTCCTTCCATGTCTTGGCCTCAGTTCTTCCACCATACTGTTGCTCCGACATGTCCAGGCCTTGTGCCCTGACAGCTGGGCACCTATTCAATAAATGTTTGTTGAGTTTAACTCAAATAACAAGGAATTTACAGTAGAGATTAAAACATACTATCTAATTTGGGCCAGTTTTGTCCCCATAGGTTAATTGCATATGGCAGGATCCTGAAAGTATCTGGGAGACACAACAAATTTCTCAGTTCTTGATTAAATTGAATATCTTGGAAAACCTCCAAAGGAGAATCTAAAACTGAATCCATGGTCTTTTGTCCTGTAGTCTAGAATTCTAGCGGTAAGCTAGATGGCAAGCTTATAAATGCCAATATTATTATTTCATTCACATGTTGTTGGTTAATTGCTTAGCAAAAGTTCTGTTCCTGGATGTAGGTTAGAATGTTAGGTAAGCTGTACTTTGGTTGGGTGCATCTGCTTTGTAAATGTCAAGACTGACCTATTATTTTTCTTAGGTGCTGTGGAAATCATATATTGATTTTGAAATTGAACAGGAAGAAACTGAAAGAACAAGAAATCTTTATCGACAATTGCTTCAGCGAACACAACATGTCAAGGTATTCTGTGCTTTGTTGTTGATCTTTGATTTTGCTTGAATCAGTAGTCCTAAAAAAAATACTATATTTCTGTATTTTAACTGCTTTTTATTAGAAAATTTAATTTAGCCATGCACAGTGATACACATCTGTAATCTCAGGTACTCAGGAGGGTAAGGCAGGATGATCAGAAGTTCAAGTCCAGCTTGGTCACCTTATCAATACCCTATCCCAAAGTAAAATTTTTTTTAAAAGGCTGGGGATGTAACTCTGGTAGAGAACTTGCCCACCATGTATGAAGCCCTGGGTTCAACCTCTAGTACTTACAGGAAAAAATTAAAGAAAATTCATTTTAAATTATTTCCTTGCTTTTAAAAAGAACCCACAAATCTCAGAGGACTTGTGAATGTTAAACTTATACCAGGTCATGATGTATACTGCATGTGAATATCTTGGATATCACAAGATTGGAAAAAGTTCCTCTTTTCATGATTTTAATCAGATATAGGAATAGATTATTTCCATGCTTACATTGAAGCATATATTCAATGTATTCTGTGAAACACTACAAATGACTATATTATATTCAGATTTAATGAACTAGACATTAGCTTTATTATTATTACTATCATGTAGGTGACATTGCTGATTTGGTTCCATAATAATTTTCTTTAAGGTGTGGATCAGTTTTGCTCAGTTTGAGTTGTCTTCAGGTAAAGAAGGAAGTGTGGCTAAATGTAGACAGATTTATGAAGAGGCTAACAAAACTATGCGAAACTGTGAAGAAAAGGAAGAGAGACTTATGCTGCTAGAATCCTGGCGAAGCTTTGAAGATGAATTTGGAATGGCATCAGATAAGGAGAGAGTAGATAAACTCATGCCAGAAAAAGTCAAGAAGAGAAGAAAAGTCCAGGCTGATGATGGGGTAAGAGCTGAGCCCTGAAGCTATATGCTAAATAAGTAGAAATGCATGACTTTGAAGTTTGTGCAAGTGGCATATTTACAACCTGAGGATGGGAGCACACAGCCTAGAGTACAAGTCACTTACAGTGTGGCTATTAAAGGAGGACAGCCAGGTTAGAGGCTGGGAGGGGGTGGCAAAGGCTTTGAGAGATGGTTAAGTCCAGGAACTATATAAAATGTGGTATTTCTAGAGTAGGAAATCAGTGTGGGGGGAAACAAACCTCACTAAGTGGAACTAATCCAGAGAAAGTTTTGTAAGCTGTAGGAAGGAGTTTGGTGGGAATTATTAAAGGGTTATATGGATAAAATGACATGACCAGATTGCTGTTATCTCATACAGGAAAGCTTGAGGGTCTTAGATTACAGAAAGAAAACCTGTAAGAAAGTGTTTTTGTAAGCTAAGAAGTGAGGGTAGAAGCAGGGCCTAGTAGACCAAATTTTGGGAAGTGCTATCAGTAGTCAATTGGAGGTAAAGATGTGAGGGCAAGAATTGTAATAATAATGCACAGGTGTATAACTTTCATTATTGGATAAATGTGAAGTAAAAAACCTTTAAAGAATTGTAAAACTTAAACATAAGACTGCAAGATGTAGTTACAGGCACTGTCTTCTTGGTTGACTGTGGAGCAGCTATGCTAAGTTTTAGAATTTTCTTTTGCCAGGTTTTCCCATCTTGGTGAAGTATAACTCTAGCAACACCAGTCCAGCAACTGTTTATTCTTGTCCTATCTTTCAGGCTTGGCTGTTGAATTTTTTGTAGTAGGTTTGGATATTGTTTTGTAAAATGGAGACAAGTTGAATTAGAACTCTGGGTTTTCAGTAAAAACTCTCCACTTTAACTGAAATTTATTTTAGCCATATGTTTGCTTGCCTTTTAATTTGTCATATTTCTGTAGTCTGATGCAGGCTGGGAAGAATACTATGATTACATCTTTCCAGAAGATGCTGCCAATCAGCCTAACCTCAAGCTCTTGGCCATGGCCAAACTTTGGAAGAAACAACAACAGGAAAAGGAGGCTGCTGAGCAAGATCCAGATAAGGATGTGGATGAGAGTGAATCCTGATCTTTTCTTATTGAGAAATGTTTTATTATTTTTTATAAATTAATAGTTTGGAACTCTTGTGACTCCTGGAAGTTTTTATATTCACCAGCAAAGAATTGTTTGGGATCTTTGACAGCTACTTTTTGAATCATTTTTAAAATGTTCTGGATTAGGTAGGGGTGAGGAATTGCAAGTAAAGTCATTTTTTAAATATCAGATTTCTTCATCTGATTCCAAACTTTCCTAATGTTTGTCCAATCATGCATTAGGAAATGTAATTGAAGTTATGCTTAGCATCTATTTTAGATGGACCTGTAGACTTTTATTTTTTAAAAAGGTTTTCAGGTTACGTTCTGCAGTAATTTTTCAAGTGTAGTTTTCTCATGTTATGCATTCATGAAACTTGTAACTTTTTACTGTCTTCAAAGTCACAGTCTTGAGTTCAGTTCCCAGCACTGCCACTTAGTGATTGTGTATCTTAACCTTTATTTTCAGTTTCCTCACTCATAAAATAGGGCAATACTTTGACAGCACATTTCAAGATTACATTAGAAAAAGAATATCTGGTACACAGTAAGTGCTCGATAAAATGTTTTTTGCAACTTTCTTAAATGTGTTCATTCCTCGTAGAAGGAGATATGCTTAAATTAACATCGAAATGTCTTTACCTTCTCAATAGCGGCCAATTATACCAAAGTGCTATTAAAAAACATTGGCAAGTAACTTACAGTGACTATTTTTCTGAAAAGTTTTTTTACTAATAACAGTTTGTTACACCATAGTTAGTTCCTTAAACTGGTTGAGTTTTGTAGTTGAGTTGAGCTTTGACTTGTTTATAACATGTGCTATGAAAAATGATGTCCTCCCCTGTTCAGATAAGTTTGGGAAACTCTAGATTAAAACTTAAACTGTTAATAGAGTCTCTAAAATTAGTCTTCTTGGAGCCTTTGGTATGCTGCTATATATTATGAATCTTCATAATGATTTTCTCCTACTGTTGCCCAAATTTAGTGAACAATGGAATTATAAATTTCATCTAGAATTATCATCTGTGTGCTATAGTACAAAAAACATTTACGGATAACACCCAACATGCTAAATTTACCCTGGGGGTTTAGAGCATATGTAAAAACACTGAAAGTACCATATACTAAATAATGAAAGCTTAAAGTAGCACAAGAATGATTATATATATATTTTAAACATTTTTTAGTTGTCAGTGAACCTTTATTTATATGTGGTGCTGAGAATCAAACCCAGTGCCTCACACATGCTAGTCCAGCACTCTACCACTGAGCCACACCTCAGCCCAAGAATGATTATATTTGCTAGTGTATTACTTACATTCCAAACAGAAAAACTGATCTGTTTAACTTAGCTGATATTTCTCAAGCATACTTTTTTGTTTTGCTTTGTTTACTACCCAAACATTAGAACTGTATTTTCAAGACTGTTTTTCACCTATGGGACCATTAATAAGCAAGTTTATTATTAAATGTACAAATTCATCCAAGGGAATAAAACAGACTTGATTATGTTATTAATTTCTATCTTGAAAATTAGGGCATTTGAAGGCACAAGAAAACAGGACTAATAATAAAACTTTTCATCTTCTGCTTTTGTCACTGGACCAGTTTCACACTTTGGGGTGTCAGATTGGTTCTGACTATTGACTTAGATCTTAGGAGAATTTATGATTATCCTTTACTAAATGTGCAGTCAAGGGGAAAGATGAAAATAAGTCTTCCTAGAATTATCTATGCTGTTTGTGTTGCATTTAGGCATAAGAAAAAGTTAAGGATCATGTTTTCAAAGTTATAACAAGCATATGCCAGCATGAAATGCTGGAAGGAAAGTTATTCTCCTGTGGAAGAACATAAAGGATGCATTGAACTCCACCAAAATCCTTTCTACAGTAAAAGCTTTATAATCATTTCATGTGGATTTTTCTTGAGTTTCTTCTTTTACTTATTGGATATTTTTAGATGCTACAGGTAATGAAACTACATATGAAAACACATGGTCAGGGGGCTGAGGTTGTAGCTCAGTGGCGGAGTGCTTGCCTAGCATGTGTGAGGCACTGGGTTCAAGCCCCAGCACCACATTTAAATAAAAAAATAAAGATTTATTGACAACTAAAAAAATATAAAAAAAAAACAACACATGGTCAGCCTATGTTCTAGTTTCTTTAGGAATTAAGTTCTTTTTCCTCTTAAGAAACAAAAACAAAAACCACATCAGCATCTTTTTGTATTTAGGAAGGCAGGATTTAAATAGTAGTGAGAGAAGAAAAAAATCCAGGAAACAAGTAGGAAGAATCTGTACATGATAAGAAGCTTACCTGTGCCGGGCAGGGATTATTTCAGATGTTCATTTTAAAAATGTTTTATATATATGATAAAAAAGGAAGAGAAACATGTCTAATGATTTTTTTTTTTTTTTTGGTACTGGGGATTGAACTCAGGGACACTCGACCACTGAGCCACATCCCCAGCCCTATTTTGTGTTTTATGTAGAGACAGGGACTCACTGAAGTGCTTAGTGCCTCGCTGTTGCTGAGGCTGGCTTTGAACTCGCAATTCTCCTGTCTCAACCTCCCTAAGTGCTGGGATTACAGGCTTGAGCCACCACACCTGGCTAAATGATGGTTTTTTATAATCCTGATTTAGTTGTATAAATGACCAAGACACCCAGAAAACATTCATAGAATCAACAATGTATTTTATTATACATCTTAGATTTATACATTTCATATATGCTTTTAAAGCTTCAATTAACAGTTCAATACAAAATAAAAAATATATATATATATATGCAGCAGTGGTTCTCAGGCACAGAATTTAGGAGGTTGGAGCAAGTCTTTTCCCGGCATATAGTGGATATTATGAACCATGATAGTGGAAAGTTTCTTTCTGACCTAGCTGCCTTCTTGATTGAATTTTATTAGAGCAAACAGCGTTAAGACATGTAATAGTGCTAAATGGAAACAGATTGAAAAATATGTTTATAACCTGTATTTTCTTAAAGTCTTTAAGACCTAAATGATTATTTTTCTCCTAATAGCGCTCCAAGATCATCCAATGAAAATAATATTGTCCATAAACTATTTGGAACAACTGCCTAAGAACCACTGCCTATGGTTATTCAATGTCTTCAGGCCTCACAGGATGAGGTAATGGTATGATGGATTTCTTCTCGGTGTCCCTGGAAAGTGCCTTCCTCATATCTGTTAGGAAGCAAAGTTTAATGTGAACACCTAAGTATCAAAACACTTCATATCAAATTTAAAATGTATATACTTGAAGATCCCATAAAAGATTTTGTCCCGTACTCCCACTTTCAGACTCTAAGAGACATGTATTTTTAAATAAGACTTCCAATTGTAAGTATATCAGATGCTAACTGAACCCCACCCAGGATTTAACTCATCATACATATATTCTCGTTCTTATTAGTGAAATACCATACTCCTAATATTGTGAAACCATAATTTATAAAAACTGATGCTGGTTAGTTAATGTAAGTTAACCACTAATAAGTTCATAAAAACAGGTTAAAGGAGACTTAAATATCAAAGTCCAATATGATTCTTTTTAATATATTAAAATAATTGAATATTTCAACCTGGAGAAAAAATTTAACTGTTCTGGCTTCCTCTTGGAGTTACTGCTTTGGAAGGGAGCTTACCATAAGCATCCTCATCGGGCTCCCCGTTGCTGGCTGAATAGTACTCTATGACCGTCCTATACACACTGTAGCCCAATTGCTTGTACATGTTGACTGCAACTTGGTTAGATACTCTTACAAAGAGATCAACAAAAAATCCACCCTTTCTTTAAAAAAAAAAAAAAAAAAAAAAAAAGAAAGATGTTGGAATGTGAGAAACCCTAGGAAGTAATAAATACAGATTTTTAAAAACAACACTTGTTTTTACTTTGCTTTGATTACTACTCAGTAACAGGACTTTGCAGCTTGACAATTCTGCGGTACAAAAAGATCACTCTTTTTGTAGAACAGTCAAAAGCTGTAATACATGTTTTCTTAAAATACAATTTTTTTTCTACAATTTTGCTACTGGTTTTTGAAAATTATTGTTTTTTTTTTTTGTCACAGTAATTGATATGCTTATTTTACAAAACAGTCATGGCACATGATGTTTTCTCTCACGTGCACAAATGGGAGATTATGAAGCTAAGTAGCCATAGCAGGATGCTGGTCACAGCCCTAAAGCCCGTAGCTCTCTGTGGTAACATCCGTTCACTCCTCAGAGGTCTCCACATCCTGACCCTTGTGACTAGACTATTACCTGGTTTGCTTTCTGTTGTAGATTTACCATCTATTATAGTTTAGTTCTTCCTGTTTGTTGACAATTTATAATGGAATCAGGCTTTACGCATTCCTTTGTGATTTGCCTCAGTCAGCACTGTGAGCCAGCCTCATGTGTAGCTGGAGCTTGTTCATCTTCACTTTGTTAAGCATTCTATTGTATGAATATACCACAAGCCATCCATGGTCCTACTGATAAGCACTTCCAGTTTGAACTAGTACGATTTATGCTGCTGGGACTGATGTAGCTCTGGTGGAGCTCTTGCTTAACACATGTGCAAGGCACTGGGTTCAATCCCCAGTAACAACAAACAAACAAACAAACCCACCACTACCATTAACTATGCTGCTCTGAAAACTTGTTGAGCATCTTATGGAATAGTATCATCTAAGATCTATAACTAGGAGTGCCATTGCTGTGTCACAAGGTATGCACATTTTCAGCTTTATTAGACAATGCCAACCTGTTTGTAAAATTTACCCTTCTACAGAAGTGGATGAGACTCCAATCCCCCAGTAACAAGGTTTAATGCATCTGGCATTTTTATTTTTGCCAGTCTTCTAGGGTAATATCTCAGTGTGATTTTAATTTGCATTTGATTACTAACAAGGCTGAACATATTTCTGGTTATTGGCCATTTAGATTTCTCCTATTCAATACTTAGTGATCTTTCACAGTTTTCCCCCAAGCTACACCCATCTATGTATTCTGGATATTCAGTATTCTATAATATTTTTGCACATATCTTTTCCCTGTTTGTGGCTTGTCTTATCATTATCTCCAATGTGTCTTTTGATGAACAACTTTATTCCACATTAGTAAGGTTGAACATAAAACCTTCTCCTTACACGTTAGCACATGTTATAGCCTGTTCAAATTATTCTTTTGTACCCTGAAGTCATAGAAACACTCTCCTAATATTCAAAGAGCTTTTTAGTTTTGCCTTTTACATCTAGGTTTTTAATAAATCTGGAATTGATTTGCATATGTTAAGCTAGTGACCATGAGATATATTTACTAGAGGTTTATTATTGATAATAACTTTTTTTTAAGGTTAAGGATACTCTCCTATTTCCTAGTTGGCTAACAGGTTTGTTTTTTTTTTTTTAATGAAGAATGAATGTTGGATTGTATCAAAGTTACTACACTTAATGAAAAAATGGTTGTTCTCCTTTAGCGTGAAGTTAAAACAACCCTGCTTCTGATGTTATCCACTGAACCCATTTTGCCATGATTTTTCTGGGATTTTGCACTTAAGTAATGAGATTTCCTCAGATCTTCCATTCTCACGTATTTTGGTCAGGTACTATTATCAAGGTTATCCTAGCCTTTAAAAATAAGTTAAAAAATGCTCCAAGATTTTTTGTACTTGTGTACAAGTGACCTTGCAATAGTTATTTCTTAAGTGTTTATTGAAATTTGCCAAAAAAGCCAAAGCTCTCTTTGTAGAAAGATGTAGCACCTAATTGAAATCCTTTGGCTTGTAACTTCTTTTGTACTGCCGTCAAGATAAGAATGGCTTTTATAATTCTGAAGTTAAAAATAAATTAATATAAGACAATGCAACAGACCTCAGGTGGCCTGAAAACTCTTAAATATTTACTGTCTTGTTCAGAAAAGGTTCACTGACCCTTGGCCAATTTCTCTCTGATTGTTCTGTCAGGAAGAAGCATGTTTAGATCTCCCATTGTAATAATCATTTGTCTATTTATCCTTGTTGTTTTATCAAGTTTTGGATTTTTATTTTGAATTTATATAACTGGGTACATAAAATTTCTAACATGTCTTTTTGATGGATTAAATCTTTTATCTGTATACAGTGACCCTTCTTTACTCTGGTAATAATAATTCAACTATAATGTAGCTTGATGGAAGTACACCAACTTTCTTTGCATTAGACTTTGCATGACATGATACCTTAAATTTTTTCTTTTAATCTTTGTGTATTTTGTATCTTTATAAATATATCCTGCAAATACAATACACTTCTGCCTTTTAACTGGAATCATCAATCCTAATATTTCCTATTCTAATTACTGATAATGTTTGTTTTACCAGTTTAAATTTCCTTTTTCTCTTCTTTTGGACTGATTTTTATCATTCAAATTTTTTGTCTCCTCTTTTGGTAATTATGTAGTTTCTATTTTTAATGTATATATTTAAATACATGCATGTAGTATGTGTATCTATCTGTATACACACACTCATACAAATAACTTAAAAATCTTAACAGCTATCCTAAAATAACGAAGCTTCTAAAACTAGAAGGAAAGGGAGCTTAATGGTTTACTATTCGAAGAGAGAAGCTATCCTATAATTACACATGTGCAAGGTTACAGTTGGAACCTATTTCCCATCTTCCTGTGTGCTATACAAGAATGCTAAATAACTTTTTGCCAACAAAGATGTCATTATGTATATAAACTATATATTATTAAAATTTTTCTTCTTTTCCTTATTCAATCTAGTCATAACTTTAAAAACACTGTAAAGCCTAGAGTCGACTTCTTTTTCAGCTAACACCATTTCTTTTATCCTCTAAAAGGATTGGCATCCTACTTGGCTCAGAATGTTTCTTCCCACAATTACTTCTTTAAAACCTGCCTTTATTAAATCCAATGATATGTGAACATTAAGCCTCCAGAGCCATTTTTCGTAACAATCCACTCTCCTACTACTCTTTCACACATTTACATTGAGAAGGAAATGGCATCCAGATAACTGGCCAGACTTCCATATCTTGACTTTTCTAGAATGGGAGATGGGAGAAGCCTTCCTTTTAGTTACTGTACTACTTTACTGTACTACTTTTTATCTCACATAGTAAGGGTGTCTGATATATGTCTCTCTTTTTAAATGTCATAATGTTGGCAGTTCCCAAACTGTGCTCTGGGGTATCCCAGAGCCATGGGATATTCAAGATATTCAGGGAAAACACAGCAAAATTTTATGTCAGATACTGGCAAACTACTAATTCAAAGTAGGTCAACAAATTCAACACTATGCTACATTCCTTTTAATTACATAATATTATTATGAAGCTAGGTTTTTGGTAGTTACTGTGATTTTAAAAAGCATGAGTGCCACATGAATATCAATGGGAAACAGGAATGCAAGTGGTAGCGAATCTGTTTCCAAGGTTTAAGAAGTCATTTAAGAAGTCACTCAGCCAGCTAGTTGCTGTGGAACACATCTTTAATCCCAGCTACTTAGGAGGCTGAGGCAGAAGGATCACAAGTTGACAAGTTCAAGGCCAGCCTCAGCAACTTAGCAAGACCCTGTCTCAAAATAAAAATAAAAAGAGCTGGGGATGTATGTAGCTCAGTGATAGAGTGTCCCTGGGTTCAAAAAATTTTGAATTCTTTTGAACCCAGGGGCATTCTAGCACAAAAAAATCATTCAATGTCCTTGGTTCATACATTTCATTAATAGATAACCACAGTTAAAAATGAAATGAAAATGCATGTTATTTGTTTATCTTTTCAAAGTGGCTACTAGCTGTTAGGCATATAAGTACTTATTAAACTTAAGATGGAACTATTTTTTTTTTGGTATAGGAACACTGAAAAATTTACTAACACACTCAGGACAATGGTAATAAAATTTGGGAACATAAAATTTGGGAACATATGCCACAATGGCAATAACACAAAAATAAACCTTCCTTGAAGGCTAGTCTTTGATTTCACCAGTTATCTAGCATATAGGCCTATGATAGGTTACTTAAACACTCTGCCTTAATTTTCCTTAATGACAAAACAGGAACAAAGACACCACTTTGAATGTGTGACAGAACAGTTTTAAGAACTACTAGAAGCTGAAAATGAATACTACAAAGTGTAAAGACACAGTAGCTACTCAGCCAGAAGGGGGAAGAAATCTCACAATGTTCTACAGACAAAAATGAAATGATGAGGGTTCATAAATCACTAAATGTATTTGAAAAACTAGATCTCACCTTTCTGAAATCTCCTCTAATAACTCCATAAGTTTAGCAGCCAAACCAAGGCGTCGAAATTCAGGGGCAACAGACAGAGCTGTGACATGCCCATGCCATTCTTCCCTGGCTACTGAGCCTTCTGCTTTACCCATAACTGCCAACAACAACAACAAAAAAGCATTCAGTAATTAGACACACTAACACACAAAATTACCGTCTGGTACATTTTTATAAAGGAAACTAATGACAAAATTTTCATTTTTAAGTATCTAGTTAGTGCTATTTATTTGAAAATTCACTTGCAAATGAAATGCCCCACCTGGTTCTAGAATCAGGAAAAGTTTTCATGGAGGTATTTATATATGTGGGTATGTACATATAATAGAGAAAATTCATAGCTCCAAGTTTTGTTAGTAATGCTACTAATTCAATGAAGAAGCTACAATCCACACATTATGTGCCAAATAAACCATGATATAAATAACAGAATGAAAGATGCAAAAAAAATGAGATCATGTCTCCCTGGTTCACTGCTATATCCCTTGGGCCTAGCACAATTGCTAAAACAGAAGAAACTAGTAAGATATTGAGTAGTTGAAAATAAAACACAGGCATCATGATTCCAATTCTACAGCCTAAAACAATCACGTTGAAACCTATATTAAAATCTTTACCTACCCAAAAAATGTGCTAGTGGTGTTGTACTTACTATAACCCATTAATTCTCCACCAGGTGCCTCTGCAACGATGAAATACTCTGGCCAGTGGGCGAGGTACTGTAAGTAAAAAGGAATCCCATACTAGATCCTGTTAAGGAGTATGAAAAGTAAAGGACGGTAAAAAGTTTCCTTAAAACAAAACAAAATTGTTACTTTATCTTTAGCTCTATAAAATTTCTAATTATGCCATTACATGAAATATTTAGGTTAGCACTTTTACAAAATTGTCTGGACATATCACCTCCATTGTGGAACAGAGACTGGTAGAAAGCAGAGAACCAGGACTCCAAAGTTCTTGTACAGTCTGCTTCCCTACTTACTGATCACCCTGTATCTAATCTGTGTGTAGCATTTATCATCACCTGAGATTCTTATTTGTTCACTGTCTGTCTACCTATGGACCATGAATGTCAGATTTATTCTATGGTGCTTGGTACAAGGAAGATGTTCAATACATTTATCCTTCCATAATTGCACTGGAAAATTAACGGCTAGTTCCTACTTTGGCTTCAGCCATGAAATGAAAAATAATTACAACCTATGCCCTTTCAGAGGCAATAATTATCTAATTTTTCCCCTCCACTGATTCAAATTTTAATAATGTAGATAAAATCTTAGGGTGTCCTTACTATTATGTGCTTACTCCTTTATGTCTTCTCAGTGTAAGCACTCTGATACAATTTAATGAGAGGACATCATCAATCATACAAAGAAGTTCAGTGGTAAAGTACTTGCCTAGCCTGCACAAAGCCCTGGGTTTGATACTAGTGCTGTTAAAAAAAAAGAGAGTGAGTTTCTGGAAAATTTCCTCAAGTGTTAAATTCTTCAATCCTCAAATTCTCTGAGGAATATTCATTATTTTGAGAACTCAAACAACCCTTAACATGGCAGGCCATCCAGTCTTCCTGCCATGCAGCCACTGACACCTCAATCATCTCTCCTCTTGCCAATGATAGAGGCCCTGAAACCCTCCCCATCTCCCCTATTCCCCAAATCAAATCACTAGGACCTAACAGGTTAGTTTCAAATATGTACTCACTTGGATTATGGGATTTTTTAACTGTAAAATGTAAATGCCACTCAAAGCACATTGTGTAAGTTGATTTGTATTCTAATATTTTCCTTTATTATACAGTAAAAATTTTCCTTTGGCATTCAAAACTCTTCAAAAACCTTTTACTTAAAAAAAAAAAAAGACATGGGAATACCTTTAATTAGTCATAATTTTAAAAATACAAATGAAAACTTTGGGGATTTTTCTTTTTCTACTCAATTTTGTTTCTGATCCGTAGTCCTCTGGTAGCCTGTACCTATAGTTAACTTCTACTGCTGTGTAGGATTCCCTGATATGAAGACAATTTAAATATCCTGTCTCCTGTCAGGAGACATCTGGGTCATTTTAAGTCCTTCATGCATACATCTTAATTTATTTAAACATATCCTTGTTATGTTTGAATGTTCTTCCAAAATTTCAGTATAATTCTCCTGAAATAATTTTTATAATGATGTAACTCAGGGGTAGCAAACTTTTTCTCTAAAGGACTAGAGTATAAATTTCCTAGGCTTGTAGACCATACAGTCTCTGTTGTATCAACTCAAACTGAAAGTCACAGAAAACACATTAGTCAGCATGGAAATGTCTCAATATAATTTTATTTACAAAAACAAAGTGGGCTAAATTTGGCCCATGGACCTTAATTTGCTTACCCATGACAAAAACTGCCTCTATTTTTTAAAAGTATGTTTGCTTTCAGGAAATGCAATCTCTGAGTATTACATTTCAAAAATACCTTCCAGAGAGACTATACCAATTGATACTGTCATTAGCAATTTTTGAGAATGCTTTTTACCTCATCATCATTAATATTGAGTTTTATCCTTTTTTAAAAATTTCTGGATAATTTGTTCTGTTATATATGGTTTCTCATTTAAGTGTGCATGTCTTTTGACTGGTATGACTGAACTTTATAAACTCTTAATATGTTCACAAGCTTCTACTATGCCCTATTTTGGGACAGAAATTAAATTATCAATTAACAGTCTCCTATCCATCTGCAACAGACACAGAGCATAATCTAAAAATCTAATGTTGCACTGTAAACCACTAAAGATGTGTAGGTTATCTGTTATAGCAGCATAACCCACAGTGTCCTAACTTTCCATATTCTGCCCATTTTTCTATTGGGATCATGATACAGATGATCAATTATTACCCCAAATCCTTTATTCACTTTAGTAACAAATCCCAATTTCAAGTTGGGCACATTTCTGGACTGTAAATAGACTGGACAGGTGGGGCAGGAGGCAGGTGCTTTACGGTGCTTTGCAAAATTACCCTTAAAATGGAAGGACACACTCACCTCCCCTCTGTTGATTCTGCTCCCATATTGATGGTTTGCTCTGGAGCCACCTGGAACAGGAAGACCAAAGCTACCCTTGGAATGATTCTATGACTAAATTGCAAAGAGGCTGGTTGCTGAAGACTTCATCCAGAGGGAAACAGCCATCTTGCTAAAGTCACTGTGCTTTCTAGTATATACATAAGCCATGCGACTACTGAGGGGCAAGGTGGGCAAGGGAGCTATGATGTTACAGATTTATGTAAAGTCATTATATTAGCAGTTTGCCAGGCAGACTTAAGACAACTCTTGTTCTTTTTTTGTTTTTTAAAGGGTTTATAGGAGTTTAAAGTTTTTAGTACTCTATTTTTTCCTTTTATTTGATTTTCCTTACTGAGTATATCTTCATTTATCTTTTTTTTTTTAAAAAAAAGGATACAGTTTCTGTAAGTGGGTCCAAGTTACTGGAAAAAAAAACAAAAGAAATGTCAAAATAAGCAGTGTTTACAAAAATCAGTTTTACTAAAACTGCTAAAACTAAAAATAATATGCCACAGGGAAACAAAATATGCTTACTCCACAACTTTAAAACCAACTTTTGAGCCAAGGAAGATGGTGTACACTACCTAGTAGCCATCATGAGCTGTCAACAGCAACTATAAAGTTATCTACACATTTTCATATAACTGCTTCTTTACAAATTATTTTGCAGTTAAATTGCACTAGAATCTTCTATATGACAATAAATTGTTAGTGAAACTGGGGACCAACTAGGCATGTACCTAGTATCATGTATACAGGCAGAAAGTCAAACTCACCTGCTACCCCATCTTATCACAAGGACACCTGCCTGTGGGGCCTTCCCTTACAATTTCTTCTTTCTCTTTTCCATCTTATAAATATGACCACTCAGTTTTTACTTACTCCTACATTTCCACCAGCCCCATTCCTATACTTGCAACTGTATATTTTTGGCGGCTTTCCCCAACCTGGCCCTGATGCCAGCCTGTACTGCCACACCATCACCACACTATCCCCAAGTCATCATTCTTAAAACCCACATCCTCCATCCCCAACCAGCTCTGGCCTCTCACTTTTCTATTCATTTAATGGAACCATTATTTTGTCAGACACAAACCAGCAACTTTCACCCTTCTTCCCATTTCTAATCAAATTCTTTGGGACATTTAACAACGCCATAATACATCTTTCTAGTCCAGTAGTTCTCAACCTTTTTGGTTTCAAAAACCTCCTTTATACTAAAAGAGTATTCAACTTTTGCTTAGCTAGCTTATATCTATTGATGTTTTAAAATTCAGAAGTTATTTATTCATTTAAAATCTATTTAAGTCAATTATATGTTAACATGAATAACTTTACCAAAAATTAATATATTTTGGAAAACAAAAAATTAGTGACAATAATGACACTTTTTTAACAGTTTTACATGCCTGATTTAAAAGAAACCATCTGAATTTTCAAAGATTTGTTATGCTTGCTGTTGAAAGATAACAAATCAGAAAAATTCCATGGTATGCTTTTAAGAGAATGAGAGTGAAAAAGGCATTTAAAAAACAAAAAAACCCTTCTTAGTATTATGAATAGTTTTGTTCTTGCAGAACTCCAAAACAATCCTGGGAACCCCGCAGAACCCTGACCCTCACCTGGAGAATCACTGCTCTAACACAGTGTGGGGATTCACTCTCCTACACTTCTTGACTACTTCATATCCTCTCGTCTCACCTCGACTCTCCAACAGGTTGCCCCCTTCTCTATCTCAGCTGCTTCCTAGTTCATCACAAAGAAAATACAACAGTAAGAAGAGAAGAAAGTGTCACCAAAGTCCCACCAGTGAATCCACCCACCTAATGACCACCAGATGCTTGCTTGCTCTTCTGTCACTAGGCATGGAGTGCCAGCCAGCAGATCCCACCCCTCTCACTACTCAGGACCCTGCTCTCGAAACTCTTTCCTGTATCTGCATCTTCAATTTCTGTCTCTTCCCTAGAAGAAATGTACAAATAGGATTTACACTTAGTCATCAGCAGTTCTTGACACAATTCCTCATTCCTTGTACCTGAAACACTCTCTTCACTTGGCTTCCGAGACTCCACCAGTTTTTTCTCCTACCTCAATGACCAGTCTCCTTTATTCTAGCTCTTGACACCCTTGGGCATATTCTAGACATTTATTTCTACAGTTATTCCATCACTAGTGTCATACAGTCTCCTGGCAACCTGCCATCATCCACATAGTGTAGATCTTCAAATTCCTATCTTTAGTCCAGACCTAAACTTGAGACCCCTATGCCCAGATGCCTACCTGACCTTTCTACTGGGGTGTCTCGATGCTCTTGGCAGAGAAGCCCAAGTCCCAGGATGAACCTTCCAAGATCTAGGCCTAGTAACTCTCTACCTTCATCTCTTATACTCCTGTACTCACTCTATACAAGCCACACTGGCTACTGCCTCTTATTTGAAATATCTTTTGCACAGGTATCTTTACAGTTCCCTCTGCCTGGAAGCTCCTGGTATCCAAATGACTCACTCCCTCATTTCCCCTAGGTCTTTCTTCAATGACATCTTTCCTGAACACCCTATCTAAATTTGAATTCCTACACACTTCCAACTTTCCTTCCCTGCTTCTGTTTTTTCCTTCGTACTAAGCTGTATTTACCTATTTTATCTCTAAAATGTAAATTCCATAAAGACACCAATTTTTTTTATTCTTTTTATTGCTGCTTTGGCACTGGCACGTAATAGGCACTCAAATACTTTTCCAAGAATAAAATTTCAGTTAAATTAATTGCAATAGTCTGCACCCAATGCTTCTTTCAATTCCTCCTGCAACAATTATCCTGCATGATTTTGTTTCCAATCAAAATGACAATAAATGGAGTGAGAAAGTGGAGACAAAGTGAGCTCCCATATACCTTATTGATATATGCTGAAGAGGCTGAGCAAGCCAAGTGACCTGAAATCTAAAGTTTGATTACAGCGTTCATAAGTATATTCTTCTACTTTATTCATTTTCATATAAAACAGGTCTGTCCCTTTTTAGATCTTTGTGATTCTCCAAGAAGCTTTGCCTTGTCTATTCTTGAAACTTCAGCTATCATGTCACCTCCCATCTGCACCTCCCAAACCTGAGCCTTTATCAAGTCATCATCTCTGGGCTATTGCCAAGGACTCCTAAGTGGCTTACCTGCCTGGTTCACTTCCTCTAATTACCTCACACCCCACAGAGTACACTGGTTAAGAGTTCAGTCTATCTTCCATATCTGTGGGTTCTGCATCCTTGGATTCACCCAACTTTGGATTGAAAATGTGTGAAAAAAAACATTGCATCCATACCTTTAAGTGTAGACTTTTTTGGTCATCAGTCCCCAAATAACACAGTAAAGCAACTATTTCTAAAATATTCACATATGTTAAGTATTATATGTAAATCAGATACAGTTTAAAGTGTGTGAGAGGAACATAGGTTATATGCAAATATCATGCCATTGTAAATAGGAACTTAATCATCATTGGATTTTGGTATCCATGTTGGATCCTAAAACAAATCCCCCATGGACATCAAGGGACTTGTTTAGCCCTCAGAGTAGTGGTCTCAAACAGCAGAGAATTCGCATTTTTAAAACAGTGCCTGTAGTCAGGGACCAACTTTCCAAGAACCACCAGGGCCAATCTCCTTGGATAAGATTCCTGGCTCCACCCATTCCCACGTCAGGGCTCCATCACTTGGGGCAATTCATGTAAGTGTGCAATACCTTACCTTACTCAAAAAAAAAAATGTCAGCACAACAGAGTTGTGCAGATTAAATGATTATATGTACATTCAGAACAGATGTGTAGGGGAAATCAACACAAGTCCAGCCCAACAGATAATTATTCCCACAGAATCAAGTTTAAACCCCTCTACAATGGATCAAAGACCAGCTTCACCAGTTTCTCCCTGACTGCTCAGTTACAGAAACCAACTACTATAATTTACACTGATCCCAGCTGACTAAATCTCTTGTTTTCTCACACACCTTCTCCAGAATGAACTTCCTCCTCTCCAACATTTTCCTCATCCTTCAAAGTCTTACTCTTTAAAATGTTCCTACCCACCTCATCCTAAAGTTTTTTCCATATTCCTGACACTTGAATCTGAACCACTGGCCCTTTTTTCATTTATTGCGCTGTTGTTTTTAAAAGTGGATAGGGAGGCGGGTGCGGTGGCGCAAGCCTGTAACCCCAGCATTTAGGGAGGCTGAGACAGGAGAATTGCAAGTTCAAAGCCAGCCTTAGCAACTGAGAGGCGCTAAGCAACTCAGTGAGTCCCTGTCTCTACATAAAACACAAAATAGGGCTGAGGATGTGGCTCAGTGGTCGAGTGCCTCTGAGTCCAATCTCCAGTACCAAAAAAAAAAAGTGGATAGAGGACTGACAGATGGACAGACGAACGAGTGATAAGACCAGTGTAGTAAAATTTAAAATGTAAAATCCAGGTGGTATCTATAGGAGTTCAAGGTAAAATTCTTTCAACTCTTCTAAATGTTCAGGAATTTTGATAATAAACTGTTTTCTTTAAAAAAAAAAAAAAAAAACTTGAAAGTCACAGTTGCCTTAACTCAGACTGAAAGAAACTGAACCCAGGACTCTGCATACAGTGAATCCCCACAATCATCTGCTCTCTTCTGGACTCCTCACAACAGAAAAAAAGTTGTCTACTCCTGGGATGCGCAGATACAGTAACTAAACGTTCAAACACAAGGACTGCGACATCATCTGCTGCGGTGGGACATAATGATGACAATGTTACTTCATTAAGATACAATTTAACCAATGGACTTGTTCCCAACACTTATTGACCTCAGTCGGAACCTCGCAACATCCGCGGGTACTTTAGTGTGTCCACAGCACCCCAAAGTCACTAACCGTTAAGTAGCAGAACCAAGCGTGGAGCCCATGCTGACGGCTAGGGATCGCTCACCCACCTCGCTCCATCACCCCGGCGCATCCTGACAACGACCTGGAGTCGGGCCCGGCGTTGCTCGATACCCATGGTCACACAGGGTTAAAGGATGAAGCTTATTTAAGTGCCTTGTCTGAGGTCACCAATGCCAGCGCGCAATCAGTGCTGGGCCCACCAGGCCTCGGACCCCTGCAGCCCCGAAGGAGACGCCTGAGTCTGCCGGCTGGGGTGGCTCCCCGAGGCCCCGGCCTGAGTGAGTGGGTCCGGCTGGGGAGCACAGCTAGGGACAGAGCTGGTAGTCCGGGAAGCGGCCCGGCCAGGAGCTGCCGGCTCAGAGCGCATCTCACTCACATGTTGTTGAAGCGAAACAGGTCGTCGCAGGTGAAGGCCCGGAGGGTGGTCATCTCGCCACCACCGCCACCCCAGAAAGCCGGCTGGTCTCAACCCTGTGCTCAGTCCGCCGGAAGTCGCCCCGCGCGCGAGGAGAACTACTTCCGGGCCTCAGGTTGGTCCGCAGCAACAGCAGCGACGCAGCTCCCTCTGGCGGGAAAGGTCAGGAATTGCAAGACCACTCCTGTAAGGTCTAGGGTCGCCAAAAGCAGAGAGGTGGCAAGTGGAGGAGACTGTTGGTGCCCAGAACTTTAAGATCGCTCTATGGGAGCAATTGTAGGCAGTGTAATCACCTAGAAAAGAGAAAAAAGCTACTATAGATTAGGAAACCAAAGCATAAGAGAGAGATTCAGAACCACAAGGGAGCCTCATAGCAAACCAGAAAAAGAGAAATGGGAGGATTCTCCTTCCAGGGTGTCCTGACCCAAAGATGCGAACCGCAACGTGATCTTACCTTTCCTAGTACCACGTTTGAAAAAACATAAACTTCATTTTTTACTTTTTGCGGTGGTGGAGGTTAAACACGAGGGTTTCACGCACGCTAAGCAAACACTTTACCCCTAAGCTGTATACATTCACAGTCCTTCTGTTGTAGGGATAGACAGGCAAGACACCCAATAGGAAACAGGAAGCAGGTTTATTTGACTGCAGTCGGTTCAGAGGGTACAACTTTCTCTGTAATCAATTAATTCCCGGAACACCGAGTTCAGGCAGTTTCAGAACTTTATACCCTGCGTAAGAGGAAGGATTCACAGTCTGCAGAAGTTCACGCAAAAGCAGTTTTTTTCTTTTACTGTTCTGGGCAAGTTAACACTTCAAGGACAGCACCTGAGAAGGGGAGAGCTTCTCCTCTTTCTTTCCTCCCCCTGCCAGCTGTTACCATGGAACCCAATTAGTAACATCTCTTATCTCTGAAATGTAAACATCTCTGTGAAGCTCAAGCCCAAGGCCAGAGGCCCTGTTAAAGGATCTGTTCTTCTTGTTACACTTTGCATTTGTAAACACACTTCCCATTAAAAAAAACAACTTATAAATCATTATATCGTTACTACGCTAGATAGTCCAATAATGCTTTTGGAAAACTAGTAAGGGGGTGTTCAGCACCTGGAGTGCTGATCTCTTTTAGGCCAGTGGCCAAGCAAGACAGAGCAACAGGAAATAGGAACTTTAACTACATTGAATTCTTCTGTAGAGACTCTTGCTGATCAATTATGGTGAAGATTTCTGGAGAAGCTTAATTAAGACATTCTGTAGAGGAAGTATTCGAAATATTATTTTGAGACAAGGTCTCACTAAGTTGCTAATCAACCTTGCGATCGATTGTACTGCATCAGCCTCCTGAGTATCTGGGATTGCAGGCTTATATCGCCACACTTGGCTAATATTAAGAACATATTTTATTTTACTCAATATACCTGAAATATTATCATTTCAACATGTCAATACAAAAGGTATTAATGTAATATTTTATCTGTTTTTAGTACTAAGACTTTGAAATCTGGTGTGTATTTTCCATTTGCAGCATATTTCAACTTGAAAAAGTGATTATCATGCTCCAGATTTTGATTTCATAAAATGTATGATTAAAAAGAAGATTCACACATTCAAGTGGTCCCAAACATATTATTTTCAAATAACTGGATTGAATTTCACTTTTTAAATTTAGTAAGAAGTTTAAAATTCCATTCTTCAGTCATACCAGCCAAATTTTAAGCACCCAATAGCCCCATGGGTAGTGGCTACCATAGTAGACAGCAGAGGTACAAAGGTTAAGAAAGGTTAGCACATCCTGCTTGAATTGGGAGATTCTTTCCCTTCCACCCCCTTTCTGCGCAACCATTTAAATGGTCTTGGGGAACAGATTGCAGAGATCAAACCAAATCAAATAACTAAACAAAAAGAAGTGTCAATTCCAAGGCCCTCTCATCTCTAATTACTCTGGGGCCAAGTTATTCCACAGAAAGCCCCTGTCCACACTTGTGGCCCAGGCATGGCAGGAGGAGAAAAGTCAAATGGTTAAAGAAGGTAGCCCCAATAATAAGAATCTCCAAGGCCCAAGCTCATCTCCAGGCATTGTTTCCAAAAGCTCAACTATATATGCATATAAATGCAAATGTAATAACCCCTAGGAGTTTCAAATTCATGACCACAGGTACTGCAAATACTATAGAATGTGAAACCATGAGCTCAGTTACTGCCTGCTAAGCATTTAAACAGAGAGAAATTATAGAGGCAATTTCTATCAGTAAAATGTGTCACATTAAATAAATGTTTTTAGAAAATAAATAAATAATTTTTAGAAAAGGTAAAATTGTTATTCTTAAACAAATGTAAAGTAAATATGTCAAAGATGTTGACTCATTTGTTAAAGAACCAGTAAGATGACCAGTAAGGACAATTTTAAATGCACAAGGCACTCAGGAATACTGAAATGCATACACAGATATAAAACTGGTCAATATTGACCTTTCAGTTATCTAGTGTGTCTCCATTGGACACAATATGATCCATTTATATTTTTTTTGGAGAATAATAATTTCCATCATTATCAATATCTTACAGCTCCTACAGCTTACAGATTTGTAAAATAGGTGAAAGACAATAAAAGAGAAAATCTGGAAGGGTCTCCTGGACAAGATACTCAGTTATATTTTTTAGTGGGGGGTCATGTCAAAGTGTTTCACAATTTTTTCTGACATGAACTAAATTTTAATTGATTTTAATTTTATTGTGAAGTTTTGATGGTTATACTTTTTCTCTGGTTCTGATTTATTAACACTATAAATATCAGAAATTTATAGCTATCTTTTTACTTATTTAACTAATGTGACATAGAATTTTAATTAAAAAAAAATCTTCTGTGGATTTAACACAAAGGCAGACCCAAGGGTACTGGATGCTTTGTGCCATCAGATTACAACCACTGATAGAAATTGTAATTCAGAATTATTTTGAGCCACAGATCAACACTATCTTATAACTACAGCAATGACATGAGAACAAGCATGAGAGCACAGAGAATATCCTGGAAACAAACTGGAGCTTGCTTCTCTTCCTTTATGTCTACCTTAAATCTGTTAGCTGAGCACCTTCTATGAATTAGCGCCTCAGAGGGTGACCAGTAAGTGCCCAGTAAGTATCAGTTGAATGGCTGAATGAAAGGTGGCATACTGGCTGTACTGAAGACATTGTCATCTTTAGTTTACAAACAGTTTTCACATTATCCACTAAATTATTTCATCTCTGTATGCCTCAGTTTCCAGATCTGTAAAGGGTACTTAGTCATAGAATCTACCTCATGGGACTGTTATGCAGATTCAATGAGTTAATAAAGTACTTAGAATAGTATCTGCCACCTTTAAGTATCATCCAAGTGCTTGTTAAGGAAAATCAATGACATGAAGTATTTGGTATATTTAAGAATTGAAATCTTGGACTGTAGGAGAGGGAAAATCCTCAGTCATAGACCCTTTAACAAATTCAGCTCAGGAATGATAGCATGTTGTTCACATCACCCAATGAGTAGCTTATATCAGATGCATGTGGCTTTTGAAGCCACCTCCCTTTTCTCTTACTGTGCGCCAGCCAGAAAAGTATACATGTGACACACTTTTTTGGGGGAGGTGCTTTGCAAATACAAATATATGTATATATGAGGACTATTTATATTTTTTCAAGCATGTGCTGTTTTAACAAAAGGAATATATCCACATATGTTCAAAGAAGAAAGTAACAAATCACTCGACATTCTACCACCAAAGAATAAGCCATGTTTAATCTTTGAAGAATTTAAGACATCTCTCTATGTAATTTAAGGGGACTGAGAAAGACTCACATAAAAGGGGTTTAGATTGTATAGTTAGTATTAAATAAAAGGTATTTCTTTTAAAAAGAACAAAATTTAAAAATAAAAAGGTATTTAATTTTCCTTGAATGTATCAGAAGAAGAAAAAAAAGAATGAAAACCGAAGAGATTGCTAAACACATAGAAATATTGGTACTTAAAAGTTTCCTCTATGGGGCTGGAGTTGTCGCTCAGTGGTAGAGCGCTTGCCTTGCATGTGTGAGACACTGGGTTCAATCCTCAGCACCACATAAAAATAAATAAAATAAAGATATTGTGTCCATCTACAACTAAAAAAAATTTTAAAAAACTTTCTCTAAGTTTAAGAATGTAATATGTATATGTATGAAATATGGATTTCAACCTTTTAATGAAAATCATTGAGATTGAAATCACATTTAATAATATAAATTTCAACTGAGTACACTGTTGACTCAGTAATGAAAGATGAGCTATGATTTTTATTGCCTTCTCTACCCTCCTGATTAGGTATGTTGTTTGCATTATTGTTACTTTTCAGGATTTACATATCTGTTACAACTCTGTGTCTCCCACTTGTTTAAGTCTATAACTGAGTGGATGTCACACTCGTCACCATTTTTTATTAGAATTTTCCCATTCCATTTTTCACTTCAGTTTATCAATGGGTGACTGGGTTTCTTTACAGTTTTTTCCTGTTTGCTTTACTTTGTTTTTCCTCATGTCTCCTGGACTCTCTGGAGTGGTACTCTCCACTCAGAGTCTGTTGGTACTCTCCAGTGCCTGAATGGAATACTGGCTGAATATTCATGGATTCCATGTTCTCTCTTCCAGAACCTTGTAAACATCATTGCTCCATTGTTGTTTTGTGTTTTAAGTTTCAGGGGGAAAAGAATAAGGCCAACACAAGGGTTTTTTGTTGTTGTTGTTGTTTTCTTTTTTTATCTTTTTTCTTTTTCTTTTTTTTTTGGTACTGAGGATTGAACTCAGGGGCACTCGACCACTGAGCCACATCCCCAGCCCTATTTTGTGTTTTATGTAGAGACAGGGTCTTGCTGAGTTGCTTAGCGCCTCGCCATTGCTGAGGCTGGCTTTGAACTTGCGATTCTCCTGTCTCAGCCTCCCTAAGTGCTGAGATCACAGGCTTGCACCACCATCCCGGGCTTTTTGTTGTTTTCTTTTGTGAGTGAATTTATATTGGAGTGTCATTAATTACAACACTTCCAGAAATAAAACATTTTTTATAACATATATATTTTAAACCTAGTTAATCTCTGAAAATTTCAGCAGCTTATCACTGAAATTCACCCCCAAATTCAAATCTGAATCACTCATACATAACTGGAGGGAATGTAAGGTGGTATCGTCTCTTTGGAAAACAACTTGGTAGTTTCTTTATAAACTGAACATGTAACTACTATCGAACTCCTGGGCATCTGGTCCAGAAATATGAAAACTTATGTTCATATAAAAACTATACGTGACTATTTAAGCCAGTCAAAAGTCTGTGTACTGGATGATTCCATTTATATGGCATTTTGGAAAAGGTAGAATTTAGGAACAGAAAATAAATCAGTGGCTGCCTGGGACTGGGTTGGGGAGAGCACTAAGGAATTGAAGAGGGGAAGATGGGACTGGTCATAATGGTGGCAACATGACCGAATGTGTATGTCAAAATTCATAGAATATATACTACAAAAGTGAACTATAAAGTGTATGTAAGTTATACCTTCATAAACCTAACTTAAATAAGTGGACTTTACATTATTGTTGCCACTATTTCAATATTTTTATTGAGAAGTACAAGTACCTTAAAGTCCCTGTGAGTCCCATAGTTGTTTGGGCTTCTCAGACATGCTGTTATCGATTTCCATTTCAGTGCATTCAATTTTATTTTTAACATGCAGGAAAACACAGTTTCTGTCCCAGCTGCACATTTTCCCTACATTAAAGATGACTCACAGAACTTTTTATTTATCATTTTACATTGAGTAATTCTTTTTACTGCTTAGTTGGAAAAAACTACAAGCTTTTACCACATTTAATCACAAAACATTTTCCTGCTCATTGAAACAAAACACCATGTGCTCTCTGTAAATAGTGCTGACCCAGATTCACATCCATCATTGCAAAATTCCACATTTAAAACAAGCAAACAGCTTAGTGCTTCATCTGTTATTGCTCTGTTTCTTTTCTTTCAGATTACAGGGGAAGCACAAAGTGCACTGTAAATAGATATTTTGATATGTGCTAGGCAACATGCTTGACAATAAAACAGCTTGGTGCCTTCATTTAAAAGTTTTATTTATTATAAAATAATTGCTGGACAGGATGAATGTATTGACCCTGTCCAGAAATATAATAATCTATTTTCAGTTTTGCTAACTAGGATATACAAAAGCATTCACCGAGGTGATTCCAAACTGATGACAGCTTTCAATTAAGCAAGGCAGGCCGTATACATCTCTTTTGTACCCACTCACTAAAATAAGAATAAAAGAGAATTTAAAAAGAATTTTTTAAAAGGGGCCTAAATCCATAAGACAAAGAGATTGAAAGAGGAGACAAGAGCCAATGAAACTGGGCAACAACAGTTTGGAGGCTAAAAAATGCATTTAGTAGAAAGTCAAAGAAAAATAAGAATTAAGCTACTGCTGGCAGAAAAGTCAAGAAGAAAGGCAGTTGATAATTGATTTCTGGTGTAGAATCTGGTGAGGCTCAGGGATGAGACAGCAGGTATGACTGAGGGGAGAAGATGGGAACCCTTTTTCCTGGGGAGACCAAGAAGCTGTGCCCTGTCCTCAGAGCACAGACAGCGAAGGACAAAAGGGAGACAGATGACATTACAACTTGGCCTCACTCTCCATTTCCAGTGGAATATAAAATGGAGAGTGAGGCCAAGTTGGAATATGGTGGGAAGAGGAGAAGGAAAGGCCAAGTACTGGGGAATGAAACTGGCCAAATTATGTTCATGTATGAATATGTCACAACAAATCCCACTAGTATGTATAATTATAATACATCAATAAAAATTAATTTATATAAACAAATTGGAGTACTGAAAGACAAAAAAAAGCCCAGCAGCCCCTTGCCTGCTTAGCTCCCAGAATGTTCTCAGCTAGATTTATCCTTCTCTGCAACCCCAGGTGAATATTAGAGAATTTTGTTGTGAGGATAACTACCTGACCCAAGAGAAAAGCCCCACAAATATTCACATTTTGTGCATCCCTCCAATAAAATGTTCAAGTTGCCAAATGAGGAAGACCCTATTTAAGAAGGTTAAATCTTGGAGCAAACTATGTTATATGCATTTAGGAATATGTCAAAATGAACCCCACTATTATGTATAACTATAATGCACTAATAAAAATATTTTTTAAAAAAGAAGGTTAAATCTTCACCTTTTGTAGTATGGAACCCAAAAGTAATGTCTAACACTGAAAAAAAAAATCAAAAAGCAGCAATGTAAGCAATTTTTTAGAAATAAGAAAATTAATAATGGAAGACATTGCTGGAGAAATGGTTAAGGGAAGGAGGCACCAGAAATGGAATTAGGGTCAGGAGCAGGATCTGTTGATCTCCATTAAATCCCTGTAATATTTGACTTTATAAATCATGTATTGTTTTTATTTTTCAAAAAAAACCTCGCTTCCCCACCAAAAGAGAAGGTGAAATCATGAGAATGAACCAACATCTTCTGAGAATGATGAGGACTCTGGATTTTCTGGAATGGTGACCCAGACAAATGGAGGCCACCTGCAAATGCATCACTCTCTCCTAGTGAACCTTCTAATGGTGATGATTCCAGAGGGAGTTGCTTTTTTCAAGAAGTTTTCAATAATTCACTCTTTGGTCAAGCAAATACATTCAATTAAATATAATCTTCTTCATTTTTTTGAAACTGATGAATACAATGATCCTGAAATGAACAGATCCTCAGGGAATGAAATGCCTTTACAAGGAAGTTGGCTGTCCTCTAAGAAAGTAAAAAAGCTTGTAAACTCTCAACATCACATGCAGATAGTGAGCTATATGGACGACATGACCGTCTTCCTGCACATGCACACATGTTCATGTGTGTGAACTGGTCCAGACAGAAAGGCCTTCCTGACTCACAATGCCTGACAAAATCAGCAATAAGTTTGTCTTCATTGGCCCCCTCCTCATTTTCAGAATCTTTTCCTCATTCCCTTCAGGTGCCCTTTTCCCTATCAAAGCAAGAACAATATGATGCATAACTGTGAGATAAAAATTTGTTTACTAACATTTGCATTTTAAGCCCTCTGTAGGTAAATTAGGTGATTTTAAGCAAGGTATGCCTGATTTTTAATAAGCATCACATCCTGTTTTCTTCTCCTTTATGACAGGGTTGTAACAGCAAGACAACTACTACTTTTATTTATTTGCATCAGGTGCACAAGTGAAAGAGTATTTCTCAAACTACACAGCACATATAAATCATATGAGGATTTGTTAAAATGTAGATTCTAGGTTTTTTGTTTTGTTTCATTTTGTTTTGTTTCATTGCGGTGCTGGAGATCCAACCCGGGGCCTCACACTCGGTAAGCAAGGGCTTTACTACTGAGCTGCATCCCTAACCCAAATTATGCATGCATTCTGACTCAGCAAGTCTGAGAGTGGCCTGAGATTCTAACAAACTCCCAGCAGATGGGAGGCTTGGTCAATGGACTTCATCTTCAGCTGTGAAACTAAAACTCTCTGTTAACCCTTTGCAATTCACCAAGTGTTGTATTTTCACGTGCTAATGATAAATAGAAACTTTATACTGTTCTATGCTGCTTCCTTATTTACTTCTGATTAGTTAAAGAGCCTTTATCAGCTTATCATTCTTTCTTTTTTTCTTTCAGTTCATAATGAATGCATGAATATTTTTTGCATGCAATTATACACCAATAGATTATAGAGAAAGGAAAGTTAGAAAGATAAAATTGTCTGAAATGACAACCTGGCCCATTCTCTCATAATTTTTAGAACTGGCAGGAAATAACAAGTATGGACAAAAGAAATAATGAGAAGTAATTGCATCAAATGTCTTACTGTTTTTGGTAAAGCATAATTTATGTTAACAGTCAGTTTGTTAAATGTTATAAATGTATATATTAATAGACAAATAAAAAATTAATATAATAAAATAAGGGAAAAATCTGGGGAGAAAGTTATCAAAATAATCATCCACTATGATTATGCTTTTACTTAAACAACAGTTGCTTTCTGGGAGGCATTATTTTAGACTCCTGTTGGGGGCAGAAATTGTACCTTTCAAATTTTACTCTGGCCATGACTGGGAAACCAGCAAGACTTGTCTTTACAACTTCCCTTCCTCCCTTTCCCCTTCTTGGCACTAGCAATAGCAACTTATGATGCTCTTGACCAGGAGGAAATTCTGGGGAAAAATGTGATATCTCTCTCTCTCTCTCTCTAGGGAAAATGTTATCTCTCTCTCTTTCTCTTTCCCTCATACACAAAAATATATACATACCACCACCACTACCGTTACCATCACCACCATCAATAGCAACAACAAAGTTAAACAATAGCATTTACTTTATTTTTGATCCTCCCATATTGAGCATCCCACCCCAATAAGTTTTTCTTAGACCTTTGATACCTATTACTGCCTTTCTTCTATTTCATAAGAAACTTGCCAGCACATAATAACATGAATTAGGAATAAACCATGGTGGGAAAATGTCAAAGCAGAATATCTAATGATCATAAAACCTAATATTTAATGGTGCTTATGGTGTGTTGGGTACTGTTCTAAGCATTTGGCATAGATTAATTCATGCTGGCCTTATAGGACCCTGGTATTGTTTTCCATTACCATAACAAATATCAGTGACAATTAGCTTATAAAGAGAAAAGGTTATTTTGGCTCGTAGTTTTAGGGGTTCCAGTCCATGATCAAGCAGATCCATTGCTTCTAGGGCTCTGGTGGGAGTGCCAAATTGGGGGTGTGTATGGCAGAGCAAAACCACTCACCTCATATCCAAGAAGCAAGAGAGAAAGGAGAAAGGAAGAGACTGGTGTCCCAAAGGCTAACCCCCAATAACCTAAAGACCTCCCTTCAGGCTCCGTCTTTTAAAGGCCCTATCAACTTCTAATAGCACCACCCTGGGAATCAAGCCATCACCATGTGGGCCTTTGAGGCCATTTACGATCCAAAGTAGAACACAAAGCAAGATGATGATTATTATCTTCAGCTAGTAGTTAAGTACTTATGTTTGACAGTATGCATCTGTATGCTGTTTTGTGGATTTAATTCATGGAGGTGATATTTTATATACAATTACAGGGTTTTTCAAAGGCTTTAAAATCTTTCCTACTTAGTATGCTGGAACTACACAATCCAATATGGTAGCCACAAGATTTTTTTTTGAAGACAATATAAAAAAAAAGAATATAAAATACTTCTTCAATATTTTTTGATTAATTATTAAAATACAAAATTTGGAATATCATGGAACAAATGTTATTCACATCTTTTAATAAAATTGATTTTGCTCATTTCTCTCTTTTTTAATGTGACTTCCAGAAATTTTAAGACTACCTAAGTGACTGGATTCATGTTTCTATTGGACAGGGCCATACCAGAAGTACATCCTCTGTGGTCGTTTGACAGTCGAGTAAAGTCCAGACTGTGTACTTGACTAAGCCTTAGTAGCTAGATGTTATTCTCCCAGCTGTTTCTGTCTTAATACCTGTGCCTAGATCTTTACTGGTGGCTCTCAGCCCTGCTTTCACAGGGGAAGCCCCTGGCAGACGTTTGAAACCTGGGTACCTGGATCCCATGTGAAGCCCTCTGATGGTCTGGGAAGGCTGGCATCAAGAGTTTTGAAAACTCCAGGTAATTTCAAGATGCAGCCTAGAAGAGGTAGCTCAGTGGTAGAGCACTTGCCTAACATGTGTGGGGCTCTGAGTTCAATCCCTAGCCCTGCAGAAAAAGAAGGAAAAAAGAAAAAAAAAAAAAAAAAACGCTGCTCAAGCTGAGAACCTGTCTAAATAGGAACACAGGACACTAAGAGTTAGTGACAGACAGGGTGTGTGGGTAAGTATGCCATAGGGCCTGGTTCAAATCAAGTCTCTGACAAGTCAAAGAATCCAGTTGTAAAAAGATGGGGCAAGTCAGAGCCCATATCCCAGCAAGGAACTTTGGAATGCATTTTAAAACCTGCTATGGGAGGGAAACCCCACCCCAAAGAGTCATCCTGGGGGTAGGCATGAGAGAAAGGACAGATTAGAGATCAAGAAGTGGAAGAAGGAAGCCCTAGCTGAAAAATGCCTTCAGTTGTATGTAGTGATATGTGCTCAGGAACTTGAGGGCTGTTAGAGAACGGCAGTCCATTCTGAATGCCAACCCTGGGAGTCAGGTTCCCAGCCCCACACTCCCAACTCACCCATGGACAGTGAGAACCTGCCTGGCCACACCTGTTCTAATATATCCAGGCAAAATAAATACCCAGACTCCCTTATGATACAATGATATAATTCTGAGAGTGTCAAACCCTCCTTTATTTATTTATTTATTTTTGGGGGAGTGTACCAGGGATCGAACTCAAAGGCACTCGACCACTGAGCCACATCCCCAGCCCTATTTTGTGTTTTATGTAGAGACAGGGTCTCGCTGAGTTGCTTAGCGCCTCTCAGTTGCTGAGGCTGGCTTTGAACTTGCGATTCTCCTGTCTCAGCCTCCCAAAGTGCTGGGATTACAGGAGTGTGCCACCATGCCTGGTTCCTCCCTTTTAAAGAAAATATTTTCTATTAGTTGTTGAAGGACATTCATTTATTTATTTATATGTGGTGCTGAGAATTGAACCCAGTGCCTCACTCATGCCAGGCAAGCACTCGACCACTGAGCCACAACCTCAGCCCCCTCAGATCCCTTTTGAACAGAAGAGTTTACTAGAATCAAGAAGCTACTCCATTCTCTCCAACTACCTCAGTCCAACCAGAGCTCTGTCGTGGATATTTCTGAGAGCAGAACTTGATTACCTCTTTATTAAAGGGTGTTGGCCCTGACCTTTCTGAATATGTATTTTGTAAACTTCCATGCTTCCTTTTCTAGCAAAGTCAGTATTCATGTGGGAAAAATTTGTGCCAGCTGCCACCCATCCTTTGATGTCAAAAAATAGATCTTTCACAAAAACAACAAAAAAACCTGTTTCTGAGACAAATGCCAACAATTTTCCTTCTCTGCTTAGGATTCTGCAATGTTATATTATTTTTTTTCATATTTCGACCCTGATGAGGAGTCGCTAAATGGCAAAGTCACTTTGGTCTCAGATCCACCCATACGAAAACAGTCTGAAAAATTATGACACTCAGGATTTTACTTGTCAGATATTGTCAGAGGATTAAAATACCATGCCCCCTGTATACTGTGTGCTTCAGAGTCTTCTGTGCCATGTGTCTCACTTTTGGGAGAGTAATCAGACATGCCATTAAAAATTGGAAGGCTCACCTATTTCATGTCTGCTACAGAAAACGAAGGTCAGGGCTGCTGTGGGGTTGAAACCAGATTTGTGAATGGAAGCATTAGGCTGGGTTTCCTGTCCTTTGTGTTTTCCTACAGATCTAAAGTTGTAACTTCCACATGATATGAACGACTTAGAGTTTCTATTTCTATCCTGTGTCCCCAAGGGGGGCATATTTGGCAGTGCATCCAAGATCAAAAACAAAATCCCTTCCTCTGACCAGCGTTCAACTTTTAAAACGTATTTTCAGATTTGGAAATGCATTCTCCACTCCCTCCACCCAGCATGTATATTTTTACTCTCTCCTCTTATTCTTTCGAACTTTCAGAGTCTGTTTCCTGGCAATTTGAGAAGTGAGAAATGCCTGCGTGGGGGGAAAAAAATGAAGACACATGTTATGTTGAAATTTGGATAGGGAAGCGTTGCCCAATGACAAAACCAGGGACGATCTCGTGATGTTTCCTTTTGCTCACGGTAACTTTTCCTGTTCTGATCTCGCTCTCTCACTGGAGGCTGCTCAAACTGCCCCTGAATCCAGACGTTGTGACCCGTTTTCCATCAACAGTCTACTGATTTTCTAAGTGCCAGGACAGCGTGATGGTCTTAATTTGGAGAGAAGGAAGGACAACTGGATGTATGGATTGAGGGGTTTTAATTCACTGTAAATATGAAAAGCAGGTGTCCATTCAGCCCTAGTGTTGAGCTAAGTAGTTATCCTACAGATGGTTTACAAACCCATTAAGCTTGTGTTTTCCTTCCTTCAGTCAATGGTTATTGAGCCCTGACTATCTGCCAGGCATGGTTCCAAACATGAGGAAGAGTGCAGCAAAGAAAACCAAGCCTGCACCCTTGTTGATTTTGCAACCAACTGAACTCAGCCAAGCTATTACAAAGGTGGCCTAAGGACAGAGTGAGCTGTCCGCAGGGCCCTAGCTATCTCCACATTCACATTAACTGTGATTTGTTCTAGATACAACTAAGCCAAGTAGTGTGGAAACCGTTTCAGGGCAGAGGATGCTTTTTTCCCTTCCCTTCTGCTTTATTTTTTGTCTCATATCCACAAGCTTCTGAAAAATGTGAGCCTTTCTGTTTATTCTCCATAGATTATCTAACCACAAATGCTGGCTGGGATTTCAGATTTAAATGACATAGTGTGGTGTCTGATTACATTCTGACTCTCCAAGAAAAAAAAAAAAAGATAACAGAAGAATAAGAAGAACACAGCAAAAATTATTTTCACACAGGATTATGGTACAGTATTACAATGTATTATGTGCAAAATTCCATTTAAAAAATCATTTACAAAAGGAAGTACAAGACAGTACATGCTGAGACTTCTAGTTTAACAAAAGCTATGGCTGAAAAACATATAAGGTACAAAGCCCACCCTATCAGATGACTATGCACCCTTACACAGTACAATAACATGTTTTTGTAACTACCTGTCACATCGATACACGACCCTTCTAGTTTGTGCACCCCAAACTGGTTTTATAAAACACAAATCTAACCTCACCGTACATTTATTTATTTATTTATTTGGTGGTGCTGGGGACAAAACCCAAGGCCTTGCACATGCTAGGCAAGTGCACTACCACAGAGCTGCATCCCCCGCCACTGTACATTCTACAATGCAGATTTTTGTTTTGTTTTGTTTTGTTTTTTGGTGCATTCTTAAACTCTTTTCCCAACAGCATCTTATTTAACTCAATGAAAGCC
Organism: Xerus rutilus; assembly: GCA_028644305.1. Classification (NCBI taxonomy): domain Eukaryota; kingdom Metazoa; phylum Chordata; class Mammalia; order Rodentia; family Sciuridae; genus Xerus; species Xerus rutilus. Next base: position 139,141,454 of record CM053401.1, read on the forward strand.
ACATTACACATTACTTGGTTTTGGTTCTTGGTTTCTTTCCCAAATAATTGGATGTTGTTAATTTTGATTTATGTGAAAATGTTGGGGGAGGGAATACTAACCTCGATTTGTTTTTCTTGTGGGATTTTCAAAATTGTTTTCAAAAGCAGATAGCATATGGAATAGACTCTTGCCAAATCTTATTGCATATTTACAGTATCTTAAGCAGAGGTGGTTCCTTCTGACTCTTTTTCCTACGTCCTGCAGAGCCTGAACCAGCAGACTACACTCCTTAGTCCTTTGTTAGAGTCTGTATTTCTCTCTCTACCTCTCTCTACATTCACTTCTCTCCTATTCTCAGCATCACCTGTTTAAACAAACAAACAAACAAACAAACAAATAGCACAATACCACTAAATGTGAACAAGATAACAGTACATCAGATTTCCAAAGGCATTCTGTGGCCAGTGTCAGGAATACATTGCTTTAAGAAATCCAGCAGTCTCTCCCCACAAAGTCGCCAAAACATCCAGTTATAGAAGAGAGACTTTTAAAATGCAATACTCTCAAATCCAGCAAGAGATTTATTTTCCAATATTAAATGTTAAAATCACATGCATAATTATACAATATTTTAAAGTTACAAAAATACTTTAAAAACCAATCCTGACAGTTTACCTGCAACTGCTATAAAAATTTATATGAAATATATAAAAACACAAAGGTTCTTTGTAAAATATTTTAAAGAAAGAAAAAAAAAGTAAAAAGGAAAAAAGGATGGAGTCATCCACAGAACTGAGAAGTACCTGACGCACTGCATCGGACAGTCTTGTCAAACACCTGCTGTTGAATTCAAGAGAAGAGCTTGTACCTTAAAAGTTCATTCAGCACATATACACACACATGTGAGCCAACCTAGAACCTGGCTAGGGGTAGGTAGCAAACAATTTCAGGACACTTGAACCATGAAATGCAACTCTGCATTGTAGGAGAATCCTACTATTTTCACTAACCTCAGCTACCTTTCATGGGCAATGTGGCCAAAGACATCCTGGGCCAACTTAGCCTGTGGATGGCTTAGTCACTGCACCAAGGGGTCCTCCAGGAGGTGACTGCCTTCCAAGCTCAAGCTCGTGGCAACCAGATGGCCAGACTCCCAGTTCCCCTTTGGATGCACCCACAGGAAGTCCCACATGGTTTCTACGAGGGAGTGAGATCTTCACCATTCTGGAAAATGACACCGTAAGGATCATTCTTGATGCGCCTGTAGACAAAGTGGAAGATGTGGGGTTGTGGCCGGCTATGCAGCTCAGCCTTGATTTTTTGAGGATAAGTGTCCTCTGCCAGCTGCTGCCACGTTTCGTCAACGAAGAGAAAGAGGCTGTACTCCTCTGGGTCCCCCACCTTAAACTTCTCAGCACAGAGCTGACACACATCCTCAGTGGTGATGTATGGTCTCACGAGGAGGGTCTTTCCTGTGCAGCCACTGCTGACCTCTTGGAATGCAACACGGAGGTAATTCTGTAGTTGGAAAGAGACATTGGAAACAGTCAGAAGAGAACATCAGACAGAGCAACAAGTCACGTCATGAGAGGCAAAGGAAAGGTTGAACCTGTGAGCTATTTCAGGGCTCTGGTTCATCACAATGTGTAACGTAAGTTCACAAAGCTCACATTGCAAAGCTGATCTGAATTTGGATGGTGGGGAAGATGACTATAAGGATCGAGCTGCCACATTTTAGCTCACTGAAAATAGAAGAAACAGGAAGCCCATTCAGCCCTGGTTTTCATCTTGTCAGTATCTCATAAAGCCTGCTTAAGAAATCCCTGCATAAGAATGTGAACCTCATCCAAAGCTGGGATTATTCCCAGCCTGAAAAACACACCAGACAGCAGAAGAATCTGAACCAGGAGCCAGCAGGAAGAGATTTTAAAAATCTAGACACAACAGCACATACCAGGCTCACTTCCTCTCACACTTTTCTATGCAATGTAAGCAAGGGCAATCCTGTTAGGCTGAACCCCATGAAACCACCCATGCTTGAATATTCTTTGAGCTCTCCGAAAGGTATTTCATGTGGTTCAACCTAACACCGGGTTCCAAGTGGCTCTGGGTATAATCTGGAAAAAATCAGAGGGAGGAGAATGTTGACTCTGCCAGAAGACTGTGGAGACAGAGCTGATTAAGTGCAAAGTGGTGTTGCAGGGAAGTCAAAGGAGACATTTGCAGGCGTAGCACAGTGGAGGGTGCCAGGTGTGCACCATTTTGAAATACAATAAACCCATGGTCTCACAACACAAAGCCCAGATGAGGTGTGAAGAATCCTAAGCGCATACCAGGCGCTACTGGATTTTGTGACCTTAGATTTAATTTCTATTTCCTTAAGAGTGGAGTTCCCAGATAAAAATAGAGAATATCCAGTTATATCTGAGTTGCTTCTAGGAAACACATGCATTTCCTTCTCTATCTGGTGCCCCTGCTTAGGAGCAAGGGGAAGGCATGCTCTCTGCCTGGGTTCTCACATGGTTGCCATGAAGGCTTGCTGGGATAAAATCAGGGAAAGCTCTTGAGGAAGATGATGTACTCTGCACAAGTGACATGTTTTGTCTGTTTCTAAGGGAGGACATTTGCCAGCTGATGACTCTGCAGAGATGAATGGGTGGGGCATGCACGGACTGGCACTCTCAGACTTGAATGTCTTTCTTTAGAGTATGTCCATATTCCATCAGACCACACCCCTATTCTTCCATCCAACCTACCCCACCCATCCTGCTAATAACTTGGGCCCATTACTTTACATGCATTTACTCAATGACTCCTGAAGAGAACTTGGTGAGAGAAGTCTACATTCTCTTCATTTAACCAGTGAAGAAACTGAAGCACAGAGAGGCTGAGTAACTTGCCCAAGGCCACACAGTCAATAAATGGCAGAGTCAGCATGACATCACTTTTACTGCTAGGGAGTTCCCCCTCTTCCAATGTGAGGAGATATCCATGTCTAGGACCTTTGCTTTAGGAGTTCTAAGTAGAACTGCATGTCTGGGTTTTTGCTTTTACCCCTGAGCTGAGTGCTAACATTTTCCCTCTTGGATTATATTCTGAGGAGGTGTGCATCTTCCAAGTAACCAAGACCACAGAGTTGGGAGGATGGTGCTGAAGGAAGGGGCTGTGTGGTGTCTGGGAACCTCCGTGTTAGAAACTACAAATGGACAGAAATGACAGAAGGAAGGGTCTAGTGGCAGGTGGGGAGAAGGAACAATGTACTTTTCTAACTTCTTCTGATCTTTTCAGAGGGTACAGCACCTCAGGAATGCCCTCTTTGTATAAAATAACCAATAAGGTCATAGCCTAGAGATCTGTATGTACTAAATCACTTAGCACATGAATGTTCTTAAACAACGCAAGAGGGCAGAAGAAGCAACACACAGTATGTGTTCTTATTTTTTTAGATTTATGTTCCTAGAAGGAATTTCTGAGAATACTGCAATCTTAAAGACTATGCTGATCTTGTCTTTCAACAATAGGCTGACTTTGAAACAAATGTACCTTTAGGTTATTTTCAGAGCATTAAGAAGGGGAAAAAAGGCAAAGAAAGGTGAATCTGGTCATGAAGAGACATCTGTCCTGATTGTCCAGTTCCCTGATGGAAAACTGGCCACATGGCCCATACAGATGAAGCACAATCAGGTTTTATAATTCCACCCAAAACCTTCAAAATGTTATTCAAAGATGTTTTCAGATTTACTTGTAATTTCATAGATGACAAGTAAGTCAGAAATTGTGTTGCAGAAGGATTTCTGGAACCTTAATCTACCTCTACTCTCTAAGAAACATGCTCATTGGAAATCCCACATTCCCTGCCATGAAGACTCCTATCTGGAGACCTGAGCAGGACTTGGCTCAGATGTTCAGTCTCCAGTTCTGCAACCTGAGCAGGTGCCATAGCTGCTGTTACTGAGATTCAGTGAGTGCAGATTTAGGTGAGTGAAGGAGAGAATGAGGAAGGAGAAGAGGAAGTTATCACTGAACGCCTCTTTTTCCCAAAGGAAGGGCAGCCAAATTACAGCTTATAATGTTGCTGCTTCCTGATGAAATACAATATCTGATGCCCATGCCAAATACTTCCTCTTCCTTTTTTTACTTCCTGTCTTCTCAGGTACTTAGCACCCAGGCAGAACATTTTGGAAGAAGTCCTACCTTAATTTGACTTTATTATCTTAAGGGCAGCAAAATTTGGGCCAAACCCATTTATATACACAGGTGGTCCCAGACTTACAACCATTTGACTTAATGATTTTTCAACTTATGATGGTGCAAAAGTGACTCACATTCAGTAGAAACTGCAATTTGAGTTTTAAATATTTTATTTTTATTTTTAATTTTTCTGTGTGCTAGGACCTTATACATGGTAAGCATGTGCTCTATCACTGAATTACTACCTCCCCAGGCTGCACTTTGAATTTGGATGTTTTCCTAGACTAGTGGTATGCAGTACGATCCTCTCATGATGCTGGCAGTGGCAGTGAGCCACAGGTGCCAAACAGGTGATCAGGAGGGGACACAACCAATCCTCTACAGCATACTGTTCTGCTAAGTTAAGATGCTCAACAGGTTCGTTTTATTCAATGAATTTCCCATTTACAATATTTTCAATTTACGATAGGTTTTTGGGAACGTAACCCCATCATAAGTCGAAGAGCGTCTGTATATATAAATTTAAAGAAATGGAGAAGTGAAACAACAAGGTCATAGGTGGCTTAAAATATCCCTTTTCCATCACACGATTCAACTGAGGAAGGACCTTGGGGCCCTGAGCCAGGATGTGCTAGAGGACCCAGCTCTGTCTCTCTAGAGGATAGAGGAAGCACCTGGGGCACTCAGCTACATACCTGAAAGTCATCCACAGAAGGGATGGTCCGGTTTGTGGTTCTCCGTTTATGCCACTGCCTCAGGGTGTCCCTGGTCTCTGAGCTGAGCAGTCGAGCTGCTTGTTCTTCTTGGAAATTCTTTATCAGAGAAAGTGCTCCATAGGCACTTGTCAAGTAATAACCTCCTGGAAAGGGCAGAAAAGAGAGTTCTTCATGAGTTTCATACTCTGGTAATAACAGTGAAGGTGCAGTAACATTGGAGGCCATATTGCATATAGTTGTCCCTTGGCATCTTCAGGAGATTGGATCCAGAGTCCTTCCTTTGAAAATCAGAATCCATGGTTTAGATAGCAAAAGAAATGGCATTGTACATGGAAAGAAAAATGGATAAAATGGGATTGTATCTGCATATAAACCTATACACACCCTCCTGTATGTATACTTTAAATCATTTCTAATACAATGTAAATGCTAAGTAAAGAATTGTTATACTGTACTCTTTAAGAAATAAGGATAAAGGAAAAGGTCTGTACATGTTAATACACTTTTTTTCCCCCAAATATTTGCAATCCATGGTCAGTTGAATCCATGGATGCAGAGCCTATGGTTGTGGAGAGTTGACTTTAATTTCCCCATCTCTTCCACATGCATTTCCTGGTGGGATTGCAGTAGAACACATTATTTACTCCTTCATCCATCCATTTGCACATGCATCTCACAGATACCTATGGAGTGACTCGGGCCTGTGCCAGGGCCAGGGGAGCCCTGGAGAGCTGACAACATTTCTGTTTCCACTGATGGAATTTCCATTCTCATAGGTGAAACAGACAAAGCCTCTATATTATTAAAGTGTCATTATGAAAAATGGTTTTCCAGAAAAGTTCAGGGGTATTGAGGCCTGATAGGGAGGTGGGGACAAAATCAGGCAGGTGAGGAGATGGGGCCAACTGCTCCAAGGCCAGAATCACCTACTTTAGTCTGCCAATCTCTTGGGTTTTTCTTTTAGGAATTCATGTTTTCTAAACTGTAAGTAAACTGTACACTTTGAAAGAACTGCAGCACTTATAAGTGTGCTCACAAAAAAATATGAGTACTTCAAAATAATTTCTCCCTCTAGATTATTTTTCTTATCCTTACTTACAGACTAATGTATCCTATGTGGGAACTAGAGAGAAATGAGGAAAAAATAAAGGGAGTTGGGATCTCATGAAAATAGAAGGAAGACTAGCAGAGTAGAGGAAGGAGACCAGGGGGAGGGAGAAAGGGAGGAAAAAAGAAATGTAATTGACCCAATTATGTTATATGTATGTAAGAATATGTCACAATGAATCCCACTGTTATGTATAATTATAATGCACCAATAAAATTAATTTAAAACAACTAATGTAATATGACATTTAAGAAAACGATTTACAAAGGAAAGCAAATGACATTCCTTTAATGGTACATTTAGGGATAATCTCTTGTGTTTCTGAGAATTGTTAACAGCATGGTGAGATAAATATGTACTTGCTCATTATTTAAAATTTTTCTAAAATTTTATAGTGCTTATAATTATACATAATGGTGGGATTCATTATGCCATATTTGTACATGCACAAGACATGATTATAGTTTTGTTCTAAAATTTAATGAAATGCCCTTAGAGGAATTTGTAAACTCTGTGCTAGAGAGCCACTAGGGGGTGCCTTGAAGATTTATTAAAAATATCCCAATTAGGCACAGTGCATTTTATTTTTAGAGACATTCTGTCAAAATATCCATTGAATCTCTAACATAAGCTCAAGTTAGTTACAAAGCAGGGAGTGTGCTCATAGGAAATAGAATCTGAGTTCTTGCTCTCCAGAAATCTATAAACTTATTAAAGAACACAGAAAACGTACTTAGAATGTATTAATGCAGAGACCAGAGCATTGTGGTTAGGTGAGCTTTTTTTTTTCCCCCAGAAGTGGTATTTTCATGGCCAAAGTATTTAACTACTCATGCAAAATCTTCAGAACACTCTCTAATCAATATGCATGATGGAAATGGCTCTATCCCTTGGAATCAGCGTGTCCTATGAACTTGTATCAGATATGAACTTGAGAAAGAAAAATGTATTTGTTTTTTTCAGGTCAGTGATGGAAATTTGGGGTAATTTGTTTTTTTTTAACTGCAGCATAATCTAGCCCGCTGTGAGCCATACACTTTCCACACATGGTTATCACATGTTGAGTTTTTCTTGGCAGGTGCAGGAGAGGTGCTACAGATTGGACCTAGTGCATGCTAGACAGCTGCTCTACAACTGAGTTACACCCAGAGCCCAAGTCAAGCTTTCTGTGTTTTCCTGACTGTATCGCCCGTAGAGTAAATTCTCTATGGCAGCCCCCTCAATGCTGTATCCAGAGTTTTGATTGTCATCTTTACTGAATATTTGCTCCAGAACAAATTACATGCAATCAAATGAGAAACTAGGAGTATAAAATGTAAATGTTACCCAGAAGATTTCAGGAGAAATCTATAAGGACTGAAGTAATCAAAACAGGCTGTGTGGAGGTGCCAGTATTTGAGCTATAACTTATCCCGAGGACTGCTATAATATTGTGGGGGTGGAGGAGGGTTTCTTTGGACTTCAGATTTTAGACTCCATTGCTTTGATGTCTTCTGGCCACTAAGGAGAAACTGAAAATGCTGGAAGCACAAAATTGACCACACTTTCAAACATGTGGATGCAATTAGAGGAAGGTTTTAAATTTCAGCAAAACTATAACCCGACCCTAAGAACTGTGTGTTTTTAAGGGATTCTATGACGCCTGTCCCATAAACGAGAGTACCTGCTTAAACAGCAGAAAAGACATGTGGCTGCTGCTTCACAAACCAAAGAGGACTTCGGGCAAGCCAAGGAAGCAATGGATCTGTAACAAGCTGTCACGGTTCCTCCAAGTCTGCAGAGCTGCAGTTAGAAGCCGTGCAAGCCGGGTTTTAACCATAGTTAACCCGCTTGGCTTGCCTGGGCACTCCGAGGAAGAAAGCCAAAAAGGCCCAGACGCAGAGAAGTGGAAACAGGCTCTAGTTCCTGCACACACTCATGGGCCCCTTTGTGTTTTTGCTAGTGTCTTTGTGTTTTCCTCATGTGGGACCCCTGGAGCTGAGGACAGTCACCTGCCCATCTGTCAGCCATAGTAGCTTGCTCTGGGGCAATGCCAGGAGGGAGAGGAGGTAGAAATGGTTGCCCCTATCCTTGGGCCACAAGATATAAGCCTTTTGTTTGTTCTAAGGATACATCAGCAGCAACAGAATGGTGATTTTCTAAGTGAGACTGGCATGCCCATTCCCCCAAACCCCAAGAGATCTTCATAGTTATTACTAGAATTAACCATGATTGAAGCTAAAAAAAAAAAAAAATCCCCAAACCTCAAATTGCAGTGGAAAAAAGAAAAGTATGGCATTGAGACTAACATACACTTCTCTTGGTGGCGGGACAAAGCCTCATGCATTTCCCGTCCTATCCAATCCCAGGGAAGAAAAGATGTAGGGAAGATGTTAGTGGCTTCATTATGGAGTGTCTGAGTCCATGGTTGAGAATATTAATAAGGAGACATAAACAAGAAAGAAGGTAAAAGGGTGGCAGAGACCATTTGTGTCTGTCTGAGGTGGCATGATAAAAGACACTCATCATTCATCCTGAGTTAGCACTAGGGCGGGTGGGATGAGCATGACTTGGGCTGCAGGGAGGGCAGCCGCTCTGATAGGGAATCTGAGGTCTGGGGAATTCAGTTTGAAGACTGAAGACATTAAAGGACATCTTGTGTTTAAGATAACACAATGGCTTTAACAACTGGGCCTGGGTGGTGTACCTCCCCATCCCCCATGGTAAAAATGCATTTAAGATCTCTCCTTAGAAAACACTGGGGTGAGACATACCCTTGGGAAGTCCCTTAGCACGTGGACCTTTGTACTCCAGCCCAGACTGAAACTCAACGGAGAAAAGAAAACAGAACCTCACCCTTAGGGTCTGTCTAGACTCTCCCATGGATTTATAAAATGGATTAACAGGATTCACAGTGTACAGGTCTTGATTTGTTCTCCTTTAGAAAGACAAGCTCACACAAGAGTCCTAGAGATTGTTGCTTCTCAAGGCTATGAGTTACAGTGCCAAGCATCCAAATTATGTCTGTGATAAAACACCTTATTTAAGAGTAAGGAGAAGGAATTTCTTCTGCTAAGACATGTTGGGGCTAGGTAGACATAAAAAGGAACCTGAACGACCAACATAAGTTCAAAGTAAATCACCCAGATCTTACTCCACTGTATTTTTATTTTAACAATGAACTGAAATCATTTTTAAATTGGAAAGAAAATTAATGATGCTTTTAATAAAAAAAAAATAAAAAAAGATAAAAACAAAAAACAGGTCTTCATTTATTTCACCAAATCAATAGCAGTTTTTTTTTTTTCTTGGCAATGTAATTATTCTCTAATAAAATATTTATAATTTCCTCTTGGAATCAAAGAAACCATTTCTTTAAAAAATGACATTTATTCTATTAAATGGCATTTTTATTGTCACTAACTAAGCTCAGTGAAGTATTAATTATAGCAGGGTTACATTTTTGGTTTTCTTTTTTCTGACTCCAAAATTCTCTGTGATGAATATTTATTACTTTTATAATCAGAAAAAAGTCTTATCTATACTTCTACATAAATAAAGAATTAAAATTGCAGTTAATCCTTACGGTGTCAAAAAATTCCTTAGTGACTAGTTAATGGATGCAGGATTTTATTTTAGGGTGAGAAGGGTATTTTGGAGCTAGAAAGAGGTGGTGGTTGCCCAACATTGGATGTGTAATGAATGCCACTGAATTGTTCACTTTAAAATGGTTGATTTTATGCTCCATGAATTTCATCCCAATTTTTAAGATGAAATGGAAAACAAAAACAAAAAAACAACAAAACAAAAACCCAAGCCACCCAGTTCCTCCAACTTTTTCAAAAGCATGTTACCTTCTCCATGTAACAGTGATGGGTCTAGGAGCTCCATCATGTACTCGATTTCAGTATCCAATTCAAGCATGTCACACTGAGCTATGACATAGGTCAGAACTGGCAAGAAGTCATCAGCGCCATACATCCTCCCTGGGATTAAGAAGAAAAAGAGAGGAAAAACTTTATTTCATATCCCACGTACTGCTTTTATTAGACAGCAAGGAGTCATCCTGAGGAAATGAGCTATTTATAAACAGAGGTGGGTGTTTCTGGAATCCTGTGTGATCCATGACCCTCCCAGCTGCTGATATGAGAGACCAGCCCTTACTCACACTCTCAGAATGAATGTCTATGAGCCATGAACATATTTCAGATTTCCTCCCCACTTCTATGCATAAAATTATGCACTAGAACAGAGCAATATTTTTGAATATTTTACCTTTTAGCCAGTCATATTATAAAACATTTATAAAATATTTATTTCTGCTAATTCTTTGTGTCTTATTTCCTATTTTCTTTCTGTGCACCTTAATCATAAACGTAATGGCAAGATCAAACTCAAATCAGGAATAAAGTTTGCTTTGTACTCAACATAAGTACACAGCTGATTTGTTTACACTGAATATTCCAATTCAGTGTATGTTGAAGATACACATGGATTAGCAGCAATATATGAGGGGGAAAATTCCAGTTATTATTTCTAGATTTTTTTTATAATGACAGTTCTCAGCCCAGGTTTTGATATGGTTTGGAGATATTTTAATTGTTACAATTGGAAGGTAAGGATACAAGTAGCATCCAGGATGCTGCTAAACTTCCTACAGGAAGTAGACAAGCCCCCACAACAAAAAATTACTCTTTCTAAAATGTTAGTCATGAGTAGGTTGAGAAACTGTGCTTCGGAATAACATAATCCTGTGCAGGTATTATTTGGGGGACTTTTAGAAATGATCACAGGAACTATAGAAAATTTCTGTGAAATACACTTAGAAATTTCAGGGGCCATGTTCAAAAACTATCATTACCAGCCCAAGAGCTCAGGTTTTAATGATTCTTAATTCAACAATTTGCTATGTGCATGTATATTTATATCTACTTAAGCAAAGTTAGTGTAGACTGTGTTTCTCTCTGCTGCTTTTCTACTAAGCAATTTCGGTTAGAAAAAACAGTTGGTAATTGCTGGGCATGGTGGTGCATGCCTACAATCCCAACAACTTGGGAGGCTGAGGCAAAAGGATTCCAGGTTCAAGACCAGCCTTAGCAACTTAGGCTTTAAACAACTTAATGAGATTCTGTGTCAAAATAAAAAAAGACTGGGATCTAGTTAAGTGGAAGAGCATCCCTAGGTTCAATCCCCAGTATTGCAAAAAATTAGAAAAATAAAATAAAATAAAAATGTTGGTAATCATCCACAGATTTATAAGCTCACAGAAGACCTAGGACAAGGCAGGGTTCAATCACTACCCATTAATCTTTGTTTCTCCTGCATCTGTGGGAAATAGCAAGGGGAAATCCAAGGGCTTACTTTTCTACTTTCTAAGTCTTTGGTGAATTTCAATTACATTGTTTTAGCCTGTATCAAAGAGGGGGATAGCTAATAGGGTGGTTCTAATGAAACCTCATTATTACTGAATACTCCCAGTTTCTGACTCAAGCTGTAGATCATTGACGTGATCTCTTATTGGTCTAAAGGTAGTGATGATTATTGCCAATATTTCCACTGCATGTGGTTCAATGCAGGAGTTATTTCAGGTAATTTCCACCTTATGAAAGAAAGGGTCATATCCAACTCCAGATGCAGAAACTGCAATGTAGCAGGTTGATTAAGATGGACAAGGTCTCTCAATTAGTGAACTCATTCCTAGAGGGAGGATTTGGAACTCAGACCCCAGAGACTGAATTCATTACCACCACCCTGAATTAAAGACTTTAATTAAATCAGCATTGCACAAAAATCTCGTTACCCTTATCCACTTACATTTATTGGTGTTATTTATAATAATCTCCTAGTTGGCATGTGACTCATTTGATAGATACCAGAGTAACTTTATTTTTGTGAACTGCTTAGTGAAATCAAGAGACTGAAAGGAGGAGAAGTGGAGAATCAGAAATCCTGATATGGGTCTGGCAGGAAGCGACGAAATCCCTGGACTTCAGCATCCTCACCTGAGTTGTTCTCCATGACAGTGTATATGAGCTTGCAGACTCTCAACAGCAGCATGACTTTCTTTTCTGGTGAATACATCTTCTGCATGGTCATAAATTTGACTTTGATTTTCTCCACATCCACCAAATCAGGGGTTGGGGCAAAGACTCCCAGCTCCTGGGGGTTCCTCTGCCGCACAAGTTGTAGGTTCTCTTTGAGTTGTTTCCATGAGCCATCAGCCATGTGGAATTCCTTCAGCATGGACTCCACATGACCCTTCAGGGGCTTCAAGATGCACTTGTGCATGGCTTTTTCCAACACCACATCTGCCAAAGAAAGTATAACCACTGTGACCAGAGTCTAAAGAAAGAAGAAATGCAACTTCTGCTTTCAGGGAATGCACGTCTGCAATCTGGTTAGAGGGTGAAGAAGTTTTAACTTTGAACCCAACAGACAGCACATAGCAACAGCAGACTCAACATGGCAATCTTTATTTATTTATTTTTCCTATGAGCCAGGAGGAGTAAGTTTTCTCTAACAATGTCTTGCATAAAATCAATACAACTAAATATATTTGTTTGAATCACTTTCACACACACCCAAAGTAAAAGCAAATACTTTAGGAGACATTCTTTGACCGAGTTCTTCCACTGTCCTTTCCTGTTGACAGGAAAGCCAATGCATTAAAAGAAGGATTTTATTTTCATTATTAGCATGGGTTCAAGATTCCTAAAAAATATTTTCTGAGGAAATCAATTCAACTACATATAACATCTTGGATTGAATTCTGGAGCAGAAAAGAAAAATTCTTTCCTTTATTTGTTATAAATCATATCAATGGGGCATTAGATGAGATCTGAACAAAGTTTTGTTCAAGGTAAAAGTGTTAACATAGCTTCAGTATGAATTTGGAGGTTGATTTTTGTACTGGACAGATGGACTTGTTTTTAGGAATATATAATGAAGTATCTAGGGCAAAGAGTCATAATGTCTGAAACTTATTCTGTAATGGTCAGAAAAAGGAGTGTGTGTGTGTGTGTGTGTGTGTGTGTGTGTGTGTATGTGTGTAAACAGACAAAGGAGAATGAAGCAAGGGCAAAATATAAAAGTGAGGAATCTGGGTGAAGGCGAGACACTTCTCTGTATTTTTTGTGCAACTTTCCTGTAAATCTGAAATGATTTCAAAATTAAAAGTAGAAAATTTTAAAGTATGTTTCTATTCAGAGTTAGGAAACATGTTTAGGTGTGAGTGGCATTATTTTTTCCCACTTTCTGCGGCTTGTTACCCAATAGAGTAACTTCCTTGGGAGATTCAAAGACAGTCAGTACCATAAATCTGGAGATCTACACTGAAAGTGACTTATACAATGATAAACTCTCTGCTTTTCCAATATTAGCCTTTTAATTTCACATTTGCACATCACATCAAAGCCACCTGAGTTCTATTGCAATGACTGCTCCTGAAATATGATATTTGAATGTGACTCTATTTTAGAAGCCAATGGATCTACTTACTTATAAGAATGGAAATAGTTGGCTTACCTCTTGGGCCTTTGGAATTCTTGACACTGAATTAGATCATATTGAATCCAAATTATTTAGATAATAATTTACCCTAAAGCTAAAACTGAGCCCAAAAGTTAATGCAGATCCCACAGTAATCAGACTTCCTAGCTCTGGTTTTCTTTTTTTTCTTCCACCTCTATATCCTCTTTGAGAGAGCTCTTTGATTAAATATGGAGCTTTATATGATTATAGAAATCAGGATTGAAGCAAATGAGGTTATAAAGTGAGAAGAAAAGCAGAACAACATATTCACTTTACACCTGGCATTAAAACAGATTACTGGATTTGCATTGGTTGTTTTGTGTTCATAAATTTGTGGGACTTCATAATTCCTTTGACATTAAGTTATCATTACCATAAAAAAGTAATAGTAATTAATGTTGAGTACTCATATGAGTAAGCTCCATCTACATACTTCATTATCACCTAATCCCTGAGACAATCCCAACACTTTTGTATAATACCAATACTACACCCATTTTTCAGATGAGGAAACCGAGATTCAGAAATATCTAATTGCTTGCTTGAGACCACACAACTATTGTAAAAAAACATTTTTGCTGCTTTTCAAAGTAAATGATCTTTTAATTCTAAAGTTCACGGTTCTTTAAAAACATACACCAGGTTTTTTTTCTCTCTCATCCAAAGATTCTGAAAGCTACATTCCTGATTATCAGTGTGACCCCCTCCCTATCTTCATTAGAATGAGGTCACCAAGGGGAGAGGACAAGAGTCATGCTGATCATTGATTAGGAATATACATTAATGTTCATAACAGTGTCATTCATAATAGCTTCAAATTGGAAATAACCCTGAGCCCTGGCTGACAGAATGGATACATTACATATAATCATACAGTGGAGATCAGACAATGAAATATGTTTATTCAATGAAAGATAGCGCATTATTGCTCCAGATGCAGATGATTAAGCTCATAGACATGATGCTGTGTGAAAGAAGTCAGATCTAAGAATATCTCCTACAGCATTTCATTTACCTTAAGTCCAGGCAAAACTTACCTATGGCATCAGAAGTCAGGGTGACAGTTACAATTGGGGAGGTACTCAACAGGGAGGGGGTACAGAGACGCTTATTGGGAGGGTGATGGGGATGTTCTATTTTTAGATTTGAGTGGTGACTACTTGAGTGTACACATGCGTGTGTAAAAATCTGAGCTTGGCACTTAAGATTTATGCATTTTATGAATGTAAGTTAAACCTCAATAAACATGCACACATCAGAGAACAACTCTCCCATCACCTCTCCCCACAACTCAGACCACCCTGTTTCTTTTCCCATAAATAACTCTAAATCCAATCCTCAGGGGAGTGAATTGGAGACTTACGGCTCCCATCTCCTCACCGTTTGGCCACTTTGTTAATAAATGCTCTCTTAGCAGATCTCATTGCTTTAGTGACGGGTATGCTGCACGGCAGCCAAAACAGGCTCGTTCAGTAACAGTGCTAGAGTTTTCTTAAAGTAAATTTTTAAAAAGACCCCAATTTTAAAATAAAACTGGCTTCTTCATTCTTTTTTCAGGGATCTCCTCTTATGAGCTTCCCAATATTTATTAAACTTAATGAAGGTTTAGAGGAAATCAAACGAAAAAAGAGACCTGTGACCCAGTTTGTTCTTTCCAGTAAGAAAACCAAGGTTCTGCTCCTATAGCAATAGTGAAAAAGGATTTGAGGAACACAAGAAACAAGATCTTTCATAATGAGAACTAACGCAAACTAAAATGGAAAGAACACCCTGGTCACATTTCTTGTAAATCACTACTCTCTGTCATTTTCCATTATCTTTGGTTGCTTTAATTCCAACAAACCCAAACAAAATCTTTTAAACTAGGAACAATGACACTATTCTAGGCACTTTATATACAGTGACTCTACATCCTCAAATAAACCCAATGCATGAAGAACTCTTATTTGTTTGGGTAACAGATGAGAAATTAAAACCCTAAGAAATGGATGTCAGACAGCTAAGAGTGGGGAACCAGGATTCCACCCCAAGACATGCACTTCCAAAGTTCTTGAAGTTACCTCAGTTGTACCCAACCACAAGCAGAGACACATAACAAACACTTGGAAACAATCAAAACTTTCAAGGGAAAACAAAATAGATGACCATGTTTTCTTGAAGCTAGCCAACATCTTCTAATTTTCTAATGACAAGAAAATACTAGAGAATTGTTTGAATTATAACATTTTAAATTTTAAAAGCCAAAAGTTAGCTATAACAAGCCTAGAAACAAGTTTTCTAAGCGACCAAAACTAGAAACAAATTTTCTGGGCATATTTATATAGATTCTACTGATTGGTCCCAAGGTGGTAAAGACCATGATAGAGGCTGAGGTTCTTGTCTTAATGTTACTTACTATCATAATGGATAGACAAGAATTGATTCACTCTCCTGTTCAAAAAAAGGAGACAGAAGACTGTCTTTTTTCCTTCCCTCTAACCTACAGCATAGATTCCAGGGGTCAGAAATCAGACAAGGAAGTATCAGAAACCCCAATAATGCATTGGTTTTGTCTGGGCATTTCATGCTTACCCACTGCTGCCAGGGGGAAGTGAGAATCTGAGGGGCAAAGGTGAAGTCCAGATTTTCTTAGAAAGAGCACTGGGAGCCACAAGGCCCAGCAGCCAGCCCAGCCCAGCCTTGACCAAGTCAATTCACCTCTCACTCTTACTGTCTGGACTACCATCAGAATCGTGGCTCATGGAATCTGCCCAAGACAGTCAGTCTGAACCTAAGTAGGTGGAAAAACAATAAGCAATAATAATTAATATTCTCCAGGAGGAGTCTAACAGCACCCAGAGTCTAAACAATATAATACATAATACAACATAATATCACTTATCTGAAATGCATGGGACTAGAAGTGTTTCAAATTTTGCAATATCTGAATAGACTTTAGCAGTTGAGCATCCCTAATTTGAAAATCCAAATTCAAAAACTTTTTGAGCCTGTAACACAAAGCATCAAATTTCAAAGCATTTTAGATTTTAGATTTTTGTATTAGGGATGCTCAATCTGTATTAAGAATGCATAGGTTTTGAGTTGGAGATGTAGCTTGTGGTACAGCACTTGCCTAGCATGTGTGAGGCCCTGGGTTCAAACCTCAGCACCACAAAAACAAAACAAAACAAAACAAAAACGCACACAGGCTATAATTTAAAAACTATTTGACAAAGAAAAAAACATAAGGTCAGATCATATGGCCTTTTGATTTACTCTAGCTCTAGCATTCTGATGACTTTATTTTTTGTTTAAAATTTTTTCTCATATTTTCATTGGTGCCTTATAATTATACACAATAGTATGATTTATTGTTTCTTATTCTAAAAAGAATAAAGTAGAAATAGAAGTGAATATATGATAACAAGATGAGGGCTTTTTGGTGTAGAAAAGTCAAATTTTAATATGTATAATTGCTATTATTCATTGGGCATTCATTTGTGCAGTTCCTGTTCTAAGAATATGCATGTTACCTTGCTAATCTTCATTTCAGTCCTACAAAGTAGGAACATTGTCATTCTCATTTTGCAGATGGGACATGGGGATTGGAAGTCAAGTGACTTTCCCAGGATGGTATAGATGAGGTGCAAACCAGGTTGTTCTTATGCCAAGCAAGTCAAGGGGTGGCATAATTGTCCTCCTTCTGTGCAAAAAAAGCAAAATGATTCGATCTTCTTTTTATGAGCTAAAGTGTTTCCTTTTGGCTGTTTTATGGGAGTAAAGATCAGAAGTGAGTGCTTAGTATGATCCAAACACTATTAAACACATCACAAGTATTCAAATAGCCCTTTGACTAAGATGGGTACACAATCTCTACTTGTCTTGGTTTGAGTTCTCTCAGAAACCGATTCTGAGGCAAGGGTTTTGGTGCGAGAGGTTAATTTGGGAGCTGATTCCAGGAAGTACCAGAGAGGAAGGAGAACAGCCAATACTGTGCACTTCTTTATCACCATGGGCGGCTGGAGCTCAGCCCTGCTGGGGACTCCAAGACATAGTGATGAACATGCTTTGGAGTTGTCCACCTAGAGGACAGTCTGCTCCTAAAGGGTGGGGTGGATGTTCATTTTCCAGTCTTCCCCACTGCCCTAGGCAAGGGCTCTGGTATCATGAGAAGCCTCAGGCAAAATGTCACAGGCATAGCCATTAGACATCAGACTGGCAAGCCAGTGTCAGTGGACAGAGCACAAGAGGGTCCACAGCATCATGTTACATGTGAAGAAACTGTGGCATGGAGACACTAAGAAACAGGACCAAGTGCACACAGTTCATGAGAGCAGGGACTCCAAAGCCAGCGGTCCAGCCTGAATTCTTCCACTGACCCGCCATACGCTTCTGCCTTTCAGTGGAGAAATTTCTTCATCCCTTCTCAGCAGAGCTGGCAGCTGAGGTAAGTGGAAGGTGCCATCCTGAAAAGCATCAACTGACCCCCAGGCAGCCAGGACAGCACATTGCTAATCCTCTTCTACAAATTCCTCAAACTGCGGACCACTTGGTGTTACACAAGAACACAGGTCAGATGCAAAATCCAGTGGCCAATTCTCTGATTTGTGACCTTGAGAAAAGATCATCTTCCTCAGCCTCAGCTCCCTCATCTGTAAAATGAGGCAGCTCACAACTTCCCAGTGGGATTCTGGGAGGAACTGAGTGGGGTCCACTCTATGAGCACTGGGCATGGATGGTACCTACTGACACTGCAGGCTACAGTCACTGGCTACCTCTTTGGAACAAAGGTGAATATCTTTGAAAAGAGACAACAGGTTTAATGATTCATGTTGTTCTCTCCACTCCCACCCAAGTATTATCTGTGGTTTGGTTAGGTTTGAAATAGGAACTGAAAGTGCTTTGATAAATTAATCGAGCCCTCTGGTTTCCTGATCATCTTTCTCTCTCTCTCAGGCACTCATCTTTGTTATTCTTCTCAGCTCCTCCCATTCATAGGTGCAGAGAATGAGGATCTAAGGCTGGCCTGCTGACTTTTCCTTGCCTTGATACTTGTAGTTTTTTTTTCTTTATTGTTGTTTGTTTGTTTTTTAATCATGGCCTTATTCTATCCCTGTCTAACAGCCTGGGAACCACTGATTAGCTGAACATCTTGGGCAGTTAGTTGTGCATCCTTCAGGGCAGTGGGAATTGAGCACAGGAAGAGAGCCTCACTCTCATTTCATATGAGAAAACAGGGCACACTGTGGAGGCTGGAAGAATACCCAGCCTCTTGCTGTGTGTGGGATGAAGGGTGGATTCAGTTCATCACTAGTGAAGCTTTGAGTCTACCAATAGGGAAAGGCCCAAGTAACACTGCTGCACCTGGTCTAGTCTGTCCACTTCAGGCCCTGGCATCCTGGCTGGCCACACTGGTCTGCAGATGTTTATGACTAGTGCCTGTTTTGATTAGTTGGCACCTGGCTGCTATGGTCCACAGGTGTTTATGACTAGTGTCTGTTTTGATTAGTTGGCACCTGGGCCAGAGTGATTGTTAAAGTGCTCTCTTACTTTACCTGGGATACTCTTTCTAGAATTGTCTCCACCACCTTAAGGTTTCAGACAGCTCCTGGGGGTCTGCCTCTGCCTTGTCTTCCATTTCTTCTTTCCTCTACATCCTCATAAGGATAGCATGTTCTTGGTGAAGCAAACAATATTACAGGCCCTCTGTGCCCCTGAGTATTTTCACATGCTGTTCCCTGCCTGAAATGTCAGTGAAGCCTACCCACCTCCTTCTCCCAACTCCCTGCGTCCTCAGCACACTTTGTGGTTTCTGCCAAGACACAGAGCAAACAGACTTCCCTCCTTGACAGGAAGTACTCTGAAAACCAGACCTGGAGGTATAACAAACTAGCCACAGTCTCCAGTGCAAGCCTGGCATGTAGCATACATCCAAAAAGTATTTGTTGAATTGGCCAGAAAATCCTTCCTCTGGGCACCTACATGAAAATGATGCTTCTTATCAGTCCCAGTTATTTGGGAGACTAAAGCAGGATGGCAAATTTGAGGCCAGTCTGGGCAACTTAGCAAGACCCTGTCTCCAAATAAAATTTAAAATAGGGCTGGAAGTATATATAGCTCAGTGGTAAAGCCTAAGTTAAAGCCCCAGAAGCATGGAAGAAAGAAAGAAAGAAAGAAAGTTTCTGTCTTTGCTTTTGCAGATACAGATGTATAACTCCAGTAATGGCATCATTGCTCAGGTGTGGGGCAGGCAATGCCCCCTGAAGCTCTGCAGGGATGTCCTGTAACCTAGATTTACTATAAGAATTGTCAGCAATGCACACTTTGGCTCATAAATAATAAATAAGAAAGGATGCTTTGTCATGTTAAGGAAGATTCCACCAGCCCAGCAAAGCTGATGCCAAAATAAAGACAGCAAGCACTGGGGTTATGATTCGCTTATATTTTTGCTCATTTTGATGGCATCAGTGAAGGCCATTATACAAAAGCATAGGCGTTACTCATGTAGTATTTTATGTAAGGAATCTGTCAGACTGATTTCAGTGCCTCCAAGTAAAAGGCCAGTAAAAACCAAGGCAAGGGAGAAGAGATGTATCTCCTCACAAAGAATCCCAGCCAGGTATGGTGGCACACACCTGTAATCCTAGTGACTAGGGAGCCTGAGGCAAGAGGATCCCAAGTTGAAGGCCAACCTCAGCAACTTAGTGAGGCCCTGTCTCAAAATTAAAAACAAAAGGGCAGGAGATGTGGTCAGTGGTAAAACACCCCTGGGTTCAGTCCCCAGTACCAAAAAAAAAAGAGGTAGATCCTCCAGGGGTGGAGCTTAATTCTGTCCCATCCACTGAGTGTAGACAATGCTTTATGACTTGTTTCCAAAGAAGAATAGGGAAAGAGGGTACATTTAATATTAAAGGTCAAAAACCTGGCAAACATGGCCTTGGCCAATGGTGGAGATGAACATCATCAGTGATAAATCCTATAGATACACCACGTGCTCCTTCATATGATGAAACTTCACCTATGTAATCCTCCCTTCCCTTTATAAAATGAATAAGAACGGCAACAATAACCAACCATCATGAGAACTGTAGGAACAGGTTGGTGTAAATCTCATTTTCATTGTGGCTTAACTTTGCTAACCTTTTGTTTTCTATAAAAATGATAATAATAAGCCGGGCGCGGTGGCTCACGCTTGTAATCCCAGCACTTAGGGAGGCTGAGACAGGAGAATCGCGAGTTCAAAGCCAGCCTCAGCAATGGCGAGGCACTAAGCAACTCAGTGAGACCCTGTCTCTACATAAAACACAAAATAGGGCTGGGGATGTGGCTCAGTGGTCGAGTGCCCCTGAGTTCAATCCCCAGTAC
>CM053401.1:139162803-139228297 GCA_028644305.1 Xerus rutilus
GCAAAACTGTGGAAGCAACCCAGATGTCCTTCAATAGATGAATGGATAAAGAAACTGTGGTACATATACACAATGGAATATTATTCAGCAATAAAAGAGAATAAAATTATGGCATTTGCAGGCAAATGGATGGAACTGGAAAGCATTATGCTAAGTGAAGTAAGCCAATCCCAAAAAACCAAATGCCGAATGGTCTCTCAGTGGATGCTGATGAATAAGGGAGGTGGGAATGGGAAACATAAGAGAAATAGAGAAACACTGGACGCGACATGGGGGAGGCGGGGGGCAGGAAAGAGGAATGGGCATAGTAAAGATGGTTGATAAAAAATATATATAAATATATATATATACACTGTTCATTGAAAGTGCATATAAAGATGTTTAATATGAAGAATGTAATCTGCTTATAATTCTGTGCAAAGTTAGAAAAATTATGATTGTAACAATTTTTTTTCTATTTGCCTCAACAAATGTTTTCAGTGAAGTGTGTACAGCTTCTGAAAATTTGTTTTTTTCTGTTATGTTTGATAACATGTATTAAAATGCAACTTTTGAGAAAAAAAATAAAGTATAAAAAAAAAAGAAAAAAAAAGTGCTTTCATTTGGTTCTATTAAAAACACAGTCCAGTTTGCCCTTCAAATTCATGAGTTCCACATCTGCAGATTCAAGCAACTGTGAGCTGAAAATATTTGGGGAAAAAACCCAACCAGCCACCCAATAGGACAATAAAAATAATACAAATAAAAATCATGCAGTATAACAACTATTTACATAGTATTACATTATATTAGGTATTAAAAGCAATTTAGAGATGATTTAAAGTAAATGGAAGGATATATTTATATATCCATTTTATCTAAGGGACCTAAGCATCTGTGGATTTTGATATCCAAGGGGGTCCTGAAACCAATTAATGCCACATAGATATGGAAGGATAACTGTATGCATTTATATTTATTTTTTGACCCTACTGTTGAAGCAGTTCCCCGAATTCCCAGGGCCTTGACAATAACTGAGAACCTCCAAAGTGGGCACAATGCTGAGGGGAGAGAGTAGGAGGTGTGTCCTGTTGAGAGACTGGGCTTGTGAGGCAGGAATGCAGGTCAGACCCATGGACCAGTGAGGGCTCTGTCTGTGCAGTGCTTCAGAGAGACAGGCATCTTTTGGCAGGGGTAGAGTGGTAAAAAAATGTGTTAAAGCCCTAAGGATTTTAATGCTTCTTGCACTCAATGAATGCAGCATCTTTGGTGTCTCTTGGGTCCAATTCCTTGATTCTTGCATAAATTCCTCTTTTATTTGATGTGTTTCCTGCTGGGAGGAAGGAAGATTCTTGGGATATGTCAGAAAACACTCTAGCACAGACATGACTAGTTTTGTGATACTATTCCCCAGACCCCTCCTCATGCGCAAGGGCTGTGTAAATTACTGAGCTGACAGCTTCTTGAGTGGAGTATCACAGAGTCAGTGACCCATGTTCAGAGGGTCATCTGCAGAGCCGTGAATCTTCTTTTGGTTGATATAAGTGAATGACTTAATTTTGAGGCCCTACCATACAAATTATTGAACAAATGATGCCTTATGGGGGGAAGGCACTTTATGTTATAGTCTTCTATGTGTCTAATTCTTCAAATTATTCTTTTTGTACTCTACAAGAAGCCAGTCTTTCTCCAATTTCTCTACCCATTTTTAGCTGTTCAAGAACATTTGCTATACAAGAATCATAAAGATTAGATCAAAAGTCAGAAGATTCAAAGTTTTAATCTCAGTATGTTACTAATATGTCTTTTTGGCCATATCTCTCAGAATGACTCTTTTTTTAAAAAAGGCAGATAACCAGGTGTGGTGGTGCAGGCCTGTAATCTCTGACTTGGGAGGCCGAGGCAGGAGGATGGCAATTTCAAGGCCAGCCTGGGCAACTTAGTGAGACACTCCCCAGTACTAAAACAACAAAAACAACAAAAACCCCAAAACAAAACAAGACAAACAAAAAAGGCAACTAACGCAGGACCCTAAATCATACTGTGAATTTAAAAAAAATTAAAAACAAATCACATTAGATATTGAAACTTGAGTCAGACTTAAATATTCATTTTTAAAAAATGGATCTGAACCACAGTAGTTGTAACTGTTTAACTCCTAGGGAATTACATTAACTGCCACCCACATTTTGGAGGGAAGAGGAAGGGTCCCACTATGTTGACCAGGCTGGTCTCAAATTCCTGGGCTCAAGTGATCCTCCTGCTTCAGCCTCTCAAGTAGCTGAAACTACAGGCACTACAGGCATGTGTCTCTGTGCCTGGCTCTCAATCCCCTTTTGAATGCATGCTTTATTCTCTGGTATTTAACCCATGTTCAGTACCCTTTTTCTATTAAAAAACAAAACAAACACCTGAATATGTAAATTGATGTGCTCTTTGACACATGAAATTGAACTTAAATTGAACTTTAACTATTTTTCAAATAGTTAAAATGATCTTTGGAGAAAACACATATTTTGGTTTATAGCAATTAAAGAAAAAAGTATCTTGTTTTTCACCATTGACTTTTAGGAATGGGAACAGTTGGCTGTTTTGTATTCCAGTTGATAGCCTAGTGAATAGTTTAAATGAAAGAGAAAATTTGCGATTACTAACATTTTGGGAGTTGGAGAGATTTTGATCTTCTTGAAGCAAAACTTGAAAATGGAGGGATTTCCTAAGATTGGTGTTATCAGAAATAGAAATTCTTTTATTACAGTTAAAAAAGACTACTGTACTACAAATTTTGCAAAAGGAGATTTCTTTACCAGAAATTTTAGGCAATGTGTTTCCCACTGTTTGAAAAAGACCAAAACAAGAATGGGATGCTGTGAAAACTGGACAATGAGGAGCAAATGTTGGAGTAACAAGTAATGGCACCCCCATCAATATGCTTTATAGTGTGGGTCACAAATAATGAGCATAACTCACTCTGCCAATGAAGGAACTCTCCCCAGAGCTTTGTGTGGAGCCTGAGAGCTATGGATGCTTTCTGTTAAAACACTGATTTGTTCTTTGATGCACCACATTGAAAGGGTGAGTTTGTGATAGCTGCCCCCAAATGAAACCCAGTGGTTGGCCCTGGTATGCAGGGAGAGCCGGTTCCTATGGAAACTAGCCCATGTCTTACCCCCATTAACTTAATTTTTCAACCAGGATGCCCAACTGTCAGGCAACTAATATGTACTTAAGTAGCTCTAAATGGCAGAACTTTGGGGTAGAAGTACTCCAAATACATAGAATGAAGAATTTCCGTGAAAACACATAACCATTTACAGTGCACCACTTGGAGTGGCAGTTTTTCAATTGGGAGACTGATCTAGTTTATCATTTATACTTGCCTAGAAAGTACTGGAAAGGATAGTGGCATCAGCACATGGGCAAAATGAAAGTGAGAAAACTATTTGTCACCCTCCCAGCCCCCACTGGCTTTTCTCTATGCAACCAAAGAACCACCCTCTGAAGAAAACAGATCAGCAGGATCTCTGTACACTAGAGAGATCCATAAGCACACATCCAGATGGTCATTTTTCACCTACGAATGACTGCTCTAATTCTATAGAGATTACACCAGTGAAATGCCTCCTCATACATCCTTGACTTCAGGATGGATGTTCTGTAAATCTACACTTTAAAATTCCTGTCTCCTGGTATGGAGCTGTGTCCTCCAGAAGTTATGTGAAAGGATGACAAGACTAGATTCTTTTAAAGCACAGAAACCCAGCTGGCATTCTTGTGAGCATTAGTAGACACCTGTTCAGAACAAATTTGAGGCTTGACATTCTGGGGATGGCATTCAACAGTGAAGATTATCTGGTGTTACAGGAAGTAAGATGTGGTGGGAATGAGCGTACAACAGACACAAGGAGACCTGGGATGGTGCACACTCCCTTGCATATCAGGGCATCACCTCTGCACATAACTACAGGTCTTGGCCTTTGTTCCCGAATTTGCAAAACACAAACACTATCTAGAGAAATATATCAAACTTGAGTTATGAATCTCAAAGGTGTCACTGCATTAATAAGCACTCAGTAAACTAGTGAGCCCTTCATTTAGGAAGATGTAAAACATAGATTGGGCTAAATCCACATTCTGGTCAGAGTTCCTAATCTAGTAATTTGCACATCGGGGGGGACTGGTTTTCTAATAATTAGGGTCATATCCTTCCCTCCTCATGATGAATTTCTTAGGTTGACCTCTGTTCTAATCACCTTCCCCTTACTTTCACAAATCCAGTCTTAACTAGACTTTCAAAAGAGAATGATGTTTCTAATGCCTGCTTTAATGCAAATGTTAAAAAACACCACATCAGGCTGCCTGTGGTGGTGTATGCCTGTATTCTCAGCTCAGGAGGCTGAGGCAGCAGAATCACTGGAGTCTAGGAGTTTGAGGCCAGCCTGGGCAACACAGCAAGAACCTATCTCAAACAAACAAAACCAACAAATCAAGAAAAAACAAAACAAAACAAAAAAAATGCAATGCTTCCAGAGATCACACCCACACCTCAACAGAGAGCTTTACAAAGCTCTCTGCCTCTCAACAAAGGGTCAGCCTATTATTACAATTTCCCTTAATTTCTGATGGGAAAACAAGCACAGCCTGGCACAGTGGTGCATACCTATACTCCTAGCTGAGGCAGGAGTATTGCTAGTTCGAGGCCAGCAACTGGGCAAGATCGTTTCTCAAAAAATAAAAATAAATAAAAACAATCATAAAAAGGTACAGGGTAGAGTGCCCCTGGTTCAATCCCCAGTGGTCTTAATAAGTAAATAAATAAATAAAAACATGACAGTAGCAGAAGGGTTAGTTTTTAAAAGGGACGGGGGAGGCTTAGGCTCCCACGGAAGTTCAAATACAGAACTTGCTAACTACTAGCTGGGACTACTGCCTTGGGACAAATGGCTCTCCATGGCACAGCCCTGGTTCCTCCACCCTACAGTAATGCAGATGACTCCCTCACAGGGGTGAGGTGAGGACCCCTGAAATAGCTTGAACACTGCTCGGCTCATATTAAAGGCTCCATGAATCTTGGCTTCCCTTCTCATTAGGATGTTAGCTTTTAAATTAAAAGCTGCACCCTTCTGCCGCAGGGATGTGTGTAATTTTCAGCATGCTTTTTGGAGAAAATGAGCCCCTGAGCCCTAAGAGCAAATACCATATCTGAACTTAATTACAAAAGGAGCTGGCAGAAGACTATCCCATCCCAGGACTGACTCAGAGTGATGCTTAAGACATCAGCAGGGAAGCAGAGTCCCCAGGCCCTTGTTCCCTCAAGAGCCCCTTCTCTGTGGGCTGGTTGGCCCTGCCTGCCACATAGCTCAGGCCTGACATCAGTGCCTGATGGCTGCCCCTCAACCCTGGACAGGAAGTCTCTTCTACAGGTCAGGGCTCTCTGTTAATACTAAGGCAGAGCTGGTCTCCCTTGAGAGGGAGTTCTGGGGGGCACAGAGGAAAAAGGCAGCTTGTATGGATATTCTGCCTGCCATCTCTGGAAACATTTTCAATTCTAAGGCACATCACAAGGACACGTCCGTCTGTCTGTCCCTCCGTTTAGCTACTCACCAGAAACACCCAGGCTCTAACCACGCCCTGATCAAACCTCAAGAAAACAAACAAAGCTTTGATTCCTTTGTAAGCAAATCAAAGAGCAGCTCAAATTCACTTAAAGAAGAAGAGAGAAAGAGACAGAGAGAGGGAGGAGAGGCCACTCTACCACACACTGTTGACTATTTTCAACAAATAGGCCCAATCAGAAAAAAGAACTTTGGGCTTAACTGCTTCTAAACTGCCTGGAAATGTCTGGAATCTCTTTTGGCTGCTGCCACCCAGTGAATAAAGTCTCTGAAATTAACCTTTTAGAGTCAACCTGAAATTAAACAAAACAAAACAAACAAAAACACCCCTTCAGTACTCTTGACCTAGAGGAGGAGGGGAAAAACAAAACAAAAAAAACAAAACAAAACAAAACAAAAAAAAAACCCAGCCTGCTTGCCAAAGTCAAATTTGCCGTGGCAACCAGTTACTTGCCAAAGTAATTATTAACAGTTCTATCCTCCACTGAGGTTATAAAAAAAGCATTTCCCCCTGACTTGGAGGGGAAAAAATGTCTTTCATGTGACCTCCAAACTAAACTACGTTACTTCTTTTAAAGGAATACCAAATAAACTTGTCTTTCTTTCTTCTTCTTTTTTTTTTTTCTTGTTTGCTCCAATACTGGGCCTGGTACAGAACTCTGTGGGATGAAAAGCCAGCAGGTGGACACCAACAGCAGCCTGGAAGGACAAGATCTCAGTGTCCCTGGATGCCGACTGGGCTGGCACTTGTATATAGGTGTGTTCATGATAGAAACTCAGGGCTCTGTATATATGACCTTTGCCCTCCCTGAACATATGCTATAACCTCCATAAAAAGTTTACTTCCCAAACAAAGTAGAACACCCACTGCTTCTCAGAAGACAGCCCAAAATACCTTTCTATGTGTGCCCAGCTTGCACACTTCAGCGCAGCCTGCTCAACGGAGGTAGTACACATACACAGCAACAGCAGGCAGCAGCTCAGACTCTCCCAAGTGGCACAGATTCCATCCTCAAACAGAATCATTCTGCAGTTCCAATGAATCACTCCCCAAAACATTTTCAAGTCTGGTATGTAGCATCTACCTTAAGAAGCTATTTTTTCCCCATTCAAATCAAGGTGGAGTTTTGTGTCATTTGGAACTTTAGAGTAAATCTTATCCAAAATAGCTAACACAGGATGTACTGTCTGGCAAGGTTATATAGTAGATTTTATATCTGGTGGGAAAAAAATGGGTACTTACCAATTTGGTCTTCAGGGATCAGCGACTCAATAGGGGGGTCCAGCTCCGAGCTCTGAGACAGATAATTCTTGACCTGGGTCATGAACTGCCGGATGGTCTGCAGCATGTCTGTGCTGGACACATGGCACTCCTTATTCTCCTGCAGGAAGCTCACGTAGTCCTGCACCAGGCATCCAAAATAGGTGCATTTGTCCCGGGACAGCTCAGCGATCCTACGGATCATTCGCTTCTCCGGGGTCAAGAAGGAGCTGAACACCCCGCTCATCTTTCGGAGCTGGGACTTGACGAGTTTGGGTAGCACGAAAGAGCTGTTCCTTTTCTTTTTGGACTTGATGGGGGGTGCCATGGTCTCCTGGTCACTTTCCCCTTCATAGTCCTCCAGGCTGCTGTTGGTGTCCACCTCATAGCCATACAGAGGCATGCTCCGGTCAAACTCCAAGGAGTCGGAGGAGGAAGTGGAAATGCTCATGTCGCTCAGCCTCTGTCTGCCTCCATGGCACGCAGGCCGTGATTCAGAGCTGGGAGGCTGAGCCCTTGTGCAATCCCCGGGGGCGTCCTCAGGCGGGGCTCCACCTGCGCTGCCAGCTGTGCCCAGCTCCAGCTCCCGGTCCAGGCCGGGACGACTGGCGGTCAAGGTCTTTGCGCTGCTTTCTGCTTCCAGAAAAGAAGCCTGCTTCTTCAGCCGGGGTGGAGGGATGGGAGTTGGTTTCGGTCCAAGAAGAGCTACGTTCCCATGTTTGTTATGGTTGACTGTTTCTGGCATGCTCGTCTGGGTTTCAGTCCTGGACAGCCGAGGGCTTGTGTGGAGACTATTAATAGCGGGTGGCGGGGGCCTGGGTGGGGGGGACCGAGGCCTCTCGGTGCCATTCGAGTTGGGAGTCCTTGTGCTCGGCCGCTTCAGGCCTCCACTGAGGTCCTGGCTGTGCACTTTCAAGAAAAGAGGATTAATAAAACACAAGGCTCCGTTGGTCTGGCTACACTCCAGCTCTGAAGGCGTCCTGGTTTTTATAGAATGCACTCCATTTATAAGGCAGAGCTGACGCAGGGAGGCAGGACAGATGCCGGCGGCGGAGGAGGAGGGAGGCCTATGGGGAGGTGGAGGGTTTGGGGGTTTGTTGTCAGCTGAGGAGCTCCAAAAATCTGAAAGTCATTATCAGTGAACACAAGAATGTAAATACAGTACACTTGGGCCATTCCCTCACAATCACTCACACACACACACCACACACACACTGTATAACAACACGTGCCTCAGAGGGGAGGTGCTAAACTTGGAGTTGTTTTTTTGTTTTTGTTTTTTCCTTTTTCCTTTTATTGCATTCTCTTACTGGAAAGGGCAAAAAGGCTGCCAGGTCCAGCTGTGGGCTTGCCCGGAGGCTCTAGCAGCCTCTCACATTCAAAGCCCTTGAGAAATGTTGGTTTGGCCAACAGACAACTCCAGCCCAGCTCTTTTTACAGGTAAATCAAAAGGAAGAAAATAACTGGAATTGTTACAGAATATGTTCAGAAAAGGACTTCAGGGCTCCCAAGCTTGCTTTGCAAAAACCAAGTCAGCTCGCAAAGCAATAACCACCCTTTCCAATCAACTTCTCCTGGGATGCCCTCCACGGACGCAGCTGCCAGCCAAGGAATCAGGCCTCAAAGTTCCGCTTTAAGGAGTAGGACCAGCAGCTGGGCCTGGGGTATGTTACACAATCTGCTTGGAGTTTTACACATTCAGCATTAAAACCTCAAGAAGAGGAAAACTATGCTCATGGGTCCCATCAGCAAAAAAGAAAAAGAAAAAAGAAAACGCACAGAAGAAGACATTTATGCAAATGCCAAGTGGTTTCCACCATTTATCCATTTATCTTTGTGGTTTGTTGCTCTTCCTTCCTCCTTATAAAGGCTATAAATATTTGGCACTCTTTGGAGTAGTGCCAATGGCTAACTGTATATATATTGCTTGGGTCTTCTCTAACTGAAGGGACCCAGTTTTCCATGCAATTAGGGCGAGGTGGTGCTGTTGATAAATGTATCTGTTATAATTTCCATTTGGAATAGGTTATATTCTTTCTCTTTTACTAGGGTTTGCTTTACCTGTTTCTTTCCTATGGGCCCAGAATGGCTAGCCTTGTGAGTAGTGGGTTAGGAGGGGTTGGAAAAAGGTTTACATTGGGAGCTCCAGTCCTGCCCCATCTGTGTGGTGACATGCTTGATGTTAGTATCTGTGTCACCCATTTCGTGAGGCCTTTATTACATTCTTCCTTCCTTTCCTCTAATTCTATGCCTTCCGACAAGAGAGCCATCAATCACAGGTGGCTACTGAGCACCTGAAAGATTGTTAGTGCAACTGAGGAACTTAATATGAAATTCAAAGTAAAATTTAAAACATGCTCAATTCAGTTACTGGAAGATGTTTAAGCATGATAGGAACTTGGGTACATGGATCTAGTTTTTCAACTGTGAATTCAATGAAATCTAAGTACAGATTATGTATTTCTGAATTGAGATGTGCTATAAATATATAATAAACACTGGATTTCAGACACCTTGCATGAAAAAAACAATGCAAAATCTATTACAATTTTTTTTATACTGGGGATTGAACTCAAGGGTGCTTTACCATTGAGCTACATCTCCACTCCTTGTTAATTTTTTTTTTTTTTTTTAAAGACAGAATCTCAAGCCGAGCGCGGAGGCTCAAGCCTGTAATCCCAGCACTTAGGGAGGCTGAGACAGGAGAATTGCGAGTTCAAAGCCAGCCTCAGCAACGGCGAGGTGCTAAGCGACTCAGCGAGACCCTGTCTCTACATAAAACACAAAATAGGGCTGGGGATGTGGCTCAGTGGTCGAGTACCTCTGAGTTCAATCCCCGGTACCAAAAAAAAAAAAAAAAAAAAAGAAGGCAGTCTCAGCCGGGCGCGGAGGCTCAAGCCTATAGTCCCAGCACTTAGGGAGGCTGAGACAGGAGAATTGCGAGTTCAAAGCCAGCCTCAGCAATGGCAAGGCACTAAACAACTCAGCGAGACCCTGTCTCTACATAAAACACAAAATAGGGTTGGAGATGTGGCTCAGTGGTCGAGTGCCCCTGAATTCAATCCCCAGTACCAAAAAAAAAAAGAGTCTCACTACATTGCTTAGGGTCTTGCTAAATTAATGAGGCTGGCATTGAACTTACAATCCTTGTGCCTCAGCCTCCCAAGTCACTGGGATTATAAACATGGGCCACTGTGCCTAGCTCATGAATACTTTTTTTTAAAATAGTAGTTACATGTTGGAATAATAATATTTTGGATATGTTACATTAAATAAAGTGCTACATTAATTTAAGATTTTTTAAAATGTGGGTATTAGAACTTGTAAATTATATGTGGACTTGCCTTATGTTTCTATTGGCCAGCAGAGCAAGTTTTAGGGGAACAAACTGCTCCAATTCCCAGGTCCTTTGGATCCTTTTTAGATTCCTCTGTCACAGTTGTAAGACTTTGTAAGACCTTATAAGGCTTAGAACACGTAATTCACATGTATGTATATCTCTCATATAGACTATGAACTGCATTAATAAGGGGAGGGGAGATTTTATTAATCCTCAAACCCTTCATGTGGGACATGGTGTCTGCCACATAGCAGACCCTTGAGAAATGTTTGTTGGATGAATTAATAAGTGAGATGCAGAATTTTTTTTTTCTTTTTGGGTACTGGGGATTGAACTCAGGAGCACTTGACCACTGAGCCACATCCCCAGCCCTATTTTGTATTTTATTTAGAGACAGGGTCTCACTGAGTTGCTTAGAGCCTCACTTTTGCTGAGGCTGGCTTTGAACTTGAGATCCTCCTGCCGCAGCCCCTGGAGCTGCTGGGATTATAGGCATTGCCACCATGGGTGGCTGAGATACAGAAATTTAAAATGTGCTTTTTCCGCCCCAAATGGATAAGGGCCCCAGTAAGAATCATAAGTTGAATATATATTCATTAGACCTTATTTGTGTCTGGTTAGCAGCCACTGGAATAGGCTATTTTTGTTTTTATCTTTGTATAATACCTTAAACATTACTCTCGATACTTTAGTCCTTCAGCCCCAGCAACGAAGCATACAGTGCTTGCTGACCAAACCAGAGAGACTTATGGGGATAGAGATCACCAGAGAAAAATGAGACACAGTACATGCCTTCAAGAGGCCTATAATTAGGGGGTGAGGTGCAGGTAGCTCAGTGGTACAGTACTTGCCTAGTTTGCACAAGACCCTCAGTTCAATCCCCAGCATTGAGGATAAACAAATAAAAATAAAAAAGGCCTATAATCTAGTTGATGTTATTAACTTCATGAAGTATTTTAATTTCCCTCCAAAAGTATGCAGAACTTAGTTACAAGAGAAGGCACAACTTTTAAGTAGGTGCTTAAAAAAATGGTTCTGTCATCCACAACCCCCTCAGGATTCTCTTTCTCAGTCTTACTATCCAGAAAGGCCTCAGATACATATGGTAATCCTTTTGAAGCAAACTGAGTTCCAGAGCTACTGTCAAGCTTCTCTATGAAATTAGGGAAGCTCCTTCAGAAATGACACCTAAAAGAAAAATATGCCAAAGGAGGAACACATATTTTTTATATTCTGGGTCAAGTTTCTTAGTTTCTTAGCTCTAGGAATTCTGGTATTGGGGATTCAAAAATCCCAATCTCCCATTCAAATATTGTGGCCTGATCGCTAATCTATCCAAAGATGGAGGTCCTAAAATCTTAAGAGAATTTCCCTTCTCCATCTAGGAGAAAACTTTTGTGAAAAAGTGAAACCCACACAAGTTCCCCAAAGCGATGGGACAGAGAAACTGGGTGAGCTGTATGTCCCAATCCATTGTCACCCATTGTCCAATAGAACTGTGGCGTTTTCGGGAGCATTGGCAAAGACACAGAAGTGGGAAGCAAGTGCCCAGCTGTTAGAACAAGGATCCTTGGCGGGGAAAGGGAGGTGACACAGAACAGTAGGACAGGAATTGAACAATAAGAGAGGAAGTGAGACAGATGTTAGTTGGGACAGCTTCACTGTCCAATTCCTCAAAGCAGTATTGTCTGTGCCCATGGAGCCCTCAAAATAAAACTATACATATGAGATGCACCACCCTGGATTTCTCTTTTTGTCAAGCATGGCCTTTCCCCAGAAAGATGTCACAGAAAGGAAGACCCTGTGGATCACAGCTGTTTGTTATGTGCACTAGAATTCTGACATCTGGGTAGTCTAAACCATTGACAGAAGATACTAGGGGAAATTTGGGGGTTATATAGACAAACTCAGTTCCAGTCCCTCTGAACACATGACATGGAAAAAGAATCCCAAAGAGAATCCCAAAAGACTTCAGAGGACATATAGACCTGAGGGTTGGGTTTTGCCATGGAGGTGGGTATTCTTTTTTGACCATAGGAGTGTTAGACATAGCAATGTAGCTTTATCCAGCTGCACACTGCCTCTGTTCCAAGAACTCATTTTAAGATAGACCTGCACAGGGATACCCACTTACTTAGTCCCAGCTGGGCTAGTTCTTCAAGTTGAGCCTCCGTCTTGGCTGTTGAAATGGCATAAGGCAACTTCAAGGTGAACGGCAGAACATCCCTAATTTTTCAGAAAAGGAGAGAATGTTTATCATTACGTATCCAGTTTCTATCTTTTGCATTAATTTTAATCCTAGAGATGTCTTAGCTTAAACTGTTTAAAATGTCCTAAGTAGACACCACACTGTATTTAACCAGAACTTTTTTTTTTTTTTTAAACTGGTGATAGGACTCAACATGTACAATCCTTGTCTGCATTATCATGCTCAGGACAGACCAAGAAACAAGCCCACATAGTTTCAACATCCACAGTGAGGATCAAATTTCCCTGCTGGGTAGCTAAAGGGCATGTAGAGTTAATATCAGAATTGCTGACTGTGTTGGTAGCTCCATCACACCTGTTAGATAGTCTATACTAATTTGCTAGATGCCCATCTGAACATCAGGCTCCAACTCCCTGAACAGGAATGTGCAATCCTAAGACAGGGTTTATTAGCCTATTACCTTACACATGGCAGGTACTCAGCAAATATCTACCAGTTTTACTTGTGTCATTTTCTAGTAAAGCCCACATACTGTTCTTTGTGTGCTGGAGACAAAACTTTCTCTTGTGTTTTAAGACAGATCTTCTGTAACTTTAATGTGCACAAGTCTTGTTATAATGCATATTGCATTCTTTGGTTAAAGAGGCCTGGGTAGGACTGGAGAATCTGCATTTCTCAACCTTCCTGATGAGGAATGCTGTTGACCCCTGTACCATGCACTGAAGGCAAGTCTAAGGCACCTCATGTCAACAACTGCCCAAGCAATGTGGTGCCACAGAAAGCTGAGCAAGCACAGGCATCACAGCAGCATACTGCCTCAGGCAAGGCATAAAGTCACCAGGAGTAAATACAGGGATCATGGCTTGCTTTCTCAGAAAGAGTAAAGGCATTTGCTCATTTTCATATGCAAGACTTAGGACCATGCTCTATGCATTGGTGAATTTCCCATGGGGCTCAGTACATCACCTTGCTTGACACAAACAGGTAGGAAGTGTTTTATGAATAAATGAATGAAATGAATGTTCAATGACAGTGGTCACTTACTTGAAAAGGTGCTAATTTTTTGGGTAGTGACAATGGCCCTTATAAAAAAATAGTTATTCAATTCATTCAACAAATGTTTGTGATCATCTAGGGTATGTCAAATATTGTTTCAGAGCTGGTGAAAAAAACATAGAAGTCCCTGCCAGCATGGGACTTCATTCTAGTGGATATCAACAGACAATGAACAAATACGCAATTTATAGAATATAATAGAAGGGGCATATGCTGTAGATAAAAGTTACATATGAGTGAGGAATAAAGAATTTTTGAAGGTCAGAGCTGGCTAGACAATGCTTCATGAGAAGATGTTTGACTAAAGATCTCTACATGTCTAGAGAGTAAACCTTGAGGGGAAGAATATTCTAAGCCGAGGGAGCAGCAGGTGCAAAGGCCCTAGGGCAGGAGAGGGTCCAATATGAAAATCAGCGAGGAGGCAGGCCACTATGGTTGGGGTACAGTTAGTGGGGGAAAAACTTGGAGCTGACTGTATTTGGTCATCACAAAATGTCTTAAAAATTTCCACTGGAGACCTGTTGTTTATGGTAAGATTAGGCAACATTCTAAAATGAACCAGATTAAATTTGGATGACTAGATAATTTTGGATTCTTTGAAGCTGTTGATAATTATAAAGTTGTAAAATCAGTGGAAAGAACAAAACAGGGATGTTTTGACACTTCATGGTGTCACCAAAGCTCTACCATGCTGCTCATGTAAAGTCAGGAGGGAGCTCTTTCCTAGGGTATCTAGCTCAGATCACTTCCTGCTTCATCTGTCCCCCAAATGTTGTGAGCATCCCCATTTCTGCTTGTCCATTTGTATCTGTTTGAGATGAAGCAGGTGGAGCTGCAGGTGATAGCAGCATCTCTAATAGTTACTGCCTAACTTGACAAGGTGATAACTCTGATTATAATCCAAGATGAAGATGAGTGGGAACAAGAACTTTTTAATATCAAAGAATCCTGCAAATATATGTTCATATGGCTGAACCAAATTAATTAAAATTGACTTTTTTCCCAGACAATTTTGGGGAGCCACATACAACAAAACCAGCTTATTTAAAGTGTTTTTGTGGCTCAATGCAGTACCTGCAGTTTAAAACATCACTTGACTGGTTTAGGTTTTTCTTAATGACATATGACAGGAAGCCACACCTGCCATTTGTTAATGGATGGTTGTAGGCTTTGATATGCTAGAAAATTAGATGTTGAGCCAAGTGCAGTGGTGCATGCCTGTAATCCCAGCACTCTGCGAGGCTGAGACAGGAGAATCACGAGTTCAAAGCCAGCCTCAGCAATGGTGAGGCACTAAGCAACTCAGTGAGACCCTGTCTCTACATAAAATACAAAATAGGGCTGGGGATGTGGCTCAGTGGTCGAGTACCCTGAGTTCAATCCCTGGTACCAAAAAAAAGAAAAGAAAATTAGATGTTCACGAGTCCTGTCCCACTGTGCAAGCAAGCCAAGGAGCATCCCAGCATCTACACACACACACACACACACACACACACACAAGAGACATACTTTCTTCTCACCTATGCCTTATTAAAAAGAGGACTCCAGTCCTTTGTTCTTTTTGTGGTACTGAGGATTGAACTCAGGTCCTTGCACATGCTTGGCAAGTGCTCTACTACTGAGCTACATCCTCAGATTGCTTTAGTTATTTTATTTTATTTTATTTTTTAAATATTTTTTTAGTTGTAGATGGACACAATGTCTTTATTTTATTGCTTTGTACGTGGTGCTGAGGATCGAACCCAGGGCCTCACGCATGCAAGGCAAGTGCTCTACCGCTGAGCTACAATCCCAGCCCTAGTTATTTTATTTTGAGACAGGAGCTCACCAAATTGCCCAGA
This sequence comes from Xerus rutilus, assembly GCA_028644305.1. Classification (NCBI taxonomy): domain Eukaryota; kingdom Metazoa; phylum Chordata; class Mammalia; order Rodentia; family Sciuridae; genus Xerus; species Xerus rutilus. The sequence continues at coordinate 139,178,105 of CM053401.1, forward strand.
CTGGCCTTGAACTTGTGATCCTTCTGCTTCAGCCTCCCAAATAGCTGGGATTACAGATGTGCACCACTACTGGGGTCCTAAATGTTATGTAATAAACTCATCATCTTAAATATCAATGTTTCACCCAAGAGTTCCAATACATACACAGTCTAGATTTATTATTTTATATTTGCTCTATATGTTGCATTTCTAAACGGGAAGAGACTAACATTATTAAGTAACTACTTTGCATTGTACCAAGCACTTCTGTTCCTATGGGCCCACATAACACCATGGGAGGAAGGTGTGATGTCCTGAATTCAGTGGGTTCAGGATCATACAACAACACAGATAAGTGAGGTCCTTGGCACACTTCCATAGAGTTCATGGAGGTGAAGTGAGGATTAATGTTGGACCCCAAAGTCTGTGCATCTAGCAGAGTACAATGGGAAAATACAGGTTCAAATCCCATAGCCACTATTTTTGATCCAATGATTATAGGCAAATGCCTCTCTCTCTCTAAGCCTCAGTGTCTTCAAGATCCTGATTTAGAGGGCTGTCATGAAGATTAGAGACAAGGGATGTCTGGTGCCCAACAAAGATACAGGTATTTCCTTTATGCCCTTGATAAAAAAGAGTAGTGTGAGGACCAGCATTCTTATCACTCAGGAGTTTGTTGGTTAGCAAGATCTCAGGCACCACTTCAGACCCTTGAATTAGATTCTGAATTTTAACAAAGTCCTAAGTGAGTCTAGTGCACATGAAAGTTTGAAGTTCAGTTCTCTATTACCACCCTAATTACACGAAACTGACAGCAAAGCTACTAGGCATTGGTGGCCAACTGCAGTCATTATTTGTATTTCAATCATCCCTTCCACTTACTGATCCATGAATTCTCTTGTCTAATGCATACGGGACACATTCCATGTGATAATCTAATTACATTCTCTGAGTATTATTTTTGTATTAATAACCAACTAAAATATTTTTTAAATAATTTGAGAAGACTGGGTCACATCATCTACTGATTACCGAGAACACAGAAGGGTAACATCAAAAGAGAAACAAAAACATCAAGCTCCTTTGCATTTTTAAAATAGGAAAATTAATCTCAGGCCCCTCAAATTGTAAAATGTCAGTGACAGGATTTTTCAGTAAGTACTGTACAATGCTTTGTATTTTACAAAAGGCTTTTGTATCTCTTGTATCCTTTAATTATCAGACTGTCCTGGACAGTAGGTACTCCAGTCTGTTGTGAATGCAGAGAGGAGAGATGGTATTTTTTTGGGGTGCTGCCAAGTATTGTTTTTGTGAGTGTGAGCCTCTTTCCCAATAACAATTACTAACACAAAAACCCTAAAGATAAACATCAGTCAACTTCACCTCTGGCTGACATATTCACAGCGAAATATTCTCCTCTGACCTGGTTAGATTTAGATCAGACTTGGTGTGGTTCCCTGGAGATGGGTGCGAGGCCAGGAAAGCCAGAGAGTGGGGGCTGGGAGTTGAGGGTTGTGAGGGTGTGCTGGGGGATGTTCTTCAGCACCAGCCTTCTCTCTTTGGGTAGCAAATTTCTTTATACAGCACATGGGATTATAGTCTAACCATGGCAGGTGACAACCCCTTGGATGGGACTCACAGGACAGGCAGCTCTAAAGTCTCCCTCTGAAAAGGCCTCCTCTTTCTCAGGCCATGTATTAATTATGCAGCTCCAGCTAACCTGGAGAGCTTAGCGCCTGTCCTTTGGTAGGATCTAGTCAACAGGTAGGATGTACATCTAACTCAGTCTTTGAGGAATAACCTAATTCCTAAATCCAAACAAAACCCAAACAACAACAACAACAAAACCAACTTAAATGAAGTCCTCAGCCTCAGTGTGTGATAGCTGTGAGGAGTAATGTTTGAAAACACTGTGGCAATGGATTGCCCTATCTCTACTGTATCAGCTGCAATGAGCAAACAGAAAAGCCAGCCACAGAAACCAAACTGAGCCCTGCCCCATAAGAGGAGGCAATGCCAATCTGCATACATAACAAGAATCTCATCTCTTTATCTCTGAGAGAACACTTCACTTGAAAAGCTGTTACTGCTAGAAGGAAAATAAAATTAAAAATAACAATAATAGAAAGCCTTTTACAACTCAAACCCTTTGGACACCAGTTAACATTCTGATTTTGAGCTTAATTCCATGGAGATTAAAACAGTGACTTTGGTTATGAAAAGGACATGAGCACCCAGCTGGCTGAGGAATAATTGTGTAATATTTATTGACTGGTTTAAAGAACTTACATTTGTAGAATGAACTCCATCCCCTGGAGAGTTTTCAAAAACATTAACAAGGATCTTTAAATGTTAAGGTTTGCATCCTGGGCTCTTCCTTTTATGTGTGTGTATTCTTGTGTGTGCACATGTGTACATGAATACATACACGTGTATGTGTGCATGTATATTTCCTGCTTGACAAGTCAAGCTGACAGGAGCATGAAGAAATAATCCTCTTAATGTTAGCTGACATCTGGAGGCACCCGGTAGTTGTTATCATCATGAGCCTGGTACACAGACTTGGTACACGAACATTTTATTTAAGTAGTCTTTCCTCTGATATATAGTAGGTGGCCAGCTGCCAGAACCCTCTTCTTGGCTTGAATCAAGAAACTTGGGGCTGATAACATTACACACACCAAGCAGGTCTTTAAAGTCATAAGAAATGAAGAGGCCTTACCTGCTGATGCAGTAGAAAGCAATTAGCCGGAATAAATCTGCAAAACTGATTCCTGAGCCTTCCAGGGAAAAGGCTGGAAAAGAGAGATTTCAGAAATAGGCTGAGTTTCCCTGAGTGCATCTGGGAAAGAAGGGCCTTCTAATGCAGCATGTGCAGGACGATCTTGGTCCTTTCAAACTACTGTGTGGCTTATAAGAACCAGCTGCAAGGAGGATGTGTGACAGCCAGGCTCAGGCCAGTAAACAGTCGGGTGGCCCAGACCTTCAGCCCTTGACTCATGCTGAGCACATGCTCCAAGGCTTGGTAAACAGACCAGACAGACTTGAGTTGCACAACTATCTTTCTTTCCCCTTAAAGTTGAGAGCACAAGGTGGGACAGGGAAGGGGCCAGTCTGCACATGACAGCACTGGGGCACGGCTCCCCCTGTGCTTGACCCTTGATCCCTGTGAACATGGACTTCCTGGGCTACACTCCTTTCTGCCAAACCAGGGCACCTTTGATCACAGGGCAAAGGAATGTGGAATCGATCATTCAAAGCTCCCAGAAATGAGGTTTTGTGTAAGTTCAGTATGAAAGATTCTAAAGCCATGTCTTCTCTCCTGGTTCTACTCTACAAGTTTTTGAATGGAAGATACATTCTGGTAAGATGTTGCACCATTTTGTTTCTCTCCCAAATGGTGGAGCAGTGAGTGGGGTGACTGTGAATACTCATGTGGTTATCAACCACCCCTCACACCACCTCTGCAGAGATTCTACTCATACTGTCTTCCCTCCAAAAGCATCCCCAAATATCCTCAGTGTTATGAAGATGTACTCAATCAAGTATGCTTTATTTCCTTTTCTGTTTTTTTATTTTTTTGATACCAGGGATTGAACCCAGGGGCATTTAACCACTGAGCACATCCTTAGCCTTTTTTGTATTTTATTTAGAGACAGGTTCTTGCTGATTTGCTTAGGGTCCCATTAAGCTGCTGAGGCTGGCTTTTAACTTGCAATCCTCCTGCCTTAGCCTCCTGAGCTGCTAGGTATTTCCTTCTTTAATATTCTAAACCCATATTCATTCTGCTTATTTTGTATTATTTTGCTTATTTGGTATTTCTGAAGTATACCCCAAAACATCCATACCTCTACATATAATGTCACAGACAGACATACATATACACACAAACAACTAAATGTGTACCATGGTCTCTTGAGTTCAATAGGGGGAAATCTGTTTCAGATAGATTAATATTTCTGAGTCTCAGTTTTCTCATAATAGTATTTTGGACAATAATAGCATTTTCCTTATATTCTAAAAGGATAACAATGGGAACTAAAATTTTAAAAAGTGAAATAATTTATGTGAAAGCACTATGTACAAATATGAGTGGTGTTTATTATTAAATCAGATAAAATATATATGGCTTATTAAATCATATTATCCAGAAATAATGACAAAATTATCTATTTATTTATCTATCTATCTATCACCTATTTATTTTGTGGTACTGAGGATAGGACCTTAGTCCTCATGCATGTAACTATTGCTGAATCACTCCCCAGCACTATCTATGTATTTCTACAGCAAGCTCTTTTCCACCCCAATTAATAGAGAAGATAGGCCCCATCTAGGAAGGTGCCATTAGGATGGGACCCAGGTCTGTGGTGATTACTTATAGCCATTTGAATGCTTTGTCCAAACTAGCTCTTTCAATCACCTGAAGTCACTTGGAGAGGACTAGGGAAGTGATAGGGGTCTTGTGATACTAGGGAGGGAAAATCTCTGGCCATGAGGACCTTGATGAACAAAAAGGAAGCTTTCACAAACATTGACTATGCTTCTAGAAGATAAAGGAAATGGCTTCCAGGACAATTCATCATACTGGACATTGGTAATTAGAAGGAATTTAATAACTAGGAAGATCTGTTGCTAGCTGGGCATGATGATGCAGGCCTGTAATCCTAGCAACTTGAGAGGTTGAGGCAGGAGGATTACAGGTTTGGGGCCAGCCTTAGTGACTTAGTGAGACTATGTGTAAAAATAAAAAGGGCGGGGGATATAGCTCAGAGGCAGAATGACTCTGGATTCAATGCCCAGTGCCACATGAAAGAGAGAGTGAGAGGGAGGGGGACAGAGAGAGATCCATCTGTTGTTGCTTGGCTTGTAGAGTTTTAAAAAACAATTCGGAATCACTTTATCACTTAATAAAAACCAATAATTTACTTCATATAAATTTTTTATCTTTGAAACAATGTGTTTGAATTATACCCTCCAATTACCTCCTAATGTATTTACATCATTCTCCTGGTTCTTCCAGCTCAGGCAGAAGTGTTTTCCTGGCATCCCTGACCTTGTGAGTTCTGAATTTACAAATGAACCAGAAGCAGATGAAGCTGGCAGGTTTTACCTCCTCCAAGGATTTGGTTGTAGTTCATCTGGCTCAGGGAGACTCTGAACTCCAGGCTGAGTATAATCTTATCTCTGCCCTTAACTTGACCTCAGTACTTCTGGCTTCTTCAAATGCAGGAACTGAGGTATGGTTAGGTGGAAATGGAGAAGCAGGTAAGAATTCTGTTTCAGAACTGCTTCCAAACACTTCTCCGTGGCTTCACCCCTCAGTTTTCTAACTCAAGATTTGCAGTGAAGCCTCCATCCCCTTTGGTGTGCAGATCCATCTTCCAATCCTTTCTAGGAGGCTGGCAGTACATCAGAACTGTGTGTTCCCTTTTTTATTTAAAACTTGGCCTCCTGTCAACACTTTACATCTCCAGTGACCAAAAAGTAGACATCAATCACCACACAGCAGAAAGAAAACTAATACTATCGAACATCACTCTCCCTTCAAAACTTCAGCCAGTTAGTTAGTTAGAGGGCTAGATTCTGCCTCCGATTAGCTGCATTTCACAGAAGATGGATAGGTGATTGCCTGGAGGGACTGTCTGCTCAAGGATTAGTTATTCATAAGGATGTGCTTATGAACAACATGCTCTAGTGTTAGATCCTACAAAGGTCTCTGTTGCTGCAGTCTTTTCTGTACCTTCGTCGTAGCAAACCTGGAAACCAAATCCATGCTCCACTTAACTAGGATGAGGGCAAGGAAACCAAACTCCTTTAAGCTCCTGACATATGCCAAACAGCAGGCAGCATACTATAAACACAAAGGTTGTTTGACCTGTAACAATTATATCCCCCTTGTACAGATGAGAAGACCAAGGCTCCTGAGATAGGTTACCTGCCCTGTCATTCAATGCCAGGACTCAGACCCATGTCTGTCTGTCTGAAAGCCCAGGCTTCTTCCAGGAGACCCAAGGACCTCATGTCAACCCAGACTTAACCATCCAATGACAACTTACTGTATGTGCTTTCCTTGATGGCAAACTCCTTGAGTGGGGCTCCAAATTCACAGGGCAGGCGAAGGGAGAGGACTTTCTTCTGCATTTTGGTGGATTTACGAACCAGAAAGATCTAGTTGAGGGAAGAGAAATTCAAGCTTAGAAAACATCTAGAAGATTGGAACCTGGGCATATGATTTTTAATACAACCAATGTCCAGAAATAGAACCCCTTTCCCAGTTGTACTACATGGCTAACACAGGACACCTCAAAGAAAGGGGTGCTCTGGGAGCATGCAGAAGATTCCTTTCTTTGATAACTGACTTCAAAAGAATTTCATTTTCCCTTTGAACTAACCTCCAGGAAGCTAAGAACTCCCTTAGTCAGCATAAGCATTTTAAATGTGGTGACTTTTTCACTACTATGGGTACAAATTCTCTAGCCTCTGTCTCATACAAGTATCTTGGTAAATTAAACATAAATTCTAAACACAGGTAATATGGCTAAATCATAGGTGGTAAATTGGGGGTTTATTGATTGATTTAGCTCATGGTGTATTTAAAAAAGGAATCTGAATTTTTTGCCAGCATAGAAAAAGCAGGGGTTTTTTTGTTTGTTTTGTTTTTTTGTTTTACATTAAAATATGAATTTCTAGGAGCTGAGTTTGTGGCTCAGTGGCAGAGCGTTTGCCTAGCATATGTGAGGCACTGGGTTCAATTCTTAGCACCGCATATAAATAAATAAAATAAAGGTCCATTGGCAACTAAAAAATATTTTAAAAATATGAATTTCTAGCTTTTCTTGAAAAAACAAAATTTTATGGCACTAGTTGTGGTAGTGTACACCTATAATCCCAGCAGCTCAGGAGGCTGAGGCAGGAGGACCACAAGTTCAAAGCCAGTCTCAGCAATTTAGCAAGGCCCTATGCAACTTAGTGAGACCCTTTCTCTAAATACAAAATAAAAAAGGCCTGGGGATGTGGCTTAATGGTTAAGTGCCCTTGGGTTCAATCCACAGTACCAAAAGACAACAACAAAAACAAACAAACAAACAAAAACAAAAGATGTTATGGCTAACAGAAAAGATAGCAACAATCCTCCAGAGACAAAAAAATGGCTACTCCACTGGAAGGTAGGTGGGTGTGCTCTGAGGTTCACCCTGGTCAAAACCAAGGGTACCCATTGACTCTTAAGTCCACTTTTGAACAGTTCCTTCCAGGTCCCAATATTATGCTTTAAACCAATTCCCAGTGTTGATCTCAGAACACCATTCTGGCATGTCACTGCAGAGGTAAATATGCCACGTACTACTGTGCAGGCTGTGCACTGCATAACTCCAGTAGGCACCATTAACCTTGCTTACCGATCAATTGTTGCTTTCTGGAGTATGTAGTGTGGTAGGTAGCAGTGGCTGAGTGCTGGCTCCCTTCTGTAGTACATGGCCCTTCTCCTGTTGTGTTTCTTTAGCTACTTCTCTTTTCTGGATTTGGACGTCTTACTCTTCACTCCTATATCTTTCTCCAGCCTATATTTCCCCCCACCCTAATCTTTACTCTCATTACATTCAGTTAATAGCTCCTAGGATACATTACTGGGTGAATATGAGAATTGGGTGTCTGGTGAGGAGTGATCCAGGGAGACCTTTCAGCTCTCTTTTCTCCCAGTATCCACAGGGAGGCATCTGTGGAATCCATCCAATTCATTCATCTGGAGACTCAGTATCTCTGGGGCACCCCAAAATTGAAACAGATGCTTCCTAAATAGTATCCTGATAGGTAAGGGGCCTAAGCACCTTTGAGAGGTAACTGTTGGTTGGTGGAGGGGAAGCATTGCTCCCTTTGCTGCTCTGACTTCATCCTCACCTGCCCTCAGGCTACTCTATCTCATCTGGAAGGCCCTGTCCAGGGATCAGGTAGGTGAATGGAGAGAACATTCTGCCTGGCTTGTTCTGCATGCAGGTCTCAGCAGGAATACACATGCCCTACCCTAGGAGGGGAGCTGGGCAGGGAGGGGAACTGTTGCCTGGCAACACAGCAATGTCCTGCTTCAGAATTTTTGGCAGAAATACAAGAGCAGATAACTCAACTGGCAAAAAGCAGGGCCTCACAGAAGGGGGTTCCTGATCATACGGACCAAAACTAGTGGCAACAATCTGGTGTGCTGGCCAAAGAATTCTCCACGAGGATGATCAAACACTGTGTGCTTCATCACCATGAGCATGTTCCAACAGAGGTTTCAACAATGTTTGTTTCTGACTGTTTCTTATAAGTGAAAAAGTAATGGCAGGTTCTGGCTGCAAGGAAACTTAAAAGTTTAGTTTTGTGCCCTACTGTTAGTACACTTCTCAGCCAGCTACTGATGGAATTCTTGCCTTGCCTCTCCATCTATTTCTTAGTTTCTATCTATTTTCATGTGTTTCAAGTCTTATTTAATCTGTGATGTGTTGTATTTGTCTTTTGTCTGGAAGTAGACACCGTACAATGGCATGTGCTGCGATGATGGAGATGTTCTCTCTTCTGTGCTATCCAATATGGCAGCCATCTAAGGGTCATGGGCACTGGAAATGTGGCTAGTATACCTGAGGAACTAAATTTCTAATGTTATTTATTTTAATTTATGAGAATTTAAATAGCCACATGGGACAAGAGGCTACCGTATCAGACAATAAATCAATAATTTTAATATATCAATTATTGAATAACATATTTTCAGGAAATTCTATAGAGTTAAGGAGTGGCCCTGATGACACAGTGTACTTGGATAGACAGTACTTGAAGAAACTGAATCAAATTTCAATTCATATGAAAAGCCTCTGAGAAAGATGAAGAAAAAGAGAATTTCATGAGTATCCAGAGCAGACATGTCCATGGACATAGAACTCTAGAAAGTTGGGTCCTAAGTTGGATGGCTGAGCCCTGGAGGGTTCCCAGGTTCAGAATAAAAGGAGGTCATCAGCGGCAACTGAGGACCCCAGAACCAGGCTTGTCCTCTATGTATAGACTCAAAAAGTAAGGCACAGGGCCTCCGGCCAGCACTCTTCTTCATTATGCAGATGCCCTGAAATCCTGTTGAACCCTGTACCTTCATGGTGAGACAGCAGATAAAGACAGAAAGACAAATCATGAAAGGCTTTTTGTCCTGGGAGCTGCCTCTATAGTTTCCAAAATTTCCCTGCATTGCAGCTGAGACCCCTACCAGGAACCATGCTCCTTACTAGCTAAGAACTTCCCAGAACTAATTCCAAGTGTTTCTCTCTAAGGCAGGAGCATCCCTGGCTGCTTCAACCTGTCTCCAAAGATTCTGAGTCTTACCCCTGGAGGCTGGGACTGCAGGACTTCTGCTGCCTCTTCCTCACTTAGACCCAGCTGCAGCCATATGGGGTGGGTGTGGAGAAGCCGGTCCAAGATGCTGAGCCTGTTAGATAGACTGTCATAGCCAGAGTCCCGGGGACAGGTCTTCACATCCTTTTCCTCAGAATAGCCACCATCCTTGTGTCTTACCATGCTAGGAGAAAGAGAAGGGCCAGGGTCAAATGGCTGCTGCTAATGTCCCTAACAAAGAGGCCATCCCTACAAGCTCATAGGGCAGACCTATCAGAGCACATGCATCATCTTGGGGCCACCACCTTATTGTCTTCTACCCAAGACTAAAAGCTTTGTGGGCAGATAGGTCTTTTATTTTACTCTATAATAGAGAGTACTTTGTAGTTAAAAGACTCAACCTTCTATTTCTAATCCCATTTTCAAAAGGTTCTATGCATTCTAAATACTGTTTAGTTCAGGCTTTGTCTTTTGGCATAAACCATTTCATCCTTTGAGGACAGAACTCTAAATACTAGATTCCATATATAGTATCCACAAGGTCTTGATATTCAACAGCATTCATCATAGGCATGAATATGGCCCCACTTTAAAGGCAAAATGCACATATATATTCATTTTGGACCTGAATGACTGGATTTTGCTTTTTCTTCCAAATCTAAGCATTTTTACCACCACTATTTATAGTAGAACCTCTCAGTAGAAATGTACTCTGCTATTTATAAAATCATATTGACATTATTCATAAAAGCCAACAAGTGGAAACAACCCAAACATCTATCAACTGATGAATGGATACACAATATGTGGTCTGTCCTCATGCTGGAATGTTATTCAGCCATAAAAGAGTGAATTACTGAAACATGGATAAACCTTGAAGACATGCTAAGTGAAAGAAGCCAGGTACACAGACCATATATTGTATGATCCCATTTACATGAAAACTGCAGAATAGGCAAATCCTCAGACAGACGGTAGATTAGTGGTTGCCATGCAATGGAGGAAAAGGAAAATGGAGAATGAGTGCAAATTGGTACCAGGTTTCTTTTGGAGTGATGGGAATGTATTGATATTAGATAGTGGTGATGGTGGTACAACTTTGTAAATATACTGAAAATCCTGAATGAATCACATAATTGAAAAAGATGAATGTTAGAGTATGTGAATCATATCAATAAATAACTCATATTGATTTCCCTAGGTGCCTATTCTGTCAGGGACCACTTAATCCCTGTTTTATAAATAAGAAGTTCAAGGCCCAAGAAGTTATTGAGTTGTCCAGAGTTATCAATAGCCAAGAAATGGCAGAGCTAAAAATGGAAAAGAAGGTTTTGGTGTTGATCCAACTCTGTGGGTAACAAGTAGGATCAGAACACAGGATAGCTGGTATCCTCGTGGTATTTTATGCCAGGATTTTACAAACAATCTCTCATTTGTTCTTCACAACAGCCCTGAACCATAGGTACTATGATTCTGGCTTTTAAAACAGAGGATCAGGAGACTCAGACCAGTTTAGCATCTTGTTCAGGGTCATGCCCTTACTTAGAAGGAAAGGCCTGAAATTCTAGTATAAGGCTACTTGGCACTGGTATTTCTCTCCTTCTCCCACAGTCAGAACTGACAATTCCCTGGCTCTCAAGGGGCAGGTCATCAACATGGAGCAGCCAGCAGGAATGTCTGAACATTCAGGTCCCAAAGGGTGAGTGAGTTCAGCCTGGGGAACACAATGTTCAAATATATAAGCCCAAAGAAACCGAAGTATGAGACCTGGATAAAGTCTCCAAGGCTGAGAAGGATGGAAGATGAAATTAAATGGAAGGTGGGAGTGGGAAGATTTTTAAAAGGAAGAGTGATATTGTCCATAGAAACTTTATTCCTCAGAAATGGGACTGAATACAGAAAAAGTCATCCTATGCTGATCATGTTTGAGTGTGTAGACCCCATCACACGAGCCACAATGTTAGCACATGAGCTGGCCAGAGACCTCATTCTATCCCCAAACCACCTTTTAGCTTTCTTTAGATCTAAAGAATCTCATGCTTCCATTTAAGATTTATCTGTTAGGCTAGGCATGGTGGCTAGCCCCTGCAGTCCCAAATACCTGGGAGGCTGAGGCAGGAGTATTGCTTGAGTTCAGCAGATTGAGCTCAGCTTGGGTACATAAAAAGGTTCTGCCTTAACAAAGAAAAACAAAAAATCTTTTATTTCCTCTCTAGTATGTGCAAGTTTTCCTTTACTTCTGCTATAAGTTTCCAGATAGGATAATCCATACTTAAAAAAGAGGTGGTATGTGGGGACAGTTTCTTTATTTTGCAAATGCCATTCCAGGACCTTTGGGTATCTTGAAGTGAACATCTGCAGCTAAAAGAACAAAATCTTCCAAAGGAAGCTAGTATTAAAATTCCTTTCACATAAGTAAGCTAACTTCAGACCAGTCATTCTCAACCCCGGCTGCCCACAAAAATCACCTGAAAAGTTTAAAAACAAAGTCAATGGCCAAATTGCAACTGGATCAAATGGATGAGGCACAGGGTGGGATGAAGATATCAGAATTTGTAGAAGTCTCTCCAGGAGATCCCAATGTACATCCAAGTTTACAACCACTGCTTAGGATCAGCACATGCTAAATTTGAGAGCCTGTGTGGGGATCCCCTGGGGTTTGTGAAGCTCCAGTTTCCTGGGTTCTACCCCAGCGGTTCTGATTCTCCAGGGTGGGATGACCAGAGAGCAGCATTTCTAACAAACTCTGGGTGACACTGATGCTGTTAATCTGGGGACCACACCTTAAGCAGTACTTGCTTGGGAGCCCAGCACAAAACATGCATGTTAACTCTGATCCAGTTAGGTGTTTGGTTTTGTTAGGGGGATGGGGGATGGGGATGGGTAATATGCCACTGAAGGGATTCTAGGAGTTTAAATAAAGAAATATTTTGCAACTAGGGTGTAGCTTAGTGGTACAGGGCATGCCTAACACAAGGCCCCAGGATGGATCCCCAGTCCCCTGGGGAATTAAAAAAAAAATTGCATTCCTGCCACCTCTAGTCTTCAGTTAGCCATATTTTTCCAAGAATACAACAATTGTGCCACTCATGTGTGTGGTGAGGAAATAGGTTGACACTTCCTCCTTCCTTTGGGATGAATATCCTGTGACTCCTCATTTGTTTCAAGAGGCTAAAAGCCTTTGTTCTCAAAATTGACCTCAGCCTAAAAAGCCAGGCCCCAGACAGGAAGATGGTGAATAAGATTCACGGAGCCTCATAAAGAAGCAACCATAAATTAGATCTTGTCTTTGCAAATGACTACTCCTTGATTTGGCAAGCCATGTGAGATTTATAGCATGTTAGTACAGGACAAAGTGGCTTTTTATCAGGGACAACCTTCAGGAAAGAATTAATGAATGAAATGTGGAGTGCTTAATGAATTCCATCATCCCAATCTGAGCCCCTTTACCAGGCTAAGTGCTTACACCCTGGCTGTTGTGGGCATTGGCTGCTAAAAGCTCACAAGAGCCTCACTTCTGGAAATGCCTGAGAAGTTATACCCCCTGCTAATGACATATTAATTATAGCTGTAACCCAGCGGCTTTCTTGTCTCAAGAAGTCAAGCACCCACAACTCTGGGGTGCTCTCTGTGCTCCTTGTAGGATCAAGCTGAGCCCACATGTTTGCCTTGCTTCTTTCTCTGCCCCATGCCATGTCCCTCACTCCTTCATAGACTGCTCCTGAGAGCCTCCCTCTAGAAATCACTTGCACAAGAATTTCTGTATCAGTTTCTAATTTTGGAGAACTCTACTTATAATAGAACCTGCTAAGATGAATAGGAATTAGTAATTCCCAGGGCAGATGTCTGCATGCAAATAAAAGGAAAGGCAAAGAATTTGTAGTTTATAAAATGTAAGCCACTATGTAATATAATCCAGGAGGTTCTAATAATGACGTTGTCACAGTGGATAGTCAGAGTCCAGCCTCAGGGCTAGAAGCATGGTATCCCTCTCCTAGTTCAGCCAGGCAGGGAAGACCTTATTCAGGTTCCTTTCTGAGCCTTGTCTTTCTGAAAATAGTAATTGATAATAGCTCCACCACCAGGTAGTAATTGATGCAAGCAGGAATTGTGCATTGATGTGAAAACCAAGAAGTCAAAGATTGTTAGGAAACAGGATATTTACGGTCTTAAAATATCACCCCACAGATCACTAAATTACTGATGAAGAGAAAAGGTAATTTGTGGTGTAACCCAGAGGACACCATCTTAACCAATTGATCTATGTTAGCCCCTCCAAAGAGGAGAGACCTTGACATCACACACCTTTAATATGAGGCTCTGAGGACACCTAGGTGGTTCTTCCTGCCTGCAAATGTGTTAAACCTGAATCTACACAGGAGGAAACAATGAGACAAATCCAACTTGGGGGACTTTCTGCAAAACTAATAATTTCAAAAATGTCAGATGCCTGGCTAGGAGTGTACCTCAGTGGTAAAACACTTGTCTAGCATGTGTGAGGCCCTGAGTGTTATCCCCGGCACTGTCCCTACAAAAAGTCACGTGCCATAAAAGATTTTTTTTAAAGATTGTAGGATTACTATACATTAAAGGAGATAAAAATCTGATTACGACATTGAATGCATGGACTTGATCTCTCATGACATCAAAAAATTTTAAAAGAGCTACAAAGGCTAATGGAATATTTGGATAAGGGTATATATTAGATAATGTTGTATCAATGTTTAATTTCCTGAATGGGATAATTTTCTTATGATTAAAAGTTCTTAGGATATACACACTGAAGAATTTATAAGCAAAGTGTGAAAATGTTTGAAAGTGTCACATGATTGACCTCCCATCACCCTCCAAAAAAGAAAAAAAGGAAAAGAAGAAAAAAATGCAGAGATAAAGCAAGTGTAAAATGTTCCAACAATTGGTGGATTTTGGTAAGCAGTATTATTCCTGAGAGCTTGTTTGGAAGTTGTAGTAGGGGAGCACAGCCACTCTTATGAATGAAGAATGGTCTTCCTTTATTGGGGAAGGTCATCCTCTTTGACTGAGTGCACAGCTCTGGAGGGATGCACATGGAGTGGTGAGGGAGGAAGGGAACACCTGCCTAGCCAGCCAGATCAACTGAATCAACCCTGGCGATCAATGGGTGATAGATGTGGCAGCCAGATCGCCCTCACCTCCAGCAGTATTATTCTTCCAACTTTTCTATAATGATCAAAATATCTCAAAGTAACAGATTGGAGAAAAAGCAATAATATCTACAATAACATCTACTGGTTTTTTTTTTATATCATTATTTTTATTTATTTTTATATGGTGCTGAGGATTGAACCCAGTGCCTCACGTATGCGAGGTGAGAACTCTACCACTGAGCTACAATCCCAGCCCCATCTACTGGGTTTTTATGAGTAAAAATTTATTTATTCAATCATTAGCATCATGTCATGTGTGTAGAACTACCATCACAGGAAGATGAATCTTGGATACAAATTCAATGCGAGGCACATATAAAAGCACTCTACAAACCAAAGAATGCTCCACAAATGTCAGATGGGAAAACTTCCTAAATCTGTCTCTATTGCAATCAAACCCAGAACTTATAACTCCGAAGCAGATTGTTGAATAATCAATCCACCCTGGAGGACAGGGATCACCAGCACCAGCTACTCTTGGGACACAACTGAGGCAAGAGCTCATTCATGTGTGGAATGAATAGCTTCTCCATTGGCTGGATTCCCTTCATTTTCGGGGCCAGACCTTCTATGCCTGGGGACATAGAAGGTTAAGTGACTATAGAAAGCTCATTCTGAGTGGAAAGTCATATGGGCATTGGACTTAGTTTTATTAAAATTGATAGATCAAATTCATGTGCAGCAGATTCCAAGTAATGGACATTCCTTTTTGTCCTAACCCAGAAACACAGCAGTATCTACCAGCGTAGCTCCAAATGACCTAAGAACCAGGGTGTAGATAGAAGTGTATTAAGAAGGCCTTCAGGGGCTGGGGTTATGGCTCAGTGGTAGTGTGCCCATCTAGTACGCATGAGGCACTGGGTTCAATCCTCGGTACCACATAAAAAAATAAAATAAAGATCTTCTGTCCACCTATAACTAAAAAACAACAAATGTTTAAAAAAAAAAAAAGAAGGCCTTCATGTCTTACCTAATATATCACTCCCCAAGCTCCATTACCAAAAAACACATCAGAGGTATATGTATGTGTATGTGTGTGTGTGTGTGTGTGTATAATTTGTGTGTGTGTGTGTGTGTGTGTGAGAGAGAGAGAGAGAGAGATACTAGGGATTTGAACCCAGGTCCTTCTGCATGCAAGGCAAGCACTCTACCAACTGAGCTATATCCCCAGCTCTGAAGTATATGTTTTGACTTTAGAGTCCAGTCTTTTCAAATAAAGGAGAGACAATCTGGCAACATACATAAAAAATTGGTACAAGGTTATTTCAGTGGGGGAAAAATACTTTCCCAGGAAATACAGCTAACAACTTTCTAGATAAAAGACTCCTAGATCAGCTATTGAATAGCAAAAATAAAGTTCAAAGGGGTGAGATACAAGACCAACCATCAAATTCTTACTGTCAGTCAAGATCAGGTACATGGTCTTGGCAGATGTGCATGCTCTGGATGGTTCTGCCCTCAGACTTAGAGTATTGGACCATTAAATAAAAACTAGAGAGGTCCATTATTACAGACTAAGCTCCTGCCTCAGGCCCCAGCAGACAGACTAAAAATTAAAATGGGGTCACTCATGCTAAAAGTCATACTAAAACCAAATTATTTGTCCTTCCAAGAGAAGGGATATAACAGCCAAACAAGATAGTTTCAATTGGCATGAGAATGAAGTTTCCTCTGCCTTCATCTTTACGCAAAGTAACCTGATGTTAATCAATTAGTTATTTTTCTACTGTCTCTCTGTCTCTGCCTTACAAGCCAACTAGTTTTGAAATAATCAGTCCATTTTTTTTTTGCTCTTGTTTCTGCATTACTTAAACCTTTCTATCCATTGAACTAACCTCTTCTGCTATGCTCATTGGAACTTTTATTTTATTTATGTTATTTTATTTTATGGAATGATATGTTGCCTGATTCTAGAATAAAAAATAAGGCCAAGTAAGGCCTTTATTATAATCCTGTCCTTTGATAATAGTTATATATATTTAATATTTACCAACTATGGCAAAGATATTAAATTTACCTTTCAAATGAATATTAATACATGAAAAAGGTAGCTCAGTTTAAAGAAAACTACTGCAAATTAATGGTAAAAATGGCATACAACAAAGAGGAAAACTGTATTCCAGGGGGAAGACCATTTTGTAAAAACCTCTCTTTGCCATGCTCTGTCCCCTCCCTACTGAGTTTAAGCTGCTCTTGTTTAATTTAATTACAATTAATTAATTAATTTGGTGGGGGGGGTAGAACGCAGGACCTTGCACATACTAAGCACATGCTTTATCAATGGACTACTCCCCCAGCCCTGAGTTGTTTTTGAACGTCCATTGACGTATCTGTCTCTCACCTACCTGTCAAAACTGCAGTCAAGTCCTAGTGTTCTCCTCTTGCTCCTTCAACTGCAAGTAATTCTGAATTTCCTTATCTACTGTCTGTATACCTCTGAGGCATTTTACTCCTTTTGCTTCTGCAGGATATGGATCTCTTACTAGCCTGGCCTCATCACCAGGTCATATTCAGGCTAAGCCCAGGGCAGACACTGATAAAATACCTGCTTTCAGGATGACCAGAAGCCTGAGTAGGATTGAGCTACAGACAGTAAGGTTCACAACCTCTGATTCAGGCTTTGCTTCTGCCAGTCCCTAACAAACAGACTGCTCAGTTCTACTCTCAGGAGACAAGGCGTCCTTGTCTGTGTGTTTATCAGGAAATGGGTGGCAAGAGTCACCACAGCTACCAAGAGTCCTCTGGCCTTTGGCCATCTCGGAGCCTGGGGCAAGAAGAGGAGGCAGCTCCAATCGTTCCAGAATAACAAATCCAGAGTTTTAGCACCTCTTTCCTTGTTGCTCCTGAATTTCTCCCATGGACTCCCTGTTTAGCCTCAGGTCAGCTAGCAAAGGGTGGGCTCTGGGTGTAAAAGCCAATGATCAGTTTTAACCTAGAATTCTAATTCTATGACCACCAACATAGGACATTAATGATAACTGCTTTCATTTTAAGTCCCCAGCTATACCTAGTGTGCACTAGTGTGCATGAGGCCCTGGGTATAATCTCTAGCACTGGAAAAGTAAAATTTCCCCAATACAGAATGCTTTATTCTAGGACTGGAAAGAGATTCAGGATTCTACAAACAGCAGCTTGCTTAGCACAGGAGAAACTAGAAGATAGTATCAGCAGGAAAATGCCCTTTGGGTAAGGCAGGTACACTGCATGATATTCAGAGAAAGCCACAGTGGGAACCCCGGATACACAGCTAGGAGGTCTTTAGCATTGTGTTCTCAACAAGTTCTCATTTACCTGGAATCTAAACTACCCATCTCTAGCACATGTGAATGAATTAACATCAAGGTAGCATTTTTTTTTTTTTGGTAACATAACTTTTTATAAGGCATGTCTGTTATGATTAGGACATTAAGTGTCACCCCCACCCAAGCTCCAGTAAATGCAGGAATATTCAGAGGTAAGATGATTAGATTATGAGAGCTGTAACAGAATCAGTCCATACTAGTTTGAATGGACTGCCTGGGTGCTAACTGTAGGCAGGCTGGGTGTGGCTAGAGGAGATGGGTCACTAGGGCCATACCCTGGAAGAGTTCATCTTCCCTGTGGTTCCTCCTGCTCCTTTCCTGACTTTGCCATGAGCTGAGCTGCTTTTCTCTGCTGGGCCCTTACCCCATGATGTCCAACTTCCCCTTAGGCTTACAGCAATGGAGTCAGCTATCTATGAACTAAGAAACTGTGAGCCTCTAATAAACTTTTTCTCCTCTAACTTGTTCTCTTGAGTGTTTTGGACATAGTGATGAAAAAGTTGACTAAAACAATGTCATAGTTTCAACGGAATCAATTCCAATTCTAGTCTCCTTCAACCTCAGAATATTTTATTTTGTTTAGTTTTGCAGTGCTGGGTACAGAACCCAGGACCTCATACATGTTAGGCAAGTGCTCTGCCACTGAGCCACATGCCCAGCCCTCAACTTCATAATCTTTGGGGATTTAGTAGAAAGAGGAGTTATAGTCAAACTGCCCAAAACCTCAGTGTTGGCTCTTCAGAACTGTGCAGACTTGGCCAATGATCACATGTCATTTAGCCTCAGTTTCCCTGTGTCTCAAAACAGATTACTGTTGATAAAAAGAGTGTTACCAAAATAATTGCCACCTGAAAAGAACTTCTGACTCAAAAAGCCTGGAACATCTTTGGAACTGAGTCAATATGCTATTCAGTGGAATTTTCTGGATGACTCTTATCATCTCCTAATTTTTCAATAATAACAAAAGGAAAGTGATGATGTATTTTCATTCTAGGATTGACAGAGACTTTCTATATTCTGGAGTTTGTTTTGGCAGTAACATGACTTAGGGGGAAGGAAAAGTCCAGAATATTCTGGAGTATGTCTCTTAGCAGTTCCTTGTAGACCATTAGGACCCAGCTAGTCTCAACCTGGGCTCTAGTGGTTACCACCCTCCATTTTCAAATAGAAAAAAAGAAGGGAATGGTGGTGGGGGCATATGTAGCTCAGAGGCTGAATGCTTGCTTAGCATGTATAAGGCCCTGGGTTTGATCCAAGCACTGGGGGGTTCGTGTATATCTTGCCTCTATGGGGCCTCCCGTCCTCATTCTGCCCATGTAGAGCATCAGCTTCACTTGACTCACAAAGCCTTTTCACATGGAGTTGTCTCAAATAGCTGCAATGGCAAGAAAGGAACAACCTGGGATGTGATACTGCTGGGGAGCCCAGGTCTCTAGCTACCAGAAGTCAATACAGGCGTTGTCTTAAGAATTAAAGTGCAAGGACTATACAGCTTTGCCTAGCATGGGTGAGGCCATGGATTCTATCCCTAGGAAAGAAAGAAAGAAAGGAAGGAAGGAAGGGAGGGAGGGAAAGAAGGAAGGGAAAGAAAGAAAGAAAGAAAGAAAGAAAGAAAGAAAGAAAGAAAGAAAGAAAGAAAGAGAGAGAGAGAGAGAGGGAGGGAGGGAGGGAGGGAGGGGAAGGGAAGGGAAGGGAAGAAGGGAAAGAAGGAAGGGAAAGAAAGAAAGGAAGGAAGGAAGCAAGGAAGGAAGGAAGGAAAGGAAAGATTAAGGACTGGACAGATGTTTGAGTGTTGTGTGATTTTACTCTTGTATCAGTAGATCTTTGACCTTTTATCAAAGTACTTAGCAGTGGCCAAGATATCAGAATTGGTGGGAGATGGGCCCAGGGCTTAGGAGGGGTGAGAGAGGAGAGGTGGTAGGTATGGGAATCGATTGTTTCTGGACAAATGTTAGTAGAAGAGGCCACTTATGTAGAAATAACAACCAATACCGGTTTCAGGCAGAGGAACAATCCCAATTGCTGTTAAACACATACACAGAGTAAACAAAAAATTCCAGTAAAACCTTCCATATCAAAAATACCTAGTAGTCAATATTTAATAATTGCTTAACACTTTCAGATATGAAAGTAATACTTTAGAATTTGAAGTTGAATTAAACTGCTACTCTATAATATTAACATCTGAAGAAGAAAGGAGGCCCAAGTTCATTCTGGATTATCATGGGACCCTGACAAATGCTATCCATTTACAGCACAGAAATTAGCAGGTGAGCTGAGAAAATCTTTTACCTGCCATCCAAGATGGGAAAAGTGATGTGCAAAGGACTGAGGGAGAGGACATTCTTGTAAAGATCACTGTATATTTAGCTGAGTTTGGAAGAATATTAGGGGTCATCAAATTTAACTCCTTATTTGAAGTCAAAACAAAAATAGATATAACTAGCCAGGCACCATGGCGCTTGCCTGTAATCCCAGCAGCTCAGGAGGCTGAGACAGGAGGGTCTTAAGTTCAAAAGCCAGCCTCAGCAACTTAGTGAGGCCCTAAGCAACTCAGTGAGACCTTGTCTCTAAGAAAAATACAAAATAGGACTGGGGATGTGGCTCAGTGGGTAAGTGCCCCTGAGTTCAATCCCTGATAACACCCTTCCCCCCACCAAAAAAGAGCTGGATCCAAGTTCTGTTTTCCTATTTTTTCCCCTTTATTTGTTTATTTATTTTTCAGTGCTGAGGGACATGCTAGGCAGGCATTCTACCACTGAGCTATAACTCCAGCCCCAATTTTCTGACTTTTGACGTTTCCCTCCAACATATCGGTTGATACTTTTAATTCTTTACGGCCTGTTTTTGTTTTTCCCCTTAAAATGTAAGAGGAAAAAGAAGCAGTAACATATTTTGGGTTATGGATTGTATTCCTGCAGGGCTAAATAAGGCTGTTGCTTTTTGAGGGAGGAAACAGCAACTTCCTGAAAAAGATTTCTAAAAGCATGTTGCAGGAGGAATTTTGTGAAAGACTTTGAAGACTTTCAGTAATTTTTAAGTTCTATCTCCTGTGGATCAGGAGGAAAGGACATAGAAACTGAAAATAAAACTGCATGGCATGGCTGCCTGGGGAGGGGGCATAGACGCAATTTTCACAAGAGGAGAAAGACTGGGTGGTGATTTTGCTTAAGAACTTCCTCTTGTTGATTCTCCTACTAGAGATGAAAAGGGCAGATATGGAGTCAACGCTGGCAGAGGCATTCATTCATTCCTGTAAAAGTAAGAAATAGAAACAAAGAACCTGTTGTCCTGGTTGCCCTTGGAGCTGAAAACAGGCAAGGGAAGGAGCCAGGCAGGCTCCAGTCCGGGCCCCGCTGCCCTCAAGCCCAGAGCAGTGGCATGCTCGCTGCTTCACAGAAAGGCAAGCATTCCCTGGATTTGCAGTTTCCAGTATTTAAGTGCCTTTGGCTAAGCTGGTGTTGTTTCCTCGCTCAACTAATTCACCCACTGAATTTTAACTAGGCAGATACTTGTGGCAGAGCCAATAAAGGAGGGAGGCAAAGCTTGCAAAGTGTAAAATAGGACTGGGGATGTGGCTAAGTGGTAGAGAGAACTCTCCTAGCATGTGAAAGGCACTCTGGGTTCAATCTCTATCAACAGGAAAAAAAAAAAGTCTCAAGTAAATCTAATCCTAGCATGTGGCATTGTTAAAATTATGTGTCTGAAGTTGACTGTTAATAGAGGAAACCAGCCATTGACTTGCGTGGTGCTACTGTTCAATGAAAATGGAATCAATTTCAGCTGAGCAAGGAGGCATAGGCCTGTAAGCCCAGCTACTCTGGAGGCTAAGGCAGGAGGATCACAAGTTTGAGGGTAGTCTGGGCAAAATTAGCAAGACCTTGCCTCAAAAATAAATGAATAAATACATAGAAAGGGCTGTGGATATACCTCAGGGGTGGAGCTCCCCTGGGTTCATTCCCCATAATTAAAGAAAAAAAAAAGAAAGAAAAGAAAAGAATGAATTAGTTTCTAGGACTGGTGCACTTCCAAGATAATAAAAAAAACAACCTTGTCAGCTGGTAAAAATTCATGCATGATCTACCATTTCAATGTCTAGTTATGCAAAGCAAAACTGTCAGAAGGGTATATTCCAAAGAAATAAAACAGCTAACCCAACGAACAAGTAGAAGTGGTTCTATCTCAGTGGGTGAATTCATGGTCATTTGTATTATTACTCTCTGCTATGTGCTTTTGCTATAAGCTACATATTCAACTTCTAGTAATAATAAAAAAAAATCTTAAATGATTTTTATAAAAACTTTTGTAAATATCACAGATATCACCAACTGAGACACATTCAACAGCTCTCTGGAGCATGTGACTCAAAAAGTATTCTGAAACCTGCCTAACTCATTCTTTAAGGCTGATGTCAAGTCTCTCACCTGGAATTATCTACTTCCCTCTGGACACCAGGTATACTTCTGTATTCATCTTTTATATCCTTGTTTCTTTCTCTCTTTTTTTGTAATTTTTTTTAGATGTTGATGTATCTTTATTTTATTCATTTATTTATATGCGGTGCTGAGAATCAAACCCAGTGCCTCACACATGCTAGGCAAGTGCTCTACCACTGAGCCACAACCTCAGCCCCCCTCATTTCTTTATATGAGACTCACTTATTTAAAATTCTTTCCTCTCTCTTGTTGTGTAAAATCTTCAGGCTCCACTAGATAGATATAGCACCCTAAATATTTCCCTTAAGTTCAACTTAATTATTGCCACACTGTTAATAGTTTGATCAAAGAGTTGGTCAATGCTCACAGCATTCCTTGAAACCATAGTCAAAATGTTCCTGGTGGTTTCAAATAAGAAAGCACCTTTGGTTCCACAGTTTAGCTATTATGAATTGAGCTGCTATAAACATTGATGTGGTGACTGGTATATATGGACTATTACTCAGCAATAAAAAGAGAATAAAATTATGGCATTTGCAGGTAAATGGATAGAGCTGGAGAATATCATGCTAAGCAAAGTAAGCCTATCCCAAAAAACCAAAGGCTGAATGTTCACTTTGATAAGTAGGGGAGGGAGGGAAGAGAAGGGGATATAGGGGCAGGAAAGTGGTGGAATGAGATGGGCATTATTACCCTAGGTACATGTATAACTGCACATATAGTGCAACTCTACATCGTGCAGAGAAATGAAAAGTTGTGCTCCATTTGTGTACAATGAATCAAAATGCATTCTACTGTCATGTATACCTAATTAGAATTAAAAAAGAAAAGAAAGCACCTTTGGGAATAATCCAGGGGAAACTGAGCAGACTAGTTATAGCAGAATATCCTTAATGTGCATGACAAAAGAATGTTTTGCTACCTAACTATCACTACATGACCTGCTCTATGATCAAAGCCATGCCCTACCAGGCATCCCACGGATTCCACCTCCACTAAGGGAAAGAGTGGCTATGTCTATGGTATTACTTGTGTGTTCCACACAATGGATTTGCAACTGAGAATGTGATTTTGACCCAAGACAAGGAGCCTCTCTATTCTGTTTTTGCTATCTTGAGAAAGAATGCACACAGGCAGGCAATAATAAGTATCCAGCAATGAGTGGAAATGTGCATGTTTAGTTCGTCAAAATAGACAGCGTGTAAGAAGCAACCATAACCGGCATGGACACCAAACACTTTTTTCAAAGGACCCAAGAGTTTGCACATAAACCTAATATTCTGTAGCAAGTGATTCCTGTGAGTCTCTCATGTTCCAGTGAACCAGAATAGAACTCACAAAGGAAGAAAACCAATCTTACCCTCCCTCCCTCCCTTCTTTCCTTCCTTCCTTTCTCTCCCTCTCCCTCCCTTCCTTCCTTCTCTCCTTTCTTTTATAGTGCTGGGGATTCAACCCAGGCCCTTGCACATACTAAGCTACATTCCCAGCCCCCCAAACTAATCTTTCTTTTACAAGTGGGACAGATTCGAGGAGAGGCTGCTAGGAGACCTGAGTATGGGCTCCAAGCCTGGACCAATGATGACCTATGGCATGAGCAGGTTTCCAGATATGGCAGAAGAGGAAAATATTTGTTTTGCTGGCAAACACTACACATGACACAAACACTGTGTAAGAGGTCAGAATGCAAAGTGACTTTGCATCCAGTGACTTGACCTTGATTCCAAACCACCTCATGAATTTATTCTCCAAAATCTTCAAAAGAGCAAAAGGAATAAAATCAATGAACTACAGTCTACCATTTGAAGAAGAAAAGGAAGAAAAGAAATAAAGTGAAGTGACTTTAAGTTCTGTTTGAAGTCATGAAGTTGAGGACATATGCATTTTTTTTAAGTATGGGAAATTGTACTGGATGCAGAAGTATTCTAAATAGCTGTATTATATTTTGACACATACATTTATTAGTTAGGATTCAGTTGATAGCCTTGGCCTAATTGATTCAGAGATGATGAATATTCCTGCATACAAGTACCGGATAAAGTAAAGCAATAGACAATAAAAAGTGGGGGGAATTTCACTGACAGTTTTTTTTTCTGCTTTAAGTTTATTAGATTTAAAATCCAAAAGCAGAAATAATAAAAGGTCTACATATTTATATTTTTCCATAATTTCTGGGTTATTTTACTTTTTCATCTCCTTCCCCCAAGTAATCCTTTCTGTAACTTCATAATTTCCTTCATAATTTTCCAGTGAACTGGCTGTGAGCTGAGAATTTCCCATGACGTTAGCCTTGAACTTAAAGATGATCTGTCAAACCTAAAGAATTCCCATCCATGATTCTAACAATACTGAGTCGGATAATAAGTACTTGAGTCAGAACATACAGGTATTCCTACCTATTTCTATCCATAATGGTTTCAGAAACTCTAAATTAACCCAACCATCCACGTGGCTATAGTGAAAAAGTTGCCAATACCAAGCATAAGGTGAGAATGGAGCATCCCAAGCTCTTATATACTCTAGGTGGAAGTGCTAACTGATATCATCGCTTTGGAAAACTGTTGGGCTCTATCAGCTAAAGTTGAACATTGAATATATAATCCAATAATTCCACTCTTATATTACTGTGTCCACCAAAAGACATGCACACAAATGTTTATAGCAGCATTAGTTAATACAGCCCCAAATTGGAACCAACTCAAACATCTATTAATAGAATGGATAAACAAATTGTCATTTATTCATCAAATGGAATATTAAACAAAAAGTTCAATGAAAGAAGTCAGAGTTTTAAAAGCACATACTGTACAATTCCAGTTACATAAAGTTCCAAAACAGGTAAAATTGGCAGTGGGGGTGTAGCTTAGTGGTAGAGAGCACACTTGCATGCATGAGGTCCTAGGTTCACTCCCCAGCATCAAAACAAAAACAAAAAGCAGAAAACAAAAACAAAAAGCAGAAAACAAAAAACCAGGCAGAAGTAGTCCATAGCAATAGAAGTAAGAATAATGCTTACCCTTGGGGTATTTGAAGACTGGAAAGAAGCCTTGGGTGATGTTGGGAATGTCCCATTTTCTGATCTGAATGTGTGAGTTTTGTGGTCTGTGAGAATTCAAATGTAGCTATATACTTAATTGTGCATGCTTGCTGAATTATGTTTTGTCAATGGGAAGATTTTTAAAACATAGCAATCAGTGGGGGTGGGTTTCCTTCAGAAGGACACAGAGAAACCAATATGGCCAAAATTGTCCCACTAGAGACTTATGCAAGTGGAATTCTCCAGACTCTAGCATCATTTCTTCTCTTCTCATCTTATGTTCTAATTTTAGGTCATGGGAACACTCTCGGGGGTTGTACAAAGGAGATTCACGTGGTTTCCATATCATTGTTATGTGGCTGCTGGGAAATCAGACTTTCCAGAAAAAGCTAATGATGGTGGCTAACTGTTACATTGTAACAGCATTGGGTAGAGCTGGCCAAGAAATCTTTGAATTCCATGTGTCTGCTTCTGGGTTAGGATAAGTTGATGTGGGAAGACAGGCATTATTAAGACCTTGGGCATCACCCAATGATCCATCTGGGCTAGAGGGTACCAGAGAGGGGGCAATAAAATGATGGAAATAGCCAGGTGTGGTGGTGCATGCCTGTAATCCCAGGGGCTCAGGAGGCTGAGGCAGGAAGATTGCAAGTTCAAAGCCAGGCTTCGCAGCTTAGTGAGGCTGTAAGCAATCTAGTGAATCTAGTGAGACCCTGTCTCTAAATAAATAAAGCAATAATAAAAGGGCTGGGGGATATGGCTCAGTGAGTAAGCATCCTTGTGTTCAATCCCTGGTACCAAAAAAAAAAGAAAGAAAAAAAGAAAGAAAGAAAAGAAAAAGAAAGAGAGAAAAAGGATGGAGGTAAAAGAAAGTAGGAGGAGTCAACAAAGGCAGCAATAGCCTTTAATGACATGGTCTTGGCAGGACTCTAAGGAATCCTGAAAACTCAGCCTGAACCCAAAAAATACTTATTGAGGCTGTGAGGCTCTTTTTGTTTGTTTGTTTGTTTTAAAATTTATTTCTCTACTCTGTCTAGGACAAAGGAATCTCTAAAGACTTGTGTCAGCCCAGAGGTGATGAGTCCAGGTGATGGTCCAGGGGATGGATCCAGAGGGTGGTGAAAGTGGAGCACTGACCTGCCTCAAGCCTGGTGGACTTACCCCAGCAGAGACACTCTCCCCAAAATAAGCATGGAGGGATGGAGAGCAAAAAGGCTTTATGGTCCCATGGTCTCTAGTCATTAGAGGGATGGAATAAGGAGAAGGAGGAAATGGAAAACATCATTTAGAGAGAGCATATCATCAGGAATAAGAAGCCCCTTCATCTTTCTCTGGTTTGCCATCTTCTTTTTGGTAAAACTTTAGCAGAAGGAGAAGGCAGATTTACTCAGCTACTACCCTACTAGAAAAGGATTAAAACAGCTCATAAAGCAGAAATGATCTCCAGCACAGCTGGAGATCGGGTAGGAAGGACTCTAGCCTTTTTATTTGCTGGAGAGGGAGCCTAAGGCCTATCACTTGTTATCAACTTTGTCCATTTTTATGCACTGGCAAGAGGGGAGCAGCTTCTTTCTGCAAGAGGCTTCTGATGTTGTGATACTTTAGAATCTCCAAAAATCTTGTCACATTTCTTTCATCTAGTCAACAAATAGTTACTGAGCATATGCTTTATGCCAGGCACCATTCTAAGCACTGAAATCACAGCAGTGAACAATCATCCTCCCACCTCCGCCAAGGAGCTTACTTCTCAGTGGAGTGAAGCAGAAACTGCACAATTAAGCAAATAGGTAGGTATAAGGGTCCCTCGGTATCCAAGGGATTTTGTTTCCAGGACACCCTGCCATACATACTCAAATCTGCCAATGCTCAAGTTCCTTACAAAAGATGGTATAATATTTGCATATAACCTACACATATCTTCCTGTATACTTTAAATCATCTCTAGATTGCTTATAATACCTAATACAATGTAAATGCTACATGAAGAGTTGTTATACTGTATTGTTCAAAATGGTAGGAAATCATCTGTACATATTCAGTACAGATGCAATATTTTAAAAACTATTTTTGATGGGTGGTTGGTTAAATTCGTATTTGCAAACTGGTGGATTCAGAAGGCTGACTATACCTGTCCTGTCTGTACAGGTTCTATGAAAAAAATAAATAAATAAATAAATAAATAAATAAATAAAGCCAGGTAAGGTGATAGAAGGAAAGGAGGGCTCAAGGGTAGATGCTTGAATAACCAAATGCCATCATAGGTAAAGGAGTTGTGGTTTCTCACTGAGAACACTAGGTTGTCATTTAATCTGGTGTTTAAACAACTAAGGAAGCACAGGCATTTCGTGGTGGCTGTGGCTGGAGTAAGAGCCCACCACAGCTCATACTCATAGACAAGGATGCCATAGAGGAAGCCGACTGTGATTTCTGTTTGGACTCATTAGATTCTCAGAGCAATGGTCTTGCAGGGGTTGTCGGATACTTCTTGCTATGGATGTTTTGATTAAGGCAACTCCCCTGCTCACAGATCTACTTTCCTTTTCTCTCCTCTCCCTTTTGGACTGCTTTGTGCTAGGTTGAATTGTGGTTTCCCTCATGTCCACAGCTATATTTTGCCTTAATTTTGGAAACTGGCTCAGGGTCTTCTTTAATTCCCCTCCCCATTGTCTGGGTCTCCTGAAATTTCCATTGGGAAAAAATGGAGAGATTGTAAACAAATCACTACTTCTAAAAACTCAGCAAGAGACTCTAGTACAGAATCCATAGCCTCTTTAGTTCTTTTTTCTTTTTTTTAGCTACATCATACAGTTCCTACAACAGTAAAATGAGAGTCATAATGGACCTCTGCCTCCTAGAGTTTTGTTAGGAAGACGCAATCGATAGTAACTATAAGCTACTGCCTACTATGCCTGGCATGCATCAAACAGAACATGTAATGTTCAACAAAGACAATCCATCTATCTTTTTCTTTCTTTCCCATTAAACAATTCTTAAAAAGTCAAGTAAAGTATCTCTAGAAATTAATAAATTAAGTGATAACCAATCTAGCACCCAAGGACAAGTGATATTAATCTTATTGTGGCATACTTATAATCATTCTTAAGTTTGGAAAGGAACAAATGACAAGAGATATTAGGGCTTGGGGGTGTAGCTTAGTGGTGAGCACATGCATTAGGCCCTGGGCTTAACCCCCAGCACAAAGCAAACAAACAGACAAATAAATAGAAGTTACAGATTAAATGACTGCCCAGCTTCCCACCCTAATACCTGCTGAAGTCAGAGAACAAGATCTTGATGGTCCCTAACATTTTTATTCTCCCCACAAGGTTCACTCTTCAGCACTTAACAACATTCCTGCTGCTCTATGTCTGAGTGTCTGTCTCCTGAGGAGCTTGGGGTCTATCTCACAGCGCTGTATTTCCTGGATGTACAAGAAATCAGTGCTACGAAAACTCTCTTCACATTGTTGATCAGACTAGAATCCCAATTAAGTTTTAGGCCGACGATGCAAAGGGTAAAAAGGAATCCCTTAGCCAAAGTTCCACAGCCTCTGAACTACTCTGAATATGAGATGAAATTCTCTAACTGAAAATCAATGTACATTTGTCTAGTTTATGGGGAAAATAAATTAATTAATCAAAACTCTTTACATTGAAGTCAAGAGACATCAGGATGCCTGAAGCTGCTCGAAGTGTGAGGAACATCTGGTCTACCCCAGTTATTTTGTAGAGAAGCAAGGAAACAGAAGGCACGCAGAACGGCCACAGCTAATAGGACTGCAGTTCCTCCAGAGAGGCACAGCATCACAACACCACCTTCCAGCTTCCAAGCACTTCCCTGGGATGGTTCTCCCTCCCCTCAGTCTCCAGCAGGGAACAAGTCAAGCTGGTTTGAAACTTGCCTGGACAACCAGAAACACCTGGCTCACCTGCCTATCCCATGACTTGCAAGCAAAACCTGCACCATAAATCTCAACTTCATACTGCTCCAAGCAGCCTCAACCCCACTTTCTGGGAAAAGGGGGGAAGCCGATAATGAATCTAGCCTCCAAGGCACCATGTTTCCTTGTCTTTTCTGTGATGACATATTCTGTTGTCTTTGTTAGCAAAAAATTACAACATCGAAGAGCTGTAAGAGGTTACCTCCAACCTTCCACCCTGACCCTGGCTCCTATACCCCCATTCTCCACTTAAAAACCAGTCTCCTGTTATTTTTTCAGAGAGTGTGCAATATGTGAATAGGAATTAAGCTTAACCAGCAGAGCACATTGCCTCCCCTTCCTTAGCCATTTACAAGTGCATCCAGTTTCTAATACACTGGATCATTTTTCAGGTTAACGGCTACAGTAACTACCAGTTTTATTGATTTTTTTTTTTTTCTGACCTGAGAATGCAAAATGAGTCCATCCTCTTTAGTTGCTCCCCTTTAAACCTTCTGGAGACTGACACAGCTACACTGAATTCTATTTTGCCCACGGAGGATCTGCTGCGTTATTGTTTCCATCATTGTGAGTAGGTGGACATGGCACAGACAATTTTAGGTTTCCGGGTTCTGGTGCCAGGAAGAATTGAGAAGGTATAAAGTTCAAGTGCCTTCAAAGTCATTAAAATAAGCAGACAAGGAGCTCTAGGCCACTCCCACCTCCCACAGAGAATTTCATTTGGAGCTGCCACCGCACTCCCAGTTCCCAAACTTCAGAGGAGTGAGGAACTTCAGCCATCATGGCTAATGGACTTTACAGAGTCCCTCTCTCACCACCTTCACCTAATCGCGTCTCAGGTCACCTGGGAGTTTCAGCAGGTTCCAGGCCATTTTCCAGGCTGACATCTGTCTGCACCATCTCCTGTTTCAGTTCTCCGATCTCCGAGGCGATTGTGTCAATGAGCTATTCAAAGACAAAAATAGTATGACGTCAGGAAGTGCAGAGGCGTGGCACGTCCACAGAGCCTGGGGAGCTCTGGCACTTCCACAGGAACGCAGATGACCACCTATTTTTTTTTTTTTTTTAAATCTTAGCTCTGTGAATTTCTCTAAATAAGGAAAGGAGGAGGAAACAGCTTCCCCTTAAAAAGAGGAAGAACTTAGGTTTCGGCATTGGGGAAGAACTTGGGGTTTAGTATTATAATAATGAAATGAATATGACACCCAGTTTGGTTGCTCAACACAAATACAGAGAGAAATAACTAAATTATATTAAAACCAGGCCTCCATGTTCATTTTTGTCAAAAGGAATTCTCTGCATTAAAATTTTTATAATCAATATTTGAGTTATAGAAATAAATTTATTTAAAAGACATATACCAGGGCTGGGGATGTAGTGCAGAGGTACTTGCCTAGCATATGCCAGACCCTGAGTTTGATCCCCAGAACTGAAAAAAGAGAAGAAAGGAGACATATCGCTTACAAATTGATTTTTGAAGACATTTAAATTACGAAATTATTTTCCACATCACTTACAAATTAATTTTCAAAGATATTAAAATTATAAAATTATTTCTCTCTCTTTCTTTTAAGTACTGGGGATTGAACACATAGGGTCTTGCAAATAAATATTTGCAAATAAATATCTTGCAAATACCGGGTAAACACAATGCCACTGAGCTACATCCCCAGCCCTGCATTGTTGGTGGAGGGGATAGGGAGAGTTTACTGGGGATTGAACCCAAGAGTGCTTTACCACTGAGCTACATCCCCACTCTTTTTTTTTTTTTTTAAGTTTATTTTGAGATAGCTTCTTCCTAATTTCTGAGAATCTTGCTAAGTTGTTGAGGCTGGCCTCAAACTTGTGATCTTTCTATCTCAGCTTCCTAAATTGCTGGGATTACATGTGTGCACTCTTGGCTTTTTTTTTTTTTTAAATGAGAGAAAGGATAGTTGTGGTGGCCTGCACTTGTAGCCATCTATTCAGGAGGCTGAGGCAGGAGGATCACTTGAATCCAGGAGTTCAAGACCAGCCTGGCTAACGTAGCAAAACTGTGTCTCTTAAAATAAATATATGAATAAAATAAATAAAAACTTAAGAAATAAAACTAAATGATAGAAGACTGGAAAAGGGAAGAGAAAGGACTGATTGGGGCTGGGAATGTGTTAGTGTGGTAAGTGAGCCATTGAAGCACCTAAGAAGAAATGTGTGCAGAACTTGACCATTTCTTGGAAAAGATTTCTGTTGTCTTGTGTGCCCTACCCATGGAACTGTGAAGGGGATGCATCTGACCCTGACAGCTGATCCAGGGCCTGGTACATGCCAGGCAAAGGCTCTGTTATTGAATACATTCCCAGCTGGATTGAATGTGGAGGTGGTGGCAAGGAAAGAATCAAGGATGACACCTAAGTTTTTGTTTGAGAAATTAGATAAATCGTAATGTCCTTGACTGACATGGGGAAGAATGAAGAATGGGGAAAATTGAATAGGACTTTGGGCAAGTTAAATTTTAATTCAGTTGCTTATTATCAAATAAATCTGTTTAGTAGTTTTGGCATTCAAGATAGTAATATTTATACATTTGGAAGTTATCGGCCTATATGTCACTCTGTGATGAGGAGATTATCTAAGGATAGAATGCCAATGGAGAAAGGATCCCAGCAAATAGCCCTGAGTACACCCAGTTTGTAGAGGTCGGAAAATAGAAAAGTCAGCCAAATCCTTCATGCTTGATTCATCCCATTTGTGTGTGTGACTGGGGTGAGGACTGTGGGTGGAGCTTCCAGAAGTACCAGGTCCTTGGGAGAGAAAAGAATCAGGAGATCCCATTTCATACACATCAAAGTAACAACAACAACAACAACAACAAAATAGTCTGACAATTCCAGGATGTGGGAAAAGAAGATCCTCCTTTATGCTGTTGGAGAAATATTATTCATAGATCCTTTGAAAAGCAATTTGGAAATATTTTTAGAGTCAAAGATATAGAAACCTAGGTATGCATCTAGAGAAATTCTTGCACATGGGCACAAGGAGCACTTTACAAGAATATTTCCTGCACCATTATTTGTCAAAGCACAATTTATAACCACCTAAATGTTCATCAAAGGAAAATATCTAAATCAAGATGCAGAATACTATATAGTACATAAAATTAACAAACCAGAACTATATGTAATAACAGAGAGAGAGGTAAAAATTCAAAATGCCTTTTTAAAAGAAAACAAAGGCAAAACAAAAACTGTTACATTGATTACATGAAGTTCAACACTATGGAAAATTGTGCTAGCTTTTATTTACAGATAACACACATAGATGTAAAGGCCATCCCAATATGTGTAGGGATTATAATCCTAGTGGTTAACTCTAGATAGGCAAAATGGATGCAAATGTTCACAGGTGATGTACTCAGCCACTTGTGAGGTTTTATTTCTTAAAACAAAACAGCAAAATAAGGTTGTTTAACCAAAAAGAATCAATAAAAAAAGATTTGATTGAGCTGAGCAAGTATTATGTTGATTTATATGTGTTGCAGTATTACATGTGATTTTTCTGTATGCTTAAAATATGCCATAATCAAAATTATTAGGAAAATAAGAAAAAGAGAATGGATGTATATGAAAATGGAAGTACATGGAGGTACTAAAAAGATGAGAACAAGGAAGGGGTGTCTGTGTGCCTCTACTGAAGCCCCACCACCCTAAGGTTGAGTCTCCTTTACTCTGTTACAGCTATGCTTTAAACAAGAGAGCCATACCTGGCCTGTTAGGAAGCAGAGAGCACTGCCCACTCCAGGGGCCATCCATGGCCTATGGCAAACCTTGTAGAGAGACTTCTCAATCTGGCAGGAAGACAGGTCACTAGGTCACCTCTCCACCCTTTAGTCAACCTATGGCTGCCATATTGATTTGAACAAAAAATCCCCAATGGCCTTTCCCAGAAGAGGCAGTCAATACCTTCCAGCTAGACCCCTTCCAATGGTATCCTCCAGATATAGCTCTTACTGATACCTTTGGTTGCATCTCTAAACCTCCATTTCCCAAATGTACTTTCTTCACTATGGCTAGCCATACACAAGAACAAACAATGTGGCTTTCACTCAGCACTGGAATAGTGAATCACCACTAAGGCCATTTATCTATAGTGCAGTGACCCTGAGACAACTAAGTTCCACCTAGTTGGATTGCTGTGGGACCCTTCCCTGCCAGATAAGGGCATTTTTTTTTCAGTTCCCTCCATTTTTTTTCCTCTCCTTTCATTCAATCCTGACTCACCTGCCTAATAGCACAGAGGCATTTGCTAATGGACAAGAGTTTAATGTCCCAAGGCCAGGCCTGCCTCTCAGAACTATGTTTATATACCCATCAAGCCCCTCCACCAGCAAAAGTTACCATCACGAAACATTCTTTTGTCTCTGAGGTCATTCTCAGGTCTCACTAACTGGATTTCAGGTGTTCCCAATATTGTTCCTTGATAAATTTGTGTTTATGTGTATGTTCTTAATTTCTATTGACTTTTGCTTTTATCCTTTATACTTGGTTCTTCCTAAATTCATGCTTTGAGGACAGAGAGAACTTGTCACTCATCAACAGGGATCAGTTTTAACCTAAGCTTTTCCATGTTAAAGCCATTAGCAACTCAGTGTAAGTTATTTATTATTAAAGTGAAGTTTTTCCAAATCCAGTTACATAAAGACCTCAACACATCCTTGCACTTTTCTAGAATTCCTTCAAGAAGGGGGAGGGGCTCGCAAAGCATCTACAAAGCTGGTAAGTAAGTCGTGCTTCCTACAACTCTGGGAACCTCTGGGAAGGTGACCACAGAGACAAGCAGCTATTCTTTGTTCTTTTGAAGAAGGCAGTCAGAGGGTGAGACAGGAAATCAGGTTACCCAGGGCACAAAGTTGGTGAGACAGTAGTTCTTAGGCCCAGAACCCAGTATGCCAGTGTCATTCCCAAAAAACCATGTGATGACAAAGGCCTGAACCCAGGAGGTGGCCATAAACAAGTACAGAGCACAGTATATTTGAAGTGATTAAAGCCAGGACACTGGATGTTTGTTTTTCCCAGTAAGGATGTACAGTGAGACTTGTAAAGGAGTGATGTGCTTAGGTCTGGGGTGCAGCTCAGTGGTACAGTGCTGGCCTAACACAAGTGAGTGAATTTGATCCCCAGCACTGCAAAAAGTAAAATAAAATAAAGTAAAATAGAGGAGATGCTGGGGGAGATAAAGGGCTGCTGGTATGGCTTGGGACTGCTGAGGAAGAAACCAGAGGGAAAGGCCAAGTGGTGAAGAGAGGAGAGAAGAAGGCAGGCCATGGTTGGGTCTCCCTTGCTCTACTTAGGAACCCAATGCCCTTAGGCTTCCTAGATTGTGAGAATTCATGCCTAAAGAACCATGAGATATTTAGCGGGTGACTTTGCATGTGAACTGGCATCCAGGGCCAGAGTGGGAGAATAATTTGGGAAGGAGCAGGTTTTTTCCCAGCACTTTGAGGTCACACCCAGGGCTGGGCCTGGACAAGGCCGGGCCTGCCACTCTCCAGTTTGGTACAGGAGTTTACATTAATTTGTACCATTTTATAATCATTCTGGGTAATCTCTCCATATGTCAGGAGAAGAAGCGACCTTGTTCATTTTCAAGGTGGTCTGTACTTTGGTAGTGTGTAGTAATGGCAGCGAGCACACTAGCTTTGGGCTCAGAGAGACCCTTCTTCAAATCTTGTCTCAGCCTCCCTTGTGAGCTGGGCTGCCTTGGGCAAGAATCCATCCATCCACCTGGGTGCCCTCATCCTGAAATTTCCAAAGTAAAGGCTGGTACAGTGGGGGTGGGGGTGGCACTGGAGGGTTAAACAAGACAAGATTAAAATGCTTTGCAACAGCCACCTAAGGGCTGCCTGATTTCCTTCCTATTTAAATTCTTTCTTAATTTTGACAATCATTATTAAGCAGAAGACACTTAAAACAGACCCATACACCTCCCAGACCGAAGAAAAGGCCACTTAATCTCCAGCTATAAAAGCCTAGGAATACAAAAGACAGTTTCAGTGGGCCCCCAATCTCCCTCTGCCCTTGTGCCCAAGTCTCTAATCTAGAGATTTGCCCACTAGGAGTCAATTTTCCTCTAATGGGGAGAAAAGGCATTCTATGCATCCCATGCTGGGAGGAAGGAGGGAAAAGGGAGGGACCTTATTTTCTTCCTTTTAGGGTGAGATAAAAGGAGAAAATTTCTCTTGAAGGTCAAGTAAAAATAAAACAAGAAAGCACTTATAGAGCAAGTTCTGATACAGTGCTTTTCAAATTCCTGGTTTCACTCAGGAATGTTATCAGTGGTTTGAAAAGGGATGTGTAGCTGATATGGTGAAGACTTGAAACCTAGGGTGTGGGAAAAGTCAAGTGCTTGGCTCCCAGCTATGGAATTTCTTCTATTCCCCAACTGCATCCACTTGGCCTTGGGGTGTGGTGGGCTTTTGCAATCTTAGAATCAGCACTGTGGGATTAGACCTACCTTCAGGAACTGGAAAATCACATGACCTACACAATTCCCTCTCCTATCTGCTTCATCATGGTCTGGAGGGTGCATCCTATGCTGGTTTTTTCCTAAAGCCATCTGGAAAATAATGGACTTCTTCCAAACTTTCAAATAACTTTTGCCAACAGGAACTATCATCATGGGAACACAAAAATTAATGGAGGGTTCTGCCCCTCCTCTTTTAGCAGAGTACCTTGAGAATCTCAGAAGAACATTGCCTTTTAAGTACTTTGTGAGACCTGGAGATGTAGCTCAGTGGCGGAGCACATGCTTAGCATACGTGAGGCCCTGGGTTCAATCCCCAACACTACCAAAAAAGACAACAAAACAAAAACAAAACCACAACTTTTTGTGTTCCACCACAGGTGTCTGCATTTATATTCTTGAAATTTAACTATAATCACAAACATAATACAAGAATATTGAAAAAAATGAATTATCACAGTTAAAACTAATCTCCACTGACCATCACTCATATTCCCTTTCACCTTCTCAGAGGTAAACCACTATTGGGTGTATCATTCTTGAGTGATATCACTCTGTGCTTTTTTCCACCCAATGGAACTACACTGATGTTCTGTATCTTGCTAATTTCAGCCAACAAAATGTTGTGAGATTTATCCACATTGATATATGAAGCCCTAGTTTATCTATTTTAATGGAAATCATTTTCCACCATGAGGATATAGCACAATCTGCATATCCATTCTATTTTTTTTTTTTTTGGTTGTAGATGGACACAATACCTTTATTTATTTATTTATTTTTATGTAGTGCTGAGGATTGCTAGGCAGGCGCTCTACCACTGAGCCACAACCCCAGCCCCGTATCCATTCTATTTTGATAGATACTAGTCATTTTCAATGTTCTGCTTTCTCCAGCAGGGTTGCAATAAACAACCTTGTGTGTGCTCCCTTGTGCACCACATGAAACCTCAAATAAAATGTCAAGGCAAATGCATTTAACAGATTATAAGTGATGCCACACTGCTGTCCAGGTGGTTGTGTGCTTTTATACTGCCTCTGCCATTTTTGAAAATGTCCATGTCATTTGTTTGATATTATCTGATTTTTAAACTTTGGCCAATCTGATAATTACAAGTGATTTTTCTTCTGTATTGTTTTCATTTATTTTTGCCCCATTCATGTTTTTGTTATCTATTTGTATTTCTTTTTCTGAGGAACTGCCTGCTCATCTATCTGTTGCCCATTTTGAGATTTCTTTACTTTTCTTGTTAAGTTGTATAAGTTGTGGATAGTAATTCATTGTTTCATACATTTCAAATACTTTCTCTCAAACTGTTTTTATGCCTTTTAAATGTCCTAAGCTTTTAATGATGACAGAATTAAATTTATCAGAGTTTTCACTATGACTTTTACTTATTAACCCAAGTCTAGGAAGATATTCCTTATTCTTGAAGTAACAAACATGTCTTCTACTTACTACTAAGACTTATATATGGTTTTGCTTATTTAAAGATAATAGATCCAGTTATTTGTAGGTCTTTCATTCATCTGGAATTTTGTGTGTGGTGTGAGGTGAGAACTATGAGGTAACTAAAATATGTCTGGAGCTAGGATTCCTAAACACCTAAGCATCTAAGCCCAGCACTCAGCTCCAGGTACCTTCTGCAGGCCAGGAATGTGCCCAGGGGTCTGCTTTTTTGGATTTTCACAGACTGGGGACAACCCAGTAGGTAGAACTTTGCCTTAATTTTCTATTCCAAATGGAGAGCAAATGAACTCAACAGAATTAAGGCAATAGTCCAATAGCCCTGTTGATTGAAAACAACTTAATCAAACTAGAACCTTCTATTTACCAAAAAGCAACATTTACTATCTTTTTATTACATTTTCCATTTCATAATTTAAAAAATAAAAAGCAACATCCTTCCAATAACACAGTTATGTAGAGAAAATGGTAGTCACCCAACCCGATTCCATCCTCTAAGCTAAGTGAAAGTAGTCGTTTGAGGTGAATAACTTTCCATTTTTAGCTCAAAGTAGTAAACAGTACAATCTAAGGGAAACAAATGAATAATTTAATCTTCAGAAGCAAAATTTTGAAAACATGCCTAGCTTGTTGGAATTCCTTTATCTCTGCTGCTTCAAGTAGTGTGTCTTTGAGTAAACAATTGGACCATTGAGATGTTCTCATCTATAAATGGAGAGTATGATGTAGCTGCTCCCCAGAGTTCACTGAAGTACTGAGGCAAAGCGCTCAGCATATACACAACTTTAATGTTTGATGGTAGTGAGAAGGCTTCACAGTTTACACCATCTTTACCAGGAACTTGGAGAGGCCACCTTTGTACTGACTCTTCATTTGGGCCTGCAGATGCCCAGTGGGTAACTAAAGGCAGGATAAAACTTGGCATCTATCTTCCTTCATTGATATTTGTCCCCTTTATTACCTTAAACTTTGACTCTGCATATAAGCATGTTAATCACTCAAGTAGTGTAATATAAGCTTTATTAGCCCTAAATTTACCTAAACTATCTCACCCTCCTTCAAGACTTAGGACACCAAGATAAGGGTAACTACAGCATTTTCAAAATTTTGCAGGAACATTCAACTGCCAGCTTTTATAATGTCCTGTTCTAGACTTCTGGAGTGGCACCTATAAGTCTCAAGGAATAGTGGAGGCTTGCAGGGAGATTGCCAAATGGTGAAAATGTCTTCCTAAGCAGAAGCAATGATCTCATGGGAACTGAATTGCCCCCTTCCTGGATCACAGGTATGGTAGCTAAACATCCAGAGAAGTAAATGGATATTGCCCTCTTGAATGATAAAGTCTTCTCCAGAACCCCCTAGAAGAACTCCACTAAAATAATGATCAATCAGTCACATTTTGATCAAGCCTATTTAATTATGCGTGCCTCTTACCTCCTGCCCCCATTGTTCCTCTATTTAAACCTAAAGTTCCTGTCAGTGCCTCATAAACAGGGCTGAGATACTTGATCTCACTTTGTCTTTCCAATGTGGAATTTAATTGATTAAAATTCCCTTCCTACTTTTCACCGTTACTTTTTCCCTTTTGATTTTTGGGGTGAGTGACCGAATCTGATTTGTTGGGACCTTTAAAGTCTGACCTGTGACTAAGGACTCTAGTAACATACTCACTGATGACAGAAATGTGAGCGTTCTGGTTTACATTGGTTCTAGAAGTGTTGAGTGGGACTAAGGTGGCAGAATGTGTTGATAATATCTACTTGGGACATGAGTCCTTGTGCAGTGCTGGTGAGGGAGACCTTCATATCACATGATCCCCATGGGCACTTTAAATCCACAGGGACATAGGGTCTGAGAAACATGATACAATGCATAGTCTGTTTGAAATTAAGGAAGCCCCAGAAAATTAAGAATCCAGGGCTTCTTGTGTATGATGACACCACAAGATGTTGAACTAGTGTCCATAGTTTCTAGACCTTTGGATATTCCTGAGATTTAAACATCAGCCTTCCTAGTGATCTTGGTTGACTATTACTTCTACCAAAGGGGGCCTCTCACACCTAGGAAGTATGGTCAAGAGAAGAGAACCTCATCCTACACAATGTTCTCCATATCCTTTGCCAGATGAGGCAACCAGATTGCTAGAATCAGCTTTGTCTTCTGATACATAGAGACAAACAAGGAATCTCAAAGTCAGTCTTTGACCATTGACTGATAGGAGCTGGGGCATAAATACTCCAACTCCCTCACTCCTCATTAGAACCACTTTGAAGTAAGACCTACATTACCCTCAAGCTCCCTTTAAGATGGGTAGTATCTAATATCTAAGATGATATTAAAGTCTGATCTGATCTCTTTCCCCAGATCCAACCTCCTCTCCAATGTGAGTTTCTCTTGGGAGCACATCAACAAAAATCTTCAGCTCTGGCTATTTCTAGGAAACTCGACCTAACACACCCTCCAACCTACACGTTGACCACTGAAGATGACAGTCCTGTCTGTGAGTTATTCACGGAGCCAGGTACTCTTCCCAATGGCCCCTACCTATATGTAAATTCCATAGGTATGTTGCTTTTTGTTTACTCACTGCATACTCTAGAGCAGGCTTCTGGCACACATTAGTTGTTGAATGAATTGACTATTCTTCCCCCTTCCACCTTCCTCTTGGTAACTTCCCTGTTCATTTGCCTTCCAGACAAGGGGTAAATCAGGACATGGAGGAGGCAAAGCTCTGGCCAGTCCATTATAACCTCAGCTGGACAGGATAGAGAAGTAGCTGAAATGGTGGCATCCACTAAAAAGATACAGCTGAAGATTTTTCAGTTATTTGCCACCAAAAGACATCTTTATGGATGCACATTGAAGATGCAGTAGTGCTTTCCTGATCTCAGTAAGTTCCTAACAAATAACAGACTTACATTGGCTTCACCTTGCTAGATGCTCTGGACCAATATAGTAGAGGCTGTGAAGGGCTGGGAGGACTGGGTCTGGGGATGTGCCATTGATTCAGTAAACTTCCAGAGGCCTAACCCAAAGATTTTTTTTTTTCCTTTTAAAATTAATGTTCAAAATTATCCCAAAGAACACATACTTTTGTATAGCCTTCAATTTAGTGCTTCCATAGAAAGACAGAAAAACATTTTTAAAAGGATACATACAGTATCTATAGTTCAATACATGAAATGCAGAAACAGCTTTGAGGCTCTCTCTTGAAGCAATCATTCTATATGGGGCCTTGGTTTATTTTATTGGTTGTTGAAGGATCGGTTTTGTGTTAGATTATTTGGTGACCTCAGAAGTCATAGACAGCACCATATTTCTGCTTCTGGCTTTATGTTTTAAAGTTCAGTAATAAGTTACATAATAGAAGCATCAGGAAAAATAACATTTCTTTTTTCCCTTGAGAGTTGTCCTTGATGTTTTCTACAGCACTGGTTAGTTTAATCATTTGTGTTTTAACCTTGATTTTGCATCTTTCTTTTACACTTTTTAAGCAGTATTTATAGAGTATATATTAAGCATCAGGCTATGAAGTTACAATAGGGAAGAAAACAAAACCATTATGCGCCCCATCAAGTTTGAGATACTATTAATGATAAGACATACTTTTATCCTACATGCCATCAAGAAAAAAGAGCTGAGCCGGGCTCGGTGGTGCAAGCCTATAATCCCAGCACTTAGGGAGGCTAAGATAGGAGAATCACAAGTTCAAAGCCAGCCTCAGCAAAGGCAAGGCGCTAAGCAACTCAGTGAGACCCTGTCTCTACATAAAACACAAAATAGGCTGGGGATGTGGCTCAGTGGTCGAGTGCCCCTGAGTTCAATCTCCAGTACAAAATAAAGAAAGAAAGAAAAGGAAAAAGAAAAAAGAGCTGCCAATTTGATACCTGATAGACTCTAGAAAAAAAAGGATTTAAGAGGATAAATTGTGAAAATTTTAGAACTCAGAATTGAAATGCACTGATCAATGCCTTCATGGGGCTCAAGTTGAAGAGGCCAGTGGTTGAATGGACTGAATGTTAGTGGCTTGTTTGGTTGCTGTTAGTGACAAACATGCCAAATGAGGACTAGCATCCTGGAATTTACAAAATAGGGCTGGCAAGATGACCAACAGGCATTCCAGTCCAGGTCTCCTTTCCAGGTATGACCAGAGCTCTCCTCTGGCATTAGGTCACGGTCACGGCTGGAAGTCTGATAATAGTAGATTCCTGCACAGTGGGAAGCACCTCTTCCCAAGCTTCCTAGGGAAACACAAAGCCTGCAGTTCATTGGAATAAGAAATAAGAACTAAAAGCTGATTATAGTACTCTGTTAGTCTGCCAGCTTTCAGAGAAACTCCTGTGGAAAGTAGTGTGGGTAGATTCACCACGAATATCAACCTTGTCTATTCACAGATCAATTCAGCCACCAGAGATTGTTCCTACCATTAAGAAAACTATGTTAGGGCTGGGGTTATGACTCAGTGGTAGAGCACTTGCCTAGCATGTGTGAGGCACTGGGTTTGATTCTCAGCACCCCATATAAATAAAATTAAGGTCCGTTGACAACTAAAAAAATAAAAAAATAAATGCAGAAAGACCTCATGTACCATTTGTGAGGTTCCCCACAATGGGTAAAATTTGAAAAAAGGAAAAAAAAACTATGCCAAATTTGGAATATAGCAAAAGAAAAAAAATTCTCCTTTAAAATTATTATTAGGCACTAACAAGACTATTTAAGGTTCATCCAGGATATCATTTTGTTTGAGTCTTACTTGGATTAAGATCCAGACTCTAGACAGGTGTAATGGCACACTCCTGTAATACCAGTGGCTTGAGAGCCTGAGGCAGGAGGATTGTGAGTTCAAAGCCAGCCTCAGCAAAAGTGAGACACAAAGCAACTCAGTAAGACCTTGTCTCTAAATAAAATACAAAATGGGGCTGGAGATGTGGCTCAGTGGTTGAGTGCTTGTGAGTTCAATCTCATGTACCCTCAACCTCCAAAAAAATATCCAGACTCTATAAACTCAATAAAGTCAGATGTTAACTTGTGGAAGATTGATAAACCACAAATGATATGTGTTTGATAGAAAACAGAACCCCAAAGGTTTCGGTTTCATTGTCCTATATATTGTTAGCCAATTTTGTATTAGGTTAAACTATATGAAATTTCATTGTTTGCAAGTGAAAAAGTTGAATGCTGTCATATCCAGGTTAGATATAAAAAACTGATTCAGAGTAGATGTTAAAGCAGGGCCAGGAGGCTAATCTTTTACCCACTGACTCTATTAAACAGCTTCTGCCAACTGGAACCAGCTTTAATATGCTACAGGTTGTCTCATTAATGAGCCTACTCAATCTTTGACACACCCACTCACCGTCTGTCCATTTTGTACTGCTATAACAGAATACTCAGTATTGCATAATTTATAAAAAGCAGAGATTTATTTCTGATAGTTCTGGCAGAAGATGGAAAGGCAAGAGACATGCATACAAGAGTGAGGAAGGGGCCAAAAATCCTTATATCAGGAACCCATTCCCTTGATTGGCATGAATACATCAGGTTTGTCCTCCTGACCCAATCAACTCTTTTTTTTTTTAATTTTTTTTTTTTTTAGTTGTAGGTGGACAGAATATCTTTATTTTATTTTTATGTGGTGCTGAGGATCAAACCCAGTGCCTCACGCGTGCTAGGCGAGCACGCTACCACTGTGCCTTAACCCCAGCCCCCCCAATCAACTCTTAAAGGTCACTTCTCAACACAATTGAGGATTAACTTTCCAACATATGAACTTTGGAGGACACACTTAAACCATAGCACTTCATTTGTATTTGTATGAGAGTAACTTTTTCACTCTTTGAAAATTATCCCAAAAGTTTGAGGCTGTCCATTGTAAGAGATTTGCCAACTGTAGGACCTTAGTCTTGGGGAGGAGGGCATTGCTTAACTCCTCTGGACTTTGGTTTCCTCAAGCATTAAATACATCAATGGGTTTCTAATACCTCTTCTGGCTCAAAATTTGGTGCTCCCCAGCTGTCCTGCTCTGCCTTTCCTGAATGCTATGGGGTGGATGTAGTAATCACATTCACTTCCTTTTTTCCACCTTCTTACTGACAGCTGTCTTCATTGGACTTTCTACAAGCCCTAGTGGGAAAAGAATGACTCACCCTTTCTGGAAGGCAATCTGAATGTATATGTCAATATTTTAAGTATGAAAACTATTGGATGCAATGTTTCTAATTATAGGAATTGACTCAAAGAAATAGTCAGACATGTAAAGGAATGTTCTTGGCAGCATCATTAATAATAGTGAACAATGGATAAAGAACTAAATGTCTAATACCTGCGAACTTAGTAAATAAAGTGTGGTTCGGCAATATCATGGAATACTATGCATCTAATAAATGGTGATTCTGGCATATATTTATTGAGATGTATAATATATACCCATATATTGTATGTCCATATATCAATGTAATAATATGTTAAACAGAAAAAACAAGTTGCAAAACAGTATGCATTCTATGAGCCTATTTATGGAATGTACACATAGATGCATTTATGTATGGATTTATGTGGAAGCCATAGAGCAAACATTTGGATGCATCAGTGTCAGAATGTTCACCGGGCTCATTTCTGGTGGAGCAATTATAGGTGGGGCAATGCACTTAATAGTTTTTTTCTTCTTTACACTTCTTCATTTCTCTGCAGCAAATCTTTCTTTTTTTCCCCAATGTGGAATTAATAGAAAGCCTAAAGTTAATAGCAGAGGAATTAGATCAGTTTTCTTCAGAACTTCTGGGCTTAGTAGTTTAATACTCAGGTGACAGGAGTTAATTTTGCTGTATAGAAGTGCCAGCAATTCACTGGTGCAGGGCTTGAAAAACACAGGAAAAAAGGCATTGTGTCAAGTAACATAGCTAAGCTACTGTCAATTATCATGTTCTTTGCTCCTTGGTTCCCTTATTCCCTGAAAGTCGGGTTTTGTTATTCAGAACTGTGCTCAGCTGTACTCTAGCCTATCTTTCTTTTTTTCATTTGACAAATCTGCTTAGTTATAAACCAGGATTGACTTCAATATGGAATCAGTTACTCTTCTTTCCAAAACATAGTTATGTGGCAGGTTTTTTTCCCCTAGTTTAAAAAAAAAAAAAAACTGGGTAAACTCTGAGCTATAATTTTCCTTGTGCCTCACTGCTTCTACACAACCCACTCCAAACACCTACTAATTTCAAGTA
Source organism: Xerus rutilus (assembly GCA_028644305.1). Classification (NCBI taxonomy): domain Eukaryota; kingdom Metazoa; phylum Chordata; class Mammalia; order Rodentia; family Sciuridae; genus Xerus; species Xerus rutilus. The sequence continues at coordinate 139,222,521 of CM053401.1, forward strand.
CACCAAGAGTTGAGGTCTGTGTGCTAAGTAGCATTTCTCCAAATGTTTTTCACCCAGAACTAGTAGTGTAGAATTTAAACAGTTGTGATTTAAATAAAAAGGTTACTGCTCTTATAACACTGGAGATATCCCATGAAACCAATTAGGTTAAACATCTGATTAGACAAAGTTGCCATGGACTTCACAGAGCCTTCTAGGCTTGCAATGTATTTGTGTAGGTCTTGTAGTGTACTTGTGTAGGTCTCCAGAGAAGTAATGGAGTATGCACAATTCCCAGACCTACAAACCGGAGGACACTGCACTCATGACCATTTCTGGGAAGCACTGTTCTGCAGAAATTCTTTTAAAAATGCTAACTTAAAGCACTGTCCCTGGAGACAGTAACTTCTTATTTAGAATTTTGGTTTTGACTAAAATACAAAGAAAACTGAAAAGAATGGAGTAAGAGTTCAAAGGGGAAGGGATTGAGAGAGGGCAAAAACCTGTAAGTTGCAACATCAAGATGAAAATTTTGCATAGGACAAGAAGAATTTTTTTCTGTAAATTGAGGATGATAATGTCCTCAGAACACATAATATGTGGTTTAGAGAAGGAAGAGGCAGAGGGAATTTGGATTGTAAGCCAATGTGAAGATTGATCATTTCCAGTCTTATGAAGATGATTAGTAACTTTGTGGTAGGGTCATGAATCATTGAGATTTGAAACTTACTGAAACTCAAATGGTTTGTTCTTTACCAGGAAGCTAAGTTTTGATGCACAATTCTGCTCTGCCCCTCCTCCCCTGGCTTATCATTTCAAACAGGACATATGTAACAGGTACTATGAGTGTTCTACCCACCACCCTCAGAAGTCACTTTCCTCAGGCTGAGATGGCTGTCTGCCACAAGCACCTAGAAGTCTCTGCCCAAGGATTTAAGATGTTTTGTGCCTGGGACTGAGCACAGAACAGACCAGAGGTGCTGGGGAGTTAATACCCCAGGGCAGCCCTCAGCCACGGACAGATGAGAGTTGGTGCATAAATACCCCAGCTTCCTCACCTTTAGAAGGAAGTCTCACACAGTCTCTCAGAAGGTTCTAGTGGGATTGAACCTGGTATTGGCTGCCTTTCTTTCCTGCCTCACTTTCCTATTCCCCTACCTGAGCTTCTGGTGATTATGTCCCAAACAGACTACAGTTGTCTAATAGTATCCACAGGATATTGGTTCTAAGACTTCTTTTGCAAACCAAATTCCATGGATGGTTAAGTCCCTTAGATAAAATAGTATAGCATTCACATATAACTAGGAAAACATCCTGTATACTTTAAATCATGTCTAGATTACTTATGCAATACAATGTTAATCTCTGTGATCCTTAGACAATGTCAATGCTATGTAGAGTTGCTATATTGTATTGTTTCAGAAATAATGACAAGCAAAAAAGATCTGTGCACATTCAATACAGATGCAACCCCCACCCTTGCCAAACCCCCTGAATATTTTGAATCTGTGGCTGGCTGAATCCGTGGATGTGAAACTCGAAGATATGGAGGGCCAACTGTATACCACATTTTCTTTATGCCTCCATGCACTGACATGTAGGTTGATTCCATATCTTGGCTATTATGAATAATGAACATGGTAGAGCAGGAACCTCTTTGACATATTGACTTCATGTCCTTTGGATATATTCTCAGTAGTAGGATTGAAAGATCTTTGACCGAAAACCATAAAGCATTGATGAAAGAAATTGAAGTCTATACAAATAAATGAAAAGATATTTCATGCCCATAGATTATAAGAACTAATATTGTTAAAATGTTCATATTTCTCATAGTTATCTAAATATTCAATGCAATTGCTATCAAAAATACCAATGGCATTCTTCACAGAAATAGAAAGAACAATCCTAAAACTCATATAAAACCATGAAAGACAATGAAAAGCCAAAAGTAAACTTAAGAAAAAAAAAACAAAGCTGCAAGTATCACACAGCCTGACCTCAGAATATACTACAAAGTTACAGTACTCAAAACACCACGCTTTGATATAAAAACAGACACATGGACTGATGAAACAGATCAGAGAGCACAGAAATAAACCCTCACACTTACAGCCAAATAATTTTTAACAAAGGTGCCCAAAATACACATTTGTAGTGCTCTTGAAGTAAAGATAGTACTTCAATAAATGGTGCAGGAGAAATTGAATATTCACATGCAGAATGAGCCTAGACTCCTATATCTAAGCATAGACAAAAATCAACTTAAAATGTAAGATTTGAAACTACCAAACTATTGCAAGAAAACAAGAGAAACATTCTATAACATTAGTCTGGGCAAGGTTTTATTGTTTTTTGTTTTTGTTTTTTGATAAGACTCCAAAAGCCTGAGCAATAAAAGCAAAAATAGAAAAATGGAATTATACCAAGCTAAAAAGTTTCTGCACAGCAGAAGATACAAACAGAGCAAAGAGAGCTCATACAATAGGAGAAAAGCATTTGCACTGAGCATGGTGGCACATGCCTGATAATCCCAGCAACTCAGGAGGCTGAGACAGGAGGATTGCAAGTTTGAGGCCAGCTTTAGCAACTTGGCAAGGCCCTCAGCAACTTAGTGAGACTCTGCTCAAAATAAAAAATAAAAAGGGCTGGGGATGTAGTTCAGTGTTTAAGTGCCCCTAGGTTTAATCCCTGCTACAAAAGAAAGAGAAAGAAAGAAAGAAAGAAAGAAAGAAAGAAAGAAAGAAAGAAAGAAAGAAAGAAAGAGAGAGAGAGAGAGAGAGAGAGAGAGAGAGAGAGAGAAAGAAAGAAAGAAAGAAAGAAAGAAAGAAAGAAAGAAAGAAAGAAAGAAAGGAAGGAAGAAAGAAAGAAAGAAAGAAAGAAAGAAAGAATTTTCAGGCTTTAAATATGACAAGATGTTGATATTCAGAATATATAAGGAACAAAAACAACTCAATAGTGAGGGAACAAATAACTGAATTAAAAAATGAACAAGGGATCCACATAAACATTTCTCAAAAGACCTACAAGTGGCCAAAATATACATGAAAAAGAGCTTATCACTAATCATCAAAGAAATACAAATCAAAACCTCAAGGACATATTATCTCACCTCAATTAGAAGAGCTGTTATCAAAAACACAAAAAATAAATGGTGGTGTGGATGTAGAGAAAGGAAAACTCCCGTACACTGTTGTTGAAGCTGTCAATGTGCACAGCCATTGTGGAAGAGTACAGAGGTTCTTCAAAAACTTAGCCATTCTGATTACTGAATTGATGGTACTGTCATTTAAGCCGCTCATCACTTCCAGCCAGCAAACACTGGGGGTGCATTTTGCAAGAGTGGCTAAGATTCACCTTTAACCTTATCATGGACCCACCACAACACACATGTGTGTGCACCTTGTGGGTGCATGAGTCTTAATCAGAGGAGTCAAAACACTCTTATTTGGGGTGAGAGAACTGTTAGGTCAGGTCAGAGTCCAAAATGTCCAATTAGGGGGACTGGTCAGCAGCTGCAGAGCGGAGCTGCCAGCCAGATGCTGAGGGCACCAGTAGACACACCTCCTGTCAATCAGCAGGTTTTCCTGACCTACCCAGGAAGGACTCTGGCCTTCTCTTCCTGCCCTCAAGCCCTCTCCTTTCTGACTGGGCTTTCTTGAAATTCTTTGTGCACTGGAGCCCCATCCTCATTCCTCCCGGATGCACTCTGATGGACGGGGGGATTCGGCCTGAGAGCATGTATTCCAATAAAGTCTTGCCGAGCAGCTTAATTCATCTCCTCCTGGTCGTCTAGTCTTTACATAATGGTGCCAAAACCCGGGAGGGTTTTGAACCTCCCCCGTACCGGGGTTGAGGCAAGCCCTCCGGACCGGGAGAACTCCTGAGCCGCTCTCTGTCTTCCTCACCTGGACCGAAAGAGTGAGGTAGGCCCCCCTTTCTCTGACTCCTCAGCTCCCCCCACCACCACCACCTGCTCCAGAGGCCCATCTGATAAGTCACACGTGTGCGTGGGCTCTCTGTCCGCTCGAGGCCACATGGACTGGGAAGACGTTCCCAGTCCCCGTGTTAGCCATTCGCCGCCACCGTCCAGGCCCCGGAAAGTTTGAGGGATGCCTCAATTTTCCGCCTGGCCCCTGTTCTCCCGTGGACGCCAGCATTTTTTGTGACGCCTTTTTATGTTCCCGCCCACTCTCCGGGACCGCTGAGAAGTCACAAGGAACCCCAACTCTTCTCTAGACCTCAAAACTCCACTGTACTATGGCTTAGATAACGGATCAAAATGGCCTCCAGGGGGAACTTTTGATTTTCAAATCCTCACTGATTTGGCTAATTTTTGTCACTGGATGGGGAAATGGACAGAAATTCCTTTCATCGAGGCTTTGTTGGAAAATGCGCTCTCGCCTCTCCCTTCTTTCCCATCTGTTCTGTCCTCTCAAGTTCTTCTTGCTAAAAGCCCCCTTTCCCATTTGCTCCTCTATCTCTTTCCTCGTGCGGCTGCCTGCATTGCAGAAGCCCCTCCCCCCAGGCTTGCCACTGGGCGTTTGTGGGCTGCCTGCCATGCGGCGGCCCCTCCTCTCACTCTCGGCTCCCCCGGAGCTGCAGTGCTGCCATCCCGGGAGGCGGAGCTGGCCTCGGTCCCAGCGCTGGATGGCAGAGACAGAGCGTAAGGCGGGGCCCGCCCACCCGGTGTTCCTGCGTCTCACGCTCAGTCCGCGCGCGCAGCTCTGGCGAACTGGCGCAGCTGCTCTCCCCGCGTGACCAGTGGAGCTCTCTCTCGCATGTCTATGGGCTGCCAGACCAACCACCCTGCATTTTTTATTTTTTTTATCTGCCGCATCATTCTTTTTTCCTAAGACTCTTTCTTTTCTTAACTTCTATGTACATGGTAATAGGATTGGCACAAATAATGAGTGCTCATCAATTAAACCTGAAAAATGGATCCAGATATTTTTAATTCACATCATTAAAAAGGTTCAATTTAATTTGGATAAACACAAAACTTTATAGATTCCTATATGAAGTTTTAAAGGTTTCTACTGTTGCCTAAGTTAAAAAATTACAAGGATTGCTTTGGGATATGAACAGAACGAATTAAAGATTCTAAATATGGTATTTATTGGAAGGAAAGAGTATATTTCTAATCAAAAGTTCTGCAACTGTGATTAAACCAAAAGCTAACATCTAAATTTTTCTTTCAGAACTAAACTTAATGTAATAACATCAATGTAATTCTGGTTCTATATTCAATGTGTTCATATCTTCCAGGTATACAAGTCTCTAAAATAGAAAGTTTAAAAGAATGTTTTATCAAGCTGATGTTCTCCAAACTGAACTTGTATGGTATCCATTCATATCATTTAATGCTTTATAACTGAACCTATCATCAATAAGATAAGACTTTAAGTTATTTTTACATCAGAGTGATCTTTTAAATAAATGAGGACCTAATCTATTTAATATTCTGCTAAAATTTTGCAAATAGCCCTGTCTTACCTAAAATAGTCCTGTCTCCCAGCTTACTACAATGGCTTCAAAGTAGATGAGACTCCAGTTCATTTAAAGATATGTCAAAGGATTGATTTTATTGTAAAGATCATTAGGACCTCAAACAGGGATATAATATGTAACTCACCTGAAATTTGAGAAAGCTATTACACAAACTAAATATGTTTTTACTGTTATTAATTTAATTTTGTATTTTCCTTAAACTCTGACTATTGCCTGTTAATGTTTTACAGAGGCACTACTTCGAGAACAACCAACCCAGATTATTTTAAGATAAATCAGCCACCACC
>CM053401.1:139228797-139304026 GCA_028644305.1 Xerus rutilus
GCCTCCTGTCAATCAGCAGGTTTTCCTGACCTATCCAGGAAGGACTCTGGCCTTCTCTTCCTGCCCCCAAGCCCTCCCCTTCCTGATCGGGCTTTCTTGAAATTCTTTGTGCACTGGAGCCCCAGCGCCATTCCTCCCAGACACACTCTGATGGACAGGAGGATTCGGCCTGAGAGCGTGTATTCCAATAAAGTCTTGCCGAGCGGCTTAATTCATCTCCTCCTGGTCATCTAGTCTTTACAAGAACTAAATAATATTTTTTAAAAAAAGAACAACCCATGTAATAAATAGCAGCATTATTAATAGTTAGCCAAGAGATAGAGTGTCCATTGATGGGTAAACAGGTACAAAAATGTAAATATATCCATATAATGGAATATTATTCAGCCTTAAAAAGGAAAAAGATTCTGACATATGCTATAATATTGCTGAACCTTGAGGACATTATGCTAAGGGAAATAAGCCAGTCACAAAAGGGCAAATATGGTATGATTTCACTTATAGGAGGTACCCAGAGTAGTCACATTAACAGAAACAGAAAGCAGAATGGTGGTTACCAGGAACTGGAGAGGGGGAAATGCAGAATTATTGTTCAGTTGGTATAGTTTCAGTTCTATAAGATGAAAAGAGCTTGGAAGATGGAATGGTGATGATTGCACAATAATTTGAATAAACAGTGTTGCGGAACTGTACATTTAAAAATGGTTCAAATGGTAAATTTTATGTTATGTATGTTTGTATGTTTTACCACAAGAAAAAAAAAAACAGAATAATAACAAAAACAGATACCATAGAATTAACAGATTGGAAAAGGTTTTTTGTTGTTGTTTTGTTTTGGTGCTGAGTGTTGAATAGAAGTTTTGTTTGCAAATACAAACAAAATTTGGTAGAGTCCTTCTTCTGCAAAAATAATTTATAATAACCCAGGACCAGCATCTAAATTCTAAGCTCCCTGAAGAAAGTGACAGTCATCTGAAGCAAAGACCAAGAGGGTCCTAAATGTGAAGAGGAATAACCCCCTAAGCATTTTCACTATGTCCCTGTACATGGAATGGGGTCATCCCTTGCAGGATACACTCAGATGGGGCTCTTGATGCTGGGGACAAGGTGCAGCCCCCTCAGCTGTGTCTTTCCCACACTTTGGTATCTTCTATTTCCTGGTGATGCCAAATACTCAGGATAGAAGAGAAGGGCCTGCTGTCCATGTAACAGGATGGTTAGGATGGCCTGCAAATAAAGCCAATAATTTTTCTAATGTGAACAGGCCTCCTGGAATCAAATGACTAGGCTGAGATACCCCAGGAGGGATGATCACAGAGCAGCAGATCCCAGGTCAGGTCCCAGGGCTGTGACAGTTGGTTGAACCCCATGCTTCTTTCCTTGAACTCTCAAAGATGTAGCCCTGCTCTGAGTCACAGTATTTTGTTTCAGATGAGAAACCTGTTTGTGGCCAGATGATTTTTGTCTGGGTCAAGTTGAGACATACTTGAGGAGTTAAGACTGAGCTTTAGAATCTGTTTCTAATGTTAGCCGGGTGTGGTGGTGCACACCTGTAATCCCAACACTTTGGAAGACTGAGACTAGAGAATCATGAGTTCAAAGCCAGCCTCTGCAATGGAGGCGCTAAACAACTCAGTGAGACCCTGTCTCTAAATAGAACACAAAAATAGGACTGGGGCTGGTGATGTGGTTCAGTGGTTGAGTACCCCTGAGTTCAATCTCAGGTACCAAAAAAATAAATAAATAATACTAATCTTTTTCCAATGTTCATCATAATTCAATCACAAAACAGTTGGAGTGGGCATGCAGAAATAGGTGCAAGAAGCCACAGGAATCCAACCCATGTCCATAGCATCATCATTCACAGTAGACAAAAGGTGGAAACAAACTCCATGGATGGAAGCTTGGATAAATAAAGTATGGCATATGCATGCCTACCATGGAATAACATACACCCTTAAAGAGGAAATGCTGACATGCTACAACAGGGCTATGAAACAAGATGAATTAAATGGGAGCCCCTGGGGTCCTCCAATCAAAGCCAGTCATCCCATGTTGCATAGTCCCAAGGCCATGGCTGACTGCCCATCTAGACACTGGGCTCACCCATTTTAATAGCTAAAGGATTCATTTTTTTGACCTCATATAGAAGCACCACTTAAAATCAGTCCTAGGTATGCTGACTTTGTGAAAATTCATCAAGCTGGATACCAGTGGGAATACTTTTTGTATATATGTGATGCTTCAACAAGAAATTAAACCCATAATAAGATCAAACAAATAGAACAGGTTCATTTGGAGACTAAAGAATCATAAACCTAAATGTAGAGAGTGACACTCAGTGGGGATCCAGGATGTGGGGACATGACTGGGGAAATCCACAAACTCTAAAGATTTATGGGCTAGAGAAGAGTACTGCATCAATATTTAATTTCTCAGTTTTGCTCATATAGTGTGCTTATGTAAGAGAAGGTCCTTTTTTCTAGAATTTGGAGGTACACAGGTGGGATTCATAAAATATACTACTGCATATATATAATTCCACATAGAAATAATTATTCCAGGCATGGTGGCACACACCTATAATCTCAGTGACTCAGGAGGCTCAGTCAGCAGAAGGATCACAAGTTCAAGGCCATCCTGGACAATTTAGGGAGGACCTGTCTCAAAATAAAAAATAAATAAAAGGCTGGAGATGTAGCTCAGTGGTAGAGCACCCCTGTGTTCAATCGCTAGCACCACAAATTGCTATATAATTATATATTTATACAATTGCACATGCATTTGTGTGTGTGTGTGTGTGTGTGTGTGTGTGTGTGTGTGTAGAGAATGACATGGCAAATGGGACAAAATGTAAACAATTGGTGAATCTGGAACTAGGACAAAGGGTATATAGGATTTCTTTGTACCATTCTTGCAACTTTTCTGAAAGTTTAAAATTATATCAATGAACACTACTCTCCACCTCTCCCAGGGAATAAAAACATGTCAACAATGTACCCAGAAACAAAAACCAAGCTTCTGGGAACCACTTTGCCAATTCCTCCTAGTACAGCTACAAAACTCACTTTGCACATTCTTACAGTTGGGAACTCTCTCCTTCAGAATGTTCAGTCAGCTTTGTTCCTTGCCCTCAAAATCTGGAACACAAGCAGGCGGAAGAGTGGCCAGCTGCCCCGGGAGCCACACCTCTTCCTGCACAAACTGCTGGTTTCTGAGGCATGGCCACACCAGGGCCTCTGTGCACAATGACCACACCCAGCACAGCACACCAGGACTCCTCCTTAGTGCCCCAGGGAAAGCAAATGCTCAGGGTCCACCAGTCTGCTTGCCCCAGGCATAGGCCAACTGAGCTTCCTGATGAGCCCTGGTACCCCATAGCCCTGGATTGAGGTTTGCTCTGGTTGCTACCACCTGTGAGACATGTGCATTGAGACTGTAACCTCCCTGAGCATCTCATCTATATAAGGAGTGACGATAGCTGGGCATGGTGGTGCATGCCTGTAATTCCAGCTACTCACAGGAGGCTGAGGTAGGAGGATCCCAAGTTCAAGGTTGGCTTCAGCAACTTAGCGAGGCCCTGCCTTAAAAATAAATAAATAAATAGTGTTGGGTAGAGCAACTTAATGGTAGAGCACTCCTGGATTCAATCCCAAGTACCATATAAATAAATGAATTTAAATACAAAGGGCTTATTTAAGTAAAAAGGATTAGGGATGTAACGCGGTAGTAGATTACTTTGGGGTTTGATCCCCAGTAGAGCAAAAAGGAAAAAGAAATAGATGATGATAACCTGAAACTAGTATGAGGAGGGTGCCCCCAATGGCAGTGGGTGCAGCTGCTGGGTGTGTGCCAGGACATCAACACACAGGAACACATGTGCACAAAACTGTACATATTTGATGAACTTGCCCAGCACTTGCCTGTCAAAAGCAATGAAAGTAATGACCTCAATTTCAGCATATTGTTAACTTCAGTGTCACTTGAAAACTAAAGATTATTTTTAGTTGCACCTAAATAGAGATGATCAAGACCTTTCAGTAACTGAGAAACCCAAGAGGCATATGATCTGGTCCCAGTAATAGGACAAAAAAGGACATGTAGGCCGGGCGCAGTGGTGCATGCCTGTAATCCCAGCACTTTGGGAGGCTGAGACAGGAGAATCCCAAGTTCAAACCCGACCTCAGCAATGGCGAGGCGCTAAGCAACTCAGTGAGACCCTGTCTCTACATAAAACACAAAATAGGGCTGGGGAAGCGGCTCAGTGGTTGAGTGCCCCTAAGTTCAATCCCCGGTACCAAAAAAGAAAGGACATATAGGAAGGAGTGTATCTTCAGGGTGGGGGAGATAGCAAAGAGCATCTAAAATCAGGCTGTTCTGGTGACGATGTGTTTTATGTCCTCAGCAGATTAACACCAAAATCTCAAGGGCAGGCATGGTGTCCCCTGTGTGTATCACAGCTCACACCCTAAATCCAGCTCCTTCCAAATGTTTAACAAATAGCCACAAATCTTGGAAAGGAATGGAAGGTGATCCTCCAATGTCTGCTGCCTCTGAGTAATTTCTGCCTCTCTAGCTTGATTCTGAAAAATTTTGAAATTTTAAACCAGCAGACTTAGGAAATAAATAATGACATATTTAGGTTGCCTGGTTTTTGGGGGACCTTCATTAAGCTGCATGCTGGGAATGAGAAATTCTTTCCATAGCATTTTATTTTTTTAATCAGATGATTCTTTTTTCCTCTTCCTTTGCCACCCAAACTCTAGATTCCCACGTACAGAGCAGAACGTGAAACTTCTCTGAAGAGTCTGGTCAGCTCTTGAAGCAACAGTACTGTAGATGTGAAAGGCAGAGAATGGACCTACTCTGTCCCAACTATAGGGGCATCTCAGAAATTCAATGTCACAGGCATCAGGAAGGAGAAGAAACATCCTTTGTTAATGAACTTCAGGCATTAACAAAGTCAGCTACCCTTTATGTTCTCTACAGCAGTCCCCCAACTTGTCTAATACATCACCCTGGCACCATAGGACAGTGAGTTTTATCAATCCCACCTTACAGATGGGGAAACTGAGGCTCTGAGTTTGTCCAAAGTCATGCAGCTGGTAATGGCACAACAGGAATTGGCAGCATCGGTTTTGCACTTACAAATCCATGTCCTTTCTATCAGTATTTCCTGAGGCAGGGCACACATGTCTTTGCTGCACTAATAGTATTGGGCTTTTTAGCATGTGAAAACTCAGTGTGCAGATTCCTGGAAAGCCCCTGTGGTTGCCCCTGGGACAAAATGCCCAGCTTCATCTCAGATCCTGGGGTTTTCCCAAACCCACTCCCACCCTCCTTCTTTTGTAGCTCAGCCTTTGTACATCTGTGTAACCTCCTCAACTCCTTGGCATTTCCTTCCCTCTGGTGATAAGAGCAGTATGAGGTGCTCTGTGTCCAGCTAAAGGCTTGTCTGGAAGCCAGGGATAACAACTGCAATCAAAGTTTCTCCTTGTGAGAGCCCAGGGCAGCTCCCCAACTGCCTTATCTAGAGCTGCCCCCCACCTCCTTCAGGACCAACTCTTCCCCAGGAAGGCTGAACAGTCACTGCAGCATGCACATCATATGTTAGAGGTCACACTCCAGGGGCCTACAGGATACACTCAGTTATGCTTTGTCCAGCTTGCCTCACACGGGCTTGCCCTGTCTTTCATGGTTAAGACCATTTTAACATTTCATTATAAGGATATTTCATGCCAAAATCAGAAAATGTACATAAAAATCCAGATTTCTCGCCTCTTATACTGCGCTCTTTATGTTTTTATTTTTGAAGCAAGTTATTTTTTAGTTTTTTTTTTTAATGGTGAATTTAAATGATACAGAAATATGGGGTTCATGGTGGTGCATTCTTCCAAGCAAATAACACATTTTGATCACATTCATCCCCCATTAACCTTCCTTCCCTCTCCCCTTGATTCCCTTCCTGTTCTCTAATAGCCTCCCTACTACTTTTGTGCCCTTTTTTTCCCCTATATTTCCGCCCCCCTGCAATGCTGTGAATTCAAACCAGAGTCTTGCATGTGCAAGAGAAGCACTGTACCACCGAACCACACCCACCACCCCAGGACAATCTTAAAAAATAGACAAATGGCAAGAGTTTTCAGTCCTTCCTCTCTTGTCCTCCAGGTGGGAAGACATGAGCTTTGAGTTGTTTTGGCCCCAAGTCTGCTATGCAGATTCTGAATCAGTGGCAGAGAAGAAACACAGAAAGCTAAAGATAGCAGCCAAGCCAAGATGATCTCAGTAAAGACCAAAAAGGTGGGCAAGAAGGACAGAGGGGCCGTTTCTGGAGAGAGCTGCTAGGCACATGAAGAACCATATATAGAAGAAGACTGGCAAGCCAATTTCAAGATGTCACGTTGTTGCTGGGTGGGACGTCAGCACTGGCATCCTTTGAGAGACTCAAGGGAAGATCTAAACTGCACTTCTGTTCTCTCGGTTGATGAACTGAAAACTAGGTGCTGATGCCAGGTGAACTTTATAAAGGTGGCACACAATGGGATGATGTCATTCCCCTCCTCAAAACCCTGGAGGGCTTCCCATTGCCACCAAGAATGAAATCCCCATGCTTCACCCTGCTGGGAAGTTTGGTCCCAGCTTCCCTTTTCGGCTCACTTCATGCCAGTCTCCTGGCCTGCCTTACATTATGCTTGCCACCCTGTTCCTCTTTCAGTGTCAGAAACTGCTCAGACCTTTGCACGTGCAGTTCCTTTGCTTAGGAAGATTCTTTTCATTGTTTTCTCTCTCTTGCATAGTTCAGCTTCGGTGTTGCCTCTTACCCAGGCAGAGAGACCCAGGCCTCCTTCCCGTCCCTCAAGCCCAGGTGTCTCCAGCTGTTACCAACTTCCCCCATTGCTACACACTCAGTATTTATTGAACATCGACTATTACAGGCCACATATTGGCTAAGCTTAGGGGAGACAAACTCAGTAAGGCATAATCTCTGCCTTCAAGAAGTTTGCAGGATAGTGCTAAATACGTGACCATACTTTAGTTTCCTTTACTTCTGGAAGGCCTGATGCAGAAATAGAGAAATCTCAGAGAAGGGTTATTTCTTAATTTACAGTACACATCAGGATCTCTCAATCTTAGCACTATAAAAATGTGGGACTGAATCATTCTTGGTAGAGGCTGTCCTGTGCATTGTAGGAAGCTGGGCAGCATCTCTGGCCTCTGCCCACTAGAGGCCAGTAGCTCCCCCACCCAAGTTGTGGCAACCAGAAATATTTCCAGAGAACAAGTGCCCTGTACTAAACCAGCTGTCCTGGAACAGAACCCCAAATGACCTGCCCCTTCAAAACTGAAACCAGCCCAGAATCTGGAAGTAGAATGAGAAAATGAGAAACACCCCTGGCACAAACAATGCACACAGAATATAGACGCAGATTATTCAAGGTCACTAGGGAACAAGGCAAAAATCAAGGCATCCCCAGAACAAAAACGGTCCTCTCTCCTAACATATGTGTGTCCATTTTTTTGTTTGTTTGTTTGTTTTGGTACCGGGGATTGAAACCAGGGGTGCTTAACCACTGAGTCACATCCCCATCCTTTTTTATATTTTATTTAGAGACAAGGTCTTGCTGAGTTACTTAGGGCCTTGCTAAGTTGCTAAGGCTGGCTTTGAACTTGAGATCCTCCTGCCTCAGCCTCCTGAGCTGCTGGGTAGGATTACAGGCATATGCCATGGTGCCTGGCTTTCCATTGCTTCTTTACCAATGACACTTCCAACTAACTTTTTTTCTTTTTTCTTCTCTCTCTTTTTTTTTTTTTTTGCAGGACTGGGGATTGAACTCTGGGATTCTCTATCACTAAACTACATCATCAGCCCTTTTTCTTGATTTTGAGCCAGGGTCTCTTTAAGTTGCCAGGGCTAGCCTCAAATTTGCAAACCTCTTGCCTCAACCTCCCAAGTCTCTGGGATCACAGGTGTGACAGGTATGTTCCATAATGCCTGGCTTCCTCCAGCTCTATTTCTCCAAACTTTTAAAGAAAAAAAGCTACCCAATCACCAAATTGCTCATGTTTCCTGACAACACCCAAGCTCTCCTTTAGAGTTCCAGATAAAATATAGGATGCTCAGTGAAATTTGAATTTTAGATAAACAAGAAAAAAATGAGTGTATGTATATCTTAAATATTGTCTATGATGCACTTACACTGAATTTGGAAGTTTAAATATAACTGGTGTCCTATCTATTTAGCTAAATCTGCAATTCTACCTTCCTTAGAATTAGCTAACATATGCCCAAATCCTATAAGAAGCCCCTCGCAGCTTCCTCTGACTGAGAAGCCTGGACATTTTTGGGGTCTGTGTCTTTCCTGGCTGTATCAAGCTAGTAAACCCAATATTAATGAAGGATGTGTTCTGGTGGTCTTTGAGAAGAATGGTACCTGCCAGGTGTGGTATCCCAGTGACTTGGGAGGCTGAGGCCAGAGGGTTGCAAGTTTGATGTCAGCCTCATCAAGGAAAGGCAGACTTGTCTCAAAATAAAAAAAAGAAAAATTGGCAAGGGGCTCAGGATATGACTCAAACCCCAGTAGGGGGCGGGGGGGGGGAGAGAGAGAGAGAGAGAGAGAGAGAGGGAGGGAGAGAAAGGAGAGAGAATGGTTCCACTTAAGAGGAAACTCTGAGAGGCAGATGTCAGGGACAGTTGTGGGTTACCATCAGAGGCCAGGGTTGGGTGACAGGAACAGTGAGAAAGTGAAGGGAGGCTTGATTCACAAGTATCCAACCTAGCAATCACACACCGGGAAGCGGGAAGCGGTAAGTGGAGGGGTGTCCATATCTCACTTCTGAGTTGGCCTAAGTACAGAGTCAGTATTTCAAGGCTCCAAGGAGATTCAGCTGAACTTCCTTCCAAATTTAAGTACAGGCACTATGAAACCACCACTCAGTTTGCAAACCGTGTGATCCTGGGGAAGTTACTAAACGTTTCCATGCCCCAGTTTCCTGATCTGCAAAATGGGGATAATGATAATGTGAGGATTAAAAGAGAAAATAGTTTCAAGGAGCTCGGAAAAATGCCTGATGTTTAAAAATGCAGTGTTTATTAGTTTAAATATGAAAAGCAGTTGAACAAACAGGAAAGCTGGGCTATGCAAACCGTGTCGCACCAACAGAGGAGATTTATTTTACTTAAATGCAAACTGTTCAGCAAACATCTCAAAGCTTCTGTTTGTTCATGTGTTCCTCTGGCTAATGGCAGAGAATACCAACAAGAAAGTCTACGTGTTCATTCACCCCAGGCTTTAGCCTGAGAGGGAGGATCCTGCATTCCTGAGAATGTGCAAGCACCTGTGGATAAATGGTGAGGTCAGGTGTTCCACGCAGGGTAGTGAGATTTTGCTTCTGTATGTTACAGGATTCTGGACAGCTAAGCCACCTCCCTTTAGGAGCTCCCTTTGTCTGTATGCAGATGCCTCTTTCAAAGGCATCTGCACACAGACAAACACCCCTAAAATGTAGGGGTGTTGTGGGAAAGCAGACAGAAACGAAACAGAAGTAATCTTACCAGACAGAAGTAATAACACCAGGGCTTTCAGAGAGCCATGGGTTGACTGAAATCATCAAAGTATTAAGTTTGAACCAACTGATGCCCACCACTCACCTAGTGAGCTATCACTCTCCTTTCCAAAGGAGGGCATGATGCCAGTTCTATAATGGAGACATGTCTATGCTTGCTTAGTTCATTTGTTCATTCATTCATTCATTCATTCATACAGAGATAGGGTCCAGGCTGGTCTTGAACTGACAGGCTCAAGGGATCCTCCTGCCTCAGTCTCCCAAATAGCCAGGATTATAGGAACATATCACCACACTTGGCTCATTATTTTATACTATTTTATTTAAAATTTAATTTAATTTAATTTTTTGGAGTGGGGTCAAACACACCACCATGTCCAGCTTTTCTATGTCTTTTCTTGTATAGTGTTGCTCACCTGCTCAAATGTAGGGTCTAATACAAGCAATTCTCAACTGGAGTATTAGAGTCATCTGAGGGTGCCAAACCCTGTTCCCAGAGTTTCTGATTCTTCATAGCTGAAAAACTTCGTTCCAAGCACATTCCCAGGTGATGCTGGTGCTGGTGTCTCGGACCACACTTTGAGAACCACTGCCAAAATGCCCTGGGTGATGTCCTTGCTGCGGTCCAGGGACCACATTTCAAATGTCACTTACTTTTTAATATGAATGCAAATGCAGAGGCACATGCTTTGGTACTTCACCTTGAAGGGACTCTCTTAAGTTAATTCAGTGATTCCGAAACCTTTCTAAGGACAAGAATCACCTGGGCCCATGTTCATACCGGAAGGTGGGGAAGGATTTAGTGGGGACGATTTCCATTCCCTTCCCTTAGAGGTTTGACTCAGTGGGCTGTGGGAATTTATATTTACCAGTACTCACAGGCACTCCAATAGGAGGAGAAAGTTGGGGAAGGAAACCTTCCCAATAGAAACATCTTATTTAACATAAGAAATGAAAGCATGAAGGGAGCACTCAATGTACTCTGCCCATACCTGGCCCAACAAATCCTGGCATTTAACAGCATGACCCCTCAGACCCTGGGTTTACTACACCTGACTTAAGGTGAGTCTTGTTCCTGCAGGAAAACCCAGGACCCAGCACAGAATCAATGCAAGAGCACAGTGGGAACTTAGCCTCTCCTGATGTGCTCTACACAGATCCCAGAGCTTGAGGACCTTGCTATTACCCTTGGGAATTGGCTCGTCAATAAGGATGAATGTTTGTTTAGCTACTATTATGTACCTACTAGTCACTAGCTAAGGGTATGCTAGGGTGATATTCTTGAATTTTTATAACAGCAGCATCATGAGGGAGGGATCCTTATCCCTAATTTCCAGGTGGGGAAACTGAGGCTCAAAGAGTTCAGACAACTTGCACAAAGTCACATGGGTAGTAGGTAATGAAGCTGGGAGATAGGCACAGTCTTAGCCTCACCTATTCTACCTGTGTTTTGAAAAAAGATGTGGCTAAGTAGAAGACCCCTGGGAGCAACATGGGAAATATGTTGTTTGGTAGGCCACTCCCCTTTTTAGAAGGTAAAAAAAGAAGATTGTCTCCTGCTTATCTTTCCATCTGGCACAGTGGGCTCCAGGAACCTTGTTAGTTAAAGGTGAGAGGTTACTCTTGAGGAAGAACTTCTACTACTTAAGGTTGGTTATGTGCCCTAAGCACTCTGGTAACCGTGGCCTGGCCCAACCATTGTAAGAATTTTGCAATATTAGAGCACCCAGTAATCCTCTAGTTGAATTGAAATCAATCAACTTAGAACTAGCTTTCTCATGTTCTATGCCCTCATGGAGGGCACACACTCTTTCAAGGCAAAATACCTGGTTGGGTAAGTTTGGGTATGAGGGAAGGAGAGGTGTTGAAATGGTGAGGAATAAATAATTTTGTTGTTAATTATTAAGAAACATTATTTAAAACTTGGAAACTAGGCAAAAAGAGCATGTCTTTTCTGATAGAGTTTAGCACTATGAATTTTCCCGATTGATCCTGATAGTGTTTTGAGCCATTTTTTAAGCATTCTGTAATTCCGTTTTATAGTTCTGCTTTCACCCTAGAGTTGTAAATGAGAAGTTTTTAATATTTCTAGGTGGGAGGACTTTTTGTTTTTTGAGTTTATCTTTTTTTCTTCCTATTTCCTTATTGGTGCATTATAATTATACATAATAAAGCAATTTGTTGAAAATGAGTTCATATTTTTTTTGCCAAACTGGAGTATTGTTGAAGTTTTCCTAAAGGTTATTTAATTATCCAGGAGTTTGACTTTGCTATGGGCTATTAATTACAGGCTCAGACACTTTTAGATCACATGGTGGTAGGGGATAGACAGATATGAGTGGTGGGAACAAGAGGTTAAAGAAATTCTATACAATGGGTCCACTGTGCTGACCCCCACATAATTCTTTCCTAAAAAGCAATTTACCTGAAGCCCTGCTTGGCTTACATGGACAGGCTATGTCACATTCTTCAGTAAACTACCAGTTTTCTGCAGGAGAAATGCAGGCCTAAAATAATGTCAATAAGAGGAACCCAAATTACTCTGAAGGGGGAGACTTTTCTGACCCTTTCAAAAGGACAGATTCTGGAACTCAAGGAGATAAAGATAATTTCTCCTAACCATAAAATCTGTAAGAATTTACGGTTAAGAATCCAATTAGAAACTGTCAGCATGGGCCAAATTGACAAGAGTTGTCATGGCAGTGGACACTTGAAAGTCTGATGTCATCTACTGTCAGTCAAAAGTCAAGAGGCAAACCTGGGCAAGACTCTCGGGAAACTCCTCTGAGATCCCCAATTAAACTGGAGTGCAGGAGAGGCAAACTGTCCCATTCCTCTCTGAGAGGACCCACTCTCTTCCTCGAGAGTATCCCCTTTCTCCTTTTCAATAAACTCAAGCTTGTTACTCTGAGTGACATGTCTGAAATATTTCTGACTTGATTGCAAGAATCAGGATTTGAAGGGGGGCGTGGGCTTTACACTGTCTTAGTTTCCCAGAAGGCCCCAGCCCTGTGACAATGTCATCCTGAAGATTTCTGTTCAGAAAAAAAGAGAAAAACCTAAAGGTTTTTATTGTAGGTTATGGTTTTTAGGATATTAATCAGTTTTGACTTTTAACTTAGAAAACATATCAGAGGATGCCTAAGTTGAGTAAAAATATGTTATTTGTCAAAGCATTCTTGGAATCCTCTTACTGGGTTCCTCACACATGAGATGAAAAAATCTTTGGCGGATGTTCATTTTATATTCTATGAGAGTCACATTTTAACTTCCTGAAAATTATCCATGGACACAACTGTATTGAACAACTACGTCCCCCTCTTTGACATCCTCCAAATTATGAAACTTAGGGCTAAAGGGAAGGCTGGAGAAATATGTGGTCCTAATTTTTAAAAAAAACAAAGTACCCTACAGCATATGTTGAGAACTACAGGCAACATTTAGTATCAGAAATTGCCGACCACGATGTGCTGGAGACAACATCCTGTAAAGCCACACAGTCCACTGCTTTGTGTAAACACTAACAGAAATTGCTACACAATAAACTCAGGGAATTCCTGGACAGTCATCCCCTGGGGGGCTGACCTGGGACCTAAAGGCATTTGAAGCAGCTTGTAAAATGCATGTGTGCATATGCAAAAAAAGTCAGCTGCTCTTCCAGGTAAGGCCATAGTCCCTCTCCAGATGGAGTTTCCTGGGAGAGTGAGCTGGAAAAGGAAAAGGAGTCAGAGCACACCCTGGAGGAGGCCACTTGGGATGTGGGTTCCTAGGACAGTCAGGCTGGGGTTGACTCTTATCCCTGCTGTACTAACTGACCCTACCTCTCAGTTTCCCATCAGTAAAAGGAAGGGATTTAGATTATATATAAATGCTACACTTTTACTGTCCAGTATGGCAGTCATCAGCCGCACGTGGCTACTGAGTGTGAGATGCGGCTGATCTGCACTGAGACACAATGTGTAACATATACACTGGATTTTAAAGACATGCTACAATGCACATTTAAAAACCATGTGTACATGATAAATACACACATTTTTGTCAATTAAAAAAGACATGGTATAAAAATGTAAAATGTCTGATTAATACTTATATTTATGACATTGGCACAATGATATTTTAGATATATTAAGATAAATAAAATATATTATTGGAATAAATTTAACTTGTCCTTTTGTTTGCGGTACTAGAGATTAATTGAACTCAGGTGCATTCTACCACTGAGCTACATCCCCAGTAATTTTTATTTTTTATTCTGATACAGGGTCTTGCTAAGTTGCTGAAACTGGCCTGGAACTTTCGATCCTCCTGCCTCAGCTGCCTGAGTTGCTGGGATTACAGCATGTGCTACCGTGCCTGGTTTATTTTCTTTTTAACATTTTTCATGTGGCTACTAGAATATTTAAAATTACATCTGTGCCTTGCATCATATTACTATGGGACAACACTGCTCTGTGCCTCTTCAGCTGTCAATGTCTATTACAATTTTCTTTATGGAAAACAAATGACATACCCAAATACTGATGTTAGGCCTGCTTTGTAATATTATTGTAAACATATTGTCACCATGTTAATGGCTCTGACTAAATCTCTAATCACTATTGTTTCCTCTATAAGGCACATAGACATGCCTGGTGACAGACTGTATGGCTCTGCCTCCTTAAACACAGGCAGGTGATGTCAAACTGTTCACCATCCAGGAGACATGCTGGGAACCCAAAGGGGCAACAACACATTCATAACTATGGCTTTGAAATATCCACAGATCCATGTAAGGACTTGCTCAATGAAATTACTAACATGGGATTTTTGGTTCTATCCATCATTTTTCATGCCTCTGCCATCTCAGTTAATTTACACAACAGTAAATTGTTCTTTGTGCAGAGAAATGAATTCCCACATGAAGAAAATTCTGAAAACTTAAATGTTAAACTGAAGCCCAAGTCACAGTTGTGTCATTCTGCATAATTGAAAACGTATTCTGCAGATGGAATTTTTGAAGACTGAATACTATTTCAAATGCCAAGAAGAGACTGAAGAGTCAAGGGAACTCAGCGGAGGTAAAGTGAGTCATTGGCCCCCTCCCACCCGTTTATATATTGATAGAACCAAACTTAGCAATTTGGTTGGTGTCAGAGAGTTCTCCTAACGGCTTCTCCAAAATGGAATTGCAAACTTTCCATTTGGCACAGTTTGGCCCATCATCCAAATTGTGCAAAATGATCAAATAGGGTCTCCCAAATGGAGCCTCTGCCTCTGATCTGGACCCTCAAGTGACCCCAGCTCTTCATTGTCCCCATCAGCACATGTGGTTTCGGAGGCAGAGGAGCATAGGGTCCTGCAGTCCCAACACATTTCCTTGCTGGTCAGTTAAGACAAACTCTCACCCTGTCCCAGAGGCCACTTTGTTTTAAGAAAGTACTGCATAGAAACAAGGCACTCCACCCAGATGTTGAGGCCGGTGAGGGCAGACTTTCCCAGGAAGTTCAAAGTCCTTCCCATCATGGTGGGTAATTCACCTTGGTCCTCTTCTATACATCATTCTTTGCTGTAAGAGGACCCCTCTTGGGACCAGGGCTATGGTGATGAAAGGGAAGAACAAATTCTGCATGGCAAACCTGGAGTTATGAACTGAAGTTCACTTCCTGGCACTACATTGGGGTCACATCTAAGCCTCCTACACACCATCCTTACCACAACATTTTATCTTCAGACAAAAGCAAAGGCAGGTATGAGCTCAGCCCTTGTGAGCTCCATTGTCAGTGTATAAAGCTTTGTCAGTGTATAAAGCTTTGTCAGTCTGGAAGGGGAGGTAGGAGGTGGTTTGAGGAGCAGGAGGCAGTGTAGGCAAAACCTGGAGGCCAGGCATCAGCAGGTTTGACCTCCGGGGCAGGCCCATGACGTGACATCAACAGGATGAATGGGAGAGCTTTGCAGAGTAAAGGGAGCACTGTCTGAAAGCTCTCAAACGTCAAGGTGAAGACAGACTTGGTCTGGTGCCTAGCAAGGAGCCAGAGTCTTCGAGCAGGTGACATGCATCAATAGAATGCTTTGGGAGAAATCAATGAAACAAACATATTTGATGGTGCTGTAGATGGGCTCTGAACATCATCTGTATATCCACAAGAGAGAGAATGAAAATCTAAGTAGAAGAGGGACATAGGAGAGTGAAGAAGGGTGTGGATTTTGGGGACTTGAAAAAGATTTGTCATCACTGGGTGTCTGAATGCGGAGGAGGTAGGGGTGGCTTGTGGGAAGCTATGAGATTTAGGAAAAGGATGGATCAGGGATGATTCTTAGCATTCCTACCCCTAATTCAGGACTACTTGGGACTTCTCCAGACTAGAGTGACATCATTCTTATATAATATCTTTCATTCAATACACCCTTGATATTTGATAGCAATAGGTGTATACATCGACTACCTAGCTGTGGATAACTTTGACTACTTTTTCTAGAGTGTCACCCCCATCCTCTGCCTCCCGTTTCCCATATGTTTTTGCAGTGACCTTGTAGATCAGGAAAATATTGCTTTTCACAGTGGCTGAGGAAAATTAACCATGTTGCTACAAAAGACTGTGGAAAATGTCTTTGTCCAGCATAGGATTTATGGGGCCAGACTACCAGGATATGATTCCATAGGAAGAATAACACAGGGCATTCTCATTTATCCCAGAATGCTCAGACAGTGTGTTATCCATGTGCTCCATGTCTTCTCAACCTGTCTGAGTCATTTCCCTGATCCAGGACAGATGGGAAACCACAAATTAAAGCTTGCTACTGGTGGTTAGCAACTTTGGTTTAGAAAGACAAACTGGATAGGGGAAGTTAATCGTGAAAATGAAGCTCAATGTTCAATGATCTCCACTTTACACAAAAATCACATGAGCACTCATAACCAAAAAAGGAATAATATGCATAATGTGGAATTCAGCTCTGCGCCAAGAATCCTCACACTTTATAAAATTATCCTAGTCAGTTATAGGCCACCACTGATGTCTTTGAGAAACTCATTGCAGTAGCATAAGAGAGTCACTTTGAAATTTAGTTCTACCCCTACCTTCCAACATAACATGGGGTCAACCGTGGCTCTCAGTCAAAGTGCACTTCTTCAAGAAAGATTCCTCTGGGATTACAAGTTAGGTTATATATTCACATGTGAAGAACTATTTTCCTTCTTTCTTTCTTTTCTTTTCTTTTTTTTTTTGTGATACTGGAGATTGAACTCAAAGGTGCTCTACCACTGAGCTGTATCCTGGGGCCCTTTTTATTTTTTTATTTCGAGACAGGGTCTTGCTGTGTTGTCCATGCTGGCTTTGAACTTGAGATCCTTCTGCATCAGCCTCCCAAGTAGCTGGGATTACAGGCATGCAGTACTGCACTTCACCTAAGGAATTTTCAAAGGCAATTTTGACCATCCTCAATTTTCTTGTTTTGCCTTGACTTTAAAGTCTAGCTACTATGTTAAGATACAACTCTACTATGCTTCCTGAGCATCATAAGGTGGTAATTATGGACTAGCCAATATTTAAGGTAATTTAGGCAATGCTTTGGGTTAAGGAGGGGTTTGAGATCATCCCACATGCATAAATATCTCAGCATAAGATGCAATCCAAGAACCTGGAGGGTTTAACTCCTGGTCTGGAGAAGACCTGAGAAGCTCCCTCCTCTCATCCACCTTATGTGGGTAGATGTTAGAGAAGTTTGATTAAAACCAAGTAAATCAACTGAGATTTGAGACTGCTTATGTCCCAGTATCTTAACTATTAGTAATGAGAACTGAGACCATCTGTGTCAATATAATTTAACTCTTTGATAATCTTCTTCCCAGAAAGTTAAGGCTATAAACTAATAAGTAGCTTCATTGTTTACTGCAGGAAATTTCTACAAAACAGCTTATCCTGGCCAATAGTTTGCTCACCTGGGGAGAAACAGCTCACTTGTTAATGATTTACTTGCCAAGACTCACTTCAAGAACATCTCTTTGTGGTATCTATCAATTCTAAGCTATTTTGTCACAAACTTCTCTGAAATCCAATCAGTTCTCTGTTTTGAAAAATGCAGCTTAATTGATTTGGGTCTAACCCTCCAAATCCTATAAAGATGCCTCTCAGCTGCCGCTTGCTTACACACTAATAAGACTGCCCTCAAGTTTCAGTAATGAACTTAGCTTTACTCTATCAACACGTTCTTTCATTGATTTTGTATAGTCAACAGCTGACATAATAAATCAGTTGCAGTCACTTGGAAACAAAAGACATCCTTACAGCCCTTAAGGGTTGGGATAATTATTAAACACAAACACTTTTTCTCAGTAATAAAGTTTTATCATTGTTTCTCCTCTGGGGATAAGACCTGGTGTTTGGAACCTGTAACAGATTTCAAATGCATAGTTTACCTCCATTTTCCTACTTTTTAAAAACATGATTCTGTATCTTCTAAATTTTCTACAATGAGTATGCATTACTTTGAGAATGAGTTAAGGAAAACAAAGCAAAGAGCCACAAAAAAGGAATTAATCCCCAAATATAAATCAGAAATGACCATCAAGTTTTAATTAAACATACACATACAGTATTTGTGTATGCATATAAAGTATCCATATACATAGTAATACACATATATAATATCCATGTTAAATTTGTGTGTGTGTGTGCCAGGGATTGAACTCAGGGCCTTGTTCATGTGAGGCAAGCACTC
Source organism: Xerus rutilus (assembly GCA_028644305.1). Taxonomy (NCBI): domain Eukaryota; kingdom Metazoa; phylum Chordata; class Mammalia; order Rodentia; family Sciuridae; genus Xerus; species Xerus rutilus. The sequence goes on from CM053401.1 coordinate 139,247,062, forward strand.
TACCAACTGAGCTATATCCCCAGCTCCCCATGTTAAATCTTAAGTTAGCATAGTGTACAAATATATTCACATATATACATATATGTGAATATATATGTACACACAAATCAGCTTGCTACTGGTGGTTAGCAACAAGTATATATGTGTGTACATATGTTCATACAGATATGTATATATACACATACACACACATATAATACCCATTTGAAATCTTGTTAAGAGGCAATTTAATTACATCAATATGATACAGAAATGTTGTATAGTTTTAACCTGCTGCATTATTCCTCTCTTGACTTATCATAAGAAACCTTGGGGGTGTTTGATGAAATACACCATCAAACAACATTTAATTAGTTCAAAGTGAGGCCCGGGAATCTGTGGGTGTTGTGTTTTTTGTTTTCAAGGTTTGTTTGTTTTTAGCACTTAAGTGATTCATACAGCCAAGCAAAAGGTAGAACACACAGGTCTACAACATCAATACACTGAGAAGCCAAGTTCAGCTTTCGTCATAAAATCACCTCAACTGGAGAAGGAAAAGCTGGGCAGTTACCAAAGATCCCCTCGAGTGTCTTACACAGTGTGGCATCTCGGTGTGCCTGAGCCTTGTGCCTGTTTGGAACACTAAATCACAAAAACCCCAACCTGCTATAAAACATGGTAACAACCCCGCGGCTGCACTCAGACAAACCCAGCTGGCTGGCCGGAGCTGGCTTAGAGAGCGGGCTTTCCCCAGCAGCTGCACTGAGTGCCTGAGGCTCCCCAGGCAGTAGGCAAAAGAAGCAGGCTGCCCAGTGGAGATCCCAATCGGGGCTTCCTTTTACCTTAAAGAAACTTCCTCGCTTGTCCAGACCGCGGGCGCCCATGGTCCAAGCTGACATTTCCCCCAGTGAGGCTCTACTGCATTCCGGGGACTCCTGAAGGTAGAGACATTTTTAATGGTTAGCCCAGCCTGTAGGAAATTCCTTTCTAAGCCACAGAACACTCACAACAACAGCCCTGCCAAGATCTTTTTCCGTCAACAACACAGTGCCATTTATTTCCCACCAAAGCCCTTACATCTCCTTTCAGCCTGATTTCCTGCCATGACCAGCACTGTTCCTAGACCGTGCCCCACCTCGCTGCCCCACCCCCTCCTTCAGCAGCTGACGTAGAAGGTCCTTAGGACTGTGGGGAGCATAATGATTGCTTTGTGTGTTTGCTTGACCTCATGCTAAAGTCCGAAAGGGACCAATATCAGATGTCACCGTAATCTGCTCTGAAAGCTTATAGATTTAACGTGGCTGATCACAAAGGGACAGCGAAAGAAAGAGGTTCTGTATGTCCCAGGAAATCCTGCTGGAAGGGGATGAGGTCATTGTTAGTTCTGTTAGCCCTCTCCCCCCAGGCAAGGTCAGCAGAAGGGCACTGGGAAGAAATTCCTGTTTTTTTCCTAAGAAATAGGGAAGACTGGGATGCAATCCTGTGTCACTGTTTACTGAGATCAGATTGTGTAAGGGGACAGCATGTAAAGAGCTTCATGATTAACAAAAGGGGGTGGGAATTCACTATAGAAAATTTAAAGGCAGCAGAACAACAGAGTCCTGAATCATCCTGGCTATTTGAGCTTGGAATTTCTCCTGCTGGAAACCTTATAGTCCCTCCCTCTGGGCCACAAAGCCTTCAACCTTCACTTCTAAGGTATATGCATATGCATCTGGGGCAGCCCAGACCAGCATGCATTGAGGAGGATGAGGGAGTCCCCCAAACTTTCCTCATCCAGTGAAGCTGTATCAGGGTCAAACAGAAAACTGCCCTCCACCTTTAGCATCACTTCCTGCCACAACATGCACAGGACATAGCTCATCCCAACCGTAATCAACACAATGGAACGTCAATAAAGGAGCTAGGAAGTGAAAATGCCTCTTGTACCATTAAGGAGTCTTACAATTTTTTTTTTTTTTTCAGTGCTGGGGAATCAAACCTGGGACCTTGCACATACTCGACCAGCACCCTACTACGCATTACCTCCCCAATCCCGCCATTAAGGAATGTTGAAAGTGGTTCAAGCTGGGCGTGGTGGTACACATGCCTTTAATTCCAGCTGCTCAGGAGCCTGAGACAGGAGAATTGCAAGTTCCAGGCTAGCCTGAGCACTTATGTGAGAACCTGCCTTAAAGTTGTAAAAGGGCTGGGGGTGTAGCTAAAATAGAGTATTTGTGTTCAATCCTGGGTTAAAAAAAAGATCTCAGTTAAAAAAAAAATCTTTAAAAGTGGTTCAGGGGGATCTATGGGGTGGGGAGGCAGCAAAATTGAGGCAGCCTCTTTCTCTGCAGGTTTACTGATGCTGTTTCTTTATGAGTTGGGTAACAGAGAGCCAGAAATACTACATACATGGACATTAAAGGTGGCATTAGAGATGTTTCAACAGTGGAATAGCTTAAAATTACTGCAGAGAAGTGCATGTGCATGAGTGAGCTAGGACCTTTGCAGACAGACTTGTTTGGCCCCATAAGTCACATCTACAGTAAGTTGTGGGTGACTTGTGCATTAAATCTCTTTTAGGAAAAAATAATAACATAGTGTATACCCACCCCTCCTTCCAAACCTTTCACCTATTTGAGACATTGCTCCATGGTTCAGTCACTTTAAAGGGTCAGCAGTGTCTTCCCTGTGTTTCTTTCCTCTTGCAATTCCACTGGGATGAAGGCCAACACCCCAAAACCTCCTGAGAAGGTGGTGAACTTCTCCTGGGAATCCTGCTGACTCCAGAGGTTCAGATTCTCAGCTCAGCATCTGAATAGAACCCAAGCTCCAAGACCTTTGAAGTTCATCCTTCATTAGCACAGTCCACAGATTGGAGCCACTCCAGAAAGAAAACACAGAGCTGTGTTCAGAACTAAGAGCAAGATGAAAACCTTGGGGCGCAAATGATTAACTGTTTAGCACCAGAAGCAAAGAGGTTTTTTAAAAAGCTTCTTTAAACCAAGCCTAAATTCTGTTATCCTTCTTCCAGACGTTTTCCCGGCAGGGATTCGGCCGCCTGGCAGTTCAGGAATTCGGCCGCCTGGCAGTTCAGGAATTGCTAAATGAGCGCCAAGGCTTCATTCCTCATCAGGACCTAAGTTTCTTTGTTCTGTTCCGAAGTTTTCCATCTACAAACCATTCCTGATGAGCCAAGATAGGCAGGGAATTTTGCCGACAGCAATGGAGCAGTTTGGGTTCCAGAAGTTTTCCAGTTTAACTAGCAGCCCGATAACTGCGTGTGCATACTTTACCTCCAGTGGTCCTCATTCCCAATATCCAGTTTGAATTTCCACACAGGACAGGCAAGACACATCACATTTCTTCAAATGATGCAGGTGGCATTCGTCCTTATTAACAGGCTGCTCTAAGGAGGAGTTGGGCACAGGTAACAGGAACACACTGAGAAGTGCCACAGCAGAAACAAAAAGAATGGAAGCTAGAGCCGGGTGCAGTGGCGCAAGCCTGTAGTCCAGCACTTTGGGAGGCTGAGACAGGAGAATCTTGAGTTCAAGCTAGCCTCAGCAACGGCAAGGCACTAAGCAACTCAGTGAGAACTCGTCTCTAAATCAAACACAAAATAGAGCTGAGGATGTGGCTCAGTGGTTGAGTACCCCTGAGTTCAATCCCTAATACCAAAAAAAAAAAAAGAATGGAAGCCGGGAATGGTCCCAGAGTCCAGGCAGATGGTACACGCACAGATGATGATGATCTTAAATAAAGATCTTAACCCAGAAGAAGCTGCGATTTACAGCCTTTCCTGTTTTCGTAATAGTGTCCTCCCAAACCATAACCTCCAACACCTCGGCTCATCGTCGACAGCAACTTAATGCACTGCCACTTCTCCCTTCATCTGTGGTTCCCCGTCCCTCACCATGGATGTCACCCCGCAGTCGCATCCTAAAACCACCCAGTAACAGCTGGACTAAAAGACAAAAATGTACCGTAGTTGGAGTGACTGTAAAATTCCTCCAGACTCAAAACGGTGAAAACTTTTCCTGATTTTCCTGAAGGGTAAAGGATCAAATTCTTGAAAAATGAGCCCAGCATGTCCAGTGATCTTTCCAGATGCTAGTTAAATGCTGGCAAAAAAAAAAGAAGAAGAAGAAGAAGAAGAAAAGAAAAAAAAAAATCAACCCAAGCCTTTTCCATAACACCACTGAAAGAATGTAAACGAAGCTGTAGTGGGATCTAAAGGACAAAGGCAGGGAGTAACACCAGGCTCAGTCCCTTTAGAGGAAGCCTCTCTGTGGCTTCCTAGGTGGCTCCCAGAGCGACTGCTGAGGTAAAGGAAGGTCTGTCCTTAAAAGTGAAAATGATTCCCTGGTCCCCTGGCCAGGCTCCAGGCTGCACTGGCAGCCCGCTGAGCAAGACCATTCAAGACTGGCTGTCCAACTAACTCACTCTACCCAGAGCGACTGAGGACAGGCTCCTGCTGAGGCCACTACTGCCTGGAGATTGGCTGCAGCCTAGGCTTTGGGGATTCTAACACAGTTCACAATTAGTGGAGCTGAGGTGAGTCAAGCATTCTTCGGCTTTTGTGCTACCTAGGGCCAGGTAGGGCAAGATCTAGGGTCTGAACTGCCTAGTTATGTGTGACTGAACCAGGTAGATATGTTCTATGTGAACACCATAAAGTGTACCTACACAAACTAAGACAGCCAAAACAGCACCGTCACAAGGCAATATAATCTTATGGTACCACTGTCCAATATAGGGTCTGTTGTTGACAGAAGCACATAACTGAATTGAGAGATGGGCCTTTTTGGTCCCAACCCCTCCCTCCTCGCCTCTCTTTTTAATGTATTTAATCAAACTGTACCCTTCCTGTTTGCGGGGAGCGGGGAATATTTTTAATTGACAAGTAAAGTTTGTAGTGTACATATGTTTTGAAATATTTCTACATTGTGGAATGACTAACTCAAGATAATTAAGATATCCATCCTCACATGCTTATCATTTATTTGTGGTGAGAACACTTGAAATCTACTTCCTAAGCAATTTTCAAATACACAATACATTGTTGTTAGCTATAGTCACCATGTTGTACGATAGATCTCTTGGACTCATTCTTCCTGTCTAACTGAAATTTTGTTATCTTTGACTAACATCACCTCAATTGCTTCCTCTTTCCTATTTTATTTGCTTTGGGTCACAAGCACAAACCCACAAGAGAACAGCAGTCCCAACTATAATGGAATCTACCACTCACAAATCCAATTTTAAAAAAGTTAGTTTATTTGAGACCTGGATTTCTTTTTTCTTTCACTTCCCTATCCTTCCTCTCACCTCTTTTTTTTTAGCATTGGGGTTTTATTCCAGAACCTCACTTATGCTAGCTAGGTAAGCACTGACCTACACCCCTAGTACCTCCCACTCCCCTTTTTCTAAATTTTTATTTTGAGACAGGGTCTTGATAAGTTGCCCAGTCTGGCCTTGAACTTGCGATCTTCCTGCCTCAGTCTCTTGAGTAGCTGAGATTGTAGTTGTGCTCCCAGCGTGTATTTCCTTTTTTTTTGTAGTGCTAAGGATTGAACCTTGCACATGCTAGGCCAGTGCCCTACCTCTCAAGCTATATCCCCAGCCCTACTTTTATGTTCTCTTTCTACCAGTGGAATAAGGCAAGGAAATAAGGACTTCAGTCTAATAAAAAAGATCTTGTTATTACTATTATTTTACAGCCCAGCTGGAAGGACATAAAAGAAAATGACTCACCCCAATACATCTGTCAGGTAAAGTCCAAATCCAACAAATGCATTTCACCTTTTTGCCTGGTTCCTTAAACAGCTCCCACCATGGCAGGTCTTTCTTTTAAATGCTTTCGTCTCTCCTCAGAGAGGTAGAAGCAATTGGGGCAGCTCTGTGTCTGGATCTAGGGAAGGTTTCCGAATATTTCCATAATTATCTTTCTATTACCAGGGATTTTACAAGTTGGACAAAAAAAATGTTATTCCAGGCTCTGGCTTGACAATTTGAGTTATGTGAATTAAAAAAAAAAAATTTCCAAGTGTCTTTTGTATCTCTATCCAGCACTGGTTTTCCATCATTCAATAGTCAAACTTAAAACAATAATTTTAAGATAACGAAAACTTTTCATTGGAAATACAAACTAATTTATGGAAATATAAAGAATCAGAGGCAAGGAACTATATTCGCAGCCCTCTTACTCAATAATCACGTTTTTAAATAGAATTAGGAACAAAGCTCAGTGCCTTGATTTTCCTAAAAGTAACAAAGGAAATATTAGCAAGGTATTTGGTAATAAAATAAATGGTCATTTGCTAGTTACAGGGTTGGTGTGTAAATGGGGCTAATTCTAGTAAGCATCCATCCCTTCTTGGAAAACAGATTCATAGACTGATAGAAACTCTCACTTCATCCATATTGCTCTACCAGTGCCCATGTAGCTGGTGGTCATGTAGTGACCCAAGGGCAAAAGGTGGACAACTCCACTGTTTAGAAAGTCCTCCTTTTCCTGGGTAGGGAACTCTCTCTTTCCCCTCCTACACTCACTTCTCCCATTGGATCATTCAAGAATTAGCCTCCTGCAAATCCCCTGTGTAAGTCTGTTTCACATTACTAGAACAAAACACTTGAGGCTAGGTGACTTTACAAACAAAAGAGGTTCATTCAACTCTCAGTACTGGAGGTTCAAAGGCCACATCTAGAGATGGCCTTTCTGCTGTCAGTCTCAAGGTAGTGCAGGACTACCTTGAGAGATACCACACGGTGAGAGATAGGGAGCATAATTATATATCTCTTCTGGCCTCTGTCTCTTCTTATAAATCATGGAGGTTCCATGGCCTTATCTATCCTAATCACTTCCCACCTCTACACACTATAATTGGATTAAGTTTCTACCCTCTTAATAATGGGGAATAGATTCTAATATAAGTTTTGGAGGGGACAAACCATACCATCCCTCTTCTACATTCTTACAGATACCACTTATTCCTCCCTGGAGTGACAGTTTTCCTAATCCTGTGGCTCAGACCTCAGGGTTGGTGGACTCTGCCCAACTATAACATGGTTGAGGAGGGAGAGAGGGCTGTGACCCCAAAAGTCATTGCAATATGTGCATTTTCAAATCTTCTCACTTGAAAAGCTCCACAGGTTAAGTCATCAGAAAGCACTGAACAAGTGCAGTGACTTCACACATACAATGTTGACTTATCCTACGCCTCCTGGGCTCTTAACCCATGGGGACATATGGATGGAGAAGCCACACACTCTAGGTTTTTCCCGGATTCTACTTGTCAATCTGTTGCCACTTGAGTGTGCTGCTTTCTTTTCCAAGGCTCTCTATCTGTGGTGGTAAAAAGAGTCCATGCAGGTGGATATTTTAATTGGAATTTTAACTTGGAAGCTCTAGGATTGAGTCAATACTGTAGGCACAATATATTAAGTAATATATTTTCAATTTGTGTGTGTGGTGGGGGGGAGTGCTGAGACTTGAACCCAAGGCCTTGTGCAAACTACACAAGTACCTCTACCACTGAGCTATACCCTGGCCACATTTAAACATTTTTTGAATTAACCATCTCTGGAGATCTTAAGACTAGGATTCATGTGTAAGTAGTTTACTGAAGATAGCTTCAATAAAATTGGTGTGAAGGGGATTGTGATACAGAAAAGGGAAGGCAACTAATATAATGCACAAGGTGCATTACCCAACATGTAACCATGAATGAACCTCTCTGGGGAATTCTGGGAGCCAATACAGAACACGCCTTAGAGTTATTCCCCAAAAGAGAAAAAGGAGGTGGAATGTTTATTATACAACTCCCTCCTAGTCATTTGCTAAGAGCTGTTCCCAAGGACTTTAGTTCAGCAGGACTTCTAACATTCCCCTCTGTGGGTAAAATGACTCTGGTTGCCAAAGTTAGTGCTCTGGCAAAGTTGGCATTTGGAAATCAGACTGGCATGCATGGAAATCCTAAGTACCCCACAGGCATGGGAAGAACTTGGCGGTGTCTGCTAAAATTGGTAATTGTATTAGTCAGCTTTTTGTTACTATAACAAAATACCTGAGATAATTTATAAAGCGAAAAGATTTATTCAGCTCACAGTTCTTGAGATTCCACTCCAAAGCTCATTGCTTTGGGCCTCTGACTATGTTGCATATTATGGTGGGAGCATGTGATGGAGTAAAATCACTCATTTCAACACTCAAGAAGCAAAGAGGGAATATAAAAGGGTCTGGGATCCCATAATCCTCTTCAAATGCATGCCCCCAAAGTTTAAAGATCTCCTAATAAGTCCTACTTCCTAAAGATTCCCCCATCTCCCAGAGGCATCACCCTGGGGACCAACTCATTAAGACATGGACCTTTAGGGGACATTTATTCAAACCATAGCAGCATGACCAGGGCATTGCGCATAAAGTGTGGATGTCAAGCTTCTCTGCTTAGGCTCAGTTATCATTTTAGCATGGCCACAGCTAGCTGACTCCAATTTCTTGATACAAAATATAAGCTCTCCCAGTTCACCAGGCCCCATGGATTGGCTTCTCCTACTCCTATGCCCTGCATGACCCACCCACATCCCAGAGAACACCCGAAAGTGATTCACATCTGGTGCCTGATTCTGCACACCAGATCCCATCAGCCAATTGGAGTTGAATGGACAACTGACCCAGGCTAGTCGTTCACTGGCTGTTCTCAGATGAAACAGAATTTTCTGCTCAAGAACTTGAGTGGAGAGTCACAGAGTAGGTGAATATGCTTGAAAGCTGGGTTTGGAGCCATATGGCAGTTCAATGGTGAGAAGTAGATATCTAGAGGGAAGAGATACAAGAATCCATTGAACCATAGTGGGTTGAGGTGGGGAGAGAGAATGTGCAACCAAGAATCTCAAGCTGTTTTGGTGGATTGGTATTCTTTCCCACCAAATACCACAGACACAATACATTAAGTAATATATTGTATTACACTTATTAAATAATATATTGTATAACCTTCTGGTCCAAGTATATTTATAGCTTCAGAAGGATGAAGGAGACCATGAGTTCTCAGAAGCAGGTAGAACTCTAAGATCTTGCCTTGGTCTAGCCAGATGTTTAATTCAAAGATCTTGGAATAAACTAAGGCACACACTGATGAAGAAAAAGCCCCTCAAATAGAAAAGAATTTGCAGATGCCACCTTCTTAGTAGAGGGAGAACTTTAGACCCTCTGAGGGAAGATGCTTCAATTTGGGGATGAGGAAGACAGACGGAAGCCAGGTTTCTAACCTCTTCTGTTACTTTACAAAAGAGAGAGGAGTCTCTGCTCTCTTTTATTTAAATTAATAACTTAAATCAAATGCAATGGATTCAGTTCTTCTGATCAAGGGACAGAGTTGTGGACTGTTGAAAAGATGTTTTTACCCTGTTATTTTAATCTGGTTTGTGTGACCTCAAGGAAGTTTTAACTCCACATTTAATAAACACAAATATTTTGATTGGAATGATATCAATATCAATAATATTCATGGAGAAAATGTTTTCTGGAACAAGTCTGTTAACCTATCTTAATTCTTTTGGTCAATTTTCTTATGTAGTACAGTTAAACTGCTTAAAACCATTTTTTAAAAGTTCTGTTTGACTTTTGTACCTTTCTTCTTTTCTAATGTAAGAATTGAAAGCTACTGAAGATTCCATGTTTTAGTCTGTTTTTATTTTTTATTTTTTGCAGTGCTGAGGATGGAACCCAGGGCCTTGCACAAGCTAGGCAAGTGCTCTATCATTAAGCTATACCCCCAGTCCTTTATGTTTTATTCTAAAAGATTTATAGTTTTAGCTCTTATGCATAGATCTATACTCCATCTCAAATTAATTTCTGTATACAATGTGAAGTAGAATGCTGAGAGTATTTGTCCACATGAATATTTAATTTTAATTTTATGGAAATAGTTTTTAGGGATGAATTCTATTCCTCATAAACTTTATATCAAAAATGTGATTGATCAGATTTTTGTCCTCATGTAATCTTACTGTTCAAGCTTCCTGCTCCACAAGGTCACTACTGTTTTCATTATTCTACAAAGTTCTATTTTTTTCTGCTGAATATCTAAATTTTGTATGATTAATTAATGCTGTTGTCCATTTTTTAGTGGATATCAGATATGATATTTTAGCTCTTTTAAGGTTTTCTTGTACCAGTGTAATTTTTCTCAGGCCAAGTTTTTTTTCTTTTTTTTTTTTTTCTTGTTTGTTTGTTTGAGATAGGGTTTTACTATGTTGCCCAGGCTAAGCTTGACCTTGTGATCCTCCTGCCTCAGTCTCCTGAGTAGCCAAAGGTTTTGTTTTTTTTCCTAAAGTTACAATCAAGATGTCATTTATTAGGCAGTTTTGATTTCTCATAAATGATGTTGAGTGCAGCTTTACCTATGTCATTAAGTAATGTCTATAATACTGTATATTTTGAAATTCTTAGATAATCAGTAAGACAAATAGAAGCAAACTATCCTCACTCTAATACTCTGTGGCCTGGTAATGGACTAGTATAATTCTAAATTCAATATTCTTTATTTTTCCAATATATATTTTTATTATACTTGTTAATAACCTACCTTATTAGTAAAGAGTAAAGAACATACACAAAGTCCAAATGACCTGCATCAAAATGTTATGACAGTCACCTCTCTGAAGGAAGAAAGGAGGGACATCTTCACCTTGCAATAAACTAGCCCCTTTGGTACATAGTGCCTGGAATCTCATTACTAATTTGCTTCTTTTTCCTTTGTGTTTGTTTGTTTGTTTGTGGTACTGGAAGTTGAACCCAGGGGCTCACACATGCTAGATAAGTGCTTTATCAATGAGCTACATTACTAGCCTTGACCCCACCTTTTGTTGCAGTGCTGCTGATGGAACCCAGGGCCTTGTGCATACCATGCAAATGCTTTGCAACTGAGCTACACTTCCTACTTTTTTTCTTCATTTGTATCCTCCCCATGTTAAGGACTTTCCAATCTTTCAATTTTACCTATAAGACATAATCTCCTCTTTAAAAGAATGATGGAAATGGAAAATGTTTTAACAACTGGTTTTCTGGGGACTAAAAGCTTTAACTTTTAGCATTTGCCTATTTTGTGGTGTAAATACTTGTGTTGTGGCTGATTTTGATGTTACAACATGACATCAACAGACTGGCAAGATTCATAGCAATTTAATAATCAGTTCAAGTGAGCAGGCAGTACAGACTCCAGTTCACCACTGTATTTCATTCACCATTCCAAGCCATAATGTCTCTGAAGAAGTTGGCTTTATTTGATTCTTCATACTTTAAAGTAATAATAGATAGCAAAAGTAAAAAAACTAGATCCCTAACAAAACCAGTGCTTTATCTATGAAACCATATTATTTGTCATTAGAAGGACATAAACTATTTTTATCTCTTAACCAAGTTAAATGGTGCCATCAGGAAAACTTGAAGGGATTCATATATTCGGTCTGTTAATTTAGACTTGGTGAGTTTCATTTCTTTAGAGTTTGAAGAGAAGAAAAAAAGATCTTTCTTTAGCTAATCAGATATTGGATATCCTATCTGCTTATTCATAGTAAGTCCTCCCTTGTCCATGGTTTCAGTTATCCAAGGTCAAACATGGTTTGAAAATATTAAATAGAAAATTCCAGAAAAAAAATCATTAATTTTACATTGTGTGCTGTTCTGAATAACATGATGAAATCTTGTGTCCTCCTACCTGGGATGTGAATTATCACTTTTCCCAGTGTATTCATGCCATATATGCTACCTGCCCATTAGTCATTTAGTAGCCACCTTGGTTTTCAGATTGATTGTCATGATATCACAGTACTTGTGTTCAAGTAACTCAGTGACCTCAAAGCACAAGCACAGTGATACCAACAATTCAAATATACCAAAGACATGCCATGTAAAGTAGATCCATTAAGTTAAAATGTGAAAGGTATTGACAATAAAAAAAAGAAATCATATACCAAGGTTGCTAATATTTACAGTAAGACTGAGTCTTCTATCTATGAAATTATGAAGAAGGAAAAAGAAATTTGTGGGAATTTTGAAGTCTCACCTCAAATTGTAAAAATTATGGCCACAGTGTATGGTAAGTGCTTAGTTAAGATGACAAAAGCCTTAAATTTGTGTATGCATAGGGAAGAACCTAGACTATTTAGGGTTCAGTACTTCCCATGGTTTTAGGCTTCCTCTGGGGGTGGTCCCCTGCAGATAAGGCAGATTGCTGTATCTCTCTCTCTCTCTTTTTTGGTACCAGGGATTGAACTCAGGGGTACTCGACCACTGAGCCACATCCCCAGCCCTATTTTGTGTTTCATTTAGAGACAGGGTCTCACTGAGTTGCTTAGTGCCTCACCATTGCTGAGGCTGGCTTTGAACTCGCGATTCTCTTGTCTCAGCCTCCCAAAGTGCAGGGATTACAGGCATGTTTCACTGCGCCCGGATAGATAGCTGTATCTCTAATACTTTACACAGTACCTGGCATGCATGTGCTCAATAAAGAAAGAAAATGAGATTCTACTAGGATGTATTTCTTTTACCTTTTTCACAACTTCACAGATAGAAGATCTGTTCTTACCATAGATCTTAGCAACCTTCAGCATGTGTGTTTTTCTTTGCTAAATGAGTAATTACAGGAGATTCTAGTGAGAGATCATCTGCACTGAAGAGTTTTTAAATGATGGTTTTCTCATGATCATGAAATGACAGGATGAACCACAGCTTCAAGAATGATAAGGTAAGATAAAAAGGTCAACAACTTATATAACATGCTGTTGATTCATCTAACATGCTGGGGGGAAAAGTCGTACCACTTTCAAATACTAAAAAGCTGGTTTGGAGAGTCCCCATGTTCTCTGTAGTTGGCCATTTCCTAGAGATTGTGACCTAGAAGTCTTTTCTACCTCTATTACATACAGACCTACTTTGTTCTTTATGAATTCCTAACCAAGCATGCTTCCCAGCTCTTGAATTTCTGCAAAAATCAGAACGTTAGAAAAGTCTCCAAGTGAGTGTCCAAGCCATTTTATCACCATGGGAGATCACAAAACAAAAATCCACCAAAACAAATGCAAAACTCTTAGAGAAATGTAAGTGGCCAAGCAAATCCACTTCCCCATGTATTTGGGCATGTATGTGCATCCAAGTGTTGTGGGAAATAGAGCTTTAAAATTTTCAACCTTGTTCTTAAGAAGTGGGTTGGAGAATCTTTAGCTATGAGGGAATTGCAAATCAAAACTACACTGAGGTTTCATCTTACTCTAGTCAGAATGGCAGCTATCAAGAATACGAACAATAATAATTGCTGGAGAAAATGTGAAGAAAAAGAAACACTTTAACACTGTTGGTAAGATTGAAAATTTATGGAAATCAGCATGGAGGTTCCTTAAAAGACTAGGAATGGAAACACCACATGACCCAGATATGTCACTCCTCAGTATTTATCCTAAAGAATTGAAGTCATACCCACATTTGGAGCAAGCAGCACAATTCACAATAGCTAGATTATGGAACCAGCCTGTTTGTCAATGGATGAATGGATAAAGGAAATGTGGTATATATACATAACAGAGTTTTATTCAGCCATGAAGAAGAATGAATTATGTCATCTGCAGGAAAAAGGGAAGAAACCTAAGAACATTAAATTAAGTGAAAAAAGCCAAACTCAGAAGGCCAAGAGTCATGTATTTTTTCTTATATGTGAAGCTAGAAAGAAAAAGTGAAAAGAAAAATGGAGGGGATGATCTCATGAAAATTGAAGGGAGACCAGTAGATTAGAGGAAAGAGGCCAGAGGTCAGGAGGAGGAGATGGAAAGGGGGAATACTGGATAATGATATTGGCCAAATTATATTGTTACATCATATGCATGTATGAATACCTAACAATGGAATCTACAATTAAGTATAAATATAGTGCACCAATAAAAATATGAAAAAAAAATGAAATGGGTTAGAGAACAGTTTGGCTTCTTCTGAAGAATGCCCTCTGTTTAAGCCTGCAGGTTCCATGTGGGATGGTCAGGAGAACCACATTGTCCAATATTAAAATACCATGACGGGGCTGGGATTGTAGCTCAGCGATAGAGCACTTGTCTTGCATGCGTGAGGCCCTGGGTTTGATCCTCAGCACCACATACAAAGCAATAAAATAAAGACATTTTGTCCATCTACAACTAAAAAAAAATTTTAAAAAAATACCATGACACCTTCTATATGTAATAAATGCTCCAAATAGCATGTGTTAATACTGTGCCAAAACTAGTTTCTGGAAATTAGAAAGGGAGATGCATAAACAATTCTTTCCAAAATAATTTCATATTTTGTGTGTTCATAAGAGTCATGGAAGCTCACATAATGCTCAGTAGTATCTACTGTCATCATCTAAAGGATGGTTTTGTGTGAATGATTGGGCCTCAGAAGCTTAGGCATATTTAAAAGTCTCACTCTTGGCTGAAAGATGGCATTTATGTCTTTTGTTGAGAGAGACAATGATTGGGGGATTTCACAAATCCAATTTCATATAACTCACTTTTGCACATGTTCCAACTACCAAATAGTTTCTGCTAAGCTCCCCAGGTTCAGGTCTTCCTCTCAATGGACCACAGGATCCTACTTCTAGCCTTTTTGTTTGCATGTCTGACCCTTTCCTATGGCAGGGAGTTTTCAGGGCAGGCCTGGTTAGAACAGAGCACAAGGCAGATAGGGAGAAAGCAGGTTTGCCTCTTAGTCTTTGGGAGTATCTAAGGGTTAAGACACATGTCTGAACTGCTTTGGATCATAATGGTAGCCCAGGGGTCAGTTTTTTGGAAAAAGAAGAGCAAAGGGTGTAGGGTGAAATTGACCCATGGATAGATGGTCTAAGTGCATTGTAAAAACAGATTCCTTGCTTTTTGTCTAGATTCTTATGCCACCCAATGGAATGCTGGGTGGACAGTAATATTTTCAGGACCTGGGGCAAGCAGGCAGATGGAAGCCCATATACACATGTTAAAAACTTATAAATCAAGAATTGAAAGTGTTGCCAGGCACGGTGGTACATGCCTGTAATCACAGCAGTTCAGGAGGTTCAGGCAGAAGGATTGTGAGTTCAAAGCCAGCCTCAGCAAAAGCGAGGTGCTAAGCAACTCAGTGAGACCCTTCTCTAGATAAAATACAAAATAGAGCTGGGGATGTGGCTCAGTGGTTGGGTGCCCCTGAGTTCAATCCTTGGTACCCCCCCCTCAAAGAATAAAGTGTTATGTAAAATATATTCTATTTTCCTACCATGATGGATGTTCCTTTATAAGAGGTTGGAAGGCTCAGTTTTAAGTTAAAGTTTTCACATTTCCCACTGTTCTGCCCTTGAAAATGGAGACGTGGGGACATGGGGTCACCTTGAAACTGCCTCATGCTTTCACTCCTGTTTTCCCTCTGACAGCTCTGTGAACACCCCAACTTTCATATCCAAGCATCTCTGGCCCCTCCCACACCTCCCAGCCTATGAATGCTATATCAGGGTAGAGTCAGCCCTTGGGAGGAGGGATCTGGAGACAGCTTGTACAGTCAGCTTGGGCCATGCAGGTGGGAATTCCAGAATTCCGAACTTGTGAAGCATGGTCAAGACAGGGAAAGGAACAGGGCTCAAGACTCTTTTGCCCTGGAAATTTCTCCCTTCGTGGAGAGGGGTGAGCTTAGAGTAGAACAAAGTACACATCTCCTCAGGTCTCAGTGACTAAGGCTGCTAGGCAGGATCACCTGAGAGCTCACCACAGAAAAACCACAGCTTCCCCAACAGCTTTCAGTCCTCTCCTACTTTCATCCAATCTTGGTCTTCAGAAGTATAAGGTTCAGTCCTATGTGGCCCTGGTTATACCCTATGACACTTGGAGAAAGCAGATGGGCTTAGATTTGACAGGCCAAAGCATCCTGATTTCTCTATCCTATTTCTCTGTAGTTAGGAGAGAGCTCCTAACTACAAATATCAGGTCATCCTCTCTCCTTAACAGCCTCCTAGCTTCTGTGCTCTTTCCTTTACCTATGGCTCCTTCTTTGGGCTATTCTAAAACACTACAGTCCCTTCCCCCTGAACTCACCATCTTGGACTCCCCCTATAATCTGTTCTTAAGCTAAACCAACTGTCTTTCCCCTCCAAGCACCCTCATCTTGAGAGTCAAAACACACTCAGTCAACAAGGAAAGATATGTCTGCCTAGTGTGTGAGATCAAGATGCCACTATCTTTGGGGCTGGAATAACTTCATGACCTCCCTGGAATCAGCTTCTGTTGACCTTGAGTTATTGTAGATAATAGAAAAGTGGATAATATGCCTGAGAATCACCCAAAAGCAGATTGTCTTGATAAACCAAGACCCTCCCCACCTCTTTGGGGAAGACTGGACTATAATACTATCTTCAGCAAGGGGAAGATTAGAAGTTGATGCTTTTATCTTCCTGAAGACCTATCCTCTTACTCTTCTCCAGGAAGTTTTTTGTTAAAGCCCAGGAAAGATAATTTATATCTGCTTCTATGATGGGCCAAACCACCCCCTTCACAGTCTTCATGGACTTAAACAGGAGTGAGAGGTGTAGAGATAATAGAGCTAATGCTGGCTCTGGGGATAGTGACCCAGTTGGTTTATGGTATTTTGATTTGCAAAGGCTTTTACTCATACATTCACATTGTACCTGCCCACAAAGGCATCACAAGCTATATGTTCTGTCTAAAACACAAAGGTCTCCTGCAGTGCTGGAAGCTTCTATTTTAACCAAGGCATTCTCCCCAGACCCTGGTCTCCAGTTAGGCCCTATTCTCTTAGTTAGGAGTGTTTGTTTCCCTACTAACATCTTTCTTTCTTGTTTCCTATTTTTCATTATTATTTTCTATCCTTTTATTATATCATTGAGGTATGCAAAGAGAGTAGACAGGAGTCAAACTGTTCTGTTGGCTGACCTATGCATTATTTGTGGAATGCAACTATTTGTTTTGTCTTGTTTCAATAAAAATAAAACAAAAACCACACACTAAGGGTTTGTGGAGTCCTATTCTTGCTTTCCTTTCTTTCTGGACTCAGAAATATCTGTCTACCAAAAAGTATAAGAAGCACTCATTTCTGGTTTCTTTCTCTCAAATTGAGCTTCAAATGCTGACTTTCACTTCACATTCCGTTCCTCTGAAGTCCTTGCTCCCTCTTCTGTTAATGACAACCCCAGGCTTGAAACCTCAGAGGAGGGACCTGGCTCCCCCCTCACTTTGCTCTGTACATCAATCACTCTGCAGTTCTGCTGAGTCTTCTAGTCAAAACATCTCTCATCTTCCTTCCCTTCCCCACACCCACTCAGGCCTTGGACAGTGGCAACCTTAATGACTTCAGCAGCTCCTGAATGTCTGGGTATTGCCATTGTCTGTCTTAACTCCATCCATCTGCAGGCCTGAAACAAAGGTATGGTCCTGCTATGGTTTGTGTGCAATTTGAGGGTGTCCTCCAAGGGCTCATGTGTTGGAACTTAATGCCCATTTGTGAGATATTGAGATGATAGAAACTTAATCTGATTATGGTGTTCAGAGGTGAGGCCTGGGAAATGATCAGGATTATATAAAGCCATCAGGGTGGAATACCTGTGATTGAATTCTGGTGGCTTTATTTTATTTTTGATGCTTGGGATTGAACCCAGGGCTTCACACGTTAAGCATATGTTTGACCACTCTAAGCCCCTGATGGCTTTATAAGAGGGAGGGGACCAGGACGTACACAAACAGACTCACATACTCACTGTCTCTTGCCATGTGATATCCTGCATTGCTTTGGGACTCTACCAGCAAGAAGGCCATCACCAGGTATAGCTTATCAATCTTGGACTAGAACTGTGAGCCAATATAAACCTCCTTTCTTATAATTTACCCAGTCTGTGGAGTTATGTTATTAACAACAGAAAATGGACTAAGTTCTTTTACCAGCATTCTGCTTCCCTGCTCATAGTTCAGCTTTAGGAATTTAATATCCATATCCCTCATTAGATACTCAGCAGCCTCTCTCCCCTTTTTGCTGTGCTGGTGACTGAACCAAAGTTCTCATGCATGCTCTACCACTGAGCTATACCCCCAGGCCTTTTTAAAAAATTGTATTTTGAGACAAGTTCTTGTGAAGTTGCCCAGGCTGGACTTGAACTTGAGATCTTCCTGTCTCCATCTCTCAAGTAGCTGGGATTACAGGTATGCACCACCACACTTGGTGCAAGGTTCCTTTTGCTCTGTATCCAGTGCAGCTTCCCAGTCTTTCCAATGCATCCCTTTTGTTCTGCATGCCTCAAATCTCATTAGGTTGTAAACTGTCCTACTTTCAGTTCCTCCAGAAGCTGACCCTGAGAGAAGTCTCTTACTTGGGAGGTGATCCCAGAAAACACTAGAAGGGAAGGGAGACAGGTACTGAACGGGATTCAGGCAAGAGAAGGCAGCCAAGAAAGGGTGTGCTACCAACATCAGAAAACATGCAAGGATCACTAGAATGTCATTCAAGCACCCTTCTGAGTTATCTCCCCATTTCGCTGCCTTTGA
Source organism: Xerus rutilus (assembly GCA_028644305.1). Lineage (NCBI taxonomy): Eukaryota > Metazoa > Chordata > Mammalia > Rodentia > Sciuridae > Xerus > Xerus rutilus. Next base: position 139,265,563 of record CM053401.1, read on the forward strand.
GTTACAATCAATTCTTGTACTTCATGGTATTGTGTTCTACGAGGTCATGGCCAACAGTGAATTAGCAAACACCAAACCATTGCTCCTGGGGGAAGCACAGGGCTAGGTTCCTATCAGTCTGTGGTCACAACATTTTATTAACTGAGCAGCACATAACCTCTCCTTATGTGTGTTTCTGCTTAAAACCACCTAATATATATTGTTGACTGATTGACACTGAACTGATGGTCAACAGCATGCTAACTCATGCCTGAATGAAGCTAATCTACCACACACGTTTTCTCTCTAAGGCACATCATGGCGTTCTCATGCATTGGAATGTGCTAAATAGGACTTCAGCACTGTGTTTAGGGGTCATTTATAACAGTGAACACACATACAAACAAAGCCCCCAAAATGTGAAAAACGCAGCACTAAATAGATCACAAAAGGACCCTTTTTATAGTGAAAGAGCTGGAATAGGAAAGCGGAGCATCAATTTATTCATCTCAGCTGGAAATGTCCATGTGCGCTAATGACTACAAAAGCTCCACCATTGTAATGTGGGAGTTACAAATAAACCTTAGTGAGTAGGCAGATTTGCAAATACAAAACTTGCAGATTTTGTTCTGTAGAGATGCAGTTATCATTGCCCTGTGAATATTAACGAATTTTGCAACCACTTTTAATTTCAGTATTCTTAGTTGCAAAGAAGGCCTGTGGGCCAAATGCACCTGCCACATGGTTTTGCAAATAAAATTTTATTGAACCACAGTTATTACTCCTGTAGTAATATACTGTCTATAGCTGTTTCAGTCTATGGTGGTAGAATTGAGACCACATGGTTCACAAATCCTAAAATATTTATCATTTGTTTCTTTCCAGAATATCTTTGTTGTGTATTTGTATGTATGTGTAATTTGGGTCCACCTTTAAATAGTTTGTGAAGTTTACTGTTTTCCTTATTCCTTATGAGTTTAAAAAAATCTTTGATGCAGCTTTTTTTTGTTTGTTTTTTAAACATGCAACTGAGTTTTCTAGAGATTGAACCTTGTGCAAGTGCTTTGCCACTGAGCTACATTCCCAGCCTATGGTTTCATATTTAAAAATGTATCCTTTCAGGCTGAGCCTGTAACTTGTGGCAACTGAAGCTTGAATGAGTATACTTTAGAGTTATCCCATCAAGGTTAAGCTTGAAACTGGGTCACTGATCTACCAACTCCTGTCAGCGGTTGAAGATTTGCTCCATGGTGCTGTCAGGCTGTCAGGCCGCCAGTTGCAGGAAGAAGCAGGTGGGTGTGTCTGGAAAGGGGAGGAGGGCAGGGCACAACTCTATGAGCATCTGACCCAGCCTCACGTCCAACTCACCTTTGAGTTTTGATTAGAGTGCCTCCCCACAGCAGCTCTGCTTCACTTACCCAAATCCTGACCATTCTTTAAGAACCATCTCAAAGGCTGGGGATGTGGCCTAATGGTAGAGCATTCGTCTAGAATGCACAAAGCCCTGGGTCAATTCCCAGTCCAGGAGTTGAAGGTAGGGGTGAGACCAATCTATCATAAGACCAAAACCATTTTCTCCATCAACTTTGCCCAGGCCATTGTGTCTCATAATGATTCAACTTCCTCATTTCATATACAAATAAGAGGAACCTTTGAAAAGTTAAAAGATTTATAGAGCAAACCAGTGGCTCCATTGAAATAACATTAAGAATCTACAATTCCTAAATCTTAGTCTTTCCCTTCAACATCACTGAAATAAATTGGGAATTCATTTTTAATTGGAAATACAGTACCCATTGAGCAGGGGTCCTGTGAACAATTTCTTGGAGCAGCCGTGATGTGTGAACAGGCTCTACCTCCTGCAGGGTACAGACCTCACAAAAATGGAGATGGAAGCCATTCCTCATGAGCACCACCTTGTCTTGTTAAGTATTTTCACATGTGATATCTGTGTACTCTTAACTCCTGACCGGGCCTAGACTAGCTTCTTGAAAGTGAAGTTGGCAGGCCCAAGCAGGAAAAAAGCCACACAGTATACCGTGCACTACTGTTTACCAGCAATGGTGATTTTCCTCACCTCGAGCTGCTCTCTCATCTCTGAGGTGGGATAACTCTCAGGTGCGTGTTCCACACTGTCTCTGCAGGTCCCCATCAGATTAAGCTCCAGCTACCTACTGGGGGCTGGTTTGATAACAAACCCTTCACCAGCTGCTCTTTCTTTCACACTCTTCATCCATTACCTCCCATAAAACTACCTGCTCCAGAATCCCTATTTCAGGGTCTGCTTCCAGGGACCCAAATCAGGGTAATTACACACAGTCCTGGATACTCACTTCTTCCCCTTCCCTGTCTCCCCTTCCCTCTATGGGTGTTTCCTGAGACCACCTCTCAATAAATTACTTGGACTTGAATCTTTTCTCAGTGTCTGGTTTCATGGCTCCTTTAAAGAATATGGAGGAAAGCTGCTCAGTTGCTACTGTATTTACAACTAATGGAAATGTTTTTGCCAATTTAACAATCCAGAAAAAAAAAACCAGATAAACATATTTTATTACAATCTGTGTGTCCCTATGTAAAAAGCATTATCTTTTCTGAATATACTAACCTTACCCATTTAAGAGTGATGAAAATACTGAGATAAAAGAACATTGCAAATTGCAAATGAATTAAAATGTTATGCTATATTTATACATCTATTATACAACTAATTATACATCTATTCTGATGAAAGGGTGTAATTTGTATTGATAGAGAATTTCTCTCTCTCCCCTCTCTCTCTCTCTCCCTCTCTCTGTGCGTGCATATGTGTGTCTAGCCCTTACAAAATACGTTCAAAGAATAAATATTACTAAATGATTAGTCTTTTTGTCCAGCTTTGCTCCTCATCTGCCCACAATGAAATATTTTTAAAAATCTATTTTTCTCTTCACAATCCCTCATCTGTTTCTCCATGGTAATCAGCAATTAATCTCAAAATAAAAATGGGCCCTCAATCAGTTAGGAGTTTTTTTAATAATGGAAATAACAGAAAACCCAGTTCAAATGGGCTTAAGAGTTAATAGCAATGTCTCTTCATATTGCTAGTAAATTGCATGGAGAACTAAAAACCATACAGTGAAGCCACTAGACAACACCTTGACCAGGTGATCAAAACCAGCATCCCCAGTGAGGGCAGCCAGACACTGTGTTCTTCAGGATGTGATGTCCCAAGAACACAGCATTGACTATAGGACATTCCAACAGGAAGTACACACATTGAACCTCATCATGAGAAAATATTGCAATTACCCCAACTGATGGACATTCTATAAAAAAGCTGGCTTGGATTTTACAAAAATATCAGTGTCATCAAAGACAAAGAAAGGCTGAGGAACCATTCTGGATTAAGAGATTAAAGAGAACTGACACTCCCCCAAAGACACGTTCCTGCACTATTTCCCAGACTGGAGGAAGAAACATGTTCCACAGATGCACTTTGACTTATAGGGAGGTGATATACCAATAAAACCACCATAAGCTAAAAATATCCTAGGTCAAAAAGGTGTTGGATCCATCTAATCTACTGAACATCCTACCTTAGCAACACAGTACTCTGTAGAATATCAGTTGTTCCCCCTCGTGATCTTGTAGCTGATGGTGAAGTGGCTGCAGTGGCTCCAGCCTTCACATCTTCACACCTTACATTTGATGAAAGCACCCTCAGAAAGGTAAGTGGGGATCTTCTTTCCTAGAAATCCTTCCCTGCAAGTTTGGGAAATCCAAAATCCAATCAAGAAGCCCCTGATACTTAGAACATAAGGTCTGAACTCTCTCATACAGAGTGCATTGTCTTCCCCAATTTGACTCAATCATTTTTTTCATTTCTGATCCCTTCCCAGGGTCCACCATCACATACTACCCACTGTATCTCTGCATGAAGCAAACAGCTTTTCTGTTTAAAACGCCACTCCCTTTATCACCTGGTAGATGCGTCTTTATCCATCAAGACTTAGCTGAAAGATCACCTGCTTTTTGCAACCTGTCCCTACTCCAATCTCTGCCATTAGACCTGCCCTTTTCTGGGTTCCCATGGTCCCTTCTGATAGCCTCCATGACATGATTATAGGGTCCTGTTTATCACCTACAGGCTGTGGGCTCCTCTAGGGCAGGGCCTGCCCTTGTTTAAAGTAAGCCTCGCATATCAGTAAATTGTGAAGGAGACATACCGACTGACCATCCCACGCCCTCGTGTTTCCTAACCTGGTAAAAGTCTGTGGCATGAATTCATGAGTGAATCTGTGAGAGTACTTAAAACAGCACTGGATGCAAAATAATTTACTAAAATAAAATGTTATTCAATAAAATGCAGTTTAATTCATGTCGGTATTTTCCTCCTTGAAGGAAAATTACCCTGTTATTCAAGCCACATGGAACCACTGAGAAATGCATAATGTAGCCAATATGTGGAAATTGCATATGTTCTAATTTCCTGTTTTTCTCTGAGAGGCCACTGTCCCAGCCGGGTCAGGCGATGAGTGGTTTGTGGCTCGGCACTCCAGCAGCCCTGGCTCAGAAGAAAGACTATGTTCATTTTATTCAGGGAAACGGGAAAACCTCAGAAAAGCCACACTGCACAAATCTCACATCACCAAAACAGGAACGACACTCTCAGCAACACTGGCCAGCTTGGCCTGGTGTCGACTCCTAATGGAGAACTTCGTGTGGCTCTCTGTGCAGCGGGGTCCTCACACCAGACATACCGATACTGACGGCTTCTGCAGCCCCACCACAAAGCAGGCTGCTGATTCTACCCTTTCTGAGGCCACAAAAATGCCTCCCAGTGTAGTAGGCCGGCTGGTCCTGCTGGATGACGTCTTCAGAGCAACTTAGGAGCCATCATCCAGGAAAGTCTAAGTAACCTCCCCTTCATCTCTTGCTTTTCATCAAACTATGACTCCCAAGAAAGCTCCCCCTGCTTGGAGGACACCACTTGAACCAAGCAACTGGAGGAAACATCACCAATAATGCAATAAACCTACTGGAAGATAAATGATGTGATATGTGATTTTCTTCATAGCACACAACTGCTGGAATCAAATAATGCACCTTGTAATAGTGACTATGTGTCTCTTCTCAACTCTGCTTCAACATCATGTGAATACTATGAAATTGGCCATGGTTGCAGCATTTATACCATTGGAACTGGCAAAGGCTGCATATGAGAACGACTGCCCATCCCATGCCCTCTGTTTCTTAAACTGGTAAAAGTCTGTGGCATAAATTCATAAGTGAATCTGTGAGAGTACTTAAAACAGCACTGGACACAAAATAATTTACTAAAATAAAATATTAGTAATTTACTAAAATAAAATGTTAATAATTTACATGTATGCATTTACAGCAAACCACTGAATGCACTCAGCTCCATTAAGAAGTTAATTCAAGTTTTCCAGGTAATATTTCTGAGGGAATAGGAAGAAATAAAACTTGTAAAGGTTTAATGGTCCAGAAAGACTGCTATAGAAAGTGTTAAGGTGAGGCCAGATGATCTCAAGACCAAGTGTCCAAAACATCAAGATATAATCATCCAGATACAATTCACAAATAACATTTGTTTAATAGAGAACCACTCCAAAGACGATGATTACATGATCTTGTAGGGACGGTAACCAGTTTTTGACCTCAGTGAGGCACTCAGTGCATTTCGGCAGCTCCCTTTGGACTAATTGCATATGCATCAGTCTCTTATTTCCATCCCACTTTGCATTTGCTTCGCCACTCTGTTCCATGGCTCCCTAGTGAGTGATAGAAATCTTGAACCCCATGCTCATTATATGTCTGTAGGAGACCTCTCTTTTTAAACTTTTTAATGATCATACTTTGACAAAGGAAATGTTTGCTGAGAATTTGGTCCTTTTTTCTTCTTGTCAAATCCAATGCCCTGCAGGAAAAGATTTAGAGAAGTAGGGAAGGAAAGATTCAAAGGACATGGTGTTCGATGACCTGGTAGTCTTGCTTGCTCATAGAACCAAGCATCATGGTTCTTGAAACATAACCAAGCCTGGCTGTAATAAGAACCAGGAAAATCTTAACCACAGACAGTTGGACGTTTTGCCAAAAAGTTTGGTGCTTCACTGGGCAAATTTAACCAAATAACTTTATAAAAGTTCAACGGTTAACTCCTCCTTCCAGAAAAGAGGGCACGAACCCTGCCAAGTAAACAGTGCAACCCAGGATGCTCAAAAGCAAGGGCAACATCAGTAGTAACTTTGCCTGCTGCTTATAAACAAGTGTTTCCTAACTTCCTCAGATATTTTTTTCTGACAGCTCCCCCATAGAAGTTTAATACTATACGTATTTGTATCATATGGATATGCGTAAAAGAAGACGTTTTATTCCTTCTCCCAATCCCTCCTCCCAGATCAGATATGGAGGGTGGGAGATTCTGCATTCACCCCCAGGACAATGCAGACCTCATCTGAACACACACGTTGAACATTGACCATTACTGCTGACTACTGATGTCCACAAGGAACTTGTTGCTGCAGTGTCAAACATAGGGTGGGCCTCTCCTCTCTGGACATCTTTACTTTCTACTGGTGAACAAGGGATTAATCACAGCAGAGACAATAACAGTTCTGGGCTTGCTAGATTCTAGGCTCTGATCCAGCATCTTAATACTGGCATGGTTTGGGTTCTTTTTTTTTGGTACTGGAGATTGAACTCAGGGGCACTCGACCACTGAGCCACATCCCCAGCCCTATTTTGTGTTTTATGTAGAGACAGGTTCTCACTGAGTTGCTTAGCGCCTCGCCATTGCTGAGGCTGGCTTTGAACTCAAGATTCTCCTGTCTCAGCCTCCCTAAGTGCTGGGATTACAGGCTTGCACCACCATGCCTGGCTTGGTTTGGGTTCTTGCAGAAGTAGACAGATTACAGGGCAGGTGGCTACTTGGGAGGTGATCCCAGGAAATACTGGTGGGTGACTGGGAATACGAGGCAGAAAGAGGAGGATGGTTTCAAAGCCAGTTACCACTATGGTCAACCAGAGTTTAATTTCACAAGGTAACTCTGGTAAACAGCATCAAACACAAGCCTCAGAGTGGTCCCATCTGAAAAGAGGAAGCCAGAGGATTTATACATCAACTCTCATCAGTCATTGGTTGCTTCTGGGGGGTAAGGGGTGGGAATTAATCTCCCAGTACCCTTGAGGCAGAGAAATGCAAATGCTAGCATCCAGAGATCACACTGGCATGAAGTGCAAGAAGGCCCAAGGTATGAGGCTGGGGCACATTCATGGTCTCGTATAATTCTCACAACATCCACGAGAGAAGCTGGCCTCCAATCAGCCCAAATTTTATAGATACAGAAATAAGGTAAAGATGGTAAATATCATTCCCAAGGTCAATGGGGAACAAGTGGGAGAGATCAGTGATGAATCCAGAGGCTACATGCTTAAATACCAGGCTACATATTTATATGGCCTCACTTCTGGCACACACATGTAGCTCTTCTTGATTTTTCCTATTCAAACTGATTCAACAAACCAGTGCCTCATATTAGATGATGCATATTTTAAACCAACGCACAAGTTGGGAGAACAAGGGAAGGCACAGAGAAGAGGATGAAAGAAGAGAGAAAAAATGAGATGCCACCACTTGAGAGCATCACACAGGCACAAGTGTGCGGGCTTCTCTTTCCCTGGGAGGCATGGTACCTCTTTCTTTTTTTTTTCTTTTTCTTGGCACTGAGGATTAAACCCAGGGCCTCATATATGCTTGGCAAGTATATATCTCCAGTCCTTTTATTTTGAGACAAGGCCTTGCTAAGTTGCCGAGTCTGGCCTTAAACTTGTGATCCTCCTGCCTCAGGCTCCTGAGTAGCGGGGATTATAGGTGTGTGCCACTGTGCCTGATTTATGGTACCACTTTCTTAAGTCATATTATAAAACCAGCCTAGAAATAAGATCTAGGAGTCAAAGGGGATTGAAGTCAGTAAAGATGTGTTTGGCAAAGGACTCAATGATGAGGATTGAGCTCCCAAGCACTGGGAACACACAGATGGAAGAGACTAGCCCTGGCCCTAACTTTGAAGAACTCATAGTTTACATAGGGTTTTAAAGGAAGAATTATGCAATGATATGTGTTTAAGCGTGAAAAGGCAGGCTTTATTCAGGACCGTTGCAATAGGTATAGGGAGCATGGTAATGAGATTTTGCAGTAAGGGAAACTGGGTTCAACTCTGAATACAGCATAGGCAAGAAGGAATTTATAGCAAAGGAGCAGTGGGAGACAGTGGATGGAAAATTACTAAGAGGAAATTCAGGAATGAGGGGGATTCTAGCTAAACTGACCTAACGGGAATCTTGCAGGGTGATCAGTCATCACATAAGGGATAATGGAGGCTGAGGAACCAGATCAGATATGGAGGGTGGGAGATTCTTGTTAACTTTGCTAAAATTGGATTTTTTGTTTTAAAAGGAAGTACACAAATGTGTCTGGGAGAAGGTTCAGGAGCCTGACTAAAGTTTGGTCAAACAAAGCCTTTGTCAAGGGGAAGGCTGTGGAAGAACAGCCTTTGTGATAAAAGCTCCCAATGAGAGTGAAGCGGAGAGGGGGTAGAAATAAATTTCCTCCAAAGGTCAAGAGGTCAGGGAAAGTTATAAAAAGGAGGATATTCACGATGGGCTTTAAAGGATGAATAGGAGTTAGGAGGTAAACAAGACTGAGAAGAGCAGAGGAAACAGCATGACATCTTTTGGGAGAGAAGTGTGCTTAAAGTCGGTCATTTGACAAATTATTAATTTACTCTGCTGATCATACTATACTTCCAAAGATGGATAAAGCCATAAGGGGAACTGTTAACCTTGAACTTAGCAAGAAAAAACTGGTTGCTGGCTTAAATGTGGTGAAACATTATGTCAGGATTTGAAATACTGAAATGAGGTTCTTAGCTCTGGCCTTACCATGCTGCCGTCTTAGGTTATCTGAGCAAACAAGAAAGTGTCTGTACACTGTGCCACCTTCTCCATGATTTCTTCATTCATTCATTCATTCATTCATTCATTCATTCATCCATTTTACTCTGGCAATGAAGATAAATTAAGGTTTGATTTTTGTTCTCAAGATGTTCTTACTCCCGTGAGGGCCACAGTTAAATACAAAAACTATTAAAATACAAGGTCATCAATGCTAAAAGAGAAGGATGCATGCCGTAATACTCTGAGGAAGGTGAACATGTGAGGGTTACGGAAGGGTTCCCAGAGAAGCAGACAACCAAGCAGCCTGAAAATAAGGTATGAATTTCTTAAGCAGGGGGACAGTCCAGTTTCTAGTGGATGTCACCCTAAGAAGCCAGTCAAGAGCGCTGTTTCTGACTTGAAACTGTCAGCTTCTGTGTTATTTTATCTGAGGGCTTTCTCTGGTCTAGGTGTGGGAAGCCAGGAGTGCCAGGGGGCAGGCAATGATGGAGATAACCAATGATTGACAGAAGTTGGTGAGTAACTCCTCAGCTCCTTTTGATCTGTGGGATGGGAGCCTCTGAAGCTTGTGGGGTAATCAGAATCTCAGAATTCTTCCATGGACTTAAGTTCCAGTTGTTTATAGTTGCACTGGTCTTGAGAAAACCCCCAATAGCTGCTTCCTTTCCTTCTCTGTTTCACTTTCCTAATTCCCTACTGATATTTCTTGGGATGATCTCCCAACTAAACTACTTAAACTTGAATCCATGAGCCTCAAGTTTTGGGCTTTATGCTGGGTTTACAGAATGGAGAATATAGATGAGGAAGAGAAGGATTTAGGGAAAAGATAATGAGTTGAGTTTTGCAATTGTTGTGTTGGAGTCATCAGTGGGACATCCGTGTGGAAGGTTCAGGAGGTAAGTGCATCAATGGATCTGGCTCTTAGGAAAGAGATGTGCTATAGCTGTGGATGTGGGGGTTGTTAGGACAGACATGGTTAGCTGTTGTCATGGAGTAGGTGGGATCTACATGAAAGACAAGGGAAGGTTTCCTTTCAAGACCTGTGACTATTCAATGCTGCAAAAATGGGCAAGAAAGATAAGGACTAAAAGCTATCTGTTATGGGTATGGCATTAGGAACAAAAAAAAAAAAAAGAAATGAGAGGAAAATGGGAAAATTGGCATTTTATACATTCTATCCTATTTGATCCTCTTGTCAGTCTTAGGATGGAAGTATTATTTGCCTAATGTTAAAGTACAGCCAAGATTAAAACCAGATATATGTGACACCCAATAGTCCTCTTTCCACTATCATGCTCATCTGCCTGCTGCCTGCAGGTAGAGGTCCAAGGGCATCTCTGTAGCCTTGTCCAGGTCACTTTTGGAAGACAAATAGCTACTTTCAATTTTCTTCCTGCCAATTACTACCTATTAGGAGACTCAATTCTATTCCTTTGGCCCCAGAATTCCAAGGACAAAACTCTTGGAATGGCCTGGAAGTATGTTTCCCTGCAGAGCTGTTCTGATTTCTCAGGAAGGCCTCCTAGCCCCATGGCTTCCAGAGGCCACCTTCCCAGTCCAGCCCCAGGGTCTCCACTTGGCTATTGTTACCTGATCTAAATCTACTTTAAGACCTATGCTTCTGTCCTCCACAGAGTTTACAGCAGTCCTGCCCTCTTCCTGCGTGGCCTCTGCCTCTGGCCAACTCCTGCTTGGCTCTGGGCCTCTCGGTCTGGGTAGTTCAGTCCAGGCCCTGCCAGGGTCTCATTATGAAAAGCAGACCCAAACATTTGTCCTGAACTGTAGGAAAACAGATGAGATCATGGAATCCTTGACATCTTTTTTGGGAGAACTTATGGAGCATGGAGGAGGAGTCAGAGGATTAGGGATGGGTAAATGTTATTCCAATGGAGGTTTTATTTCCTGGTTATGGTCAAAAGAAGATTGTTAAGATGATGGTTTTTAAGTACTTAGAAGAAAAACGATGGTATTCACGTGATGTCCCTAAAACAGGAGCTTCATTGACTTTTTAATGTTTCTAGGCAACAGATCAGAAGCTGTGAATATGGAAGAATCTGATTTCATGAGGGAGTCTGACGAACTTCTCAAAACATTCTAAGAGGTTCAGTGTGGACGTGTGAACTGAATGGCGATACAGTTCGTTATGTGGCTGCCCAACTCCAAAGTCTCTAGAATACATGTTTCCTTTCTGGTTCCCTGAACCAAAAATCTGACAATGTTGGGCCCCTTCCTGCTTTAATCTCTTCTGGAAATTTGCTGACCTCACCTTCCTAATTTAACCCTCTAACACTTCCTGCTTCATCTAGATTTAACCTGACCTGATTTTCATACTTCTCATTCAAGTCAATACATTGATTTTTGACTTTCAGTTAAATTGGCAAGAGAAATGGGGATTACGACACCAGGAGAATGAAGAGAGGCAAAGATTTCTTAAACAGGACATAAAAAGCACTCACCACTTCAATAAGTTATTTCCAAAATAAAAAGCATTTAAACAAGGCAAGCCATTAGGAAAAAGATAAATTGAATTTAACTAAAATTAAAAGCTTTTGTTCAACAATACCTATCATTAAAAAGTGATAAACATAGAACCGGCAAAGATATTCTAAAGATATATTTATAATTTTATTTTTTTGAGACAGATTTTGTTACATTGCTTAGGCTGGTCTTGAACTTCTGGGCTAAAATGATCCTCCTGCCTCAGTCTCCCTTGTAGCTGGGCTACCGGTACACAACACAACACCCAGCATAAAGATATATATTTGACAAGTAATTTATGGGCCAAATATATGAAGTCCCCTGAAAACCATTAAGGAAAATGTGAAACAAATTTTTAAAAAGAGCGCAATTTTGAATGGGATCTTCACTAGAGAGAATGTCCCGTCCTAAAGCATATGAAAGAGTGTTCAACAGTGTTACTTATGAGGAAAATACAAATTAAAACCACAGTGAAATACCCTCAGGCACCCACTTGAATGAATAAAATTTAAAAGCCTGACTCTGTCAACTGTTGGCAAGGGTATGGAGCAACAGGAACTCTCAACTGTTGCTGGCAGATCAAACCTCTGTTATCAGTTTATTCTGTTCTTTCCAGTCCTACCTACTAATGAGACTGCTGCAAACAGAAGAAGGTGATGTGACAATCAATCGTGGCTGGCTGGTTTGTGAGAACGATGGGTAACATCTCCTAAGAGTTGGCCTTAAAGTCTGCTTATGTCCCTTGTCTAGAACAAACCAACCCTTCCTCCTTCCCTCCCTTTCTTTCTTTTGCTGGGCATCAAACTCCATTGGAATAACATTTACCCTTGTGCATGCTAAGGAAGCACTCTACCTCTGAGTTCCATTCCCAGCCCAGTGTGCTTCAAAATAACTAGAAGAGTCCAGAGGCTCCCATCACACATAAATGACAAATGCAGGAGGAGATGGAATTACACTGATTTGATCATTACACATTGTCCATATAAATCATGAACAAATATTATGGGTTGAATAACAAAAGAAAACAAACCTATAAGACACCACTCAGAAAAAGAAATGGAAGGAAGGAGGTGTCTTAATGGTTTTTTATAGGAAAGTAATTTACGAGGCTGGATTAATTGAATGTTGATGGGTTTTGTTCTCAAAATATTTTTGCAGAGCTTCAGGCTGAAGGTCTTTAGGCACCAGGCTTGGAGTTCAGCATGAACATTTTCAGGGTACTTTGAAATCTGTTTTAATGAGAACAGTCACTTGTATAAAATCAAAAATAGATGTAGGAGGAGGTTCAGGAGAAAGGAATTTGTTCCTTTTGGGTAAATCAAAAGGAAAAAGGGGGAGGATATCAATATTTAAAACTGCTCTTTCTAGTCTCATATATTAAAACTTCACATTTTCTGGAGCCCGCTGTTTTGAGGCATTAAGGGACTTGTATTTTAATATAAAAACCACAAAACGCTGGCTTTTCTCTGTGCCGTGCCATTATCTGGCTCTTGGCAGACTTAAAATTCTTCCTTTTAAAACTATTTCCTTTTGGAGGTCAGCTGAAAGTCCAGTTCAAGTACCACATTGATAAAACTGAACACAGGACCACTCTTAAAAGCCAGCAATTATGGGTCCCAGTAGAAAAACACTCCGTGGTGCCAGGCTTCTGAGACATCGGGCCTCAAACGTGGCTTTGTGTCAATGCAGCTGTATCCACAGGCTAAAAGTTAAAAGACTTATTTAAAAATGTTTCCACTTCTGGAAGCTCCCTTTGGGCAACTTCACTGCGAATCAGGAGCAAGAGTTGGGGGAGAAGGATGTGCTCTTGGCTACCAGGGCTAATTTGTCTGAGTCCCACATCTGACCTCAGGACCCTGTTCTCACAGGTGCCCTGTTCTCCACCCTCCAACCAGGCTTTCTTACCCAGTCTTAGTGGCCATGAACAAGTGCCTTGATAGTTGGTCAGGTTCGAGGTCCAGAAGGCAAAGTCATACTTTTCTGGCTGTGTGTTTTCAGATGGCAAAATATTAAAACCCGTTTATTCATTCTACAGACAGGATGAGGTCATGGGGAACCAGAATTTTATTTTAATTGGCAAAATCTGGAGGCATAAGCATATGCAGCTTTAGTACAGTTTTTTCTTTTGATAACCAGAGAATTCTATTCCTTTCCAACTCCACAAATAGCCAGTAGCTCTAATTTTGTGCCAATATGATTTTCCCAAAAGTAGCAATTGTTGAAGGGAAAGCAGGTATAGTAAGATGAGAGTTCTACAGACTTGGGGACAGGCCAAGTGACTTTGGGCAACTAAACAACTGACTGTGAGTAGAAAATTGAAAGACATGACTCCATTCTTCAAATAGGAGGAGAACTGTCATTGATTGACAAGAGCAGATACACATTTCAGGCTCTTTTTAAGTCCACTTTTTACTTGGATATAACATACATATGGAAAAGTACATATATCATTTGTGTATAGCTTGATGAATTTTAGAACATCCACTTGACTAGCATGAGATCATGAAACATAAGGCCACCAGCCCTTCTGAAGACTGCATCCTCTCCTTCCCACTACCTTTTATGAAATAGGAGTCAACAAATCTGGCCCCTGCCTGGTTTTGTAAATAAAGTTTTATTGGAACACAGACACACCCATTCATTTACATCTCATCCATGGCTGCTTTTGTATTAGACTGGCAGAGCAAGTATCTGGCCTGCAGGGGCAAAAAGAGTTTCTATCTGGATCTTTATGCAAAAGGTTTGCAGGCCACTGTTCTCAAGCAGCACCCAATCAGTAGAATAGAATTTGAGTCACAGATGTAATTTAAATATTTCTGGTGACAAGATCAAAGAGTAGGGGCTGGGACTGTAGCTCAGTGGTAGAGCGCTTGCCTCGCATGCTTGGGGCCCTGGGTTTGATCCTCAGCACCACATAGAAAGCAATAAAATAAAGACATTGTGTTCAACTACAACTAAAAAAATATTAAAAAAAAAGATCAAAGAGTAAACAGGGTAAAATTAATATCAATATTATATTGTGTTTAACTATCTAAAATATCATTTCAACTGCTAAGCAATATAAAAAAAAAAAGGATATCTGATCACTTTTCCATACCGTTTCTAAATCCAGTGTGCATTTTGCACTGACAGCACACCTCCGTTCACTTTAGCAGAAGTTCAATAGCTCAGAAATCCCACAGGGCCAGGGGCGACTGTGTGGACAGTTGTGGAACCTCATCTGGGTCTCTGAAGCTGGCACACCAGCAACTCTACCTTCTGATCTCATTTTCAGCCCAGGAATCTACCCTTCCACTGCATGGGTTTTTGCATATAAATATCTGCAATTCTTTAAAATGTGAATTTAAAAAAAACACATTCAGAAATCTTCTTAGATGCAGCAAATTCCAAGGACAGAGAGCAGAACATCTGCTTATACTCTCAGCTTTACAAGCAAGGGCAGAATATGGAGAGGATCAAAACCCTTTAGGTTTTTGTTGAAGGAAAAGGAATACTAAAGGCTTCAAGGAGATGCTAAATGCTTTAAGATGAAGGATGGAAAGAAAAAGAGGCATTGATGAGCATCACTTAAGAGTATCTTTGATAATTTAGCCATGCCATTATTGTTTAGCAACAAAAGAATGCTGATGGCAGAACGAAGCACTAATTTAATGTTGGCCTTCCCCATGTTACACACACACACACACACACACACACACACATACACACACACACACAGATGAAAAAGAAAAGAAAAGAAAATGAAAGAAAAATTAGTTATTAATGTTTATAAATTAAGAGATACCACCTATAAATTTGGATTTTTGGCATCTTTTGAAAAATTAGAAGGGCTAGGAACATAGGTCCTATATTCTGGGTGACCTCAGTTGGCTGGATGGAATAGCTGGAGCCCCCTTCCACAGGATAAGGATCTCTTTAGTTGTCCACAGTTCCCACCATTCCCAATCATCACACACCATTCATGCATCCTTGTGTGGGATTACCTGGTTTCTGAGCTTGTGCCTTTTGCATTGCTTTTGAGATACCAAGATGGCCTTTCAGAGTTATTATAAGCTAATGTTGAAAACAATACTATAACCTACTGGCAGTAGAAAAAAATTGGCAGAAGTAAAAACTGTTATTTATTAGGCTTCATATTCCAGTGGTTTTTGTAAACCTTTCAGGGATTTGATCTTTTAGTTTATGTCTTAATAGAATAGTTGGTGCTGGATTAAAGGGCTAGTGATGTTTTTTATATCCTTCAAATATCTGAGGCAATGAAGAGTTTAATGAGGCAGCTCCAAAAGCACAAGTTTGCAGTTACAAACTGTTTCCAATCTTACCAGCCAAGCTGGAAAAATACTCCACCGACACCGTTTCTAGACTTATTTTTGCTTAAATTATTGTGGCATTGGAGTTTGACATTCTTGAGGATTTAAATATAATGGAAAATCAGGAAACAAATGCTTGATTTTCTTCTGGCATCCCCATTTAAAGTATCTGTACACTGAAATTTGTTAATTTGCCTAAATCATGCTGTTTTTAGAGTTATTAAAAGTTCATGAGCCATGCCATTGTGTGTTTCACAGAACCATAAAATGCACTCTTTATAAAGTCAACATCTTTTGTTTGAAGATGTTTTGATGATGGCCATGGTTTGGATGTAGTTTGGCTCATGTGTTGGAAGCTTGGTCCTCAGTGTGGTGATGTGAGAGATGGTGGAACTTTTAAGAGGTGAGGCCTAGTGGGAGTTGGCTGTGTCATTGAGTGCACTGTTCTCAGAAGAGATTAAGGGAGTTCTCATGGACTGATGAGAGAGTTCTCTTGAGAGTGAGCTATTATAAGAGATCTCCTCCCCTTTCTGGCTTCCTGTCTGGCCATGTGATCCCTCTCTCTCTCTCTCTGTCTCTCTGTCTCTCACACATACAGGCTTCCACCATTGTGTCACCTGCCATTAGACTGTCATCAGAGGCTGAATCAATGGGGCCACTTTATCTTGCTTTTTCATCCTCTAAAACTGTGAGCTAAATAAACCTCTTTTGTTTATAAAATTATCCAGCCTCAGGCATTCCATTATATCAATGGGAAAATGACCAATACAATGACCAAAAGTTACTTTTGTCAGAATAATTATATATTTCTGAAAAGAAACTCAAAAAAAATGACTCTGCTTTTTCAAAGTTGCTTGGTATTTGATTTTTAGTGTGCTGTTGGGATGTGGCAGTAAAAAGATTGCAGTAACAGACAAAATGGCAGGGGGATTGCATTATAACTTTGTGTTAGTTCATTTTCTGTGCTAGAATACCTGCAGCTGAGATTTATTTTGGCTCACTGTTCTGGAGACTGGGACGTCCAAGGGTATAGTGGCAGCATCTGGCAAGGGCATATTAACATGGTGGAAGGAGAAAGGGCAAATGAGCACATGCAGTTGATCCTTAGCAAAGAGAAAGAAAGAAGGGCAAGGAGAATGAAGAGACAGAGGAGGAGAAGAAATGAGCAGTGGCCTCATTTTATAAAAATCCACTGTCATGATAACTAACCCACTCCCACAAGAAGAGCATTAATTTCTCTTATTATCCTAATCACCTTTCAAAGGAAGGCCCTCTCCTGATGCCACCGCAATGACAACTGAATTTCAGCACGAGTTTCAAAAGTGACAAACTATATTCAAACCATAGCGTTTTATCTTTGACTAGCTGTACACTGTAGAAATGAGTTGGCTAACTCCTCTGAGCTTCAGTATCTCTACATTTACCCTGAGGTAGGTCGATATATTGGTGAATACTAACTTTTTTTTACTTGCAGCAAAGTCCCTTCCATCCAATGAAAGCCCCAGAAGTGTCCCAGATCCAGGACTCCACCCACTTCTGCCAGGGACTTCAACAGCCTGGATTGTCCTTTATTTCACTCTCCCCAATTCCTTTCTGCTTTTCTGAATCTTACCCATCAAGAGCTTTCTCAAGCCACACCTCCTGCTAGCTAGAAAACTTCCTCACTCACTTTGTGCCTCCCCATCTCACATCTCCCCTGTCCCCTTCTTAACCACAAAGCATGGAGACCTTGTGATGGAATTAACAATCAACCCGAACAGCACCCACACACAGAGGGGGTACAGGGGAGGTCCTGGCTAAATGCCGTCTCGGCTCCCTTCACTTCCTTCATTGGTTTCCTGTTCTTCCACATTGGTTCCTGTGTTTCTCTCTGACTTTCAGCAGTGGGAAGCTCTGGATCTCTGAAAAGGTCACCTTAATTCCATAAGCTGCTGCTGCTGCTGTAGCTGCTTCTATTTTTTTTTTTTGTACTGGGGATTGAACCCAACCACTGAGCCACATTCCCAGCCCTTTTTTTATTTTTTTATTTTGAGACAGGGTCTCACTAAGATTCTTAGGGCCTCTCTAAGTTACTGAGGCTGACCTTGAACTTGTGATCCTCCTGCCTCAGCCTCCAAAACCATTGGGATCACAGGTATGCGCCACCACACCAGGCTCCCGTAAGCTTCCTCACAATGAGGAGGACATCGAGATCATCTTCCAACATAAATGAAACTCCTCTTAGTAGGAGTCCTGCTCTTATAGTCAGGACATCATTTCAACAGCAGCCTTGTCATTCCCTAAGCTGGCCAAGTGTATGGAGCTGCTGTGGTCACTCCCAATTCAGGCTGTAGATTCAGTGCACTTCAGCAGAACTGAGAGAACAAAAGCCAATCTGTGTTCAAGCCACAGTGCAAAAATAAAATAATAATCTAAACATAATAAAGTCTTTTTGAAAGAAATCCTTGCCTGGTTTATACAAAGGATTGAACATACATTCAACATGGCCTGAATGATTAAATACTCCCTAAGGAATGGGTATCTTTAAGGGAAGGAGAGAGACCAATAAAAAAGAGGGAAGCTGTGCAAAAGGTCCATATCGGGGGTGATGAAACACTTCTTTTTTTTTTGGGTACTGGGGATTGAACTCAGGGGCACTCGACCACTGAACCACATCCCCAGCCCTATTTTGTGTTTTATGTAGAGACAGGGTCTCACTGAGTTGCTCAGCGCCTCGCTGCTGCTGAGGCTGGCTTTGAACTCGCAATTCTCCTATCTCAGCCTCCCTAAGTGCTGAGATTACAGGCTTGAGCCACCGCGCCCGGCTATGAAACACTTCTAAATGTGACTCATGTTTCAGTTTCCAACAACAAAGCACCTGCATTTAAATCGGTGAGTTTCTAGAAAGAAAAAAAAATTGTTCACCAATTTCTTTGGATAACTCCAAGCATAATGAGGTGTCCATAAGAGAAGGTAGTGAAATCTGGGGAAAACTATGGAGGGGCTGTATGGAAAAAGCTCTACTGGGCCTCAGGGAATGGAAGTATACAGATCTGAGGCTTGGTGGTGATAGTGCTCTGCCCGTGCTGAATGCCATGTTCTCCCAGCAATGCAAGGTGTCACTGAATGCAAAGGTATCTCCTCAATTATTGAAAGATTTGTTTGTTTGACTCAGAGGCCTGAAGACTTAGTTTTGAAAGAAGTCTATGAATGGGCTATGTGAACAATTATAATGCACTCCTGTACACTGTGGAAAAAGGTTCTCTATGAAAAGGGAAGGATGGTGTGTATTTGCATATTAAAAAAAATGAGAGAATTTTTTTTGGCTTTCAATTTATGTCTCTCCAACTTCCTGCTCATTGTCACATTGGGGAAACATAGGCATCTTACTAGGGACAGATAAACAACCAACCCAAAACTAGCAATGAGAAGCGGGATCACTCTCTTATGAGGGCATGGCACCAGGGAAAACCATGGGGTGGATGACAGCTTTGAGACTCAGACTCAATCAGTTCCACTGGTAAAAAAATCACCATGTGAGTTTGGACCAGGCAGGCTCTCTCCAAATTTCTGTTTTATTGAAGGTTGGAGTTGTTGCTATTCAAATATTAGAGTTTTTAGGTTTTATTTCCTTGGCTATAGAAATAACAAATGCTCATTATTGGGAATCGTATTAGTTTTTCATCATTGTGACCAAAATACCTAATAAGAACAACCTAGAGGAGAAAAAATTTATTTTGGCTTCATGGTTTCAGAAGTTCAGTGCAGGGTTGGCTGACTCCATTGGTCTGGGCTCCAGATGAGGCAGAACACCATGGTGGAAGGGTGTGATGGGAGAAAGCTGCTCAGCTCATGGCAGCTAGGAAGCAGAGAAAGAGGCGTGCCTCCACTTTCCTCCAGCCATGCCTACCTGCTTACCGTTACCACCCAGTACAGTAGTCCTTTCAAATTATTATTCCATTAAGTGGATTAATCCACTGAATAGGTTATAGCTCTCATAATCTGATCATCTCACCTCTGAACATTCCTTCACTGACTCACACGTAAGTTTTGGGGATTATGTATGTGTGTTTTTCTAAGGTTTTTTGATGGCAGGAATGGTTGGCTTCACCTTTGTAGCATATACAGAGGCACTTTTGATTTGAAAACCCTGCTTAGTGTCACTTTAAACCTGTCAGTACTGCACATTTCAAATATCCTGTTTATGTTGGAGCCATGCTTTAGATAGGATTCATTCAGAGGATGAGTGTGGCTGGGTGGGCCCTGAGGGCCACACCACTCCAGTAAAAGTGGGAAAGGTAGGGGAACTGGAATGCACAGGTGCAGGAAGAAAAGCCTAGGAGAGAAACCAGGGGTGATGGTTGAATTCCATCTTCTGGAAGAGCGCTAGAAAGAAAAGAGAAAAAAGTACCATCTCTCATCAAGCAATTCTGTTATGACACAACAGACCTGGAGTAGGTAAATGGCCATTGGTAGAGGAATAGCAATAGGCCAGGGGACAGGAGAAATGCTCGGTTCCATTGCTAAGCTGGTTTTGTGACTTAGGGTGGGTGATGGAATTTCCCTGAATTTCCATTTCTTTGTTTGTAGAATGTAGACAATAGCTCCTGCCCAGCCAGCTTCATTGTGTGGTCATAATGGCACAGTGGATCTGGTTTCTGCAAACCATGGGCAAATTTTGAAGTGTGGACCCAGAAGTTTTTCTCACTGCATGATAAAGGAGGCCCTGCTGTTGCCTCTATTTTATTTTCTTATATATCTCCTTCTTAAGCATTTAAGCAATAATATACTGACTAAAGGGACTTTGTGCACAGTTGCATTTCTTGCCAGTGACTTTGTTTCTCCCATGGAAACCACATGATTGTTAGGCAAAGGTCAAAGACAACCAGGAAATAAGAACAAATACTAGGGCACATCAGTGAGACACTGAGCACAGGTGAGCGCACAGCCCTAGATCTGGGTCCCTCCCACTAAGAAAACAATCTCACTCCACAGTTTCTGCTGGAATCTGCTCTTCATAGACAGGTTGGTCCACTCATACACGGATTAAAAATGATCTTGGAGGCCTCATACGCCCTCTAAGCTGACAAGCTTGTGTTGTCAGGTTACCAGATGGAGTTATGGGGATTGGGGGGGAGGCTTGGGTGAGGTCTCCCAAGACTTCAATGTATGGGGTGTGTGTCGGGGGCTGGGCACCTCCAGCATCAGCCCTGCCTCAGAGTCACATCCCGCATTGGAAAAACAGATGCGAGATTACAGGTGTTAATCCAAATTTATTTGCAATAGACTCATCCCGGCCATTGGTTCCAATTTTACCACATTTGGGAGTATGATTTCCCCTAGTCATGGGGGAAAGAGGTGTGACTAAACACAGTCAGCTACCAGCCCTAGGATGAATCCCAGAAGGAAAGGAAGTGGCTAAAATCACAGCCATACCTAATATTTACAACAGTATCATTCATAATAGCCAAAAGGTGGAAACAACCCAAATGACTACCAATTAAATGGACAAATGCACTGCAGTATATCCATATGACTGTCACTTAGCTATAAAAAGAAATGAGATGCTGGTATGTATTGCAACATTGATGAGGCCTGAATACTAAGTGAAAGAAGACAGACCCGAAAGGCCACATGTTATATGATTCTACTTGTACAAAATGTGCAAAATATGTAAATTCCTTAGGACAAAGAGTAGATCAGGAGTTGCTAGTGGCTGCAAGAAAAAGGGAATAAGGAAATGTCTGCACATGGTTATGGGGTTTCTTTTTTGGGTGATGGAAACGTTCTGAAGTTAGTGGTGATATTTATAAAACTCTGTGTCTATACTGAAAACCATTGAATTGTATGATTTTCAAAGGTGAATTTTATGGTACAGGAATGATATCTTCATTTTTATAATGTTAAAAATAGTTAATGATCTCACTAAAGTCAAAGCCACTGTTAAACTTGGGCAAACTGATTAATTATGCATAGCTTCCAATCTATTCCTCCAGGGCACATTTTGAAGATTCCTCAAGTCACAAAGCAAATGCAAGCTTAGATGATTAAATCTTACCCAGGACAGTACAACATAACTCATCTGGGATAGATTTATAAAAGAATCTGTTTTAAAAAAAAGTCAGAATGTAACTAACAAAAGTTACTTCATGTTAAAAGATGGAAATTTTAACCTCCTGATGAGAGAGGATGTGTTTTTATACTTCAGCTAAAAATCTCTGAAGATTTTTTGACTTAAGGAAAAACCTGATTTTTATGGGTTAGACAATGGGATAAATTACTTTGTTTCTTTTCCCTCTTCCACTCAAAATGTTTCAGATATATTACAGAATTAAGTAAATAAAAAATAAAACTAGATGGAAAAATGCAGGCATAAAACTCTCATTTCTACATAGAAAAGATTATTGTCAGCACACATCCAACCAAAAAAAGATTTAATTCTATACAAATTAAGATATCCATACATTAGCATTGTTATAAACAAAAGTCAAAGTACAAAGATGGCTTAACATTTGCTGGGAATTTGGTAAAAGATAATATGCTTAGAAGTAATTCAAATAAATCAATATAAATTCTACTATCCTAAGGGTGAAATCAGAAATTATAAATAGAAAAGAAAAACAACCCTGAAAAACCACAGGATAGAAAAGATACGTGATTAATTTGAGAATGTTGAAATCCCCAGTAATACAAATGCAAATGAATCTGACAATGACAGATTGCTTCTCACTTAGAAATTAGCCAAGATTAGGAAAGAGATAACAGGCCTTTTGTTGATTTCTCAGAGCCTTTATTTTCCCTCTGAAGTATTTTAATTTTCTTTGAGCAATTTTTCATGTTTATCAAGTTTAATTAATTCACAAGTATTTCCTTTTTCCGGTACTATTAGGCTTGGTCGCAGGCAGAGCTGGGTAAAAAGTCAACTTCTAAGTTATGCTATGTGTGTGTGCGTGTGTGTGTGTGTGTGTGTGTGTGTGTGTGTACAGAAGAGGCGTATGGTCAGTGGTACTTAACCTCTGTGAGGCTCAGTTTTAAAATGGAGATATGGAAAATGGAGATCATTAGATCAGTAGAGCACACATCTTACAGTGGTGTAAAGAATCATTGAAATCATACAAAAAAAGCTTTAAAGGAAGGGTTTACATATGACATGCAAATAAATGGTAGTTTTAACAACTGTAGGGTAGTGCGTTTGCTTTTCATCACTGTAACAGAATACCTGAAATAATCAATTTATAAAGAGAAAAAGGTTATTTGGGCTCATGATTTTGGAATTTTCTGTCGGTGTTCAATTGATCCTATTGTTTTGGACCTATAGTGAGGTGGCACATCACAGCGGGAGTGCATGGCAGAACAAAACTGCTCATCTCGTGGCCAGGAAGCTAAAAAGGAGAAAGTGAATAAGGCCAAGGTCCCATGATCCCCTTTGACAGCACAACGGCAACGACCTGATAACCTCCCAACTTTTAAAGTTTCTACTATGTTCAAATACACCACCCTAGGAGTCAAGACTTTACACATGAGCCTTTGGGGACACTTAGGCTCCAAACCACAGCAGGTAGCCAGGATGATGCTATTTCAATATCTCCTAATCCCTCTAAAACTTACATCTTTTACTTTCAGAGTTAGATGATTCTAATGCATCCTTACTGTTTTTATAATGTGATTATATACCATAAAATTTGACAAAGAATTCTTTGAGAAAATAAAGTTCAGCAAAATTAAAAGATGTTACTTATAAACACAAAAATCAACTGCACTATTTAACTTCAGTGATGGAATAGAAACTCATTATCTTCCCTCATCATAATAGCTACAAAAATTAAATAGGTGAAAATTACATAATTCAATAAATGCAAAAATCATTCAAAATTATACAGCCCTATTAAAAGGAATGAAGAAAAATTTAAGTAAATGGAGATAGAGATCATGTTCTCCTAGTTGGTATATTGGAAATACTAACAATAAAAATACTCCCTAATTTAATATAAAGCTTTAATATAATTCCAATTAAAATAACTACATAATTGTGAAGAATTAAGTTAAATCTAATTTCATTTTCTGAAGAACATGCTGGTAATATGTAACAAGAATTGCAAATCTCTTCATTCTCTAGTTTTTAAGTTGCTGATATGAGGATAAATCCTTTTGAGGTCAAGCATAATTAGGAAATCGTCACTTATGAATTTACTCTGATTTTAAATGATTGAAACAAGAATTAATATGGAAGAAAAGAGGTCTATTAGGTTCAGCTTTATAATTGCTGGGACTTTCAGTTAGTTAATCCTATTTCCCCAAGGATCTACACAATTGGTATGGATGTACAGATCTATGATGTTATGGGAAAACATTATGGGAACAGAAGTGGCCAAGCCAATGGTCTTTTGTGCACATGGGTGATGCAGAGTTTAGGTGTTCTTCTGGGTGTACAGGGTGAGTGAATTTGTCTGGTTGTTCAAGATAGCCCAACCATGCACCAAATAAATTAAGGCACCTGGCTCTGCTTGTTTCTTGCACAGTGCCAAGAATGCAAAGATGCCTCAAGGCATCCCTCACTGACTTGCATTCCTTAAGGAGCAAGATGCCTTCTCTCCTGGCCAGGAACCTTCCCCTCTGTTGCCTCCCTGCAATTAAACATGTTCACAAAGAACAGGGACTTTCTACCCATCCTGGTTCACTAAATGGAATAAGTGAAAGAAATTAAGTAATTCTGAACACCCACTCAATTTCTTATTCATATTTGCTCTCAGACTCTAAAAGAGATCATTTTGACTTGTATGCAAGAGAAAATGCCTTTCAAGAGAATCTAACTCTTCTGACTTTAAACTAAATTTACTTATCCTACCATTTGGCTTTCTAAAAGCTAAGCTTTTAATTGCTTCACATAAATGATATGAAATTCCATTTATTTCATTTGTAACTTAGTGAGCATTTACTTTTTGTTCTTTTTGCCTAATCTTGTCTAAAGCAATATATTTGTTGTTATTGAAGATTTTTTAAAAACTCTGTTCTCAAAACAATTTAATAAATTTGTGGATAAAAACATTTACAGATGAAAGCCTCTAATTATATATATATGTACATACAAACACTGCATATATATTTCATATGCACACATATATAGATAATTTCCATCACCACTACATATACATTAGTAGAGCAAAATAATGTGCTATAGTTTATATAATTACTAATGCAGACATTAGTAATTATGCAATGTGAGAGTTAGTCCAAGAAATTTTTCTAAGTTATATTTGGAGACACATTGTAAAAAGAATGATGAGTATTATTTATTATATAACTTTAAAAACAGAGATAATTTTAATTTCTTAATATGCTTATTTATGAACCATGAAGAATAAATATAACCTACAGTGCCAGCCTGATTCCCTTCACATCTATATTCTGGATTCACTTCTCACCTTTTACAGGGGTAGGGTAGGCAGAGGGCAGAGTCTGGCTGGGAAAACAGGAGCATAAGCTGTTTGGTTAGGTGGTTATATGTGTCAGCATGGGACACTGCTGCTGACTAGCTGTGTAATTTGAAGTGTTCCTCCCTTTGCTTGGCAAAGTACCTGGTACAAAGTAAAGGTCCCACAATGTGGGTTGTCCTCCCTCACTGATATTTCCACTCATAGGCAGCATCTACACTGGCAAAATGGGCCCCAGCTTTATCTTGCCACTTAGGTAAATAGTTGAAGGGAGGGGTGTAAAATGGCTGGTATATAATTTGCTAATTACACCAGTGGTTTCTTTATTGTTCTTTAGAGATGAGATATTTAGGAAGTTGCCTATAAGCTCATCCTTTAGCTCTGACAGTCAGCACTAGAGAGATTAGCAGGATTCACCAAAGGTTTTGTAACTAGTCCACACAAGGAGGAAAGTCTACTCCCCAGTTCACAGTCACTTTGCATTTCATCTGATGCACACTGGTTAGGTAAATAGGGCCACTGCAATTGTCAGTCAGAACCCGAGATGAGGATCCTTGTGCAAGTGGTTTCCAGGAGAGAAATCTCAGGAGAAGGGGAGTGGGGTAAGCAGGAGGGGGTGGGGAAATATGACCTCCCCAGGAAGTCAACCTCATCTCTAAGGTTTGAGCTGAGCCAGAGGTCTCCTGCACAGAGGCCAGGGGGCTGCCTTTTCATGCCCCTAGGCTAGACAGACACTGGTGTGAGCTGTCCCCTCTCCTGCAAGGGAGATTGTCCAGGGGAGGGGCACTAGTTAGCAGCCAACACTTCCAGGAGGCTAGGCTGAGGGATCTAGAGGGACCCAACAGAACTGCTAATATTCACCTACTTTTACATAACCATCTTTTGTTCTGTTCATTGTGCACGTGAGATCACGGGAACCAAGTCCTTGAGGGCAAAACATTGTCAGCATTTTTGCTATTTTAAGAGCTCAACAAGTTGCAAACAATGACTCAGAAGAAACTAGACACCCAGGGATGTTTGGACTTAAATGATTTTTTTAAAAAACATAGATTTTATTATTTTTTCAGTGTGGCAAGGCCAAAAAAATCAAGAGATGACAGCCATGGAAAAAATGCTGTGTTACTCAGTGCTATGGTTTGAATGTGGTTTGCCCCCACCAAAACTGATTTCAGATTCGATCACTAATGTAATGGTATTGAGAGATGATGAGACCTTTTAGAGGTGGTCAGGGTCATGTGGTCTCTGCCTTCATGAAAAAATTAGTATAGGTCCCATGGGAGTGGGTCATTTGTCTCAAGGGCATCTGGCCCCCTTTGTCTCCTCCTCTCTTTGCATGTCCCCCCTTGCTCTTCTACTTCAAGGCCATCACCAGAAGCCAAATAGATATTCGTCCACATCTTAAACTTCCAGCTTCCAGAACTGTGATCTAAATAAACCTCTTTGCTATACAAATTACCCAGTATCAGATATTCTGTGATAGCAATAGAAAACAAACTAAGATACTCACAGATACGAAGAGGAAGGGATATGCAATGCTACAGGTGGCCGCATGGGGAAGCACCAGGGACTGGCAGGAGGCAGAGGATGAGTGAGAAACCAAATTTCTACAGGAAGGAACAGGAAAGGAAGGGTAAGCAGGGTTAAAATTAACCAGTTTAAAAAATTTCAGTGAGCTCTGTGGCATAGGGGCTGGTATTGTTTGATTCTTGTGTCCCTCCAAAATTCATGTTGAAACTTAATCACTAATACAATATTAAGGGAAGGGGCTCTTAGAGGGTGATTTGTCCATGAAGGCTCTGCCCTCAAAAATGAATTAATGGTTTATAGAAGGCATTGAGGGAGGGAGTTGGCCCCTTCCATCCTTTCCATCGTGTGAGGACACAATGTTCCTCCACTCCAGAGGACACAGACACAAGGCACCATCTTGGAAGCGGAGAGCAGCGCTTACCAGACACTGAACCTGCCAGTTCACTGATCTTAGATCTCCTAACCTCAGAACTGTGAGAAATAAATTGCTATTGTTTATAAATTACCCAGCTTGTGGTACTTTGTTACAGCAACGCAAACAGACTAGGACAGGGGCTATCCTTCGTTGTCTAG
Source organism: Xerus rutilus (assembly GCA_028644305.1). NCBI lineage: Eukaryota > Metazoa > Chordata > Mammalia > Rodentia > Sciuridae > Xerus > Xerus rutilus. Next base: position 139,292,798 of record CM053401.1, read on the forward strand.
TATCTGGCTCTGGGATGTTTAGGACCAGAATGTGAGAGCCTAACAAAGAAGGTGATTGGGTGTGGGCTTTGGATCAGGTGGCTTGCATGTGAATGTCATGCTCATAGGCGACACCTTTGCTATCTCTAGGAATCAGCCCTGAGAAAGGAGTTCCTGGGTCAGCAAAGTTACAGGTGTCAAAGCATCAGAATACAAGACATGCAGAAAAAACTGCAGGAGTCAGTCTAGTCATCAAGGGCACTTGGCAGCCCAGGCAGCTTACTTTTGGGAGGCCTCTCCTGATCATTAGACTGTTACTATGGTCTCTTTCTCAGCATCATCTGTATCTCTCAAGTACCAAGTTTCTACAGCTGTGATACAAGACTCTCTCTAGAGCCTCTCCTTTGCCCCAAAACCTGATATACTGTACTTACATATTTCCTTAAGTTCAAGGCCTGACCCAAAGGAATCACACTGCTGACTTAAAGTTGAATATAATTTCAAGCATTGTTCTTGGCGCCAATTATCTTTTAAGGGATTGGGTCTTTTAAATACCAAATCTCTCCTCTCCTTTTTTTTTTCCAGTATTAAAGTTGAAAACCAGGGTCTCCCTCATGCTAGACAAGCACTCTACCATTGAACCCTACCATCCCCAGCCTTTAAAAAAAATTTTTTTTTTGAGAAAAGTTCTCACTCAGATGCCTGTGCTGGCCTTGAATTTGCAATCCTCCTGCCTCAGCTTCCCAAGTAGCTGGTATTAGGGCATGCACCACCATGCCTGGCTCAAATACCAGATTTCTTGGTAGAAGTGTGGGCAGTTTAATTCAGGTCAAGAGCAAGGCTCAGAAGTAGCATCATAGGGGAGGACCCAGATCTGACTTTTAGCAGTTTTCAGCATGTGACATGGGGGAAGGTATAAGATCTCTCTAATCTTCAGTTGCCTGATTTTAAAACTGAACATAATAGGACCTGGAGGTTCAGCTCAGAGTTAGAGTGTTTGCTTAGCATGCCTGAGCCCTGAGAGCTAGGGACAATCCCTAGCACTGCAAAATAACAATAATACCTACCCACAAGGTTATTGTGTAGATAACATTGCATGAGGGTGTGGTGCACCTCAGCACCATGACTGCACCATTAATATAAGTTGTCAATATTATTATTATTAATGAAAGCTCCTAAAGGCCATCTTTTAATGCATAAGTATCATCTTCTTAGGAAAGAAGATGTTGCCAGAGATAGAGGTCAGAATTCTGGCTCAGCTCTGTAATCTCGTGCCTCAATTTCCTCATCTGTAAAATGGAGATAATAACAGTTCTACTCACAGAAAAGTAATATGCTCTTCCAGGTCCTCTGAGATATAAACATCAAGATAGGATTAAATATGCAAAAAATTTATTAGGGGCAATGGAGAGGGAATCTGGGGAGGCTTGGAGAGCCATCAGGCTGCTTATGACACAGTTCTTGTCCCTTACAGAGGAAGACATGAAAGGAAGGAAGGGTGGAGAAAGCATCATAGACTACTGTGCGGGTAAGAGAGGTTGACAGGGCTGTCAGGGAGTCCTGGCTGACTAAAGAGACCCATGTCTTTTAGAAATGGATCTGTCTTACCATCATCTCTGCTGGGCTCTGTCAGCTTGGAAATTTAGTGATGGATTGGAGAGTGCAGCAGCTGACACCCTTCAGTTCCAAGTCTACAGGCACATTCTCCTGGCTACGCAAGTGTATGGAAGAGATGTATCAAAATGTGTGAAGTCCTTGGACCATGGTGTAAGTAGCTGCCCATTATTATTATTATTATTATTATTATTATTATTATTATTTTTATTATTTTCATTGCTGGAAACATTTGTACAATGAACTAATAAAAGTATTTTAAAAGGCTTGAATAATATGGTATTTATATATCTTTATTTAATTTAATTTATATCTCTTTATATATCTGTTTTTTCTACTATAATAAACCTGCAGAATAAAGCTCTTATATTTCTTTTTCCTCCCTGGATCACTTACTGTATCTATATGTGCTCACAGCACAGGCTCAATAAATGTTTGTTGAATAAATGATGGGTTCAATATATCAGGGAAATCATACTGGTATAATCTCCAGGGCTAGATGGTTTTAACTTTACCTCTAAAAGAAGTTCAGAAAAGGTTCTCAGTTTGCCCCTCCTAGGACAGTTATATCTAGTTATTTTTCTAATATTTTATGATAAATTTTTTCAAAAAGAGAAAGCCTGAAAGAAATTTTCAGTGAGCATCCATCTACACACTACCTGGTTTTTACCATTTTGGCATACATTCAGCCTTCCACATCCCTGGGTTCTCCATCTGTGGATTCAATCACAATTGAAATATCTGGGGGAAAAATTGTGCCTGTACTTTTTTCTTGTCCTTATTTCTGAATGACTATTTATATAGCATTTACACTGCATTAGGTATTGTAAGTCATCTCAATATAATTTAAAGTATACAAGAGGATTATATAGGTTACTTGTAAATACTACACCATTTTATGTAAAGGACTTGAGCATCCTCAGATTTTGGTCTCCTAGGGAAGTCCTGGAACCAAACTTCCACAGATATCAAAGGACGATTGTATACTTGTTTTATCACTTACTTATCCATCTCTGCATCCCTCAACCCATCCTATCTTTGGTGTATTTCAAAGGTAACTGCAGATATTTTTACTTTCCCTTAAATAATTTACCATGTGTATCATTAACTAGAGTTCAGTGCTTTTCAGATTTAAAAAATTAATGTAAAAATTTACACTGGGTTTTTAAATGATGAAACTACTTCAAAGCACCAGGCATCAAACATCTCTTTATTGGGAGCAATTGACAATTGTACTTTCCTAAGGCAAATTTAATGCCTTTGGAGGGTGGAGCATCACTTGGAATGCTAGTGTACTATGCATCTGTTTGTTTGCTTCCAATAGATATTAATTATTGCAGGTTAGGTCTCCAGGAACCAGACTCCAAGACAGGTTAGTGTGCAGTAGGCACACTAAGGGGAATCCTTAATCTCATGATCATTGTTTGCAGAATTGAGGGGACAGAAGCAAGTGGACAGAGTGGGGAGTGGAGAGGAGGTACAGGCTTAGTCAGCCCCGGGAGGAACAGTGGAGGTGTACTGAGGTGGGTTGAGATAGTTGTGCCTTTGTACCCTCCCCTCACCATTGCTCGTTGGATGTTAGTGTTCCTGGGAATAGCTGAGACTTAGGATTAGGTAGCTTTCTGTAGTGGTGGTACCCCTGAAATATCTACTTTGAAAGCTACCTGTGGTCAGAATTCCCAGCAGCTGAGCAAGAAGTCCCTGCTTGAGGGGGGATCAGGAGGCACATCAGAGGGTTACCACACAAATGATGCTTCACTCATTTTAGCAACACATGAAGCAACAATTACAAATGCTCTATTCCACAACAACAGGAAATTCCGGCCTAACCACATTTAGGGTCCTGAAGACAGAATTATTGGCCTGGAGTAAGTTGAGATAACATTTGCTTGTATATTCTGCTCTTTGGGAAATAATATTGCAAAGGGCTGAGATTTATGGCTGACTGTTACACTTTTAGGATATTTCTCATATGGTGGGAGAACTCTATACCTTAGCAAGTGGTCTTTACCACACTGTTTAAGGATGATGCATGAAAGAAAGGCCAAGACAGTATTTCAGTGTCACACCATATGAGTGAAAAATTGATTTGGGATGTGGCATAAATATTAATGAACCACTCAACAGGTGCTGTGGTACATGCCTGTAATCCCACTGATTCACTCAGGGGACTGGGGCAGGAGGATCATAAGTTCAAAGCTAGCCTCAGCAACTTAGTGAGACTCTGTCTTAAAATAAAAAGTAAAAGGGGTGAGGATGTGGCTCAGTGCTAAAACACCACTGGGTTCAATCCCTGGTACCAAAACAAAACAAACAAAAAGTTAATGAACTACCAACTTGGATATTGGGAATTTGTTAAAATAAAACCTGAAACTAAGAAACCAGCAGTCTCCTATATTGTGTACAACCAGAGAAATGAAAAGTTGTGCTCCATTTGTGTACAATGAATCAAAATTCATTCTGCTATCATATATACCTAAATTAAATAAATAATTTGAAAAAAAATAAATTGGAAAAAATAAATAAATAAATAAATAAATTTATTTATAAAATAAATTGAAAAAAATAAAAATAAAAAAATAAATAAAATTAAAAAAAAAGAATAAATAAATTGAAAAAAAAAAAAAAGAAACCAGCAGTCTCAGGACCTCATACAAAGTCATTAGGATGGCCTTGACTGAAAAACCAAAGGATTGTATCAAAATGATATTTAAAATGCAAATTTCATCCTTTACTCCATTCCTTTAAAAAATATGTACCTTCCTAAGGTGGATACTTGCCATTTGTGTATGCTCCACATCTTTTGGATCATACTTCCTACACTTTGACAGTGTCTTGAGGAATAATTCCCATCTTTATAACACAGAATTCAAAAAGTAAAGCAATACATAAAACACAAAATAGGTCTGGGGATGTGGCTCAGTGGTCGAGTACCTCTGAGTTCAATCCCCGGTACCAAAAAGGAAAAAAAAAAGTAAAACAATGATAGCCTCACTTCTGGGTCTTCTTGATGTGGTCATGTGCTTTAGATTCTTCCAGGCAGATGGGCTCGTGAAAGGCTTTGTTGGGAAGTGAGTGATGGAGGCAGGGTCAGGGACATCATTTTAGAGTTAGGGCAATGGCAGAACTGGTGTGGCTGTGAACAGCAGCCAAGGAGGGAATTTCCTGATTCAGCAGCCTCCTGACCCTGATTACAGTAGCCAGCCCCTTAATAGGATGATTCTGTTGTGGCATCATGGGAATCTCTTAGGAAGCTCAGTCTGAAGCCAAATTTTAGATCCATCCACAATTCCCCAGTACCCCTCTATGCCTAAACCAGCTAGAGGCCATTCAGTTGTACGCATCTAAAAACCCTGACCAACACATATCCTGTCAGCCACAACAGTGGATTTTAAACACTATAAACCCCACAGTACACATTCATCAAGCACAATGCAGATGCTCAATTTAGGATGGGGTTATGTCTCATTGTACGTTGAAAATATCCTAAGTTAACAATGCATTTAATATACTTAACCTACCCAATATCCTAGTCTAGTCCAGGCTACTACACATACTCAGAACTCTTATATTAGCCTCCACTTAAGCATTGCAGGAGAGCGTTGCACTGCATTTGGTAACCTGGGAGGAGACTAAAATTCAGATCAGAAATGGGTTTTCTACTGAAATTATGTCACTTTTACACCAAAACAATCATAAGCTGAACAAATGGAAGCCAGGGACTATCTAAGTGCTATAGAAACTCAGTATACAAAGTAGATTATAAATGGACTTGTTCAAATATAGCTTGATTTTCCCACTCTTCTGCCCTCCAGAGCTCCAGGGTTCCGAAGACCTCACCTATAGGAGGAAGTACAAACTCCTTTACAAGGAGAGTAAAGCGTGTCCTTCCTATGCTGGGCCCAGCTTGTCTATCTTATAATACAATATTATATAATATTATATACAATAATATTATATAATATTATTATATAATATATATAGCTTCATCTCCTATCATGGCTCCTGTTCTACAGTCTTTTTTTTTGGTACCAGGGATTGAACTTAGCGGTAGTGGACCACTGAGCCACATTCCAACCCTATTTTTTGTGTTTTATGTAGAGACAGGGTCTCACTGAGTTGCTTAGCTCCTCGCCATTGCTGAGGCTGGCTTTGAACTCGCAATGCTCCTGTTTCAGCCTCTCAAAGTGCTGGGATTACAGGCTTGCGCCACCACGCCTGGCTCTGTTCTACAGTCTTAACAAATGATTCCCACTTGCAAACGCACTCTAAAACTTTGGATTTTTATCAATGTTCATCCTCTCTTTACTTTCTAGAATGTCCTTTATGAATATATCTGCCAGGAAAATACCTATGTATTCTTCAAGACCCAGACCAATCATAACCTCCATGAACCTCTCACCAAATATTTCCCATTTCATGGGTGGTAATTTCAATAGCGTCCTAGCATACATGGGCCCACCATTTCCAGATGGAACTACTCTCTAATGATGATCCCATGTAATCTGTAAAATTTGATGAGACAAATTTCGAATCATTAATACACCCAGTTGATTTGCCCTGGCAAATCAACTGGGTGTATTAATTTCCTTTTACCAACAATATCCACCCGGGCTTCACATCAACCAAACCTAGCAGGAAGCCAGTTAGCAAGGGAGCCTGAGACAATGTAACTGATTGGGCCAGCCCAGTGGCCATACCCCACAGAGTCACAAAGAGGCAGGCATGAATCTAGGGATGTTGAAGGAAATGATCAACTCAACAGAACCTCATAGGAGTCAGTGAGATTGAAAGGAATAGGACTGTGGTCACAATATGACAGAAGAAGGGCATACTTTCTGGTGTTCTGTTCATAAGAAATCAATTTAAATTTTTAAAATTTCTTCTTTTTAGTTGTACATGACAGTAAAATGTATTTTGACATATTATATATATGTGGAGTATACCTTCCCATTCTTCCAGTTGTACATGATGTGGAGTTGCACTGGTCATGTATTCATATATGAACACAGGAAAGTTATGTCCAATTCATTCTACTGTCTTTCCTATTCCCATCCTCCCTCCCTTCCTATCATTCCCCTTTGCCTAATCCAAAGTACTTCTACCCCCACCCCTTATTGTGTGTTAGCATCTGCATATAAGAAAGAACATTTGCTCATGCTTATAATCTCAGCACTTAGGGAGGCTGAGACAGGAAAATCATGAGTGCAAAGGCAGCCTCAGCAACAGCGAGGCTGCTAAGCAACTCAGTGAGACCCTGTCTCTAAAAACAAAATACAAAATAGGGCTGAGGATGTGGCTCAGTGGTTGAGTATCCCTGAGTTCCATCCTCAGTACCAAAAGAAGAAGAAGAAGAAGAAGAAGAAGAAGAAGAAGAAGAAGAAGAAGAAGAAGAAGAAGAAGAAGAAGAAGGAGAAGGAGAAGGAGAAGGAGAAGGAGAAGAAGAAGAAGAAGAAGAAGAAGATTTGCTTTTTGGTTTTTTGGAATTGGCTTATTTCACTTGGCATGATAGTCTCCAGTTCCATCCATTTACCAGCAAATTCCATAATCTCATTCTTTAAAGTTGAGTAATACTCCATTAAACATATATACCACATTTTCTTTATCTATTCATCTATTGAAGGACACCTAGGTTAGTTCAATAGTTTAGCTATTGTGAATTGAGCTGCTGTAAACACTGATGTGGCTGAATCACTCACTGTAGTATGCTGATTTTAAGTCCTGTGGATATATACCAAGGAGTGTGATAACTGGGTCAAATGGTGGTTCCATTCTAAGTTTTCTGAGGAATCTCCATACTGCTTTCCAGAGTGTTTGCACCAATTTGCAGTCCCATCAGCAATGTATGAGTGTGCCTTTCCCCCCACATCCTTGCCAACAAGAAATTGATTTTGTTGAACAAATACCTATGTATTTGTGTATGAGTTTTCATGTTGGAAAGTAATGCAAATGAATGAAGGGGGGAAAGCACAAAAGAGCTACATAATGACATACCATTATAGCCACTATAAAAGGCAGGAAGTGAGTAATGTATCCTGCTATAGAAATCAGGAGAGATAGAAGACACCACTGATGGTGGGAGTCAACTATTCACACACATTCTCATGACACTGATGTGATGAAAACATGTATGACACACGCTTGACCTAACTCCCTGGCAGATTCAATCTTCAGAAGATTGAGAAAGTAGTGAGAGGAACTTCTATTCTTGACTTACTTCCAATTAACAAGGAGGAACTGACTGAAGAAGTGGAAGTGATGGGCACTGGGAGAGGTAACTCTTACGTCACCTTTATGTCCATCATAGCTAAGAATGGGAAACCTTCTTAGGCTGGAAATTTTGTCATTTATGAGCAGATATTTCAAGAAATTTAAAGGTAAGCTGGAGTCTATAAAAATGTATCCTCCTTCCCATCCAGCAGAATGGGGGTTTCTGGCAAATGGAGTTCAGACACCACAAAGACAAATAAGCAAATCACTAAAGGAGAAATGTCACAACAAGTGGATTGATGTATGTGTACAGACAGCAATACAATGTGCCAATAGCTAGAAAGGACAAAAGGATGGTAAGGGTTCCAGAGACATAGGTGAATCCCAAACAGTGGAGTGGATCCATATTAATAATGTCTCAAAAAATGATGTCCAGAAAGGGAGTGTGTTACAAACAAAAAGAGCTCAGAAAACCATAAAATAATTTTGTAAAGATGATTCTAAAACACAATAAGGTTGAATGGCTGAGGGACAAAGGGAAAATGAATCTACTAAATTCCTGGCCCATTTAAGTACTGAATTCACTTAATATGATCAAATGAAGACTACAAGATTGGGAATCTACTAAATTCCTGGCCCATTTAAGTACTGAATTCACTTAATATGATCAAATGAAGACTACAAGATTGGGAAGAATCTATTAATAAGCAGAATGAATCCTAAAGTCCAAGAAGTGGTTGCAAGAGGGTATCTGAATGTTCTATAGGCATTTCCATCTCCATCACACGCAAAGCTGTGGCTAAGATAAAATGTATGTGAGATTATTTGTGACAATCTTTTAGCATTAAAGAGAACTGAGGAGGTGCTGGACAAAGTCGGTAGATACGATCCAGTGCTGGTTCCAAAAACAGAATGTGATGCCAAAACCAGACCTGGTTGTAAAATGAAATTATAAGAATGTTATCCTGAAAAACTGATGCCTGGGGAAGGGTTTAGTTGCCCTCCTCTTCTGTCAGCCTTTCTTGAGAGAACCTAATGATCCATAAGTCCCTACCTTTTGTATTTTAAGTAACTATCCCTAGGAGTCAGACTACTCGCCTTTGAAATGTAAACACCCCTGTGAGAGGCTTCAGACACAAGGCTTAGAGGCCTGTGAAAAGAGCCAGTTTCTCCCCTTCCTTGCTCTCTGCTTCCTGCTAGAGATTCCAGGCAGGGCCTTCTGTAGATTCGAAATTTTTTGACACCAGATAACCTTACAAATGTTGTGAAAAACTGTGGATGAGGGCTCAGAATTTGAAGTTTGATCTCCTCTAGGCCTGGCAGCGTGAAAGTAAAGTTTGAGTTCTTGCATTCTCTGAGCGGCCTTTGCAGCTTCTTGACCAGTTTGCTTCTAACGACAAGAAGGTAATAAACTCCTCCAGTTACAAAGCTGAGGGCAATTTTACACATGACTCTGGTTGAGATTTTTGGTGACATAGTATTTGGTGACCACAAAAAGTAGTCATATTCAGGGGTCAGTTTGGGTTTTCAGAGATAAGCCATGTCAGTTTAGCTAATAGTTCTTATGTGTTTGGCAGGGCTATTAGACTAGGAAATTAGGAGGAAAAAAAAGAAAAACCAAACTCTGAATGTCAAAAACTGAATGACAAATAATGACACTTTTTTAGCTAAATGAAAAACTATGCATAAGAGGATGACGATACAGTGGCTAAATGTCCCCACACAAAAAGCCTCAGTTGATAAATAGCTATCAAACAAAATCCAGCCTGTATGGCTCAGGATGTTTATATATAGATATTTTGTGGATTTTAAGTTGACAAATGTCCTGGAGAGAAACAGTAAATATTATAGGTCAATGTTTCCTAAGTATCAGTCATTCATATACTGCCTTCACAATTCCTAACACTGTGTACTGCACAGGATTAAGGATTTTCCTTGAATTGGCTCAATTTTTAACTCAAATTGATGTCAAAGGAAGTTAATGGATTTAATGTGCTAATTATATTTTTGTACCAAAAATGAAATTCATAAGAATTAAAATAAAAATTTAAAAGAATGTTAATGGGAGTTCCATCCAAAAAATTTCTGGGCTATATCTGGTGATATTTGTAACACATTTTGGAAAAATGGGACCAGAAAACAATCGGGACACAAAATACAGCACAACTGGCTGAGATGATAGGTTCACAAAATGAAATTTGGCAGACATAAATGCAAACTCTCGTGAGTGGGGTACAGGGAAAGTTGCTTGAGCACATGCTGGGGGAAGGTGCAGCCTCTCAGGGACATATATAAAAGCAAATCTGGGTTGAAGTTGAATCTTAGCTCAGGATGATAGAGTTGCCTGAATCACTGATAAGCATTTAAAATCATCCAAAGCAGTTCCATGAATCCTCAGATCTCAGTGAGAGTAGGGCTCAGTAATTGATGGGCACCAATGGTGGGATTCTACCACATCGAATTGAGATAAGGAAAGACTCCAGGAAGTAAAAGAAGAATAAAACCTGTCCAAAAGGAAAAAGAAAAAAAAAAGTTAACAGAAAGACCTGGGAAGGTTTAGGTTAAAGGAAAGACTGGGAAGGGGGTTGGGGTGAGCAGGGGATCTGGCTTCTTAAAATTAGGCTCCGCCTACTTGGTGTAAAATCCAAACTCAAAATGGAGTCACTCTGGCTCAGGCCTGCATGTATCTGCTAACCTGCTCTTTGTGCTTCTGTGATTAATGCTTTGCTATGCTTGCTTCTCATGGATGGAGGCGGGCAAAACCACAGGCTGCCAGATCCCCTGGCCAGTTACCTAAAGTTCCAGGAACTGAAAGGGGACATAGGAGGCACTGTCATGGTTGAACTATAAATAACTATAGATTGAATATCAGCCAAATCCTGTTGTTCTGAGTCATGTAGCTAGCCCACCCTATAATAACCTCTGAAACCCTCACTTTGGGGTCACTCTCTGAAGGAAAAGAGAGCTGACCCCAATCGATTGGCCTGTGTGCCTATTTCCTCAATAAACTTTGCTGCTTCTGCAGAGTTGTCTGGGCTGCACTTATTGGGTAGAGGTGCGGGTTAGATACAACATTTGGTGCGTTGGCCAGGAAGCCCCTTCCCAGTTGCTCCACCCGCTCTCCTTCCTGGCAGTGTGGAATGGGGAATTGATCCTCTCTACTGAGGGGAATTAATGCCCCTTGAGGAATAGGTCAAATCTGTATTGGTATACCACTAGGGACTTGAGGGCCACGCTGGACACAGCGTGTTGCCCCAAGTCAGGACTCCACCCGGGACGCCGGTGGACTCCATCTGGTCTGGTTCAGGTTTCAGGTAAGAGCTCATAAAACCATCTTGATATTAAGTGGCCACAAAGGCGTTATAGCCTTGAGATCTCTAGCCTAACTGTGGTGTGTTTATTGTTTGTCTTGTCTCTGTGTACTGT
>CM053401.1:139304526-139325185 GCA_028644305.1 Xerus rutilus
TGACAGCGGTGTCATCATTTTTAATCCCAGGCCCTAAAGGGCCTTTCATGCTATGCTGCCTCTTTGGGAGATTTGCTACCATGTGGACCAGCTCAAACTAACCTGCTAGAGGATGAGAGCCATGCAGAACAGAGATGAGCATTCCCACCAAGGCCAGCTCCCCACCATCTGGCAGAGAACCAAAGAGGCACAAGGAGCCCAGAAGGCTCTGAGCAGAAGCTCCTGCAGAGCAAGGAGACAAATCAATGGCTATTACTTTAAGCTGTAGATTGAGCATCCCTAATATGAAAATCCAGAACTTTTCAGGGCATTATTTTTATTTCAGATTTTTACATTAGGGATACTCAATCAGTAATCTATGCAAGTATGCCAAAATCTAAAAAAAAACCCCAAAACAAAAAACCAACATCTTGAACATCCTAAGTATTTGAATAAAAGGCTATCCAACTTGTCTTGAGTTTTGAGGAAGTTTGTTAGGTATCAAAGCTAATTGACTAGGCAATAAAAATATAATTAAAGAAGTAAACTTAGGACTGGGATATGTTCAGTGGTATAGTACCTAGCATATACTAGGCTCTGGGTTCACAAAAAAAATTAAACTTACTTAATTTTTTTTAACTTTTTTAGTTCGAGATGGACACAATGTCTTTATTTTATTGCTTTGTATGTGGTGCTGAGGATCAAACCCAGGACCTCACGCATGTGAGGCAAGCGCTCTACCACTGAGCTACAATCCCAGCCCAACTTACTTAATATTTTGCATGAATTTTCCATCCTTCATAATTTAAAAAAAATGTATTATTACATCCCTATGGCTCCTACGGGTATAGTTGAATCCTGGATGCTCTGGATATTATAAAGGTAGGATTTGTTCCCAGTTCTCAAGCAGTATCATATACACACATACCTAAATAAAAGGTAAGAAACACAGTTCCACAATTTTCCATGAGCCAAGGCTGACCAAAAGTTACACCTTTCATATTTCCACAACTCCTAGGAATTTTCTTTTGCTGTAATAGAATACCCAAGACTGGATGATTGATTGATTTTGGTACCAGGGTTTGAAGCTAGGGGTGCTCAACCACTGAACCACATCCCCAGTCCTTTTCATGTTTTAAGTTGAGACAGGGTCTCACTAAATTGCTTTAAGGCCTCCTTAAATTGCGGAGACTGGCTCTGAACTTGCTATACTCCTGCCTCCTGAGCTGCTGGGATTATAGGCATTCACCACTGTGCCAAGCAAGATTGGGTAATTTATAAAGAAAGAAGTTTATTTTGGCTCACAGTTCTGAAAGCCGAAGAGCATGGAGCAGCATCTGCCTGGCTTCTGCTGAGGCCTCAAAGGCAAGTAGGTACAGGTGGAGGGGGGGGGGGCAGGCTTACTTTAGAACAACCCACTCTCTCAGTAATCCAGCCAGTGTCCTGAGAGAAAGAGCTCACTCCTGCAAGAAAAGCATTAATCCATTCATGCCTGTCCCAATAATCCCACACCTTTTAAAAGGCCCCAATACTCTTAACACTATCGTTTTGGAACCAAGCCTCAGTGTGAGTTTTGGGCATATGCCAATGCCAGTTCTCTAGTGGTGCATATCTGTTCTCTCCTTCCTTGAAATTTTTCTACTTGGATAACAACCTAGTGAAATATGGTGTCTTAGAGCCCTGTGGTAGTTCCTGTTATTGTTTAGTTGCATTTTACAGAAGTCATTTATTTATACAAGTCAAACATAAAGATGTTTTATCTAACAGGAAAGACAGAGGAAGTGAGAACAAAATCCTGGGTTTTGTTTAAGTGCATTACGATGGAAACCAAGTCTACAGTATCCCTGAGCAGAAAAAACCAGTCAGGTTTCCTAAGTGACCTAAGCATTGCTAGATTTGTAAACAGAAGTGAAACTTAACTCGAGTTGTTTCCTGTATTTCCAATGTGATAAACAAAATAAGACAAGCGTATGATTTTAAACAAATGTTTTCTTTGCTTTACTTCTATGTCCGTCCTATAAAAGCTCTGCCCCTCATGCTCCCCCTTGTTTCCCTTGGTGGAGCTCCAGCACCACTTCTGGTTTGGAACTGTGTGATTCATGAATAGTTGATTGCTCAAACAAACTCTTTAAACTTTTATTGTGCTTTAATTTACTTTTTAACAGCCTCAAAAGACAAACTTTCAACATCAAGATAAGGCTTCAGTATTTATATCTGAAACTCTTCACATCCTTACCCTTTTGTCATCGCTGTCAAGAAAACTCACATTTAATACTCTTTGGCATGTATGTACTATGCACTTATCAATTATCTACTATAGGTCAAGGTCTGTGCTTAAGAAATGAGGTGAGGCATATGAGAGGGAAACCAACCCCTGAACTTCAAAGGTTAAAGAAAGGGATAGAAATGTCACACAATGATTGTTATTTTACAAGATAGAGAAAAGCATATTGTATAACAGGAGCAGGTACCATAGGATCTAAGTTCATGGAGGGTAGATTGACAGCTTCCCAAGAGAACTTTATGCTTAAGCTAAGGTAGCAAGTATTTAACCAGGGGCCACATTAAGGAAATAGGGTCACAACATATTGTTGAAAGCTAGATCTCTATAGTTTCGTTCTCTTGTTGTCTTATTCCAAGAGTTTCCTCTTTGAAAATAGTTGTGTCTGAAGGCATCCAGCTCTCAACCCTGAAGGTACATGGTATTGGAATAGTAATGAATCTCACAAGCTTGAAACTAGGCAGCCCAGGGTTTGAATCTGAGCAACACATTCATTAGTGGTAAGGCCTCGGGTGAGTCACTTCATCTCACTTGACCTTCATTTTGGTACTTGTAATCGAGTATAATGATATTTACCTTCATTGTGTTTCTATGAATTTAAATGAAGAGCCCAAAAGGACAGTGTTTATTTTGTTCGTGACTCTGCCATGCGGGCAGGGTTCAACAGGGACAGATCATCTGGCCCAGACTGTCTCCCCTTCACCAGCATCAATGGGGGTAACTTGGATGTGGGGAAGGTCTGCTACCATCCTACTAAGGCCTCCCTCACATGTCAGTGGGTTGACAGCTGGAACCCCTAATCGTGGCCTCTCTGCAGGGTTCGACCTTCCTCACAACATGGTGGCTGGGTCTCCAGGGCATGCATCCGAAGACCATGAACGAGCCAGGTGGCCGTCACATGGCTCTTGCTGATCTAGGCTCTAAAGTCACTTGGTGTCACTTCTTCCACATTGTATGTGTCAAAGCAGTCACCAAGTCTCTGTCCAGCTTCAAGGGGAGAGAAAGTAGACCTCCCCTCCTGATGGGGGGAATAGCAAGATTCAGGAAGAGCAGTAATACTATCCTGGCCATTTTTGGAACATATGGTCCTCCATAATGACCCAGACCAATGCCCCTTTGATACTCATTTTAAGGTGGAGATCTACAATTCTATAAGAAAAAAAAAAACAAAACAAACAAACAACAACAAAAAAAAACAGATAAAAATGGGTATGGGAAAAAAGTAATGGAAAATGTAGGAAAAAGGGAGAGAGAGGAATGGAATGGGTGCTATGGTAACAGCTCTGTCTTCAGTTGTCAGCTGAGTTATTTGTGCTCCCATCTCTCTCTTTTTTTTTTTAATCTTTATTTTGTTTATTTTTTTTAATGTGGTGCCGAGGATCGAACTCAGTGCCTCACATGTGTGAGGCAAGGTGCTCCACCACTGAACCACAACCCCAGCCCCTGTGCTCCCATCTCTAAGGTGGGGCAACTGCAGTGCCTAGATCACACTGTGTGGTGAGAATTAAATGAATGAACCCATTGAAATGTTTGAGCCATGCCTGGCATGTGGTTCATGCTGCTACATGTGGGTGGCTCTACTCTATGTTCTCAGAGCTCCTAACATGTCCTGATCATGGGGCAGCCTTGATGCCACTGCATCATGAACAGAATTCCTCCAACATCTGGAAGCAACTTCCACTGCAACATTCCGAAGCTATGGCACACCAGCTCCCCAATCACATCCACAAGCTTGGAATTAAATAAAATTCCAGAGTACCGTGCACTAGGTACCTACCCCTCCAGGCATCTCTTTTCTCACTTCAGTTCATCCCCAATCTCCCCATCATGCTGAAGGGCTTGCACATGTGATCTTTCTGGTTGAAGTTCAGAAGTCCAGATCTCTAGTCTCCATCTACAATACACAGAATACACCATTTAAGATTTGTATACATTTCAAAAACACCATAAACAAGCACACAGAGGAAGGTCCTCTTCCTGACCTGGCTCTGGGAGGAGACATTGATAGATGAGGGCACAGTGGTAGCTTTTCCTTCCCCTGCTGATCCATCTCCACCTCTGGACTAGGAAACTGGGGAGGAGGTTTTCTTTACCAGAATGCTTTCTAAATTCCATGCCAATGCTCAAAGTTTAAAAATTCCAAATGGTTTTTCATTTGTTTTAAAAACCATTCTGTCATCTCTGCCAATTAAGTGACAATTCATTTTTTTTCCTTGCACCTGGCATCACTCAGCTCCTTTGAAAAGGGCTCCATGATCTTCCAGTCTAGGCATCTGGAGATGAGACTAACCTGAAAATGAAATACTCACATTACCTCATATTTCATTTTAAATATTTCTATCCACCTCCTACCCTTTTCAGAATTACCTAAGTACATGCATGCAGTCATTCTGCCTGCAAAGAAAGCAAAATGCAATTATTTGATCACAATTCAAGTTCTCTTTGACCATCACCACTAATACCCATATCCTCAGCAGAGGTGGACACTATTTTAATTTGGGTTATATCTTTCTAGGTTATTCTGTGTATTCTAGTATTCAATCTCTCTCTCTCTCTCTCTCACACACACACACCCCATTTCTTTTCTAAATAAATGTTTATCATGAATTTGTTCTCCACTTGTTCCATTGCTAGGATGTCTTATCAAACTCTCTACACCACTATAAGATTCTCTTATTCTTTTTCTCCCATACATTCATAATATTTCACTGTCTTTGCTCCTCTGTGTCTGCCTATAACTGGCTTCCAACTTCTCTGCCAATACCTCTCTGGTACCCTGCAGATGTAACATATATCTCTTCCTTCACGTCTAGGTTCCTGTTAGGTTTCTGGTCTGGAAAATCCTCCCTATCCCTATCCAGTTACTTGAGAGGATTCAGTTCTCAGGCCTCAATGCAACATATTTGGGCTTGGGTTCCAGATGAATCTCTCATACAGATTAACTGTGGATCTTTGTGTATAAAATGAGGTAATTATAATAGCAGTTATAACCTGCCTAATAGCAGTGATTATAATCTATCTCAAAGGATTGTCCTATGCAGCCACATCAATGTTTATAGCAGGTCAATTCACAATAGCTAAACTATGGAACCAACCTAGGTGCCCTTCAACTGATGAATGGATAAAGAAACTGCAGTATACATACACAATGGAATATTACTCAGCCTTAAAGAAGAATGAAATTATGGCATTTGCTTGAAAATGGATGGAACTGGAGAATATTATGCTAAGTGAAATAAGCCAGTGGCAAAAAACCAAAGGCCAAATGTTTTCTCTGATATGCGGATGCTAATTCACAATAAGGGGTGGGGGAAGAATAGAAGTATTTTGGACTAGACAGAGGAGAGTGAAAGGAGAGGAGGGGGCATAGGGGTAGGAATGATAGTAGAATGAATCAGACATTATGACCCTATGTGCATACAGGATTACATGACCTGTGTGACTCTACATCATGTACAACCAGATGAATGAGAAGTTATACTCCATTTATGTATGATGTCTCAAAATACATTCTACTGTCATGTATAACTAATTAGAACAAATAAAAATATATTTTAAAAAAAGATTGTCTTAAAGAACAAGGAAAGTAATCCATGGAATTCACTGGCTCATTGAAGGCTATTCAGTAATTGGTTATAGTAATATCAAGTGCCACCACTGTCACCATCGCCACCTTTTTCAGGAATGTTTATCTCCTCTTCCTTCTCCTTCCCTCTCTTTTTCCCTCTTTCCCTCTTTCTTTCTTTCTTTCTTTCTTTCTTTCTTTCTTTCTTTCTTTCTTTCTCTCTCTCTCTCTCTCTCTTTCTTTCTTTCTTTCTTTCTTTCTTTCTTTCTTTCTTTCTTTCTTTCTTTCTTTCTGTTCTGTTCTGTTTTGGGATGAGTTATCACTATGTTGCCCTAGCAGGCCCCAAATTCCAGAGCTGAAGTGATCTTCCAGCCTCAGCCTCCTGAGTAGCTGGGACCACAGGCCCACGTCACCATGCTGGGCTTACTCTTTCCTTCTTGATCCAGGTTTTGCTCTGAATTCCTACTTCACAAATAGAACTACTGGAAAATAATCTTAATAAATTCTAAGCTCTATTTATATCACTTTACAACACCTTCTAAGAGACACAAATTTGAATTTAATTTATCATCCCACTATATTCAGGATGGCTGCACAAATGGCAGACCAAGAAAAGCCAGTGAATAACATTTGTTCTTTTTGAGGAACAAAAATTCTAGTGCTTCTTTCCTTATGTTGTTTATATTACAGTATTTAAGAAGTGTGTACAAATTAAATAGGTATATATGCCTCATATTCTCGCTGTTATACAGTTATAAAATCAAGCATGAGGGGCTGGGATTGTAGCTTAGTGGTAGAGTTCTAGCCTAGCATGCATGAGGCACTGGGTTCGATCCTCAGCACCACGTAAAAATAAATAAAATAAAGATATTGTGTCCATCTAAAAAAAAATTTTAAAATACAAGCACTATTAAAAATTGCATAAGAACAAGAATGTAAAGCAGTACCAAAAAAGCAACTCGATTCACTTAATGTCATGAATGATGTTTGTCAGTAATTAAGTCACTGCACACCAATATGGTGGAGCTGTGCCTTCTATGAGGGAAAGGGCTCAAATAAGAGAATAAATCAATAATTACCTGGAAGCTGATATGCTCTGTTGAAGAGGCTTGTGCTAGTAATTTGCCTATCTGAACTACCTTGAAGCTTTCAGTCATTCACCTTCAGTAGATTTTGGTTTACCTTAGCTTCAGGCAAAAACATTATCTATATCTAAATCCTCCTCTGTTCTTGCATACCCTACAACAATCTTAATTGGGATGACTTAGTCCTGAGGAAAATAAAATTAAACAACCTCAAACCCAAAGGCAGGCATTTAACTGCAGAACTTGGTTGTGAAGTTCAACTCTTCAGAGGTTCTCAGCTCTGGCTGCACATCTGAAAAGCTTCAAGCCTGCCCCAAACAGGTTACATCCCAAATCAATTACAGCAGAATGTCTGCAGGGGGAACCCATACAACCCTGTTTTCAAAGCTCTTGAGATGATTCCAATGTGGTAGAGGTTGAGAATCAGTGACTTAGGGATTCAAGATTTTCAAAACTCATTTGTCTTCCATCCACAGTGATAAACATATTTTATACCACAATCCATACCTAAATACATTTGTATGAAACAGAAACACTCTATAAAATAATACTTAGCTCTTACTACCAGTCATATACTCTGATTTTTCCTATTCCCTTCACTTTTATTTAAAACAATGTTGGAGCTGGGTATGGTGGCACATACCTGTAATCCCAGCTATGTGGGTAACTGAGACAGGAGGATCACAAGTTTGAGATGAGCCTGGGAAACTTAGCAAAATCTTGTCTCAAAAAATAAATAAATAGGTAGTGGGGCTAGGGATGTGGAGATGTCACTCAGGGGCAGAGTACCTTTTGGGTTCTCTATGTATACTGGGTTTAGTCCTCAATACTGAAAAAAATTTTTCAATCTAAAAATAAATAAAACCATGTTGAATGTACTCATTTTACCAATTAAGGAGTAATAATTCATTAGAGGGTTATGACCCAGTTTAAAAACATTGCTCTAGATAACCCAGAACATAATCTCACAAATTATTCAAGATTATGCTCTCAAATAAAAATATATGTCAAAAATTCCCCCAAAGAATATGTGAATCTCTGAGAATAAGTCCTTATCTGTAGATGCCCATTTTGAACAGTGTATTATATGCCAAATTTTTCATTTTACAAAATAGGAAAAGGTTAAATTCATATATGCTTTCCCTCTTGTGGGTACACATGACTGTGTTTGTTCTGCTTTGCCCACTAGCTGCTATTTCATATCTACATTTTCATACATCATTTTGTCTATTTGAAAAATCCTTAAACAACTGCATTGTGGATCCTTGAACTTAGAATGATGCTGTTGCCCTGGGTGCTGTTTGGGGCATTGGTGTTAGTTTTTCTTTGCCCACAGACCATGGTGCATCCCAGCATGTGGCAAGATGCAGGCATTTATATCAATACTTGGCTGAGTTTTAGCATTCTGGTACATATTTCCAATTGGGAGTTAAGATAATAGCCCTCTAGGGAGACTGATAAAAAACACATGTGGCATCACAGAAGAGGTTTGTGGTCACTAGTAGTATCTTAATAGTTATGCAGCTTTCCAGCCTAGAACCTTCCACCATTGGGTTCTATAGTTTCAGGTCCCCACTGCTCTTACCACAGAAACAAAACAGAATTAAGTGTTGCTCTACAAGGCATAGTTTGTATGAATGTTGCTGCAGTAGCATTCAGAAGTGTTTCAAAGCTTTTTGAGGATCTGAGAGGAGGGCACCCCACCAGGCAAAATTCTATTAGTCAACTTCCAAAGGGGTTTTGGCTTTGAAAAACAATAAATAGTCCAAACCCAAACAATGCATTAAAAAAAGAGAGAGAGAGACATTAAACTGGACTTACACTGACTATATATGACATATGCTATAAAATCTTACATACCGAAACTTATATAGCTGGCCACTTAAAACATGTTTTATGTAAGAAAACATAACTGTGTATTAAAATGAGAAACAGGCTGAGGCTTTCCTGAGTCAGGGTTGAGCAGCTGGAACAACTTGGGAAGCTGTCCCAGCCTTTTGAGGATAGTGTCAGAGTGTGCATACAAGAGCATTTCTTCAGCAAAGGGCATCTGCTTTAGATTGTTACTGAGCTTGAACAGGGTTATGTTCCTAAGAGAAATGCTAATTCCTTCCAAACTTACATAAATGCCTCAACAAACTAGAACTTCTATAAGGACTACTAAAATGTTTCTAGCCTTGAGAATTTTAAATTATCTTAAGTTTTAATTTAATTCCCCTATAGAGAAAAGCTACATTTAACACATGGAAGACACTGAAGATCTAAACCACAGCCAAAACTATCTTTCCAAGGAAGAAGTGAAAGAGAAAGAGCAACATTCAAAGAAAACCCTGATACTCTTATCAGAGTTAAGACCTATTTTTGGTTGTGCAATAAATACAGCAGCCACCAGCCATATGTGCTTTTGATCACTTGAAGTATGGCAAGTCCAAACAGATATGTGTTGTAAGCAGAAAATACACACCATGTTTTAAAGACTTAAGACAAAGAATGTAAATTATCTCAATAATACATTTTCATATTAATCACATTTTGAAATACTGCACATGTAGCCTACCTTATATTTCTGTTGGATGGTGCTGCTCTATAGAAAAGTACCCAAAGTCTTTCTGATCACAAATATCCCTTGGCAAGGCTGGAATATTTGCTACATTCTGAACACACACAATGCCATAATCTGAATGCATGTACACAATGTAATCTTCTGAATACACATACCACACAAAGACACACAGGATGTACACACACACACACACACACACACACACACACACACACACGATGCTATATCCTGAACACATATATCAAATACAAAGTAGCCCCCCCAGTTTATGACACCTGACCCTCTGCTGCCACCTGCTGTTGACATCCTGCCCATCTCAAAAACAACAGGCAATTGCTAACATGAAGAAATGATTACGCTTCTCTCCCTTGAACCACCTCGCAGCCTGGGAGGTGGGGAGCCTTATATTCTCATCTCCTAACTGGAGGTGAGACCTGCTTAACACCATGAGTTGGCAAAACCCAGATTCACTTTGGTTTGTCAGTCACCATGGTCCCCACCTTTGACCCTCTGATAGCTCTGGCTCTGGGTTCCTAACCGCATGGACCCCTTTCTCTTTTGAATCCTCACTGTCCTGTTTATAGACCTTAGCTTATATATCTTCCTCACAGTATGTATTACTCATTACATAATATTATTATTATTTTAATGTTTGCCTCATCCACATGATTCCCCTGATGATCAGAATGGATTCTGCTCTTGTTTAAATCTTTAGAGTAAATCACATTTCAAGGCTCAGTCAATACTGGATTAATGTAAAGTATATTATAACCTTGATTGTCCACCAATAGACACCTTTTTAAAACACAGATTGTTTTGCTATTGAAATGGGAATTGAGTCAATTATTCACAGGTGGAACCTAAAAAGAAAAGCCGCCAGGCGTGGTGTGAAGGCCTGTAATCCTAGTGGTTCGGCAGGCTGAGACAGGAGGATTGCGAGTTCAAGCCAGCCTCGGCAAAAAGCGAGGCACTAAGCAACTCAGTGAGACCGTGTCTCTAAATAAAATATAAAACAGGGCTGGGGATGTGGCTCAGTGGTCAAGTGCCCCTGAGTTGAATCCCTGATATCAAAATAAAATAATAAAAAATAAATAAAAAGAAAAGCCAAGCCTGCTGGAGTTCTAATTTCTCCTCTGAAGACCTTCCCAGGACAGTTCCTCTGTCTACAAGAAATAACTCCTGTCTCTTTCAGCCCACACTGTCAATCTGACCTTGTCAACTGCTCTAGCCATGTCCTTCCAGGGGTCCTGCCTGCCTGACCTTCCCAGCCATAAAAAACTACCAGAGAAGAAACTGGGTAGGGCAAGGAAGGAAGGAAATACATATTTCCTTTTCAAAAATTACAGAAGGAATTAAGATCGTAATTATGGGTAATTCTAAAACATGGGCATTGTCTGAGATGGGCATAATGAAAGTGGAACTAGTTGTTCCAGTGCTGACCCATTCCAAATGCTGATGTTAGCATGAGAACATTAATACTCCCCAGCCCCAAAATATCTCCTTTTAACAGTTCTGGTAACACTCATCCCAAGAAATAACTAATTTTTGGTAAAAGACATTGTAGTACCTATGAAATATAAGGATTTACATTTCTTAAAAATGATAAATTTTTAAAAGTATAATTTGCATTCCCTTCCCAAAGAGTTTGATATAATAAAGGTTTATATTATTGTCCATTACTTAAAATGGATTTCTTGGTTAACTTTCCTCAACCAGTGATTTCAATGAAGCAGTGTTGTTGCGACTTTGTGAAGTTTTTCTCGCTTGCACATAAAAATGTCAGAAGCAAATGGCCTATCACTTCTGGTGGATCACCTTTTACTCTGGCATGTTCTCTTTCAAAGATCAAGCTAAGAATTTTGTTGACCTTAAAATAATCTAAACATTAGCACTGAAATTATCAGATTAAATTCTTTGAGTCTTTTAAAAATATATAAGATTTAATTAAATAAAAATCACAAGGTGTTTTTTAGTCATATTCTGAAATAAATACATTTGCTATTTTGGAAACTTCTAAATCTTCAGAAATGGCAAATAATTCTAAGAATGCATATGAATCCATGGCAATTTTTTGAGCATTTCTAATCCTTTTTTTTTTTAACCAATTTCAAAATGGGACAAGAAACTCATGTATTTATTCAACTTAACAAACACTTGTTGATTTTGTTTGAGGTCTAAGCTGGACACTGTAGGGACACAAATGAGGTCTTGTTTTAGATCTGGGTCATCTGCCAGCGATGGAGAAGATGAGTGCATTTATGGCTGGGGGAGTGCGGGCAAAAACATTTTAGTTTAGATAGAACTATTTGGACAAAAGGAGATGTGCCAAGGTATAAAAGCATTACAATCCCAGTTGACCCTGGGGGAATTGGGGATTCCTACAGAAAGACTAGCAGGTTAAGACCCAGACAAGGTCCATTTATAATGCAAGCCTACAGGAACCATTGACAATCTCTGAGTAGAAAGTGGGGTGCTGGAGATGAAGGACCCTTTGGATGGAGATGTGAATTAGAGTACTATAAACTTGAACTAGAAAAGGTGCCAGACATGAGAGTCACTGAGGGACAAGACTGCATTTAATTGTGCCATGCAGATGGAAAGAGGGTCAGAAATGGCCACCCAGAAGATAAGGAAATTGGGAGGAAAAATTGGTGTAAACAGATGGATAATTATTATATTATTAGGTAAGTTGAATACATCTTGCAAAGTCCCCTAAAACCCACATATGCAAATAGAGAATAAAGGAAGAGTGGTGTAATAACTGTTCCCCATCTTGAGTAAAGCTAGTGATCAACTTTTCTGTGTGGGACACAAGCAACCTGACCTGCTGGTCTTATTAAGACTGGGGGAATGGCGGCATGTGATTATTTCATTTTTGGATAAACTGGGCCTAAAGTTGTAGAGGAGATCCAGATTGAGAAATGCAAGAGACCACTGAAGAATTGCCAGAGACAAATGGATATCTCTATATCCAGAAAATAATGCTTCTAGAAGGAAGGAGGTAATAGCTTAGAGAAACCAGACCACACTTAAGTTTATTTCTAGGTGCCACACTTGATAAGAAAATGATAAAAGTGGGGACAATCTGTAGGTGGACATATATATTACTCTATTTAAGGAAACATATTTGAAGGAGCCTTGAATGATTGACTTGGGGAAAAGAATAGCAGGAAAGACTCCTTCCATCATGTGAAAGTGGAATTTGACTCAATCAGTAACAGTAAGAGGAAGACATAGAAACAATGGATAGAAATTGGAGGCAGGCAAATTGCAACACTTTAGAATGGGGGCAATTTCTTCCTCATGGAAGATTAAAGCCCAAACTGGACAATAGCCCTGAGGGTTGTTATGAAGAGAACTGAAGATTACAATGAGAATTATACAACAGCCAGATGTCCCTGTCAGTCCCATGACCCCATGGAAGGAGGCAGATTGGAGCAACAGATATAAGGTGAAGAACTACCTACAAAGAGCAGACAGATGAAAGAAAGCACAAGTAGATAAGATGCCCAGGAAACAAACTGTAGTGAGAGAAAATAAGTGAACTGTAGAAGTAATCACGTACAAAATGAAAGAAGCTGGTGGAGATAAAAACATTGCATAGGACTAGGAAGAAAATTAAGAGTGCCACATTAGAAAAAAAACAAGGGAAGGGAAATTTTAAATGGTAAGGTGCATAAATGTTAAGTGAACAGAGCTGCTTTTAAAAATCCTTGCATACTCCAAGGTCATGAAGATACTCTCTTATATTCTCCTCTAGAAGGTTGATTGTCTTAGTTTAAGTATTTAAGTATATGATCCATCATGAAATAACTTTCTATATGGCACAAGAATTCAGCTTCATGGTTTCCTCATGAATTTCTGACTGACCTAGCACCATCTGTCAAAAAAGACTCTCCTCTCCCCACTTAGTTGCAATGTAGTCTTTTTTTTTTTGGTACTGGAGATTGAACTCAGGGGCACTTGACCACTGAACCACATCCCCATCCCTATTTTGTGTTTTATGTAGAGACAGGGTCTCAGTGAGTTGCTTAGCATCTCGCCGTTGCTGAGGCCGGCTTTGAACTTGTGATTCTTCTGTCTCAGCCTCCCTAAATGCTGGGATTACAGTCTTGGCCACTGCGCCCAGCTTTCAGTATAGTCTTATTGTCAGTCAAGTGACTGCATATCTTGGAGGTCTGTCTCTGGATGCTCATTTCTGTTCCATTGGCCCATTTGTCTATCCTTTCTCTGCTGCCAATTTTACTTCATTTTATAGCAAGTCTTGGTAACTGATGATGTGAAAACTCCAGATTTGTTGTTTTTAAGTATTGCCTTGAATATTACAATTTCTCTTCATTATAGTTACATCTAAATTTGGGGATCAACTTGTCAATTTATACAGAAAATAAACTGCTGGGACTTTGGAAAGTCAGTGAATTTATAGGTTATTTGGGGGGAGAATTGACATCTTTATCTTTAAAACATGGAGTATTCCAATGCATAAACACGGTATACCCTTCTATTTATTTAGGTCTTCTTTAATTTCTCTCAATGCTTTGTAATTCTCAGTGTGTTGTTCTGGTACATATATTGTTAAATATATTCGTAGGTATTTGGCATTTTGAGTGGTACTGTAAATCATATGCTTTTAATTTTCTAATTTTTACTAGTATATTAACTTCTGAATAATCACAACTTTAGTAACTTTTATTTCTTTTCCTTGCCTCAGTACCTTGGTAAGACTACCAATACAAGGTTGAATAAAAGTGATAGCATGATAGGTGACAAAAGTTGAGAGTGCATGCTTGTTTGGTCAGAGTGAAATCATCCAGTGTTTCACCACTAAATATGACTAGTACACAACTTCTATTAAAGTGTCTAGTATTAATCCTTGTTTGCTGACAGTGGAGCTATTTTTAATTTAAGCATTAAATTTTACAATGGACATATAATAATTTGGAAATTTTGTCAAGAATACATAGTATCTTACATCACTAATCCAGGAACTATCTCTTATTTTGGAAAGATTATCACCTTGGACAAACTAAGTAGGTCCTGTGCACTATATAGGGTAATAACACGGTAGACAGTCAACAAACACTTGTGTCGAGCCATTTAATCTCTGCACTGTTATATCTCCTCTCACTAGATCTGGGTCTCTGGATCTCAAACTTAAAATCTGGATAGCATAGAATGATAGCAGTAGTTACCATTTATTGAGTACACACTATATGCCTGGCATTGCATCAAGCCCTTCACATATACTATTGCATTCAGTCTTTATGATAACACTTATAACAATAGACATGGCATTTGAGGCATGATGCAATAAATTTACTTGTCTGTAGTCACAAGGTTAATATATAGGGGAGCCAGGATTCAAAGAAAGGCTGTCTCTAATTCTACATTAACCTCTATCTCACCAGGAATAAAGTATTCTCATTATAGCTCTCTAAGTGAAGTCACTTCTCTTTATTACGGCCTAGAATGCTAGACATGTGTGCTAACCATAAAGCCAAACTGGGAGCTATCCAATGCTGGGCTTCATCAGTAACCCTTAAAAGCAGAGCAATTCTTCCTGCATTGTTTTAGATTTATCCCATCCAAGGACAAAGTGAACAGTTCTCTCTAGCAACCTGACCCATCATTTATTTGTGCCAAAAGCAATAGATATTTAAAGCTCTGCAACCACAAAAAAAAAAAATCATCTAAAAATATCTCAACTACTCTTAAATGTAAACATTAGTTTATAAGCTAAATCTACAGGGAAACATGATTCTTCTCAAAAGTGACACTTTCTGGTCTATAGCTTCCTCTTTAAAAATTATACAGAACAAAAATGACCACTAAAAGATATTAGGCAAGTTGCTCTTCCTTTTCTAGAACAGTCCTTATTCCTTGAGGCTTCATTCATCTTAGTATCTGTTGCTGCATAAAAAGACCACAAGACTCAGTGGCTTAAAACAATAATCATTTTATTATTATTATGGTTTTCTTAGGGGCTTGAATTCAAGAAGGGCTTGGCTGGGTAGTTCCAGCTGAGAGTTCTCAAATGTGGTTACAGCCAGATGGAAGCTGGAACTGGAACAAAGAGTGATGGTGGGAGGAGGCAAAGCTGGAACAGCTGGAGACTGGTAGGACATCTCCAACTTGTATCATGTAGTTTCAGGGCTTCGTCATGTGGTCTCTTTGCATGTTTTAGTTTGGGCTTCCTCACAGCATGGTGACCTCAGAACAGTCTACCTTTCTTATATCATGCAGGTCAGAGCTCCCAGTAGAAAATGTACTCGAAAGCAAAGTGGATATTGCCTTCTTTTCTCTTCCAACTTATCCTCAGAAGTAAGGCAATATAATTTCTGTCACATCTTATTGATTATAAGTGAGACACAAACCCTCCCAGATTCAAAGGGAAGGGATTAGACTCTATCTCTTGCTGGGGAGGTGGCTGGGAAAATGTATAGGATGAATAGGTGAGGCTGCGGTGGCCATCTGTGGAAAAAGACTATCGGTACCAACAGACTAAAATTAACAATGTACAGCAAATGTCACTGCCATTCTCGTTGTTCAGGCATACAAAAAAACAAATCATTTTAGGCTACTCTGGTAATACAGAGGTCGGGGAGATGCAATCACATGTGTTCTTTTTTTTTTTTTTTTTGAATTTTTTTTTAGTTGTAGATGGACACAGTATCTTTATTTTATTTATTTTTATGTGCTGCTGAGGATTGAACCCAGTGCCTCACGCATGCAAGGCAAGCGTTCCACCACTGAACCACAATCCCAGCCCCCACATGTGTTCTTTGACTCAAATACAACTTTAATTATAAATATAATGTATGGAAATTACTTATTCAGCTATAAAATATAAAATATGACTTATTATGATCATTTATTATAATTTGGAACCAATTTTGATAAGTTTATCTCTACAATCTTGACATATTACTAAGGAGAATGACGCTCTCCTTGGAAAGTTTAGCCTATTAAACAAGTATCACTTGATTTGCCCTGGGTGTTTGGGTGTTCACTGCAGTTTCACTTATTTAATAGAGAACTTGGAAAGCAAACACGATCACCAAGGTTGGCCTTACCAAATGTTTCCATGGGGAAAGTCACTATGCTTTTATGCAAGGAATGATTGCCTTGGGCTAGAGTGCAGAAAGACAGACCTGTGGATGGTAAAAGGCAAAAACAAAAGGTGCTGGGCGATTGGTCATTCTGCTTCTACTGACAGCATGTTCCCATTGACAATTTAAGCATTACAAATTAGAATTTCTTCAATTTCTCTCCTGAGTTTGGACAATTCTCATTTCACATCTTCTTAGGTTATACTTACTTTAGTTCTGATATTTTGAATTTATGAATCAAGGTTATTTTAGATATATATATATATACACACACACATATATACATATGTGTATGTATATGTGTGTATATATATATGAAAATACTTAGGATATTTAATGTTTTCTTCTGTTTGGGGGTATTTGTGTGCGGGTGGTTGGAGAGAGTGAGAACACTTATTGTCTGAAAGGCTTTGATTTTCAAACGCTGTTTTCTTCTGATTGTGGCTTTGTTGGCATGCTCTCTGCTGCTTTCTGCTCCTTTTGCAGTTCTTTTCTAGACCAGCTGAGTTGATGCAGACAAGGGACAGCATGTGAGTGGCTAACTAGGTTTCCTGATTCAAACACGCCCTCTACTGTTGAAATAGTGAAGTGTCATGGTATTATTTAGTGCTTTGTCTTGGAGAGGGGAGAGTGTGTCTTGTGGTTTTGTGATTCTCTTTGACCTCATGCAGGACCCTCAGTTTTTACCCGCTTTGTCTTCTTTCTTGACATCACCAAGGCTCCAAGCTACAGTGCCCTTCTTAAGTTCTGCCATCTCTCCCAGGGGTTTCACCTTTCCTGTCGGTTCAGGATGGGGTTTGTCTTTCCAAGGACGGTGTCTGGACTGCATCACCCCAGGCTCTGTGGCCTCCTGTCCTTCACTTGTCCTCTGTGGTCTCCACCCAATGCCCTTAGAGGGGTGAGCTCTCAAGGCTAGATCTGCTTGGCTAGATCTGGGTGCTTATCTTGACACTTACAAGGAATTTGAAATTTGTAGAATTCTGTTTTTAGTAATTCTGAGGGCATGTGTAAATGATTATTTGATTTGCTTTATTTCCTGATTAAGGTGATTGTTTTTTCACATTATGAGAAGAGATTTGTATCCAGGCAACCACCATTACTCCACTACAAATAATGCTTTATGTGTTTAAATAATAGTGCTATTTACTGCATTTTAAAATACCTATCTTACCCCCACAATACAGGCATTTCTTAGTTCAGTCACCCCTCAGTATCCTTGAGGAATTAGTTCCAAGATCCCCAAGGAAAGTAGAATCTGAAGATGCTTAAGCCCCTTATATAAAGTGGCATAGTATTTGCATATGACCTATGGACATCCTCTACTACACTTAAATCATCTCTATATTACTTATAATACTTGCTAGGAGTATTTATATATAAAAACATACCATATATATTTATAACTATAATATACACATACATACATACCTAGTAGGAGTGTGTATGTAAATATATGTAAGGTAATACAGTTATCAGGTATTTCAGTATTATTATACTGTATTTTTAAGGCAATAATGATAAGAAAAAGAAGTCAAGAGATGTTCAGTACAGATGGAATTTTTTCTCAATATTTTCCATATGAGGTTGGTTTAATCCACAGATATGTAATCCACTGATACAGAAGGCTCGCTATATAATGATACACACATACACACAGACACACACATATACATATACGCATATATTCACTAATATATGTGCGTGCATATAAACAAAGAATTCTTTATGATAACTAACACATGTTCACAACTGTTTCAATTCCTTTCTGACAATAAAGCTAAAATTTTAAAGATCATCAGACATCACCAAAACAGAAAAATCTTCCACAGTGACTGCAGCAGCACCCCTTGAGAGTATTTGCTGTCCTGAAGAAAATCACAGTTTATAGGAGTTATTGGAAAAATCACATCTGATTTTCAAGCTGCTTTGGTGTAAAAGGGAAATTCATAGATTTTGAGCAGAGCTCACCCGTGCCACATGCAGCCTGTACAGACTCACAAACCAGTTTCTCACTGTTTTAACCTGGACCACAGCCCTGCAGTAGATCCTGCAGGTGTTACCCACATCTCTCCTGCACCAACCAGCCAAATTTCACATTGCCAGTGCCTGCATCACTTTGCTGAGGATTTCTCTGGTTTATGGGGTGGGTTTTTCCTAAGGGAGACCTGAAGTACTGAGATTCAACCCTGATGGGCCACTAATAGTATGCAACTTAGGATTGACAGGAATTGCATATCCGTATCAGGCCCTGCACCCTCCACTCCTCTGGCAGGATGAGGTTAATTACAGATAACATCCTACAAGATAAAACTCAGGAAACAACAGTCTGAGTCTCTGAGTCACCACCTGGAGAAGAGCTGTTCCACCTATATCATCACCTAAACATAAACTCATGCATTAAGCCCCTGCTAGTTTGGGATTTATCTGCTGATTTCTTTTACAAATATAACCATCTGGCCAGGCTGCAGCCACCTTCCATCTCTCCATTACTAGGAAGCCTGAAGCAAAATGAACAGACCTTGCCTCCCATTTAAGACCTCTATTATTGTCCATATCACATGTAAAAATTCTCTACAACAAATGATGGGTGCACTCCATGTACCAAATTTAAGTATTACACATGCATAACTTGTTTAATCCTCTCCTTTGAGGCAGGTGCTATTATTATCTCTTTTTTACATATGAAGAAAATGAGGCCCAGAGATGTTTGCTCAGAAATCTATGCCAGAAAGTGGAGTCTCCATGGTTGGAACACAGGCTACCATCTCTAGCACACACACGCGCTCTTATTCACCACACTGTATTAACTCTCCATCTGGATTTTTGTTTCAACATCAGCTATCTCCTTGCATACCAGACACTTTCACTACACTGCACTGGCTGCTGGGTGATCTCATGGTGACACCTCTGATTCACTCTGCTTTAAGAAAAGCTTATTGTACCCAGATCTCAGGATGGGAGGAAATGTGACATAGAATAGAATAAAACACTCTCTCCCTTTGAGACTGGACTTTGAAGGAGGCCTTTTCAAAACCTATCAATTCTGACCATTATGGGAAGACAACCCTAGGATATATTTGCTTCCATCTATTTTAAGGATTTCTTTTTTAACAGAATTCTAGGCATACACAGCCTTAAAATTATAGCTGCCTGTCTGATGAATGAAATTTCTTAAGATACATCTTTTACATTAACAACTCATACTCTGAAGTACATTATACTTTGGCCCAAGAGTTGAATCAATGAGGCATTGGTGTTTAGTGTTTTCAACTTTGCATTTTTTCTGAATTGTCCAAATTGTGTAAGTTGGGTGGCTGATATCTTTATAATCAGAAATAAAAATTATTATCAGCTAATGAGATACTGGCAAGGAGGAAAATGACTCAACAATTACAAAAGCTATAACATCACTTCTTTTTTATATATATATATTTTTAGTTGTAAGTGGACACAATATCTTTATTGATTTATTTTTATGTGGTGCTGAGGATCGAACCCAGTGCCTCACGCATGTGAGGCAAGCGCTCTATCACTGAGCCACAATCCCAGCCCCTATAACATCACTTCTTTATGGCAAACGCTCTGACTTCCAGAAATAGGCTGTTTGGGGCATGCTTAGACAAACTTAAGATCTGGTGTATTCTTTCTGTAAAGACACCAAATATTCTGGCACCAATAAATCACATTAACTTGAGCTCTGTAAGCAATGTTTGTGATACTTTTGAAAGTCAGGAGATGGTGAGGTTGTATAACCACCAGAGGTCTCAGTTTTAGAAAATCTCAGTGTCCTGAGTATGAAAAATACTTATATTTCTAATGCTTGGGTCTAACGCTTATCTGAGGCTCTCTGCTTCGCTAAAATATGAATAATCCCAAAAACTCAGGAGGCTGAGGCAGGTGAATCCCAAGTTCAAGACCAGCTTCAACAACTTAGCAAAAATCCTCAGCAATTTAGCAAAACCTTGTCTCAAAATAACAAATAAAAAGGACTGAGGATGTAACATAGTGGTAAAGTACTCCTGGATTCAATCGCCAGTATCAATAAAGCAAAATAAATAAACTAAAATATTAATAAGT
>CM053401.1:139325685-139351224 GCA_028644305.1 Xerus rutilus
AGACAGCCTTGAACCCCTTAACTTGGTTTTCTGGCCATGTCCATCTGCTTGGTACAGGCACAGTCCAGGGGAAGTGTGCTTCAACTAGGGCTGGAAGTAGTCAGGAGAGTACCCTGGAGAGGACCAGGCAAGAGAATCAAGGTCTATGCAAAGGAGGGGTTAAAACTGCAGAACATGAAAACAGCACTAGGGAAGGAAGTCACTCATGAGATAAACAAGAGACAAAAGACAGACCAGGTGGCAGGGTCATTGATTGTATCACATGGTGGTAGCTGAGCCAATGCAACTCTACAAGAAAAATAACAATTTCATGCCTCCTCCTTGTTATAGTTTAGATCTTGAACATTCCCCAAGGTCTATAGTTGAAGACTTGGTCCCCAGTCTGTGGCACTATTAGGAGACAGTAGAATCTTTAGGAGGTACAGCCCAGTGGAAAGAAGTTTGGTCATTAGGGGGCATGCCCTTGAAGGAGATAAGGAGATACTGGGACCCCAGTCCCTTTCCTTCTCCTTCACTCTCTCCCCCGGCCCCCTGTCTCTCTCTCTCTCTCTCATTCTCTCTCTCTCTCTCCTTCTTGGCCACCATGAGGTGAACATTCTTTCTCCTTCACACAATCCCTGCCATGATGTACTGTGCTGCCACAGGTCCAAAGTAACAGGGCCAAGAAACCATGGACTGAAAACTCCGGAACTGTGAGTCAAAATAAACTTGCACTCCTTTTAAGTTGTTTATCTCAGGAATCTTGTCACAGTGATGTAAAACTGACTTACATACTACATAAGGTTGACAGCAAGGAAATCTTGTTCTTTAAAAACATTTATTCACAGTGATCTTCTGTTAATTGGTTTATCTATCTCTGTGCTGGGATTTTCATATGCTGTATAAAAATTTTTGAAATCAAATTCTATCATAGTTTGGTCAGTTTCCTCTAAAGAAGTTCTGTTAAATTAAATACTTAATCATAGAGTTGATCATATATTAAGTTCAGTCATATATTAAGTTCAGTTCATATATTAAGTCAACATTCAATTGCTATTTTGCTATATCAATTTTTGTCTGTTTCTGGAATGTTTATTCTATAAAAAAATCATAACACTGGGGTTGAGGGTGGAGCTCAGTTGGTAGAATGGGTGTTTAACATGCATAAAGCCCTCGATTCAATCCCCAGCCCCAATCACAATCCTTGCAAAATATGAAGTCTTGGTTCTTATATCAGATTTGTTTTCTCTGGAAATCCCTAGTATATCTTTCCTAGAAGCCTTTCAAACTTTATACTTTCTTTCATGGGAGATATAAATAATCCCAACAACCCACTTTTTATTTGTTGATTTGCTTGTTTGGTTTTGGTACCAGGGATTGAACCCAGGAGCACTCAACCACTGAGTCACATCCCCAGCCCTTTTTACTTTTTGAAACAGGGTCTTGCTAAGTTGCTTAAGGCCTCATTAAGTTGCTGAGGCTGGCTTTGAACTTGTAATCCTCCTGCCTCAGTCTCTCGAGGCACTGGGATTAGAGACATGTACATTGCCTAGCTCAACTGAGTTTTAAATGAACTATGGGAAAATAGAAGCTAAAATGTTGCCCTTTACTTTTGTGCTGTTCCTTTTCATTTGTTGTTAAAGTTGATAATTTTTTCTCTTGCAATTACTATTTTTATTGTTTCTTAATTCTTAAACTCAATGAAAAAAACATGGCTTTATAGAAACTAAGAAAGATGGATTTCCATCTTAGATCAATAGCTTAAATTAGATCTTATCATGATGTATCTTTCAAGATCTTGAACCTTAATATTTAAAATCTCATTTGATTCCACGTGGTCCTGCCATGTTATTCTGACTTCTTTGTCTCAACCACCACTCCAGTTGCTGCATGCTCAGAAAAGCAGATGTGTGCAATTCTTCCTGGTGGTTTATCACTGTTAGGATCTTCATATTAAATGAAAACTTCCTGGTAACAACATGCTTCACCTCTGCAGCCTCCTGTGATGATGGTTAGTTTGAAGCAATTTGCATATCTAGCCCTTTTATGCTTCTAGTGGTAGGGCCTGTGCAACCTGCCAGCCATGGACAGGGAAGGAGGAGGATGACCAGCACAGCAAGAATGGAGGAGGTAGGATGATATATATGGACTCAGATGCTTTTATGTGTATTCATGGACTAAAGATTTAACAAATATTAGCCTGGGAAGTGACAGTGTGCATTACTGGGCACTGACATGATCAGGAAAATTTCCTTCCAATCATCACATTCTCTGGTTTCCTAGATCCAAGGTTCTCAACATTCTCTATCCAATCAGGTGTGGTGGTACATGCCTGTAATCCCAGCAGCTAGGGAGGCTGAAACAGGAGGATTGTAAGTTTAGGGCCAGCCAAAGCAACTTAGTGTGGTCCTAAGAAACTTAGTGAGACCCTGTGTTAAAATTATTTTTTTTAAAAAGAGCTGGGAATGTGACTCAGTTTTAAAGTACTTCTGGGTTAAATCTCCAAAAACTTCTGCCCAAAGAAAAAAGAAGTCAACATTCTCTATCCAACACCTCATCAGTTACTCTTCAAGGAACCTGGAGCCAATAATAATAGAAACAGAAAACTATTTCCAAACAGGATATTTATATCTCAATAGATATCTAATGATTACATAGAATATTTGTAATAAAATCTAAATACATAAAAATCCATAGCAGAACTGTCAGAAGCAAAGACTGCTGGAAAAGATGGTTTCTGGTGGGTTGGTATAACTACTTACAGGCCAGGAAGCCAGCTATGTTGTTATGGTTTGGATCTGAAATGTCCCTCAAAGGCTTATACACAGATGGCTTAGCCCCCAGCTCGTGGCATTATTGGTAGGTGTGGAAACCTTTAGGAGGTCAGGCATAGTGTAAGGAAGTTAGGTTGATGAAAGTGTGCTTTTGGAGGTAATATTGGGATGCCCATCGGCTCCTCTCTCTCTTTCTCTCTCTTTGCTTTCAGCAATGAGGTGAAGTGAACATCTTTGTTCTGCTGTGTGTTCCCTGGCATGATATTCTGCCTCACCACAGGTCCGAAGCAACACAGCCAATCAACCAGACTGTAACCTGACACCATGAGCCAAAACAAACTTTTCCTCCTTTAAGTTGATTCTCTTAGGTATTTTGTCACAGGGATGGAAAGTTGACACCTACATATCATGCCTGGCAGAGAGTTAGTAAAAAAAACTCCTGCTCATCACACATTTAGGAGGCCACAAGGAAATGAAAAGGCATAGATTCTTCCTAACAGTCTGCCCTGCTAGTTTGTGTGCAGCTGAGAACAGGCATTCCAGACTGTAGCAGATGGTACCAGTGGTCTGCCCACATAACCTCAAGTCCTTTTACTATGTTCCTGCACATTTTCACTGCACAGGCAGCACCTTTCAGTGTGAAGAATGGCCTTCAGGCTTTGGGGGCTTGATTTACCCGTGTGCAGAGAGAGCTGGAAGTGCTTCGGGTGGCTCTTAGCCAAACTCTAACTGACACGAGAGTATAAGTAATCCAGTAATCTGGCCTCTGATCTGGCTACTCTGATGAGGATCTACAGTTTCCAGAACTTTCCTGGGAAAGTGTGCCCAAGTTTCCCTCTGTGGCCTTTGTGGGATATGCACCCTTGCGTGGCTTCCCTCCCTGTCATGTCTCCCATCCCCTATTGTCCTGTGAACATATCGTAGTCCATTTTCACATGAATCCCCACCTCAGGGTTTACTTCTAGACAACCTGACCTAAGACAGAGATATTCCAAATCTCCAGTTACAGACAAAGGAGGCTTCAGAGGGTCTGGGCCATGTCCTCACCACCCTGGCCATCTATCTCTGCATGCTTTGTGGAACCCAACTAGGAACCTTGCATACTAAGTGGAACACTAATGGATTATATGTTCCTTGCTCCAATGCCCCACTTGGTTCTCATTCTTTGCACTTAGCATTCCTGCCTAGAACCCTCTTGCTAATAGCTAAGACCAATGAATCCATCCATCATAGCTTAGCCATTCCTTTCACTGTGATGCATTATCAGATGCCAGGACAGGACTGAGTGCCCTTTCTATAGGCAACCACATTATCCTTGAATAGAAGGAGTTCTAGGAACCCACCCTGTACCTTCCCTTTCCTAGCCTTGCTCTTGGAAATGCCTTCACCTCCAATCCCAGAGTCCCACAGTTTAAGAGAAGGTGATCACCTGAGTCAACATTAAACTGCAGTAGGTAACTGTACTATTTAGATCATATGTACAGCCTTAGGCCACCCTGTAAACTGTTTATAGAAAGACAATGGCTAAAAATATTAGACACAATTGGGGCATGAGATGTGCCCAGGGAACCAGTATTTATAATAGTAGGAATACACTAACTGTTAAGGCAGGAATTCTAAAATATAGGAAAAAACGGGTAAGGCACATCATGAACAGATGGCCAGAAAAGGGATTCCACCTTGTGGGAGGGACAAGGCAATGTCTTACTGCCCTTTCTTATGCCAGACTTCATCCAGTCCTGATGGGGGAGATAAGAAGCTTTAAGGAAGCCACTCTAAATGAAGCACCTTCCTCAGCCTGGGAGGGACATCCTTCTGGTCTGCTCCTGCTCTACTGCCAATCCTTCCCTCTCTCCCAGACATCTCTCTAGGCTTCTTTGCTCAGAAGACATGAAACCTGATGTTTTAATGGCCCACAGGAGTAGTCTCTATCCTTTAGCAACACCAGTCAAGCCAAGAATCAGAGGAACCTCTTCCATCTTCTCCGTGTTTTCTTAATAAAACAAAGAGGAGGGAAAAAAAAACAACAACATTTTCTAGAACCTCTGCCTTTGTTCTCATTCAGATCCCTAAATTTCCAAGGGGAAAAATCATTGCAAAGGAAAATAACAAAGATTTTCAAGTTCAAACTCCACACAAGTGTGTCTGTCTCTCAAGTCAAGCACTGACCCCACAGCTCTGTCCTTGCCAGTAATGTGTCAGGCTACAAGGTCCTTAAGGCCAAGAATCATAAAGGGAGCCCTGCATGGGCCAGATTACAAATGAACCTTGGAGTCAGCCAGAAGCCAACACCTCCCAGGAATGCTGAAACCAGAAGCCACGTCTCTGCAGCCTGGGGACCAGTAAACACACTTGATCAGAATGTACATGATGCCTGCAGGCTTTCAGGGACCTGCTTTACCAGATGAAGAGGGTCCAAAACTATCTAGGTTCTTCTCAAATTAATGTGTAGGTTTTAATACAAGTTCAAACAAATCCTATGAAATAAAATTAGACTGAAGACTGAATTGGCAGCCATAAAGAAGAATGAAATTAAGCAAAATAAGCCAATCCCCAAAAACCAAAGACCAAATGTTCTCTGTGATTTGTGGATGGTAATTCACAATAAGACAGGGAGGGTAGGAAGAACAGAAGTATTTTGGATTAGACAAAGGGGAATGAAGGGAAGGGAGGGAGATGGGAATAGGAAAGATAGTAGAATGAATTGGACATTACTATCCTATGAGCACAAATGATTACATGACCAATGTAATTCCACATCATGTACAACTAGAAGAATGAGAAGTTATACTCCATATATGTATAATATGTCAAAATACATTCTACCATCATGTATAACTAATAAGAACAAATAAAAATTTAATTTAATTTAATTTAAAAAAGAAAAGACTGAGTTGGGCACAGTGGCATGCACCTGTAATTCCAGCAACTGATGGGGAATGGGGTTAAGGCAAAAAGATCACAAGTTGGAAGCCAGGCCAGCAACTTAGCAAGACTCTGTCTCAAAACACATACACACACGGGACTAACAAGCAAATATGCCAAGAAATTTTTAGTGGGAGGATAAAGGAGCAGAAATTGGAATGGGACTTACCCTTCCACATGCATGTGTCACAGAGCTGGAAATAAGCAGTTTAGTCACCAAATGATGCTGGGCCTGAGGGCAAATTATTGGTAAAAAAAAGAATTAAATTTCCTTCATAAACTACCTGCCAAATGATTCCAAATGAATTTAAACAGTAATCTGTAAAACTGAAATCAAATTTTAAAAAAATATGAATGGGCAGTTGTTTGAGGACTTGGGATGATTTTTGTGCATAGGAGCGATAAAAGGAATGCAAAGGAAATACACAAACGGTAGACTCTGCAGAAGGCCAAAGCTTTTGGTTGACAAAAAGTCAGGAACGTTCACCATTCTGGGAACAAAAGTCTGGAATGATAGGATGATGAATGTTGAGGTGCCTCCTGTATCCTGACACCTGTGTGTGGAGGTCAAAGGCCAGGGCTGGTCCTGCACAGATGCAGCTGCTGACTGCAGCTCTGAGCCAGGTGTGGGCTTTTGGCTGACTTTGGGAGACTCAAAGGCCCACATGCCATCAACCCACGCAGCTGCCCTAGGTTACCACACAGGTAACTGAAGAGAGACATCTGCCTCCATTCATTTTTAAATAGTATTCTTGTAAGCCTGTCATAGTTCAAATGCAATGGGGAGTTAGCTATTTGGGAACAATGGTGATAATTTCTCTCATCAGGAAGAAAACTGCTTCATAAATCAAACTGAATTTCACCTAGCTATTTAATGTAGCTAAATGTTCGGGTTTTTGAATTTTGAATTTCTGATTTAGCAAATAAAATTCTATCTGTATATTAAAACCAAAACTTCTTTTTATCCCATTCCTTGGGTTAACCTACTCAATTAAAGGAAATACTTCATGAGCTGAACAGAAACTTCTCAGAGGAAGATATACAATCAATCAACAAATATAAGAAAAAATATTCAACATCTCTAGCCATTAGAGAAATGCAAATCGAAACTACTCTGAGATTTCATCTCACGCCAGTCAGAATGGCAGTTATCAAGAATATAAACAACAAGTGTTGGCGAGGATGTGGAGAAAAAGGCACACTCATACATTGCTGGTGGGACTGCAAATTGGTGCAACCAATCTGGAAGGCAGTATGAAGATTCCTTAGAAAACTTGGAATGCAACCACCATTTGACCCAGCCATCCCACTCATCAGTTTATACTCAAAGGACTTAAAAACAGCATACTACAGTAATGCAGCCACTTCAATGTTTATAGCGGCACAATTCACAATAGCTAAACTGTGGAACCAACCTAGATGCCCTTCAATAGATGAATCGATAAAGAAACTGCGGAATATATTCACAATGGAATATTACTGAACATTAAAAAGAATAAAATTATGGCATTTGCAGGTAAATGGATGGAGTTGGAGAACATCATGCTAAGTGAAGTAAGCCAATCCCAAAAAAACCAAAGGCCGAATGTTCTCTCTGGTAAGTGGATGCTGATCCATAATGTGGGAGGGGGCATGGCAAGAATGAAGAAACTTTGGTCAAAGGGGAGAGGAGGGAAGGGATAAAAGACGGAGGCAGGAAAGATGGTGGAATGCGATGGACAACAATGCCCTAGGTTCATGTATGACTGCACATATGGTGTAACTCTATATTGTGTACAACCAGAGAAATGAAAATTTGTGCTCCATTTGTGTACAATGAATCAAAATGCATTCTGCTCTCCTGTAAACTGAATTAAAATAAAAATATATATTAAAAAATGTACATATGAAATATAATATATAAATATTTAATTATTTAAAATATTTAAAAATATTTAATTAAATATTTATAATATATAAATATAAATAGAATCTAACACACACACACACACACACACACACACACACAAAGGAAATACTTCATTCATTAAAACAAATGTTTCCAAGTCTGATTTTTAAAATGACTCAAATTCTGAGAATTTCAGGCAAGTGGTGGATTATGGGTTAATATCTATCTCTGTGAACTGTCACTTGGCCACATGTTGTTATCAAATAAAAATGACATATAAACTCACAGCAGTAATTAGCATACTTCTTGAATTCATTTCTCATTTGCATACTGTAAAGCTCAGCAATATCATTTAAATCAATCTTATGATGGGTTTAAAATATATATCAATATGCCTTTATAACTTTTCCTACCCAATATAGAATTAGAGGTTCTCAATTAGGGTCCATTTGAGAGTGTTCAAAACTAGTAACAGAGGTCTTGACAACCAAAGATTCTTGACCAGAAATAAGATATCTCACACAAGCTGATATATATATAGCCTTACTTAAAAAATAAAATCCAACTGGGCTGTGGATGTAGCTCAGTTGTAGAACACTCGCCTAACGTATGAGGCCCTGGGTTTCACTGGGGAAAAGAAAAAAATATATCTAGCTCTATTTTCTTGGAGTCTTTGACAAAACAGCTATATTTAAAATTTCACCAAAACATTAGTGAGTTTAAAAAGTTTCTACTACAAAATGCAGTGTTGTTTAATTATTCATTCATTTAATGCTCTTGAGTCCTTTCACTAGTGGCTGTATTAACT
This sequence comes from Xerus rutilus, assembly GCA_028644305.1. Taxonomy (NCBI): domain Eukaryota; kingdom Metazoa; phylum Chordata; class Mammalia; order Rodentia; family Sciuridae; genus Xerus; species Xerus rutilus. The sequence goes on from CM053401.1 coordinate 139,334,060, forward strand.
TGGGTGGTTCTGTTCACACTCTGTAGAATCTCCACATTTCGGGTTAACATTAAAAATGCTTAAGCTGGAATAGCCTGGGTCCTGACCAATCACAACAGACACTGGCCGTAAACCAGCTGGCTGAAAGTTCTGGATCGTCCAGTTTATCATCAGCACAACCTCTTTCTTCCTTCCTCGTCCTCAGCTTCACAATACCCTTCTCTGCATCCCCTAGACATATGCTTCCAGAATTCCACTTTCACCCCTTTCCTGCTTGACCTGTGGTTTCTCCCTGGGTAAGTTCATCTACTCCCCTGCTTCTCTCCCTTCTGGGCCCCAGTGACTCTGTTTCTTGTTGCTTGTTGAACCTTTCTGTCAGCGACATACAGGACTCTTAAACTCAGTGGGTTAACAATCACACTCAGGATTTCCTCTCTACCCTCTTGCTTGTTTGGTCATACATGCAAGAGCATACAAGTGTGCATGCACTCACAGACACACTCTCACAGTACTCTCCTGAACTCCTTGGCTTGACTCAAAATTCATTATCCTTTTAGTTATCTACTTCACCTCCCTTTGGTATCCCCACCCACCTTGTAGGTCCATTTTGCACAAAACACTCCTTCCCTTGACTTCTACAATGCCACTCTATTCAGTACATATCTCTAAATGAGACTCATTACTTTCCATACTTTGGAAAACTCTATGAAACAAATCTTGAGATTTGCTCAGCGCTGGAAACGTACAAATGTCTGAGACAGGTGTTAAATTTATGCAGCTATGCCTTCTTGATTACTGTATCTACCACCTCTCCTGGGGCTCCTCTGCTAGCCCACAATTCTCCTTTGAGTCACTGAAATACAAAATCTGCTTCCCCTCTTCACCTTCTATTTAACTGCAATTCTGCCTTGAATAGCCAAGGTTACAGATCTGTGGAAGGTGCCCTAAGAGTCAATTGCAGGCAAATCTGGTTTAGAAGCCACCGATTTCAAACAATGGGTGTATATGAACCTGGGGGCTGCACCTCCTGGAATGAAGGATCCACTGTTAGCAGCTCCCAATTCATATCACCCTTGTTTGAAACTGGGTGCATCTAATTCAGAGTCTGCCTGGACTCTTAGGGCACTTTTTAGGAGTAAATGTAAACATGAACCTCCTAGAGAATGCACCTAGCCAGTGCCCAGGGAGAAAGGGAACTGAAAACTCATTTGAGTAGGTCTATCTTCTCATTCAGTGGATGTGATAAATCAAGATGAAATGGTGCTCTTAGTACAAGAATCCCAGGGTTTCCATCCCATATACACAGCTGCATATGAGAGCATCAGAGTTGGGAAGGCTGGTTTGCTGTGCTCCAGCCCCCCACCATCCCTTCTGGGTAGGCTGAGGGCAGCTCCAGAATCCCAGATCCTATCAAAACCTGGGGAAATGATTCATGTCAATCAGATGCACAGAGCTGGCAAATCAATAATTGACTAAATTTACAAAAAAGGGTTACTATGCCTGCCTAATATCCAGAGCACACAGTTTTACCACCCTGAGCACCCATAGTAGATGGGCTCCACATTCTAGGAAACTGATCTAACCAACTGAAAATTTGGGGTGAAGACTTTCAGCACTATTTCCCCAAGTGGACTCTTTGGAACACTGGATCCAGAAAAGACTTCATGGAAAAGAGTGTTCTTTGGCCAGATGAAGTTGGTAAACATTACCCACTCTACACTATGATGTCATCCTACAGTCCCAGTGCACATTATAATAATAAAGGTTCTGAAAAGTCCTGCCTTTTAAAAAAGGCAGCTTTTCATTAGCATTCCCTAACTTATTTTTACCACCGTAATTCTACTAATTATTTAGTAAAATTGCATCCTAACACATAGCTTGGTATCTCCTGTTCTAGACCATGTTCCTGGAGTCTGCCTTGGAGCACATCTACCTTTAGCCAGTCTGCTGGAATGCAACAGAATGACTTAGAGCCTGGCTCCAGCCTTCGTGCTGTGACACCTCTATGGTTCCATCTCCTCACCTACAAAATGCAATTAAGTTTATTTTTGTGAGAAACAATTAAGCTCCTATTTGTAAAACTATTTCATAAAATGTCATGAAAATATTATCTGCTTTCCCAAGAGGCATTACCATCCTAAGCATATACTTCAAAAAAGGATAACTTGTCCATTCATTTAGTGAACACTTACTCCTTTAGCAGTAGGTCATAAGGGCTAGGATCTGATTTTGAGCCCCATGAAGCTCACAGACTGTGGGCAAGTGCAGTCCATGGCATATTGCCTGGAAGGGATACATATACACATGTACACAAGGAATTCTGATAGCACGAGGTGGGGGGGGTGTTCTTTTCCAGGGAAAACAGGAGGAAGGAAGTCAAGGAAAATTTCCTTGCTGAAAATATTAGGACACTTAAAGGATCATTAGTTGAGATGGATGTAAAAGGGAAGTTGGACAGAACATCAAAATGATATACTGTAGGGAGTATGTGAAGAATGGGCCCAACTAATGTGGATCTCCCCTTTGACAGAGGAAAATTGACTTGTCTTTCTCCTCCAAATACAGGAAGAGTGTTCAGCCAAGTAAGGAGGTTGTTTCTGGAAAGTGAAACTCCTCTTTAAAGTAGGTAGTGGAAGAAGGCACCTTGTGTATAGATGAGAGAGTTGTTGGAATATTAATTCTGGACAAGCACATGAACATGTCCTAGAGGGAGTCATGGTTCCTCCTATCTGCCCTACACTGGAGGTCAAGTGTGGGCTATTACGAGGTCTTCTCTACTCTGTTTAACTGTCTAAAGGAGAATGTCTCAGACAGCGAGGTCCTGGTAGGTCTTCCTGTACCCTCAACCTCTAAATAGTGAAAGCAAACCCCAAAGCTTATGCCAACAGCCTTCTCCCCAAAGTCCTAAATGCCAAGGCCCCTCACTACTCAGTCCCCTCCCAAACCACAGCCTTTGAGGTCCCCAATCAAAGTGAAAGCATGAAGAATGTACCAGTGTCCCAGAGACATGAGAAACCTGAGGCATAATGGGAAGTAAATACCTCTATAAACACTTATCAAAACATCTTTCCATGCTTGAACTAGAGACAAAGTCAATAGAAGCTCCACAGTCAACAAACACAACTAGTTACCCAATCCGTGGCATACCACTGTCCACCCTCAAAAACCACAGAGTGGGGGAACCAGACAAATGGGAGAGAGGGGGCATTGTAAGCGATTGCTTCCATTGCACAACGATGCAGGATTATAACAACCCATCTTTATTTAAAATGTTGATTATGGATCATTTATCATGGATTTTTTTTACATTCGTTTCTTTTTTTAAAAAATACCAGATTAAACTACTAATCTTAATTACTGAGTACTGTCAAATGTTTATTTTTGCTTCAATATTTATAAAGTCCTGTTGGTGAAGGAATGCTCTGAAGTTTTCTTATTGATTCCAACATGTTCCTAAGAAACCCCAATGTGCCAGAAACCCTGCAAGAAAGTGCAGTAACAATGTGTGTGGAGTTTGTATGCAGCCTCTTCTGCCCAACTAGGAAAGCCCCTGGGATTTGAGAGCTCGGAGAAGAGAGGCGCCTCTCAGAGCCCAGGGGACCATCTTGCCCTGTATTTCTTGGCAACAGTCACAGGCTTTAAAGCTTAAGTTCTGGAAACCCTACGGTTACCGGCCATCCAGGGGCGCGCCATCGCTGGTGGGTGGACACCGCAGACTCGTGGGAGCCGAGGCCAAGGGTGGAGGCCGAGCCCAGGAAGGGGGCAAGGAGGCCCCAAAATGGAAAAGCGGCCCCATTCCTTCCCGGCAGGAACCCAGGGCTCCTCCTCCGCCTGCAGTGACTCCATCAATCACCCCGGTCCAAGCGCCCCCTGCCCGGGCTCACTAACCCTCCCGCTGGGGCCTCAGCCCTGCACCCAGGGTGTGTGACTCCCGTCCGGGTCCCAAGCACAGCCGTGGGGCGCACTTGACACGCCGCAGGGGTCCCGCAGGTATAACTCCACAAAGGTACCTATCTTCTCACTCCCTCCCGTGCACAAGCGTGCGCGCACCCACACACCCACATACACCCACACACCTGCACATCCTGCCACTGTGCCTGCACCACCTGCAGTTGCCACTCACTCCGCCCCCGCAGAGGTCAGCGGAGGTCACCCGTGACCCTTTCTAGACCAGAAGCCGCCTCGCTTAGAGGAACGTCACCCTGCCCCCAATCCCGACCTCTGGAGTCCCTTGTGCCCCCTCCCCCATCCGTCCCCTACGACCTGGGGAGAAGGGTCGCTGGCTCTCTCCCCCATATCTCCAGATTAGGAGAGTGTGGGGCAGCAACTGCAGTCTGGAACCCCGCTCACGACCTGCTGCGGGCACAGGGGGTGGGGTCTCCGCTGCCACCGCCCCTTACCTCTCGCGGGCCCTCCCCGCAGGTCCTCGAGGCAGGGGCGACCGGTGGCCCCGCGAAGGAGCGCGGGGCTGGGATTCCCCGCCCTGGAGGAGCAGGAGGAGGAGGAAGAAGAGGTGGAGAGGGGGAAAGGGGAGGAGAAGGAGGACTAGGGGAGGGAAGAGCTTTGTGTTTGCCTCCCGCCCTCCCCTCGCCTGCAGCGCTAGCCATTCCCCCTCCTCCCCCAGCCACCCTGTAGACTCGCGGAGATGGGGCGGGGGCGATTGGGTAGGAGGTGGCGAGCAAAGCGCCTGCGCGACCCCAGGTCTGGCCACCCGCCTACCATTCCCCGGTACCGCCCACCCTCCGCCCCTCCTGACGTCCACCCTCGGCACTTACCGCATTACCAGAAACCCAGTCTGAGGCCAGAAGAAGCTGAGATCTGAAAGTTTTATCTAACCCGGAGCAAACTTGGCTGGACCGGCTCGCGATCCACCTCGCGCCGCCGCCGCCCCCTTCTTTTGAACTCCTCGCGGAGGATCAGGGTTTTGTTCTTGGAGATTTTTCCCATTCTCCTTTCACAGAGACGCTTACCCACTCCGAGTAGCAAGTGTCGCGGCCCAGCTTCGGATCCCGGGACCAGCGGCGCAGGCTGGAGAAGCCGCACCCCGCACCCGGGAGGCCAGTGTTCGTTGCGGTCCTTTGTCCCGGGCAAGATCTCTAGCGTAGAACACGCTCTGGGAGCCCAGGAGACTTCTGCATCCCCGCTGAGGGATAGCTGGCGAGGGGACTGCTTAGAGTTGAGTGTGTGCTGGGCTGCACGGCCCCGCCCGGCCCTGACGGAGAGCGAGCAGCAGGGAGCGGAATGTGGTTTGGCCCTTTGTAACCCCACTAGAGGCCTTGCCGAAAGACAGGGAAGAAGGGAGGTGCGGGGCCAGTTCCCCACTGGGAACCAGCTGTCATTTTTTTCTGAGTCCGGCGGGTCCCTGTTTATCTGCTGAGTTTTCTCTCTTTTTGCGGGGTACAACACCTTTGGGGGATAGTTGGTGACAATGTTAGAATTACTTTAGTGGCCTGTGCCACAAAGGGAAGCTCACAGGTGTCCAAGAGACCCTGTTTTGCGCAAAAGTGGAAAAGAAACTGATAAAGGCCTTATTTTTGTTTTTGTTTATGCAGATCAATAACAGGAAAATTGGATTTCATTGTTACTGGTGCTTGTGAATCGTGGCTTCTAAAATCTCAAGATTTATCAATTATTTGTCATCAGCCCAGGTTCTAGCAAAACAAACCGCTGTACTCCTCTGTTCCAAGTAACTCATTTAATGAATAATGAGCATCTGCTATGTGCCAGGTTCTGTTCTAATGCTTGGAATGTGTTGAGGAATAAATGAAAGATCTCCCTGCCCTGGTGGAGCTGACATTCTGCGGGGCAAGACTGGAGACAGAAAGGAGGTCATGAACCTCAATAAGTAAATTATCTGAAATGTTAAAAGATGTTATAATAGAGACTTAGGCTGCTTTTGCTAAAAGCAGTCTTTTCATTTAGGCTTGCAGATGCCCGATGGTTAAAGCCTGACATCTCTGCCTTCATTTTGTGTTTTTCTCCTTTATTACCTTAAAATTTGTGACTTGCTCAGCTCATCATATAGGCATGTTGATACTTAAGGAGTGTAATGCCAGGTCATTTAGCACTAAAATTGCCTAACCTAGCTCATCCCCCTTCAAAACTGAGGGCATCTAGATCAGAGTAACTAAGATATGTTCAAGATATGCAAGGACATTCAATTGCCAGACCCCTGGAGTGATAACTAAAAGCCTTCAGTCACTGCCATAAGTCAGCAGTCACCTTTGATTCTAGGAACAGCAGAGCCTCACAGATCACCCCTTGATAAGATCACCCCATGAATGGGAGCAATTACCCCATGACAGGAACTGAGGCTGCCCTCCTGAGGTGAGGGCAGGAGCAATAATCTCATGGGAACCAGTTGCCTTCTGAAGTGATAAGAGGTTCTCCAGAACCAGCCACCTCACAGAACCAGTCCTGAGATAATGATTAACCAGGCCATGATCTGACCAGCATGACTTTACCAGCTGTGTGAATTCCCAAACATAGGAACCCCAACCCATCTTTGTTCCACATTTCAATAAATCCTCAGAGTTTCTGTCAGTTCCTTAAGGACAGATCTTTGGTCATTGTACCCCTATATCTGTTCTTCCCCAGCATGTCCATGCTGACTCAGGCACCTTTCTTGCTCTTCACCCCTGCTTGTCTCTCTAATTGGCATATGAACACTAATGACCACCCAAAAATATATTTCAGCATAACTTACAAGGGACAATTCAGAAGGGCTACAGACATAGGACTAGCTCTGAAAAGGTGTCCTTTTATGAAGAAATTTGCATCTGTGATAGAGGTATATGGTGATTGCAAATAAGCTTTCTCAGGGGCTCCCTAATCTGCCTAGGAATGATCTTTTAACAGGAAGAGATGGGGTCTGACACCTGGCCCAGCCAGCATTGCCACAGGTGGTCTTCTGATGACTATTAGCTGGGAGACTTCATCCGCATAATAAGACTTTAGCTGGGTGCATTTGCCTCCTCTCACTCTTCCATGACTTGCATTGTCACCTCCTTTCTCTCAAATCTCTTTTCTTTCTGTAGCTCCAAATGCTATTGAAGCTTCAACTATCAGGCCCTTTCTTTGAATCTCGTACTTGGTATGTGGCTCCCATGTTTCTGCACATTAATAAATATCTTTTCTTTTCATAAAAGAAATATGCTTTCTTTTTCCTGTTCATGTGTTTATTGCTAATTTATTTCAAAGATTAAAATTATTGACACTTAAGAGAGGGGGAAAAAAGCATTTAAAATTTCCCTACATTGCTGTATTAGTCAGCTTTTCATCGCTGTAACCAAAATACTTGACAAGACCAACTTAGGGAAGAGAGATTTATTTTGGTTCAGTTTCAGACATTTCAGTGCACAGTCAACTGGCTTCATTGCTTCGGGCCTGAGATGAGGTGGAATATCAAGGCAGAAGGGCATGATAGAGGAAAGCTATTCACCTCTTGGTGGCTGGGAGGCAGAGATGGACAGTAGATTGTCTATAGGCATGTGGAAACAGGAAGCTCGGAGAATGGGATCCCGCTACCCCTCCCTAGACTGAAGCATTTTTTTGTTTTGTTTTGTTTTTGGCTATCTGACTGGAAGGCCCACTCATGCTTGGATGCCCATACATTCTGTTGTTGCTCCAGGCTTCCTTGACAACCCTAACATTAGTCAACCCCAAAGAGTTGTTTTGAACCAAGCAATGCTTTTGTTTTAAGGAGCAAGTACAGGATAGTCTCAGGTTAAAAAGCACATTAAACCATCCCATTATAGGAATAAGAAATTAAAATTGTATACTTTCAATTGAGTCAGGAAAAGAAAACCATCAAGAGAGACTTTCTAATGAAAGATTAGTTCATCATCAAAAGAGTATAAAAAGCCCTAGACAGAGAGCTACCAGCAGTATCCTCCTTGGGACCCCTCTCACGCTGTATTAGAGTTCCTTGGTTTCTAATAAATCTGCTTACTGAATTTTTATCCTTCATCATCTGTGTTCTTCATTCTTTTCATTCTTCTGGTGTGTGAGACAAGAACTCTCCAGTGTTCACACAACTCTGTGTTATAGGGAAGGGAACAGGAACAAGAAATACCTTTTTAGGGTATGCTCCCAGTGACCCACTTTCTTCGACCAGGCCCCACCTCCTACAGTTTCCACCACCTTCTAGCAGTTCATTCAGCTAACAATGGATTGATTCACTGATGGATTCAGAGCATTCCCGATCAATCACTTCCCAAAAGCCTCACCTTTAAACATTGCTGCATTGGGGACCAAGCCTTTAATACATGAGCCCTTAGGGGACATCCAGCTCTAAATCCTAACAACTGCTAATACTCAACACTGATGTAGGCACTGGGGCTACAGCTGTGAACCACACAAAACACCTTGCCCTGTTGAAATTTGCCTTCTAATGGAGAAAGAGGGACTATAAATCAGACAAATGGTAATTTATGAGCTATGGAGAAAAACTAACATGGAAAGAGGGAGCGCTGGGTATGCTGCAATTTAAATCAGAGACATGGGTCAGAGAAGACCTCAGGGCTGCAACAGTATAAAAAACTAACCCTAGTCCTTCTCATGAACTCATCTCCTATTTGGTAGGTTTGTCCTCCCACCCCAGGGGCCCTAGAAACGGAAGTAGCCACTCCAGTCATCTGCAGAAAGCACAAATGTTCTGACGCTTTGTCAGCAGGGGACCAGTTAGCCAAGGAAATGTCATTTCTAATGAAGTTATTTCCCCCTTTAAAGTAAACCAAGTAGCAACGGTTCTGGAAGCATTGCCCAAAGCTGGCAACTCAGCAATTTGTTTCTCTCCTCTTTTTAGCAGGGCAGGAAAAGATGAGTGTTGTGTGCCCAGGAAAGAGCAGTTTAGTACTCCAAAGTCTAAGCTATAAAGTAAGTATAGCAACAAATATAGCAATTATTTATTATTTAATGGTTTGTGCTAGTGTTGGGTGAGATTTTCTTGTTCCATCCCACAGCCATCCTGGGAGATAGAAATTATCAGTGGGGAGTTAACATTCCCAAGTGTTAGGAATTTTCCAGTAGTTACAGTAGTTAGCACTACTTGTCACTCTCTCTTTTTTTAAAATATTTTTTTAGTTGTAGATGAACACAATACCTTTATTTATTTTACATGGTGCTGAGAATCGAACCCAGTGCCTCACAAGTGCGAGGCAAGTGCTTAACCACCCAGCCACAACCCCAGCCCCTACTTGTCATTCTCTTAAATAGAGAGAAGGTGGTTCTTAGGGTAGACATGGATATATTTTTAAAAACTTTGTTAGCCGGGTGCAGTGGCTCTCGCCTGTAATCCGAGCACTTTGAGAGGCTGAGACAGGAGAATCACAAATTCAAAGCCAGCCTCAGCAATGGCGAGGCGCTAAGCAACTCAGTGAGACCCTGTCTCTACATAAAACACAAAATAGGGCTGGGGATTTGGCTCAGTAGTTGAGTACCCCTGAGTTCAATGCCCAGTACCCTCAAAAATATTTTTTTTCTTGTATCTTTGTTACAGAATTTAAAAGAAAGGAGTACCAGTGATCATCTCTGGAGCGTGAATTTTGGGGACTTAAACTTTTTGAACTGCATGTTCATGAATTGTTTGAATATTTAAAATTGTGTATTAAGGCTTTGTTAATCAGATTAAAACATTAATTTTATAGGTAGAACTTTACACATAAAATTACAAATATAAAAGTAAACATACAATTATCCAATATTTTGATGTCCTCTTTGATTTTATTAATTAAATCATTTAAAAATGTCTCTGTTAGTCAGATTTCTGTAGCTGTGAAAAAATGCCTGAGATAAATATAAGGAGGAAAGACATTTTGGATCACAGTTTCAAAGATTTAAATCCATGGTGATTTGGCCCCATTGCGTTGGGTCTGTGGCAGGGAACATGTGGTGGAACAAACAGAGGGATCCCCAATATTTTTTTCCAGTGTATGTCCTTGATTATCACCATGAGGGGGTCTGAGGAAGCCTTTCCAGAGGTAGAGGAGACTTCTCAGGTTTTTTCATTTTTTTATTTTTATTTGTTCTTTTTAGTTATACATGACAGTAGAGTGTATTTTGACATATTATACATATATGGAGTATAACTTCCCATTCTTGTGGTTGTATATGATGTGTGGTTACACTGGTTATGTGTGATCATATATGAATGTATGAACGTTATGTCCAATTCATTCTACTGTCTTTCCTATTCCCTTCCCCCTCCCTTCTCTTCATTCCCCTTTGTGTAAGCCAATGAACATCTATTCTTCCCCCCACTCGAACTCCAGGCTTTAGACATGTTGTTAGGTAGAAGTTAGTAATAAGCAATAAAATGTGAACCAACTATTACAGGGATGGAAACTTCTGGGAAACTGAGGCAGTGCAAAGGTCCTCCCCTCAAACCTTGATTCTTGCAATCAAGTCATAAAAATTCCAGGCGTGTTGCTCAGAGCAATAGGCATGAGTTTATTGAAGGGATAGGAAAAGGAAAAGGGGACATTCTTGAGGGAGAGAGTGGGTCCTCTCAGAGAGGATAGGGGCAATGTGTTTCTCCTATATGCCAGTTTTTATTGGGGATCCTAGAGAAATTTCTAGAGAGTTCCACCCAGGTCCACCTCTTAACTTTTGACTGACAGCAAGGTGATAACAGACTTTCAAGTTCCCACTGCCATGACAACTCTAGGTCACCTTGGCCAATGCTGACTGGTTCTAATTGGATTCTTTTCTTTTCTAATTGAATTCTTAACCATAAATTCTTACAGATTTTATGGTTAGGAAGGATTATTCTTATCTCCCTGAGTTCTAGGATCTAGTCTGTTAAAAGGGTCACAGGTTAACTTGGTTTCCTCTTATTCACATTATTTTGGGCCTGCATTTCTCCTGCAGATAATAGGTAGTTTGCTGAGGAATGTGACATATCTTATCCACTTAAGTCAGGTAGGGCTGCAAATAAATTGCTTCTTGGAAAAGAAAGCATGTGGGGGGCTGTGGTTGTGGCTCAGTGGCAGAGCACTTGCCTAGCATGTGTGAAACACGGGGTTGGATCCTCAGCACCACATAAAACATAAATTAATAAACAAAGATGTTGTGTGTCCATCTACACACAATATTTAAAAAAAAGAAAGAAAGCATGTGGGGATCAGCACAGGGGGCCCATTTTATAGAATTATTCCCTTAACTTCATGTTCCCACCATTAGCATCTGTCTCCTATCACAATAACCTAGCAGGGTCATGGGATTTCTTTGAATTGCCTTTAATGAACGATCAAGTAACTTGTAGAACAACAATAGGTATACTAATCCTGAGAATAAGGAGGTAGAAACAAAGGAAATCTATTAAGAAATTCATCGAGAAAGATCTATCAATGGGGCTAACTCCTAATAGGGTCTACTAAGGTCGTTGTAAGGTTAGGACTTCTGGCCACAGGTTTCTCAATGCATTTCAGAAAGGAAATTTCCTTAATAGCACCAGGGCACTCATATGAAGAATGTCCAATTATTGACCCCACACTTGCATTAACAGAATTGACTTGTAGAAGTTCCCCTGAATAGGATGTCATCTATGACAGTTCTGGAGAGAACAACCAGGGTCAAAAACTCCCCCTTCCATCGTGGAGGAGATAAACTTCTGATTGGTAAAGATTGCGGAAGGTGGAACCAGTTCTCCTGACAAACATCAAACAGCAATAAATTTGGGGGCAGCATTGTTCCCGTTGTCATTCTTTGCTTGGAGACCACCCACTCTCACTCTTGAGAGTGCTCTCTGCTTCAGCCTTACTTTACAGTTACTTTACTTTCCCTTATTGAAAAATTCTGTTGCTTGGCTTTTTGTGTCTTAAGTTTTCTCTTGTCAGGATACAAGAACAGAGGTTTGGAGCTTCAGGTCCCCACTCCTCTGTGAAATGTCACAGAAAATAATCTAAGGAACCATTAGATTCTAGCAAAGAGGAAGAGTTTTGTTAGTAAGTGAAAAGTGAAGGTTCACATTCTCAGAGAGTGAGAAGCAGTCTTGAGCTCTTCTTTGAGGGGAAACTTTGTGAGGTGTGGGTATGGGCATGCGGATTTTTCTGGCCTGGTGATAACAAGATGGTTTATGGTGGTCCAGCCATTTTTTCAGGATCTTCAGGGCAATGTCTCCTCTACCTAATCAATAGATAATGTTGGGAATGTACCTATGTTATGAGTGTCTTAAAATATTGTATCTCCCTTTGTATATTCTGAAAATACATGTATTACAGTATATTGCATCAGCTAAATAACAGGGTACAAAGCAATTTTCATAAGAATGAATTTATAGTAACTAAGATTATGAGTCAATTTATAGTAACTTTAGGATTTATAGATCTCTCAGAATTGGGAGTGATAGGACTAAGGGGCGGGGAGAAACAGCCTGGGGGAGAAAAATTATAAGGAACTTTAGCACAAGGCTTTCAGATTAAAGTTACAATCTACTTTTCTTGCCCCTTTGTCCTCTTTCTATCTCTCTTTTATTTTTTTTCATTGCTACCTCACAATAACCTTATTCCTTCCACAAGGCCCTACTCCCCAAGTGTTCACCCCTTAGGATAGCACCTCAGGCCAGAGACCAAGCTTTTAATACATGTACCTTTGGAGACATTTAAGATACAAACCATAACAATTTTCAAGCATTGAGGTATGTTGTTATTGTTCTTTTAATTTGTTATTAGTTTATAGGTTTATTGCATTGTGGCTAAGGAATGTTGCTTGTACTGATTTCTACTTTTTGAAATCATTGGAGCTCTCTCTCTTTGTGGCCTAGAATATGATCAATTTTGAAAAAAATATTCCATATTTATTGGAAAAAAGGTATATCAAGCACTCTCCTAATCTAGTTCAATGTTCAGCATATAGTAAAAAACTGTTTAGTGAACATGAACATTAAGTAAGTAAATATTAATTCCTCTTATATATGTACTCAAAGTTTCTCTGTCATTAATTTTTATTATTTTATTTACCAGCCGGTCTTCTAGTTTATTTCTTGCTTTCTGCCCAACCCCTTTCCTGAATAAAATAGATTTAGGGCAGATGTGTTAACATCTCCCATTTTGACTAGAGTTCTGGCATTTTTCTTCCTTCCTTCCTTTCTTTTTTTTTAAATTTTTTTTTATTTTTTAAAAAAAAATTTTTTTTCAGTTGTAGATGGACACAATGTCTTTATTTTATTGCTTTGTATGTGGTGTGAGGATCGAACCTAGGGCCTCACGCATGCAAGGCAAGCGCGCTACCGCTGAGCTACAATCCCAGCCCTCCTTCCTTTCTTTTTTTAAAAAATTTTTAGTTGTAGATGGACACAATGCCTTTATTGTATTTATTTATATGTGGTGCTGAGGATTGAATCCAGTGCCTCACACATGCTAGGCAAGTGCTTTACCACTGAGCCACAACCCCAGCCCTCTGGCATTTTTCTTTGACTTTCAACCATTTTCATTCCAGTATTTTCATGCTGAGTTACACAGTACATAAATATTTATGTGTACTATAATTTCACTGCGGATTGCATTAGTCATCAGTATAATAAACCTCTTTGCCTCAGTGTTTGTCTGTGTTTATTCTTTGACTGAAATCCATGTCATGACCCTTCTTCCTTTACATTTGCATTAGCTAATAAAATTTATCTATTCTCTATTTTAAACTTCTCTGCATCACTTTATTTTAGATGAGTTCTTTTGAAGCAACATACATCATAATTAAGTTTTATATTTAAATTCAACTGGTGAATTCAGTTCAATTTCTACCATATTGTTTTATGCTTTTGGGGTTTTATAAAACCCTTACATTTCCTAAGTTCGTCTATGCCTTTTGGTTAAACTGAGTGTACTTTATTTCTTTATATATTCTCTAGTTGTTTGGAAACTATACTGCTTATTTGAACATTTCTTTCTTCAACATACAACTTTTGACTACCCACTGGTGTCAGCACTGTCTGCCTTGGTAGCATGATATGATGAAACATAAAATCTTTCTTTCTAGTTGCTTACAATCTAATACAGGGACAGAAAATAAACACGTGAACAATTAAATATGAAAATACATGGGGCACAATCATGATGCATATCATGAAAAAATTAAGCAGGAAGTTTTGAAGCAGAGTGTCTGAGAGCTTAGTTTGGACAATCAGAAAAAATTCCTCAAGAAGCTTGCTTAAATCACATGAACTGGAAGGACGCAGACAGATGAATTATCTGGAGAAGAACATTCCAGTCTACATAGAAGGAACAGTCATAATCATGGCCCTAAGGTGGGCATGCCAGAACAGGAAGAAGACCACTGTGGCTGGAGCTAAGGGGCTTAGGGAAAATTGGGGAGGGCTTCAAGCAGGAAAATGGATCAATCTGATTTGCAATTTTTAAAACAAATTTGCAGTGCTGGGTATCAACCCAGGGCCTTGGGCCTGCTAGGCAAATGTTCAACCACTGAGCTATACCCTTGGCCCTTGATTTGCATTTAAAAATGATCACTGTGAGGCCATGGGAGAGAGAAAGGCAGGGTGGAGATGAACAAGGAATGGAAAAAGGAAATGAGGGAGGCCAGCTTGCAGTCACCAGGTGAGAGGTGATGGATTAGGCAGAAAGGTAGAGATGGAGGAAGGGGGAGATTAAAGGCATACTCTGAAGTTTGGACCTCCTGGGCAAGCATCCTTAATTATCCTCCTGGAGTAAATTTGGATGCCATTTAGATCACACATCAGATGAATTTAGCTATCAATAAATTGACTAAGCTTGGAGGTGACTTAAAATTAGCAAATATTTGCTTCCATTATCTGAAAAATATATTGTCACTTTTGTGATCATGAAAATCAGAAGTTATAAAGAGACAGGTACCATTTAAAACGGTGTGTGTGTGTGTGTGTGTGTGTGTGTGTGTGTGTGTGTGTGTGTGTCCCAGACCTTTCCTGCAAGTTTCGGAGGACAAGTCTTCAGGAGACAATGCAGAAGTCCTGCAGAGGAAAGGGAAAGAGAAATCACACATGCACTGAAGTTTTTCATTGAGAACCTGGGTGAATTATGGGGTCATTTGCTGAGATGGAAGAAATTTGGAGGGGATGGAAAATAAAGAGTTCTGGTTATCTTTAATTTATTTGAAACTGCCTATCATGACTACCAAAATTAAAAAAAAATGTGGAGCCGGGCACAGTGGCTCAAGCCTATAATCCCAGCATTTAGGAAGGCTGAGACAGAAGAATCACGAGTTCAAAGCCAGCCTCAGCAACGGCGAGATGCTAAGCAATTCAGTGAGACTCTGTCTCTACATAAAACACAAAATAGGGCTGGGGATATGGCTTAGTGGTCAAGTGGCCCTGAGTTCAATCCTCAGTACCAAAAAAAAAATGTGAGTCTGCCCACATACAACATGGAATTTATCTTGCTTTCCAACTTTCTTCTCACACCCGAAGACCGGCTCACACCCGAAGACCGGCTTCCATATTCTATTTGGTCTCTGTTTATATATGCCGAACTTTAAGACAGATAGTCATGTTAGTGGATTATTATTAGTAAACTACATGATTCATCTTTTAGGAATTATTTTTGTTTGTCTTCACATTTCAATTCAGGCCCAATTATTATATCTATGCAACTAGCTTTCATATCTTTTCTTTATGATGCATAATGAGCTACCTTTTCATCAGCTAGAATATAACATAAAATAGTTTTTTTTTTTTGAGAAAGACATAAAGGACATCAGTTTTCTGAACATATGTGCTTCTGAGAAAATCTTCTTTCTTCACATGCAAATGAATGTGGCATTCTTATTTTCTGTGTTAGATAATCTGTAGAGATGGCCCTTGACAGTTTCTCCCACCCTGATGTATGCATATCTGTCACTTTTCACATTAAGAGTCTGGTCCTTCTTCCCTCCCCTTGAATCTAGTCTTGTCCTTTGGCTCATTTTGGCCAAATGGATGTGGCGAAGGTGATTTTGTGTGACTTTTGTCTTAGGACTGTAAAGGTCTGGCACCCCCCATACTTGCTTCATGGGATCCAGTGCCATGTATAGAATCTTGGGATAAGCTACTGAATGGTGAGGCACCATGTGTGTGGGGCGGGGAGAGAGAGAGAAGAAAGAGACAGAGAGATAGTTAGTTAGTTCTGGACAGCTTCCAGCCATCCAGTTACCCTGGCCAAGGATTCAGCCATCTTAGATTATTGAGCCCTAGCACAGCTTCCAGGGGACTGCAGCCACATCAGTGAATTGAGCTGCCTTTGCATGGTGCAGAAGAATCCCCAGCCAAGCCCGGACAAACTACAAAATGATGAAAGTAATTATTTCTTTTTTTTTTTTAATTTTTTTTTTTAGTTATACATGGACAGTGTCTTTATTTTGTTTACTGATTTTTATGTGGTGCTGAGGATCGAACCCAGTGCCTCACACATGCGAGACAAGCGCTCTGCCACTGAGCCACAACCTAAGCCCCGAAAGTAATTATTTCTTTAAGCTACTAAGTTTCAGAGCAGTCTGTTACAAAGTGATAGATAACTGATACCATTTATTTTCAAAACTCTAAGGACATTGATTCATCACTGACATGGTGGAGTATGTCTTCTAGGGGTTTATTTATTGGAGGTTTGGGAATACTGTGCCCCTTTAGGAAGTGGGGCACAGTAAAAGTTCCTTAGGTCATTGGGGATGTGCCCCTCAGAGGAGATCATGGGATATTGGTTCTTTCCTCTTTCATTTAGTTTCCTGGCCATGAGGTGAGAGGTTTCTGCTTTCCCACCAGCTCCCACCATTTTGGGCTATCAGGCCCAAAGAAAATGATCCTCTTCCTCCCATTTTGAAATGAAACTTCTAGAACTGTGAACTGAAATAAACCTTCCCTATTTATAATTAATTATTTCAGGGTTTTTTTTTAATAGGGGCAGAAAGCTAATACCATGTGATTGTTCTCTCTCACATGTATTCCCATATGGTACCATCGGCTGTGATGTTATATAGACAAAGTTGCCCTTTGCAGGGCTAAGTAGATGTCTGCACATGTTTTTGGACCTCCCAAATTATGAGCTAAATAAATCTCTTTTTTCTTTATAATTACCTAGTCTTGTGTATTTTATTATAACACTGAAAATGGACTAATACAATTACTTTCTAATATTTAATTTCAGTGAGAAGTCTAGGTTCAGCCTGATTTGCTTTTCCTCATTACTATACATATGGCTTTTAAGTTCTTTGAGAGTTTTTTTTTT